>CM066574.1:17567500-18167500 GCA_033816785.1 Picus viridis | reverse complement strand
AGTATGGCCTGCAGGCTGGTGGGAGAGTTCATCAATCTATGTGGACCTCTGGCTGTGCAAGAATTTAACTTGGGACATTTTTTGCACATTGAAGCATCTTGGGTTTGGTGCTGAAATGGTGCTATCAAAATATGGAAGTGTGGCAGAGTTCATCTACCCAAGTAGAAATGAGAATGTCGCCAAGGTTAGGCACATCAATACCTCATTTGAAAACCATTGCAGAGTGCCAGGTTCTGTTAGGTAAATATTCCTGCCATGCACAGAATATCCTGGGTAATGGGGTTACTAGGACTCAGATAAAAGAGGCAAGAAAGATGCAAGCACAAGATAAGCAAGCCTTGTCTGCAGATTTCCATTTGATTAACCAGTTGAGCTCCTCCAAGAGATGCTGAAGCTGGCCAAGAGGTGAGCAGCAGCATGACACACACATGTAGTCATAAGGCCTATGCCAGCACTGTCTGTCTGCAGATTGTGTCATTCGTGCACATAAACACAGGCTTTACCCATGTGTATCTGTGCAAACCACCAGGCAAACCTGCATCTGGAAGATGGCAACCTAAATGTGGGACATAGGAAGGAAGGGAGATGTCCCAACACAGCACAAATGACCAGAAGGGATCAAATCATTGCTGGCTCAGAAAGCCACATCTTAAAATCTCTTATGAAATAAAGGGCTCAAGTCCCTCTTAAAACTACTGAGGACTTTTTGCTTCTTTTAGTTTTCTTTCTGGACAGCTGCTCCAAAACCTCACTGCTCTTGTGATCCACATCAGTTCCAATTTCTACCCCGAACAAGCTGCTATTTATTCTTGTGCCAACATTGTTCAATTATCATGGCCAGAGAAGAGCCACATCCCACCTCAGGCTCTGCTTCCAGGTCTCCATATGCTATGGAACTATGTATAGCATAGCTTGAAGGAGTTTGAAAGAGTTGCCTTGACAAAATAGGGCTGATACAGCCATGTCACTGTGCTGAAGAGCCCTGCAAAGCAGCAGAGTGATGATAGTCCTTCTGGGGTCACTCAGTCCTTCCTGGAGAATATTATGGGATAAATAATGAATTAGGACTGAGCTTGGGCTGTGATTGTTCTGGGCTTCCCTGAGACATTGGGACAAGCGGCAGGCCCTGAGCTGTGGCTGAAATCCAGTAGAGGACTGTTGGCAGGAATTTGACCCAACGTGCACATCCAGAGCAGTAGCTTGGGCAAGATTCATCATGGCTCCCTGTTAGTGAGAGGCCATTGCTGTTGTCAAAGGAAAATTAGGACAGAGAAAAAACAAATAATGTTGTTCTGCCCTGCCTCTGAATCTGCTTTATGTTCCCTTGTGTACAGGTAATACCCAGGGAGAAATCAGCAAGAAGGAAATGATGCATTCCCATGACCCTTGGCCTTATCCTGTGGACAGGGCTCTTCAGTCTCCCACTGTCTGCATCACTCTAAGATGTAAGCAGAATCAGTCCTTTGCTACATGAGTTTTCATGAAATAATAAGGTCAGTCTGTCAATTAAATCTCACTGATGACTCTGAATCAGAAACTCAGATTTTTCATCTCTACCTCTTGCTGGCAGCAATTTCTGCATTTCCAAAATGTTCCCATTTAGAACAGAATAGACCAGGTTGGAAAAGACCTTTCACCCTAATCTATCACCCAATACCATCTAATCAATGAAACCATGGCACTAAGTGCCCCATCCAGTCTCTTCCTAAACACTTCCAGTGATGGTGACTCCACCACCTCCCTGGGCAGCACATTCCAATGGCCATCACTCTTTCTGTGAAAAACTTCTTCCTAACATCCAGCCTAAACCTCCCCTGGTGCAGCTTGAGACGGTGTCCTCTTGTTCTGGTGCTGGTTGCATGGGAGAAGAGACCAGCCCCCTCCTGGCTACAACCTCCCTTCAGGGAGTTGTAGACAGCAATAAGGTCTCCCCTGAGCCTCCTCTTCTCCAGGCTAAGCAACCCCATCTCTCTCAGCCTCTCCTCATAGAGCTTGTGCTCCAAACCCCTCCCCAGCTTTGTTGCCCTTCTCTGGACATGTTCCAGCAAGTCAACATCTTTCCTAAACTGAGGGGCCCAGAACTGGACACAGTACTCAAGGTGTGGCCTAACCAGTGCTGCTAAGAATTAATTCCTAAATCTAGATAGAGACACCCAAATAAATACAAGCTCATGCACAGAGCTCTCACTTCTGCAGTCCATCTCTGAGAAAACCAGCCCATGGCTCCTTAGCAGTGACCCTCCTGTGGAGCAGCCTGATTTCTCTGCATGCATTGCCCTATAGATACAGGATCACTGCTAATTCAGTGAAAATATTATTCAAAAGACCCAGGATAAATGTTACAGATCCTGGATTTTTTAAAATGTCTCTCCAAACCAAAACTTAACCTTTAACTTGAAAAAGTGGCTCTGTCTGTTTGGACAAAGAGCAACCAACAATATTTTTCTTCTGGGCTATTTAAATGGATTCTGGCTATATCTGAGGGTTTACAGCAAAAGAATAATACAACACCTACACCTGGAGAGAAAAAACACCACAGCAAGCTTTGCAGAGAGGAAAAAGCCACAAGCTTTGCAGAGACATCCCATTGTTTCTGCTCTATGGGTTCAGCTATTTGTTCTTGGTGATGGCTCATCTAGGTGACAGAAAGACACAAATGACAAGCAACAGCATCCAGTGCAGACTGGCAGCTGTCTGCAGGAAATATGATGAGTTTGTACAACCAGCTATGGCTCACTTTTCAAACCATTACTCAAGACATCTCAGACACTGACAGTGTGACTCCAGTGACTGGCAGGGTACATTCAAATGATCTCCAGGGGCTTGGAACCAGGACTTCAAGTCAGCCAGGTCCAGGGTGGCAAGCCAGGAAGCTCAAATTCTTTCCTTAGTGCTTGTCCTTGTCCTTTCTGTGTGCTTCCAGCTCTTCATAAATGAGAGAAGAACAATTTGCAATTAAATTTGCAAAGCCATCCTCTTACCTCCTCTAAGTAAGAAAGAGACATACCCTTACCTTCTCTCAAAATAGTGCATTTCTTTCCTTTATCACTTGGTGAAATTATCATCCATTTTATGAGGTTAAAGCTTTCCCTGCTCTTGCATTATGGAAATGGAGTACAGATCTGGAAGGTAAGTGCTTCCCAGAGGGAAAATCACTTCCAAGGCTTTGCAGGCTGGTGCAGGTACCCTGACAGCTTTCCATCTAAACTCGGCAGCTCTTTCTCCTCACTCTTATTTGCCTGGAGCTTTACTTCTGCCTCATTTAATCTCATTTAGTGCTGAAAGTCATTTATCTTTATTTAACATAATGCACAGTCTCTATAAGCTGACAGAGGTAATAGAAACTTAACTGGGTAATCTTTGTATAATATTCCCAGTTTAGGTTTTATTTTACCTGTACCAGTTCAAATCCTTCTAAGGAATCTGAAGGGAATTCCCACTGAAATTCCCTTATGAAAGTTAAAATGTTCTTTTTGAAAGATAAACTTTCCACTTCCAAACATCCAACATAACTCAGTGTTAACTATTTAGCTATTTGATGTAAATGTGGTACTGGACAGGCTAAGGGAGCTGGGGGTGTTCAGCCTGGAGAAGAGAAGGCTCCAGGGAGATCTTAGAGCAGCCTTTCAGTACCTGAAGGAGGATACAAGAATGCTGCAGAGGGACTGTTTGCAGAGGGACTCTGTTGCCTGAGATGAGGGGCAATGGTTTGAAATGAAACAAGAGCAGATTTAGATTGGATGTTAGGAAAAAGTTCTGAACCATGATGGTGCTGGAACACTGCAACAGGTTGCCTGGGGATGTAGCTGAGGCCCCATCCCTGGAGAACTTCAAGGTCAGGCTGGCCAAGGCTCAGAGCAAGCTGCCCTAGTGGAGGATGTCCCTCCTGACTGCAGGGGGTTGGACTGGATGACCTTTGGAGGTTCCTTCCAACTCAAACCATTCTAGGATTCTACATAAGAAGGGAATAAAAGTTAATATTAAGCTACACAATAAAGTTTGGAATATCAGAAAACATTTTTAGATTTGCAGAATGAAAGGGGGGAAATCAAATCAAAATTCTTACATTTCCTCTGAGAAAATGCACTAAAATATGGTCACCTCCACTCTTATCCTTGCTGTGGATAATGTCAGTGTCTCTGGGTCAGCTTCTCATTAGCAGCTCCCACGCCTCCTTCTTCCTTCGCCAACAGTTTCCCTCCCCCTCCTGGGATCCTCACAGAACAGATACTTCTCTTATCTCTGTTGGTTGTTCGTCACATCCAAATATGTAGTTCTAACTCAGAACTCCACAGATTGCTGGCTCCTTGTAGCCTGTCTTCTTTCCAAATAATAATTCTTGCTGACCTGAGCTAAACATGTTACTCCTTTGGGTGCTCTCCAGGTGATCTGACTGATAAATATGCTCCTGCAAAACAACTGGGCTTGTACCAAAGCTCCTTTCACTACTCTTCTTCCTGTCACTCTAATATCCAACCAGTCTGTAAAACATGAAGTCATTCTTTACTATTTCAATATGGCCCATGAAGTTTATTAGGCTTTGTAAAACAGAAGGAAACAACATTTTTGCACCTGCTCTGTTGATATGAACAATTTCTTTTCCAAAGTGCCCTAGTTTCATACTACTGTTTTCCTCTTACTAATTTCTTACACTGTTAGGACATCATCAAGCAACACATTGAACATCCTCCACATTTAACTTAGTTTGCTGAAAGCAATTTCTTTCAGGATCCTATAAAACTGCAGAAGAAAAGTGATCCCAGATCTAGTAAGCATATGAAAGAACTGCCTAAGGGTGTATCACCATTTGCTACCAAATGGGAATTGATTCCATATTCAACATTTCTATGACTGGTTGTGGTGGTTTGGCCCTGGCCTGGAGGCCGGATGCCCACCAAAGCTGCTCTATCACTCCCCCTCTTAAATGGACAGGGGGAGAGGGGGAAAAATATAACAAAAGCCAGTAATAGGATAGCAGCAATTTTAACAACACTAATAAGCAAATAGCAACAGACCACGTGGAAGCAAAAAGCAGAGATAGAGATGTTAGTCTCTGCTTCCCATCAGCAGGAAGCTCTCAAGAAGCAGAGCTCTCTAAGCATGGAGAGATAGATGCCATGGACGAATCTCCACACTTGCTTCTTTCATTTCATTCTTACATCTGAGCTGATGTCATATGGTATGGAATACCTCCTTGGCCAGTCTGGGTCAGCTGGTTCAGCTGTGCCCCCTGCCAAGATCTTCCCCACTCCTCAATGTACTCTTGGGGCAGTGGAATGTTGAAAGGACACAGCCTGGATATTTATTCAACAGTAGTCAAAACACTGCTATGTAATCAACTACTGCTGCAAAACACAGCACTAGAAAGATGCTGTGAGGAGAATTAACTTCAGCTCAGTCCAACCCAATACACTGGCTTTTTTGGCCAAGACACTTGAGTAACTGCGAGCTCTTGCCAGAGCAGGGATCTGCTGTAGGAGGAAAAATAAAAACCTAACACCCTCAAAAGCCAATTACACAACAAACCATTTGCAGTCTGCATTGGTATAATTGCTGGAGTAACAACATTCATTGTTTTGTGTGACTGCATCAAATAAAAGGCCAGTTGATGCCAGGGAGGAATAATCTTTCCTGGTACTGGGCATGAACCCATTAGACAAAATATCTGGCTCCTCACAGTCCAGCCTGAACTGTGAAATCAAACCATTTCTATTTGCATTTTTCCAATTGTTCTCAAGATGACATTCTAAAATAAATCTGCAAGAACAGAAATGGAATAGAAGGGCAGCACTGCTGAGGAAACAAAAGAATGGCAATATAAAATAACTCTGCTTAGATGTGGACATCATCATTGTGAGACCAGACTCCTCACAGGATAAATGGGACCCTCTGGCTAGCAGCTGTGGCTTTTGGAGGCTGAGGTTTTCTATGTAGACAGTGGTAACAAGGGTGGGAAAAGAATGGCAAAGAGTATTGGGGATGCCAGGTGAGGTGCAATGTGAAGTATTTAAGCAGCTTGGTCTGTTTTTTGTCCAGCAAAAGAGAGTTGTTCTTCTTCTTTTACAATTAGAAACAGTCATCCTTCTTAGTCCTTCTTTTTTCCTTCTTCCCCTCTGTTGTATTTTTACCTTTTTTTGCCCTACTTGTAAAAAAAGCTGTACTTAGCTTTTCCTGTGAAAAAAAGAAATTGAGAAAGGTTTTCTATATGCACAGGTCTGTTAGTGGCTGAGTGCAAGTTTCCTTGAAGGAGCAAACTTCAGAAAAGGTTTGCATCCACAACTCTTATTAGATGTTTAGTCCTGTCCATTTGGCAGATGCAGATCTAGCATTATCAAGCCATTTCCTCTTGCATTTCTATCTCCTCAGTCTTTCACAGATGTCCCAGCTGAAGTAGAAGCATCATGGCACAAATGTGCATAAAACAAGAAGGAAAGGGTAGGGAAATTATTTCCTTCACCTTTCTGGGGTAGTCCATAATGATGTACACAGCACATGGCAGAGTTTTATTGAGCATGCTGCATACTCACGATTTCTTCCCTAGGCAAAACAAAGCAGGACGTGGAGGTGGGAAAAAGTCAATGTGCCTGTGATCAGCAACATATTTCCATTTCTGACCTTCCTCGATAAGCACTGAACCACCTCTTGTCTTTGTCATTTTCAAAGCCATTGTGCATACATTCATAATCATCTGCTTTTGAGGTTAAAGGTAGGAAACAATTGGTATTTTCTTGTGGAGCAGTCATCACTGGGACTTGTATTTGAGTTGTGTTCAGTTAATCATTTCAACATGAAAACTTACTTGGTTTAGAAGGAGACATATGGAGCCTGCTTGGGCAGGTGAGGTGCAGCTTTCCTAGAAACATGAAGAAATAAGGTGAAACCCTGGACCTAGACTGGTTAGGTTATATCCACCCACTGATGTCACCAGAAGCAACATTTCATCCATGACCTTATTTCTGTAGCAATAATTGCATTCATTACTTCACTAAGCTTTATTTTAAAACTCATTTGAGAAAAAAAACATAACCAGGACATGACTTGTGCTGTTTTTATGGAGTTACTCAAGAATGAGTGTTTCAATTGCCAGAATTCTTTTATTTGGCATTTTATAATCTCTCTGCCTAACTCAAAGATTTGTCTGGGGAATACAGCTGAGACTTGGGCATAATTTATGAAATCACTGAGAAAATAACATTTTACATCCAATCAGATTATTTTACCCCTAAAACCCAGATACTTTTGTACAAAGATATTGTGTTCTCCATAAGGGAATCTGCAATCTTCTAACCTTACTGTCTTCTAAAGTGATTAATTTAAACCTCCTTGACTGTAGAGAGGAGATTTGAGGAGAGGATATTCGAAGAAAGGAGATTTGAGGAGATTTGAAGAGATTTGAGGAGAGGAGGGGAGAGCAGAGGAGGGTTGGGGAGTGGAGAGGAGACTTGAGGAGAGGAGACTTGAGGAGACTCGAGAAGGGGAGGGGAAAGGAGGGGAAAGGAGGGGAAGGGAGGGGAAGGGAGGGGAAGGGAGGGAAGAGGAGGGGAAGGGAGGGAAGAGGAGGGGAAGGGAGGGGAAGGGAGGGGAAGGGAGGGAAGAGGAGGGGAAGGGAGGGGAGAGGAGGGGAGAGGAGGGGAGGGAAAGGGAGGGAAGGAGTCCAATCCTCAACCCGACATCACCATGCCCACTAAACCATGTCCCAAAGTGCCATTTCTACACCTTTTTTTAACATTTCCAGCGACTTTCCACAGCAGTCAGAGGCACAGCCTAAGGGACACTTGGCTCTGACACTGTAGACTGGAGATTAGGAAGAGATTCTTTACAGTGAGAGTAGTGAGATGCTGGAACAGGTTGGCCAGGGAGGCTGTGAATGCCCCCTCCCTAGAGGTGTTCAAGGCCAGGTTGGATGAGGCCTTGAGCAACCTGGTCTAGTAGCAGGTGTCCCTGCTCATGGCATGGAATTGGCACTGGATGATCTTTAAGATTCCTTCCAGCCCAAACTATAAGATTACTAATCCCTTCCAGCCCAAACCATAAGGTGACTGAAATCACAAAAGGAAATGATGCTTTACTTTCCATGGGACAAGGAATTGGTCTAGCAATTGGTCTGGATGTAGAGCTGTAAAATCAGATCTTTAAAGCATGGTAACATAGCATAGGTGTCCTTACCACTGGGAACTGATCAGATGAATAAAACTTTCTTGGCTGATTCCCTGCATTGTGCAATGTTTAGTTAGAATGGATAAAATGGGATTGCTTAGCACTGGAAATCTGAAGCCAGCCAGATGATAGTCTCTGGAGGGAACATGCAGTTACTTAGAAATACATGTGAAGTATTCAGGGTGGAGTAATTCATCTGGCACGGTGAATATTTCATCTCTGTAATTTAGTCCTGGATCTCTAACTGCAATTTGTTTCACAGGCAATTTTCGGGATTCCTTTGTTTAATTATCAACAGCAAATAAAATCCTGACAATGTTAAAAAGAGGCTTGTGCTGAAAAGAGGCTGCTACTGAAGGTGCTTACTGCAGAAGCCTAGCTGAAACAGATGTGACAAACCTTACCAGCAGAGTATGCTGGAATAATAACACTGACTCCAGAAGAGTATTAGAGTGGAGAACTAGCCCAGAGAATTGTTGAGAGCAAGATTAAAGGAAACATACAGGGAACTTCGTGTATTTGTCAGTGGCTGCTCTACACTTCTCTGTGCTCAAAATTGTGGTCCTCAGACTTGAATCTAACTTTGGAGATTCTAAATTCTATAATATTATCCTTTTGTTGTCATCATTGGTTTTTTTTTCCCCTCCAAAGACCTCAAGTGAATAAAGATCTTCCAGCCATGATTGAAAGTAAACCAACATTTCACTCGGAACCATTACCCTGGTGAGATTTACCAAGCTGTCATTCTTTCACAGAATCATAGAATGGTTTGGGTTGGAAGGGACCTTAAGAATCATCTCATTCATGTTTCATAATCACTTAGATATTGACAGGACATGCATGAGAAAAGCTGTGCACACACAGGGCTCATGGGAGATGAATCAGGTGCTGGAATCTGACTGCAAAGTTCTTGGTTGTTTTTTTTTCTGGAGAGGCAGAGATTGAGATGTTAGATACTTCAGGTTTTCACACAAATTGAAGCAGGTCTGGAATCCAGGTCTTTCTTTCTCCTATATTCTATTGGAATATGGCTATGATTCCTAACATCTTTGTCTTTTGATGAATACTGAATTATGGAATAATTTCATCAAGGGGGGAATTTCAGACTGGGAGAAACTAAGCTACAAGCAGACTATATTGTGAGGCTAGAGTATTTATGGAGGATGTGTGGGTTCATAATCTCTTAAGAGAGGAAGGGAGTCTTCATAATTAGGTAAGGGCTATAACCATTGAGCTGACAGATGAAATAGTAGAAATAATAACATCTAGTACAGAATTCCCTCCAAGGAAGCATTCAGGGTTGGGGCTCCTAGTTGGAATGACCAGCCACTATGCTGTTGAGACTGAATTGAGTCCCACTGGCTACTTTAAATATTATCTTTGATGTATCCTATTTGCTGCCAGTTATCCTTCCCTATGTACAATTTAGAGGCCTTCAGACTGTCCTTGGAGGTTATGGGTTCCTACATTTGGACTGTGATGAGGCTGAAGAAGTACCCTTGAATGTATGAGATTGAACACATCCAAGTGCCGGGTTCTGCACATTGCCCACAACAACCCCATGCAGTGCTACAGGCTGAGGTCAGAGTGGCTGGAGAGTGGCCAGGCAGAGAGGGACCTGGGGGTACTGGTTGATTGTACACTGAACATGAGCCTGCAGTGTGCCCAGGCAGCCAAGAAGGCCAATGGCATCCTGGCCTGCATCAGGAACAGTGTGGCCAGCAGGAGCAGGGAGGTCATTCTGCCCCTGTACACTGCACTGGTTAGGCCACACCTCGAGTACTGTGTCCAGTTCTGGGCCCTTCAGTTGAGGAAGGATGTTGTCTTGCTGGAACATGTCCAGAGAAGGGCAACAAAGTTGGTGAGGGGTTTGGAACACGAGCGCTATGAGGAAAGGCTGAGGGAGCTGGGGTTGCTTAGCCTGGAGAAGAAGAGACTGAGGGGTGACCTTATTGCCCTCTACAACTCCCTGAAGGGAGGTTGTAGCCAGGCAGAGGTTGGCCTCTTCTCCCAGGCAGACAGTACCAGAACAAGAGGACACAGTCTCAGGCTGCACCAGGGCAGGTTTAGGCTGGATGTTAGGAAGAAGTTCTATACAGAGAGAGTGATTGCCCATTGGAATCGGCTACCCGTGGAGGTGGTGGAGTCACCTTCATTGGAGGTGTTCAGGAGGAGACTTGATGGGGTGCTTGGCTGCATGGTTTAGTTGTTTAGGTGGGTTGGATTGGTTGATGTGTTGGACACGATGATCTTGAAGGTCTCTTTCAACCTGGTATAGTGTATTATATTGTATTGTATTGTATTGTATTGTATTGTATTGCATTTTCTTTCTTTTGTTTGGGGAATCATCATTTAACTAATGATGAGGATTTTGAATGTAGCTGAATCTTTCCTGCACGCTTCAAAGCCTCTGCTGGAACCCAGCAAGCACACATCATGGCATCTGCTCCCCTAGCTGGAATGCTGGCACTTGCAGACTGCCCCCATGGCAACATTCAGAGTGCCCCCTCACTTGCTTGGCCAGTGGGTGGGGTCTGTTTGTGTTGTCTCTCTAGAAACTATCCAAGGCAGATTCTAAATGTTCCCAAATTCTTCTGTCTGGAGAGCGAAAACCTGGCAGTGGCTCCGGAAGGTAAGCCTCCCACAAGATGCCATATTTCAGCCTGCCACAGGGCTCTTCAGACAGAAATATTTCTTAGTTGTTTGTCTTAAGGCTTTACATGGGCTTTTTGCAGCTTGAAAGAAGGGTTTCTACCAGTTCAGGTAGAACATCCCTTTCAATGTTTATTTCTTTGCTCAGTGCAACAATGAGCTCTGGGGTTAAATGCTACAGATAAAAGGAGGTTGAACCAACATGCACAGAGGTGCAGCTAATACCTCTAAGTAAATGTCACCTTTGCAGGACTTTGGGTGAAATGGCATTAACCAGTAGAATGTCATTTCTCTTGTGGCTTCCCAATCACTCACTGTTCCTTCCTAACCTGGTGTATTCTCCCTGCCCTCTCATTCTTGCTCTTAGTGACTCTATAGCTAGGCAGAGGCTTTTCATTGTATAGCCAGAATTGCTTTAGGTGGGCTGTTTACAGAGAAAATTAGATGAAAGAACATTTTTAACTTCTCTTACTGAAGAATTTCACTCCCTTTCCTTGTAATTAAATAATACAATACAACAGGTTGAAAGAGACCTTCAAGATCATCGCGTCCAACCCATCAACCAATCCAACCCACCTAAACAACTAAACCATGCAACCAAGCACCCCATCAAGTCTCCTCCTGAACATCTCCAATGAAGGTGACTCCACCGCTGATTCCAATGGGCAATCACTCTCTCTGTATAGAACTTCTTCCTAACATCCAGCCTAAACCTGCCCTGGCGCAGCCTGAGACTGTGTCCTCATCTGAAATAAGCATGCAAGAGGTCAAAATGAAGTGAGGGCAAGGAAATGTCCATCCTCGGAGTACTTCTTGAGTTACTAGATGTAGTTACTCAGAAAATCAACAGTTCATGAAACAATGAAAATGGAGCTGACGTCTGGGGGAAGATTGAGGCAGAAGCTCAAGTACTGTTCCAAATAGTCAAGCCATCCAATTCAGAGCACATTAAAATGATACCATACAGGCCCTTGCCTTATTAAATAGTTCCTTGCCTTATTAAGCCACTGAGTCACTCATTTTTCATCAGCAGGCAAACAACTCCTGTGTAAAACATGGCAATGAACTCAGAGAGTTTGCTGAAAGCTGGATCATTAACAACTATTTCACTAAACGTATGCTACAAGCCTGCATGTGACCCATCCAGATGACCAAGGCAAATTTCATTGAATGGTTTTTGTTGGAAAAGCCCTTTAAGATCATCCATTCCAGCCATTCTCTAACTCTGCCAAGTCTGCTGTTAAACCATGTCCCTCAGCACCACATCTCTGCCTCTTTGAAACACCTCCAAGGACAGAGATTCAGCCACCTCCTTGGGGAGTCAGTTGCAGCATTTCAGAACCCTTTCAGCGAAGAATTTTCTTTCAATATCCAAACTAAACCTCCCCTGGTGCAACTTGAGGCCATTTCCTTGTGTGCTCTCACTTGTTACTAGGGAGAAGAGCTCAGTTCCCACTGAGATCCATCCTCCTTTCTGCAAGTTGCAGAGAGCAATGAGGTCTTCCCTCAGCCTCCTTTTCTTCAGGCTAAACAACCCCACTTCCCTCAGCTGCTCCTCATCAGAGCTGTTCTCCAGACCTTTCACCAGTTTCATTGACCTTTTCTGGACCTGCTCCAGCCCCTCAATGTCTTTCTTGTATTGAAGACCCCAAAATTGAGCCAGGTACTCAAGGTGTGGCCTCACCACTGCTGAGTCCAGTGGGACAATCTCTTCCCTACTCCTGTTGGTCACACTTGTTCCTGACACAAGCCAGAATGTTTTTGGCCACCTTGGCCACCTGGGCACACCAGCTCATATTCAGCCAGCTGTTGACCAGCACCCCCAGGGTCCTTTTCCACAAGGTAACATTCCAGCCACTCTTCCCCAAACCTGGAGAGGTCTGTGGTTGTTAAGTAACTATGCCTTGTTGGGTGCATTCATTAGAGTCCAACAGTGCTCTGCCATGCTAAATGATGGGCAAAATGAGTCACCCATTCTATGGCATTAAGGGGTCATGATCAAGGCTCATCATAAACTTTCATGGATATGAAATATTAATTTCTTCAGATTACCTGCAGCTGAGCCAAATATCCCTCTCATGAAAAGAGGAATTTCATTCATCTATTTAAAAATAGCCTCAAAGGCTTTGGGAACTCTGAAGTTGGGATGGAAGGAGAGAAGGGGAAAAAAATCTGCCTTGATATAATTAGGATCTTGTCTTTTTGAAAGCTCTTTTCAAGCTGTTATGCCTCAGGACTCAGCAAACGTGGGCTTTGGTGGCACGGCATGGATGCCTGAGTGCAAGGAGGGAGCTTGTGGAACATGTAGGAAAGATGTCTTCTCATCACATTGTCATAGAATCACAGCATGGTGGGAGTTGGAAGGGACCTCTGAAGAGGACTTCTGTCCAGGTGGGTTTGAATTCCTCTAGAGCAGACTCCACAACCTCTCTGGGCAGCCTGCTCCAGTACTCTGTCACCCCCAAAGTGAATAATTTTTTCCTTGTGTCTACATGGAACCTCCTGTGTTCCAGTTTGTGTCCACTGCCCCTTGTCCTGTCACTGGACACCACTGAGAAGAGTTTGGCTCCATCCTCCTAACACTCACCTGCTTTAGAAGGTGCAAGGTAGGATCAGGTTGGGAGGGACAGTGCAACAAGCTGGGGCCAGTGCTCACCACACTTGTTTGAGAAGCAGCATGTGTCATGGAGTTCCTGCTGTGGAAAGGAAGAATACAGCACAGAACAACACTTCTGGAAGGTTTCCAAGTCCCTGCATGCTGATAGGGAGGCACAACACAAGAGGCTGTGTGTGCGTCACAGGGAACTGGACAGCTAAACACTGCTGGAGTTCTTGCTGTGTTAGAATGTGCAGGTTGGCACTCAGAGAGTACTGGCTTCCCTGGAAGAGAAAGGAATTTGTGCTTTGCATTAGGTCAGCATTCATCATTAATCATCTCTGACTATAATGAGCAATGAGATAAATCTGGGGTTTTTAATGATTTTCAAATTGGGTTCAATGTTGTGTTTTTTAAAACTTCTCAGCCAAGCTTATTGAGTATAATTTCCTTTCTGTTTTCCAGTAATTAGGGAAATCTATCTCATTTCTTTGTGGAATATGTCAGCTCTGTGTGGCATGGGAATCAGATTGGAATAAAAAGAGGAATTACCTATCAAGGACAGGGTATGATCTGCTCCATAGTGGAAATTCAGATTGTGTGGTTGTCTTGGGATGCCACGTGACTGGCCTGTCCAAACCCAGCCCAGTATGATCCAAACCTTGTTTCTAATAACACACAACAAATGACAGGAGGAGAGGAAATGATCTCAAGTTGCACCCTTCTTCACTGAGAGGGTTCTCAAACACTGAAACAAGCTCCCCAGGGGGGTGGTTGAATCGCTATCCCTGGAGGTGTTTGAAAGAGGCAGAGATGTGGTGCTGAGGAACATGGTTTAGCCCCAGCCTTGGTAGAGTTAGAGAATGGTTGGGCTTTTCTAACAAAGAATGGTTCTGTGGTTCTATGAACATAGTGGGATGCTTCTGGGTTAGTTTTATGGAACATCATAAAGCAACAGGCTATAAAACCAGAGGTGCATAATAAAAGCAAATTGCAAACACTCTCTAAAGCAATCTTTCTATTTTAACTGTGGGGGAAGTGAAGTGAAGGAAGTGAAGGAGCCATCTATGGTTTTCCCAAATAGCTTTTAGTGGCCTATATTTTATGTAGTGAAGAAGTGGGTGACAACAGCCTCTTTCACACTTTAGTGTATTAACAACCCTTAGTTTAAAAAAAATAAAATAAAAATGCTTGCTCCTAAGCTTATGACTTTAGAGAAATAGCCTATTTCCCCCACTGAGCTTTCTGGGCCAGGAAATCCAAGCCACCTCCCTATACTTGCACATTTCTCATCATAATTTGTGCTCTGCACAAAGACATCATCTCAGACATGGATAAATCTGACAGTTAATTCTGTTGCTTTGTCTTCGCTGTAGCATGGATATGTTCCTGTGGGATTTACCCTAGGTGATGCTGCTCTAGCAAGGAGGGATGATCTTCAGAGGTCCCTTCCAACCCCCACCATTCTCTGATACTGTGATCTTTCCTCTTTTTTTTTTTCAGTAGTCAACAGGATAATTTGATTCTCAGATTCTGATTATGCTCCTTATAGATTTCCAAAATGAAGACGACAATGAACAACATAATTAACACTTAAATTCTCTTTTGAATTGAACTTTGGGGGGGGGGGGGGGGGGGAAACACACACACACAAAAGGGGGATAAGAGAAATAATTTCTACTTATCTCACAGTCTATGCCGAAAAAATGTTAGCAAAAAGCCAAGAAATCAATATCAGAAAATAAACCCCTCCTTGCTGGGTGATGGCAAGGATTAACTCAGTGCAGCAGCACTTCTGTTAGCTGAAGGGACTGAGAGTGTGGGTGATCCCAGTACCTGGTGATCCCAGTACCTGATGATCCCAGTACCTGAAAGGGGTTTACAAGAAAGCTGGGAAGGGACTTTTTACCAGGGTTTGTAGTGATAGGACAAGAGGGAATGGCTTTGATCTGGAAGAGGAAAGATTTAGACTGGAGATTAGGAAGGAATTATTTACAGTGAGGGTGGTGAGACACCACCAGGTTGCCCAGGGAGGTTGTGGATGCCCCCCCAGAGGTGTTCAAGGTCAGGTTGGATGAGGACTTGAGCAAGCTGGGCTAGTATGAGGTGTCCCTGCCCATGGCAGGGAGGTTGACACTGCATGATTTTTAAGGTCTCTTCCAACTCAAACCATTCCATGAATCTGTGGATCTAGTTGGAGATGCCACTGTTTACTGCAGGGGCATTGGACTAGTTGACCTCTAGAGGTCCATTCCAACCAAAACCATTCTATGACTCTATGATTCTGTGGTTGGCAAACATTCACCTTGGACTAATTTCTAAGATTCTGTGGCATGGCAGCAAAGCTGGGCATAAAAAGGGGGGAAAAACACCTTAGGGCAAAAATAGATGACAACAACCTGTTTATCCTGGTGGATCTTTCTGAAATACTTGAAGCTAATTGTGTCATATGAGTTTGAGGCCTTGAGCAGCTGAGTTGAGGCCTTGAGTAGCTAAGTCTGGTTAAGAGGAGTCCGTCTCCATGGTGGGGAGGTTGGAGCAGATGATCTCTAAGGTCCTTTCCAACCTGAGCCATTCTATGATTGCATGAATAGAATGTTAATGGATTTTGTTGGGCACTTTTTCTGGTTTGCCTTTCATTTGGATGGTAGATCTGTCTGAAATTCACCTTCAGTTCCTCACCCTCCAAACTACCACCCTAATTTCATTCAGCTTTGTGGCCTCTTGACATAGTGTATCTCTCTTGTCTGAGTTGACAGAACTATGTCTCACAGATTCACAGACTGCACTGGGTTAGGAAGAACCCTCAAAGGCCATCTTGTCCAACCGCCCCTGCAGAGACCAGGGATATCTTTAACTAGGTCAGACTGCCCAGTGTCACATCAAGTCTGATCATGAATGTCTCCAGGGATGGGGCCTCAACCATATCCCTGGACAACCTGTTCCAGTGTTTTACCACTCTCGTGAAGAACTTCCTCCTATATCCAACATAAATCTCCCCTGCTCCAGTTTCAAACCATTGTCCCTTGTCCTATTACCACAAGTCCTTCTGAACAGCTCCTCCCCAGCCTTCATGTAGGTCCCCTTCAGATACTGAAATGCAGCTCCTTGCATTCTTCACCAGTCTGCTTCACTCACTTCTCTGTCATCTATACAAACATCTGTATATGCTATACACCATGAGATACTGAACTTCTGATTGGAGCTTTAGTACTCATGAAGAGGCCAAATGACAGCTCTCAGCTCTTTTAAAATCTGCATATATTTGAGTCAGCTGTGCACAGGGCTCTTGGTTAGAAGCACTGACATTTTTACTTTCTCAGAGATCTGTTCTTTACATCCCAGCTTTGGACCATGATCTCGTTCCATGTTATCCACCAAGTAACCTTTGAGAGCGAGAAAAGTCCTGCTCTTGGGTCTTACTGGAACTGGAAGCAGCAAGTGAAAGGCTGGGTATCACAGGAATCTGAAGTATTCAGGATGTCAACACTCTTTGAAGAGCCACGTGTGTGTCATATTCTTGTTTGCAAGCTAATTAGATTACTTATTTTGAAAGATGGATTAATGAATTCATCACAGGGTGTGGTGGATGTTTTATTCTTAGTGTCTGAAATGAATTTAATGTGAAGGTTTTTGGTTTTGGTTTGGTTTAGTTTTATGTGCATGATTCATTTCAGAGCTGGAAAACACAAAAAGCAGAAAATTATGACTGTGTTAAAAAATTATAATCACTGCCATCTTTGGAGCACAGAGCTTGCTTTCATGCTATCTGGAGCTGTAGACAGCACCAGCAGCCGTGGAAAGAGGGAATGATATGAGGGCTCTCTAGTTAATAAATCAAAGCTGAATGGAAAAGGGTGTGGCTTTGATTGCACCAAATGTCAGACAGGTTTCTGCTTTGCAAAACTGAAACCAGGGGTGGTTCACATCTTCATCTTCTCATACTGCAGCATTCACAGAAACTCTGCTGCTTTCTTCTCTTTATTCAAATGAAATAAATCTAGGACAAATCCTAATATTACAAAATGCAGTGACCCAAATATATTGCCTCAAATGACATCTGGCCCTGGATTCTGCATAGAGTGAGACAATTTGTGGACGACACCAAGCTGGGGGCAGGAGTTGATCTGCTGGAGGGCAGAGAGGCTTTGCAGAGGGACCTCGACAGGCTGGACAGATGGGCAGAATCCAACGGCATGAGATTGAACACATCCACGTGCCGGGTTCTGCACATTGGCCACAACAACCCCAGGCAGTGCTACAGGCTGGGGTCAGAGTGGCTGGAGAGTGGCCAGGCAGAGAGGGACCTTGGGGTACTGGTTGATTGTAGGCAGAGGTTGGTCTCTTCTCCCAGGCAGACAGTACCAGAACAAGAGGACACAGTCTCAGGCTGCGCCAGGGCAGGTTTAGGCTGGATGTTAGGAAGAAGTTCTATACAGAGAGAGTGATTGCCCATTGGAATGGGCTGCCTGTGGAGGTGGTGGAGTCACCTTCATTGGAGGTGTTCAGGAAGAGGCTTGATGGGGTGCTTGGCTGCATGGTTTAGTTGTTTAGGTGGGTTGGATTGGTTGATGGGTTGGACGTGATGATCTTGAAGGTCTCTTTCAACCTGGTGTATTGTATTGTATTGTAAAGGAATGAGATACAATACAATAATATAATATATATAATTAATTTTGGGGCAGTTTAGCAGCTGCACCAAGTTGGGTATTTATATGTGAAACCTTCTAGCAGTCTTCCAGTACCTGAGGGGGTGCTACAAGAAAGCCAGGGAGTGACTGTTTGCAAGAGTTTGTAACGACAGGACAAAGGGCAATGGTTTTAACCTAGAGCAGAAGAGATTGAGATTGAGCATTAGGAAGAAGTGCTTTACTATGAGGGTGATGGAACACTGAAACAGGTTGCCCTGGCAGGTGGTGGAAGCCCCAACCCTGGAGACATTCAAGGTCAAGCTTGATGGGGTTCTGAGAAACCTGATCTAGTTGAAGATGTCCCTGATTACTGCAGGAGGGCTGGACTAAATGATCTTTAGACATCCCTTCCAACCCAGTGCAATCTATGATTCTATGATTACAAAGGCCTGTAGTGACAGGAGGAGGGGCAATGACTTTATGCTGGTAGAGGGGACATTTAGACTGGAGATTGGCAAAAAATTCTTTACAGTGAAGGTGGTGAGACACTGGAACAGGTTGCCCAGGGAAGTTGTGGATACCCCATCCCTGGAAGTGTTCAAGGCCAGGTTGGATGGGGTCCTGAGCAACCTGGTCTAGTGGAAGGGGTCCCTGCCTATGGGGGGTTGGAACTGGATGGTCTTTAATGTCCCTTCCAACCCAAACCATTCCATGACTATGATTCTGTAGCTCTATGATTCTACATGCATGTGCCTTTTCATGTATTTTCCTGGTTTTCAGTTTTCCTGTCTTAAAGAGCTGCCCACCTAATGGGCCAAATTCTACACATCCTTTCCTTCATCACCTAGCCCACTGAGCACACGGTGGCATCCTGGCACTTGGCACACAAGAAGGGAAGGTCTCAACATTAAGCAACACCAAGTTATTTGATTCTGAGCAGGACAATCAGATGTGAATCATTTGATTTTCAATCATTTTTAAAGTGAGAGATAGAGCCAGACTTTCAAAGATATTTACTTTAATAAACAAAAGATAGAGATAAATGTCCAGGGACAGAGATAAGGTGCCCCAGGCACTTTAGAAAGTGCCTGGGAAATTCCCACTCTATCAGTAGGTGTTAGGCAGCTAGACACCTATTATAACCCCACAAGTCAAACACCTTTGTAAATGAGGTCTTTGTTTCCTGATCCCTTCTGCTTTCACCTTCAGCTGTACAAACACACTCTGTACAGATACAGGATGCACAAACCCTTCCACAGAAACCTTCTTCTGCTTCTTCCCCTTCCTTACTTAAACTGAGGAAATGACAGAGACCAAAGTACAGGCTGCACAATCTGCATTATGGGTAAAGGGGACATTGTACAGACCAAACATATCCAGTAAGGTCTCTCTGAGAGATAAGACATAAGCCCCATAGCTGCTGACCAGGAAAAGAAGCATTTTTCTTGAATACTGACTGTTAAACAGAAACTTTTATCAGAAAGACCACACAGAAAGACCAACTCCTAATCATGAATCAAAGATGACTAGGCAAGTGGATGAAAGAGAGCAGAAGCAGGTTTGACATCAATGAATGAGTCCTACCAATAACCCAAACAGTCCACTGTTTAGTCATGTATCGCGATTTATCTTCACATCGATTTAGTTTGAATGCAATAAAATAGAGGAAGAGCTGACGCTCAGCGGGTGCAAAAATCTTGAAGTCATGCTTTGGTGTGCTTTGTGGAATAGGGAAGGGATTGTCCTTCAGGACTCAGCACTGGTGAGGCTGCAACCTTATGTACTGGGTTCAGTTTTGGGGCACTCACTAGAAGGACACTGAGGGGCTAGAGCAGGTCCATAGAAGGGCAATGCACCTGGGTAAGAGTCTGGAGAATAGGGCTGGTGAGGATCAGCTGAGGGTGGTTTAGTCTGGAGGAGACCTCACTCTCTACAACTCCCTGAAAGGAGTTTGGAGACAGGTGAGGGTTGGTCTCTTCTCCCTAGTATCAGGTGACAGAACAATAGGAAATGGCCTGAAATTGTGCCAGGGAAGGTTTAGGTTGAATATTAGGAAAAATTTCTTTACTAAAAGCATGGGCAGGCATTGGAACGGGTTGCCTGGGGTGGTGGTGGACTAACTGTTCCTGGAGGTCTTCAGAAAATAGGTAGAAATGGCACTTGAGGAAACAGTTTAAAGGCCATGGTGGTGTTGGGTTGATGGTTGGACTCAATGACCTTAGAGGTCTTTTCCAACCAAAACAATTATGATTCAGTCTAGTGCTACTGAGATTTATTGCATCAGTTGACAAAATAGTAATTACTTGATGGGTTTGGATGTCTGAAGAAGGAAAAGAATACTTTTAGGCTGCTGCTGAGTACACTGATGCATTTCCAAACTCTGTGAATACTGTATTCTCCCACCTGAGAGGTCAGGTAGATGCATTTTGTATTACTTTTTTCTGTACTTTAGCTGATGTATAGCAGTGCTGCAATATGACATGTAGCCAACAAGTGTGTCACATAGTGATCAAAGGATGTAGAATCATAGAGCCACAGAATCTTAGAATCATAGAATGCACTGAGTTGGAAGGAACCTCCAAAGGTCATCTAGTCCAACCCCCCTGCAGTAAGCAGAGACATCCCTAAATAGTTCAGGTTGCTCAGAGCCCCATCAAGCCTGACCTTGAATGTCTCCAGGGATGGGGCCTACACCATCTTGCTGAGCAACTTGTTGTAAATCAGTATTGTTCCTTAGAATGGAAGCTGCTGCTTGGACTATGAAGGATAGCATACAGAAAAGGCAGTGCTGCTGAAAGGGTCAGGGAAGGAGGACTCTCACCAGCCTCAGCAGGCCAGACTGCATGGTGGGAACCTCCTGTTCATTCCTGCTCTCCCTCTCCTCATAGTCACCTCTCCAGTGCTACCTAGAGTGATGCCCTGCTCCTCCTGCTCTGCAGCTCCCAGCCTGTGTCCCCAGCAGCTCTGCACAGTGCTGGCACAAACATCATCCCTTGATCAAAGCGAAGATCCCAGCATGGGCTGTGACTTGCACTGGGAACAAGGAATTTCCCCAGGTAATGGCAATGGGAAGTGCCCTGGGTACCCAGGGTGATGGACTCAGTTGGATCCTTAGATTTTATGTGATGTCCTCAGAAAACTTACTTGCATGTCCAGTATGATGCTAATCTTCAGTTACTCATACTCGTGAAAATTCAGTTTGAAAGGATCCTTAGAGGACTTCTGGCTAATAAGCACCAAGAACATGGTCAGGTCCAGCATTTCCTGGCTGTTGCATGGACATAGTATGAGTCAGAGAAGACTTCCCTCTCCTCCTCCTCCCAGCCTTGGCTTCCCAGCCAGGGATGAACATTGCTGCACAACTTGCAGAAAAGTCTCTTGTGAACAGGAAGCAGCCAGCAAATGCTATGACTGTTTCCCTTCCTCAAGTGCTAAACATAATGTCCCACCTCTTTTCTCCCGTGGAGCCATCCCAGCTGTTCCTCAGTGGTTTCTTTACAGAGAGTTTCAGCAATAAATAGTTCAAGGGCATTTTGTAGCTCTGAGGTCTGGAGCCTCACCCTGTCACAATGTGCTCCTCCATAACACCTTTGGGCTGAAATGAACAAGTGATAAACTGAGGAAATACAAAATAAAATGAAAGGAGGGTTTTAAAGAGGAAAATCTCAATCCTAAATACTACTGAGTGCTCAATACCACTTTCAGTGGCTTAATTCTGGGGAAAAGGAGGCTAAGGGTAGACCTTACTCTCTACAACTCCCTGAGAGGAGGCTGGAGCTAGGTGGGGGGTGGTTTCTTCTACTAGGGTAGCAAGTGATAGAACAAGAGGAAATGGCCTCAAGTTGCACCAGAGAGGTTTAGGTAGGACATTAAAAGAAACCTCTGAAAAGGTTCTCAAAAACTGGAATGGGCTCCCCAGGGAGGTTGAATCTGAGGGCTATGGTTTAGCCCCATCCTCAGCAGTTACAAAAAATGTTGGGCTCAATGACCTTAAAGGGCTTTTCCAACCCAAACGATTCTATGTTCACAGATGAAAGGTTCTGTCCCTGAGCCAGAAGTCAGCTCTACTGCTGAGGGCAGCTGTTCTGCATCCAGGCAGGGACAAAAAAAATCTGTTCTCCTAGATAAATGCAGTCCAGGCATGGTTATGTAAACCTGGATGAACCACACTGTGGATGTGCCAGAATTATTATGCACTTACACTTGTGTTACTGAAAGCAAAATCTGCTTCATTACCTTTGTAGAAAGAGAAAACTATTGCTAGGAATGAGTGCAGAGAAACTGCTCCCATGGAAGTGAGCCTCATTGTTCAGTGAGTAGTGGTCCTGTACAGTAATGCCTATCATCTGATTAATTAATTAATGGCTGAGGAGAAACTTCATGTTTCTACATTCCACCCCCTTACCTCCCTTTGTTTACCTTGTTTTTCCTTTTACTTTTTCTTCCTTTTTCCTTTTACCTTTCCCCCCCTTTCCCTTTTTTTTTTCTCTTTAATCTTTTATCCTTTTTTTTTAATCCTTTTTTTTAACTTATCTTTTTGATACTTAAAATGTTGCTGAAATATGAAGTCACTCTTCTACTCTGGCAATACTTCACCAAGCAAATCCTTGAGTGTTGCCATAGGCTGAGGATGAAGAATCAGAGCAGACTTCCATTTTTGAGAGATGTTGATGCAGTTTTTTACAAGATGTCACTAAGAATGGAACCTGAACGATGGGTTTCAATGGAAAGTTAAAGAGCAGTGATGTTATTTACAATGGAGTTCAATCAAAGCTACTGATTTCAGCAGCAGGTATGACTGTCCCATGTAAATCACCAGTCAGGAGTTTCAGTGGCATTTTGCCAATGCAAGACAAGAACTCAACTGATTATAGTGACAGCTTCCTCCTCTGCAGTGGAGATTTGTCCTGTGACACATGAAACCAGCTGCTGGACACTGGCTACTGTAATAAAAGTTAATTTGCAGGACGGTATGGGCTGTGTTTATTTTCTACAGGGCAAAATGCTAACAATGGAGCCAGCCTTGGGCCAGTGTTGTTTCATCAGCAAACTGAAAAGGAAGTAAGTTATGAGTCAGAGAACATGCTGGGGGATGATAGAGAATTATTTAGATTAGTCAAAGCCACAGAAGTCTGGAAAGATATTAGAGCAGCTTAGGAGCTGACCAGCAGGTTGAAGGAGATGATTCTCCCCCTCTACTTCACTCTGGTGGGACACTCTGGGCTGCTGCTCTAAGCAGCATGGCCAAAATTCACAGCCTGAGGGAAAGGAGGTTAGAGAAGGCTGGTTACCAGAGGAGAGGTTTGGTGTGGGACAAACTCAAAACTGTGACACTAGTTGCCTGCAATTTTCTGTCATGCAGCATGCTCACTCATCTACACTCAGCAACAGATTTATTGAAATAAAAGGGGGTTTGACATTGAGACCCAGAAATAGAGTGGTAGAACAACAGCAAGCACAGGTGACTGCTTTAATTGAAAATCCAGCACTGAAAGAAAATGCAGTAAGAAAAACAAATCTTCGCTAGTTTCCCCATCAGGTTTCCCTCTGAAATTGGGCTAAAGCACACACCTGGAATTTTCTAACCGAAAGCCAAAGTCATTTTGAGGAAACAGCCTGCTACCCCCACAGAAGCTCTTCAGATGATAGAGCAACATCAAATAGGAGACCCAGCAGCAGACAATCAGCTTAACTAAGCACCCCTTTGAGAGCAGCTCTTTAGGGAGAGCCAGCTGAGCCATAAGAACTGCTGGGGATGAATGACATCAATGCAATTTACTGCCTTTCTTCAAATAAAAGGCCTCAGCACTAAGGAAACTATTGAAGAGCCAAATAAGCTCTGCTCAGAGTCATAATCAGTAAATAATAGGTTCCATTACACATATTGGTGTACACTACTAATTCAAGATAATGACAGAACCAGCTTGCCTTTTTTGTTTGTTTGTTTGGGGGGTTTTGGGGTTTTTTGTTTCCCCAAAAATATGTTATTAACATTACTTAGGAATTCAGATTTAGCCAAATAGTGTAGGTGAAATTAATTGAAATTCAGACACAGCTCAAATACAAAACATAAAAGAAGGTTTAATATTATCATCATAGGCATAATCTGTCACAAGAAATACAACAGTGCTTCCAAAGAGGGATTGCATGAGATCCGCAGAAGCTTCTGCTCTTCTGCTGTAACAGCCACCACAAACACAGCTGTCAAGATCCTCAGCAGATGTAACCAGCATAGCTCCATTAAAATCAAAAAGATGCTGGTTTATGCCATAGGAGAACCTGGAGTTTAACTCAGCAGGAATTTCAAACAGCATGAAAAAGTAATAGCTACTTTTTCCACTTGAATCCTCCCCTAGCTTATTCATTGCCTTTGTCAGTGTGTTTAGCACTTCCTTGTGGGAAGAGCCAGATTGAAATATATGTTTCTTTTATTGTTATGAAAGCTCTTGAAAGCCTTGGTTGTAAGCATAACTGTAAAGGACAGCCTGCTTAATCAACAGTGCAAAGTGTGTAAACCAGCAGGGCAATGAACCTCCAAACACCCCTTCCAAAGCAGAGGATGACAACAAAAAAAATCCATGGTGGAGATTTAGCTTTGTAATCTTCTTAGTTATACTAAGGAACAGTGGAAATACTCTCCCAGGGCACTACTAACATTCCCCCATAAAAACATGGAAATCTCAACACTTTGCTTTGCCAAAGTGCTACTGCAAAGGCAACAGAGCAGAAGAACCAAACTTGGGCTCATTCTTCTTCTATTAAATGCAGTTCTTTATACAAAGTTAGTTGGAGATAAAAAGCAGTTCTGAAAGACAGACCTGCACTGGTGTGTAAAACTGTGTGGAAACTATCTTACAAAAGAGGAAAGTGGAATCAGAAGGTGGTGTTTCAAACATCCAAGTGCACGGCAGCTTTAAGACTTTGGGTTGTACATCTGAGGCTTTTTCATCAGTTTGATCATTGTTTTTCTGCGGAATGCATTGGTCGGCTTGTTGATTCTTGGTTTCTGAGTCCCTGCTAAGAAAACAAAGGAAGAAGTTCATGAAACAGGGTGACAGAAGTGTTACTATTCTTTGTTTAGGTTGGGGCTTTTTTTCCCATGTTATGCTGTTTAAGCATTTGATCCAATAACAACAAACAGATCAGAAACTGTAAAACGTGTTCTGGACACCCTATTCTCACACACTGTAAGGTCTCCAATGTGTCCACCCCTGGCACTAGAGTCCTATTTTGCTGCTCTTTTCCTGAGCAAGCATCAAAGTCTTTTCTAGCTGTCCTGCAGTGACAGCAGAATGGAAGTAAACACACTGCTCTATCTGAAAAAACAAACCAAAACAAAAATAAAACCAAAAAAGAATGATTACTGCATTTCTCTAAACAGCAGTGAAGTGCAAAATATAATTAGTGCTTGTAAAGATGAAATGATCACAGAATCATAGAAACATTCAGTTGGAAAAGACCCTCAGGATCACCAACTTCCTACTCTACAATGTTCACCCCTAAACCATATCCCTAAGCACCGCATCCAAATGACCTTTAAACACATCCAGGGTTGGCAACTCAACCACCGCCCTGTGCAGTTCATTCCAAGTCCTGACTACTCTTTCCATGAATTTTTTTTTCCTAATGTCCAGTCTAAAGCTACCCAGTCACAACTTGAAGCCATTCCCTCTTGTTATATCACTAATTACCTGGGAGAAGAGACCGGCACCAGCCTCCCTACAGTGTCCTTTCAGGCAGTTGTAGATGGCAATGAGGTCTCCCCTCAGCCTCCTCCTTTTCAAACTAAACAGCCCCAGCTCCTTCAGTCACTCCTCATAAGACTTATTTTCCAGGCCCTTCACCAGCTTCATTGCCCTCCTCTGCACTGGCTCCAGCACCTCAACATACCTCTTGTACTGAGGCGCCCAAAACCAGACACAATACTCGAGGTGTGGCCTCACCAGAGCTGAGTACAAGGGGACAGTCACCTCCCTACTCCAGCTGGACACAGCATTTGTAATACAAGCCAGGATGCCACTGGCTTTCTTGGCTGCCCGGGCACACTGCTTGCTCATATTCAGTTGTTTGTTGATTAGAACCCACGGGTCTCTTTCTGCCAGACAGACTTCCAGCCACACTTCCCCAAGCTTTCTGCACAAAGCTGGGTGAAGAGTGGACAAAGACCATCAGGGTTATATCCAGAAATGCTCAGGAAGACTGCTTGAAATGTGTCACTGCAGTTCAGAAAGCACTGTGCAAATCTGACTGAAAATCAGCTATTTATGTACCAGCCCAGAAAGCCCAGTTCTCAACCCTTTCATTGTCAACTCCAATGTACTTATTTTCTTTTCCAATATAAACTTTATGTAGTGAAATCAGTCAGAAACCTTTTCACTCTAAAAGCCATCAATCAATGTAAACAGCAGTTGTGTGTTTACAAAGGGAAGGTCAACTGAATTCAGACTCCAAAAGGTAACAGGAAAAATGCTGGGGAGGGAATTATGGGAGTAGGAGTGGTTTAAGCTGCCTGAAAGATTTGCTAAATGTTTCTGTACACTCCCAAGCTATAGAAATGAATATGTATAGCACAACATTAATTAGTACTAATTATGCCCTTAACTATGGGCTTTGGCTGTGCCAAGCCTTACTGAGTTGTGAAATGCAGAAGTTGGTGAAAAAGCGTAAAACCCTTTCCATCTGGCTACCTCCTGCTCACCTCAGGAGACAGACAGTGTACCCTTCTTTCTTCCACAAAAGAGTGAGGAAGGAGCAGCTCCAGCTGGAGCTGGCTGGGTATGGGCAGGAGAGAGATGCTGAAGAGGCAGTTTCCTTCCTCCTCTCTCTGCACACTTAGGCTGGAACCTGGCCCTACCATTGCCCAGCTAGTAATCAATGCAACTTACATCATCACAAGCATGTCAGATAGACTTAGCATGCTATTACAGACTCTCTCATAATACTGGAAGGGAAGAGACACACTCAGCCTTGTCATCCACAGAAATATTCCTATCGTGACTAACTGGCAGACAGTATTTTTACTTCTGAGGACTGTGCTCAGGAGTGCAAGCCTTGCTCCAGCTCCTGATTTATAGCCCAGAACTCAAGAATCATCTCCTGACTACAGCTTTCCAACTACTCTTAAATACTGAAGTACTGGGACCTTGTGCATATCCCATGTTTAGAACAAGCTCTTTGTTGGCTCTTCTGCTTTTTCCCAAAGCCAATATACAAGCTAGATACAGCCTGGAGATTTTTTTCCCCCTGTTGGTATTAATGTTTAAAATGCTGTGTTGTGTCTGCTTCCTCAGTGCCCTGGGCTTCAACATATAATTATGCTTTTCTCTCCTTGATTTACATATCAAATTAATTAAGCTGGAGTATTAAAACTTGCAACAGCTGTAATGAACATATGACTGCAGGAAAAAGCTCAACTGTTTTGACTTCCAAGCACAGCTAGTAGCTGATTTGAATAAAACCATTACATAAAAAATCAATTAGCATTCCCAAGCCTTCTCCCAATGGTCAGAGAAACAGTTGACTCAGCACAAGTGATGAGGGCAGAAATCTTTAGCAATGGGAATGGGAAATGGGAACAGCAGGGAATACTGAAAATATGAAGGAAAAAATTAAACTGATTTCAAAACTCACTTTACTCCTACTGAAAAATATCTAGAAGAAAATGAGACCCTAATGAGTGTTCTTGCTGGTACTGAACACTTCAAAGACTTGTGGGCTCTAGTAAGTTAATCAGTCTGTGTGACCTTTTCTATACTTCACACAAAAATGGTGTAACCTTCTCACATTGCACTGTTCTTGAAGAAGGATTTAGTTCCGATTACCAGTTTTCATAGATTCATAGAATGGTTTGGGTTGGAAGGAACCCCAAAAGTCATGTAGTTCCAGCCTCACCTTCTACTAGAGCAGGTTGCTCAAGGCCCCATCCAACCTGGCCTTGAAGACCTCCAGGGAGGGGGCATCCACAACCTCCTTGGGCAACCTGTTCCAGTGTCTCCCCACCCTCACTGTAAAGAATTTCTTCCTAATCTCCAGTCTCAATCTCCCCTCTTCAAGCTTCAATCCATTCCTTCTATCTCTACAAGCCCCTGTAGGAAGCCCCTTTCCTGACTTTGAAAACACCAAACCCAAAATACAAAAGACATCATCAACCTGTGGCAAGGCCAGATGAGCAAGAGAAGGCTGTAAGCAGCTGTTACTGGTATTTGGATTGGGCTATCTGCTTGTCACTGGCCAGAACTCCCCACCTTTTCTGCAGACGTTGTAGCAGTCAGCTTCAGTGACGAAGTTGTTGGCATTTCCACCACAGCCACTGTATTTGAACTCCTTGCATGACTTGGTCTTGCTGTCATAGTAATAGCGAGGCACAGAAGAAGAGCACAGACCTTCATCCTTTGGGCTGTAGCATAGCAAGGGACCAGCTGGGGAAGAAAAAGAGAGAAAGAAGAATTACATCAATGTAACCTCTGTGTCTCTGTGTCTGGCTTCTCACAATTTACTCTGTGATAAACGTTGTGGCTAAACAGCTCTTGTTCCCATTGGATTGATGTGACTGTTACCAAGGACATCAGCTTATTACTGGGACTTAGGAAACTGAGAAAGCCACAGGCAGTCCCAGAAACTAGGATTTCTACCCCACAGGCGAAATATATTGGCTTTCTTCATTCATGGTACCATACACAGAACAGCTAAGAGACCTACATAGCCTGACCAGAAGCCTTATTCTATGTATGTATATAGACATAGAACAACAATTCCAGTGGAATTACTTCTGTAGAGGAAAAAGGCACACTTTTGTTTATTCCTACCATGATTTTGCCAGCAAAACCTCCTCACCTGCAGTAAAAAGTACAAACTCCACCACTTTCCTCAGAAGAATCATATTT
Organism: Picus viridis; assembly: GCA_033816785.1. Taxonomy (NCBI): domain Eukaryota; kingdom Metazoa; phylum Chordata; class Aves; order Piciformes; family Picidae; genus Picus; species Picus viridis. The sequence goes on along the minus strand of CM066574.1, from coordinate 18,138,581 downwards.
CATTTTGCTTCACCAAAAGTTTACTCTTCTTTATGGAGACCTTCTATCAATTTAATGGATGTGCAACAGAGAAAGTGAAAACAGTTCATCACAGACCTAAAGAAATCTGCCACTGGCCAAAAATAACTGTCTCCTCAGGCTGTGACGGCTTTTATAGTTTCTGATCTCTCTCTCTTCTTCAAGTCTTGCACTGGATATTAACCTGGCATTTATGACAACACTTAGCTATAGTCACCTGCTCTTAATTACCACCTCTCTCACCAGAGACACTGGAGAGTTGTGGCAGGCAGAAAACTTGTATCAGAAGTTGAGTTGGTGAGTGACACAAACCCCAAGCCACCTAACACCATCTCAGGCCTCACATTTAGAAAGGCCGCTTCTGCTTTATGCTCCAATATCACTGCCCTGAACGTGTCTGCCACAACACCTCACAAACCTGCCCCAGCACAGGTCTCCAACCTTATTTCCCTCCAGATGACGCAGATACAGCTCTCTAGAAGTCCAGATCGTTTGGCTGTAGCCCTGGGCATATTTAAGGTCATAAAATTAAACTAAGACAACAGCATTTTCGCTCTTTCAACTAACAGCTGAGACAAGTGGCAACATGATGCAGACAGTATAAACATCTGCTTCACAGAAAGTCTTGCAAGCTACCACTGTCCATGCATCCAGAGGAAAACAGCAAATAAAATATCATCTTCGTATCATGTTCAAACCATCTATTTTATTAAAAACTTGGAACAACCATTACTTTTCTCTGGCAGACAGTGGTCCACACAAGATTGCAAATCTCTGAAGTTGTTGGCATTTCCATAGCAGCCACCGTAGATGAACTCCTCACATCTCATCGAGCTCAAGTTAAAGGCATATCTTCTTAGATGACTCCTGCAAGGTCCTCCATCAGCCTCCATCCGGCAGATTTTGGGCACTTCTGCAAAACAAATAATTTCATCTTCTGTAAAAGCAACTCTTCAAGCTCCCTGTCCTGAGGAACAGGAGAGTGTAGACAAAACACTCTGGCTGCAGGCAAGTCCCAGCTTGTCCCACTGCCTGCATTTAAAATGGGTTAAGACTGCTAAGTTTGATAAGATTTGCTAAGTTTTCTAGGAGGAATCTGATGCATTAATAAGCAACTGGCTATAATATTAAGTGACATTTACAATAGTTAGAGTTAAATTCCACATCGACTCTGAGACAACTTGCTCTGGTTTCTCTGCATAAAACCGACATCAGCTAGAAGCTGCTACAAGCAGAAGCAGGAGTGGCAGAGAGGGTGAGTTTGAAGACACCCCCCCACCCACTATGCTCCCACAGCCCTCTCCAGCCCCCTGCCACTTCCGCAGCACCCCGAGGAACTGGGGCCCCCTCCCCAGGGCCGATGAAGACAGCAGGGGCCGCTCCCCGGACTCACTCTTGATGGTCCAGCATCTCTTCTCGCAGTCGTCGAGGGTAAGGAAGTTGTTGGCGTTGCCGTGGCAGCCTCCATAGGTGAACTCCTGGCAGCTCTGCGTGTACCTGTTGTAGTACCAGCGCGGCACCATGGCCCGGCAGGGCCCGTCGTCGGGGGCAGCAGGCAGGCCAGCTGCTTCTCTGCGGGAAGACACCAGCGACCGGGTCTGAGGCCACCTCGGCGGCAGAGGTGGAGGCGGCCCCGGCCCCGCGAAGCTGCCCGCGCGGTCCCACCGAGCGTCGGCTCCTACCTGTGAGGGTACGCGGGGCCAGGGCGGCGCAGGCCAGCGGCAGCAGCAGTGCGGACAGCGGCAGCCGGCGGCCGGCGGCCATGTCGCGACACCGGACGGGCGGGAGAGAAGGAGAGAAGACGGACGGGTGGCAGCGCGATCCCCGGAGAGAGCGGCACTGCCCGGCTCGACGGCAGCGCTTTATATGCGGCCAGTCGGCTTCCCCGGGCCGCCTCCTCCTTGCGCATGTAGTGGGAGGGGAAGGGCTGATTCAGCCGGGCAGCGGCAGGTCCCCGCTGACCCGGTCGGCCCCGGGCTGCGCGCCTCCTGAATCCCAGATGCGGGGGCCACGGGCAGACCCCAGCCCCGCCACCGTCGCTGGGGGGAGAGGGGGTGTCTGTAGCCAGGGAAGGTGGGGGATGCTGCCGGGGCTGGCGCGCCGTCGGGCTGGGGCGGGGTCTGTATCGCGGGACTGTGGGGAGCTGGCTAGGGTCCACGGCTGTCCCCTCCCCTTTCACATTACGGGATTATAGATGATGTTCAGGGCGCTTCCGGTTAATCACGGACGGATCGGGGTCGGGTCACTTAGCGAAAGTCTTTCCCCCCCGGCCCCACGGCGGCTGCTCCGCGTTTGGGACACTCCGGACAAAGGGTGGCTTTCAGGGATGAATCCTCTGCCTAGCTCCAGGAGCTGGATTTCATCTGAGGGAACTGGCGTTGTTTAGCCTGGAGAAAACGGAGGGGAGACCTTCTGGCTCTCTGCAACTCCCTGAAAGGAGGTTGGACCCAGATAGGGGTTGGTCTCGTCTCATGCAACAAGTGATAGGACCCAGATGAAATGGCCTCAAGTTGCACCAGGGGAGGTTTAGGTTGGACATTTGAAGAAACTTCTTGACTGAAAGGGTTCTCGCCTGGAAGAGGGAGGTAGTTGAATCCTGGAAGAGGGAGGTGGTTGAATCCCCATCCCTCGAGGTGTTTCCAAGAGGCAGAGATGTGGTGCTGAGGGACACACCAGCCTTGGTAGAGCTAGAGAATAGTTGGACTCAATAGTCTTTTCCAACCAAAAAGATGAGAAATCAGCAGCCCAGCTGAAGTGCATGTACACCAACACACACAGTGTGGGTAACAAGAGTATCTGGAAGTCTTGCTTCAGCAGGAAAACTATGATGTAGTTGCCATTACAGAAACATGGTGGGATGATTCACACAATTGCTCTCTACAACTACCTGAAGGGAGGTTGTAGACAGGCAGAGGTTGCTCTCTTCTCCCAGGTAGCCAGTACCAGAACAAGAGGACACAGTCTCAGGCTGCGCCAGGGCAGGTTTAGGCTGGATGTTAGGAAGAAATTCTATACAGAGAGAGTGATTGCCCATTGGAATCAGCTGCCTGTGGAGGTGGTGTAGTCACCTTCATTGGAGGTGTTCAGGAAGAGGCTTGATGGGGTGCTTGGTTGCATGGTTTAGTTGTTTAGGTGGGTTGGATTGGTTGATGAGTTGGACACGATGATCTTGAAGGGCTCTTTCAACCTGGTGTATTGTATTGTATTGTACTGTATTGTATTGTATTGTATTGTAGTACTGCACTGGAGGGTTACAAGCTCTTTAGGTGAGACAGGCGAGGGAGAAGAAGAGGGATAGCCCTGTATGTTAGGGAATCTCTTGATGCCACAGAACTTGAGGGTGAGGATGAATGGATTGAGTGCCTGTGGGTAAAATCAGAGGGAGGGCTAACAAAACTGACATCCTGGTTGGATTCTTTTATAGACCCCCCAACCAGGATGAAGAGGTTGATGAAATATTCTATAAGCAACTGGAGGCTGTCTCAAGATCATCAGACCTTGTCCTTGTGGGCGACTTTAACCTGCCAGACATCTGCTGGGAACTTAATTCAGCAGAGAGGAGGCAGTCCAGAAGGTTCTTGGAGTGTATGGAGGACAGCTTCTTGATGCAGCTGTTAAGTGAGCCTAGCAGGGGTCAGGCCCTGCTTGACCTGCTGTTCTCAAATAGAGAAGGGCTGGTGGGAGATGTGATGGTATGAGGCTGTCTAGGGTGCAGCGAGCATGAGAGAGTGGAGTTTTCAATATGCAGGGAAATAGGAAGCAGCAATAACAGAACCCTTACTTTGGACTTCCAGAGGGCAGACTTCAGCTTATTTGAGGAACTAATTCAGAGAGTACCGTGGGTAGCAGCCCTTGAGAACAAAGGGGTCCAGGACAGTTGGACCTACTTCAAACAGGAACTCTTGAACGCACAGGAGCTGGCAGTTCCCATGTGCCAAAATATGAGCCACCGGGGAAGGTGACCGGCCTGGATGGGCAAGCAGCTCTTCAGGGAATTAAGGGAAAAAAAGAGAGTGTACTGCCTTTGGAAAGTGGGGGAGGCAACTCGTGATACGTTTAAGGATGTTGTTAGATCATTGCTGGAATGTGTCCAGAGAAGGGCAACAAAGCTGGGGAGGGGTTTGGAGCACAAGCCCTATGAGGAGAGGCTGAGGGAGCTGGGGTTGCTTAGCCTGGAGAAGAGGAGGCTCAGGGGAGACCTTATTGCTGTCTACAGCTATCTGAAGGGAGGTTGTAGCCAGGTGGGGGCTGGTCTCTTCTCCCAGGCAACCTGTGACAGAACAAGAGGACACAGTCTCAAGCTGCTCCAGGGGAGGTTTAGGCTGGATGTTAGGAAGAAGTTCTTCATGGAAAGAGTTATTTGCCATTGGAATGTGCTGCCCAGGGAGGTGGCGGAGTCACCATCACTGGAGATGTTTAGGAATAGACTGGATGGGGTGCGTGTTGCCATGGTTTAATTGATTAGATGGTGTTGGTTGATAGGTTGGACTCAGTGATCTCAAAGGTCTTTTCCAACCTGGTTAATTCTATTCTATTCTATTCTATTCTATTCTATTCTATTCTATTATATTCTATTCTATTCTATTCTAGAGAAAAATTAGAGAGGCAAAAGCCCAGTTGGAACTTAAACTGGCTACTTCTGTGATAGACAATAAAAAACATTTATATAAATATATTAATGCTATAAAGAGGAGCAAGAAGAACTTCCACTCTCTATTGGACCTGGAGGGGAACATTGTAACTAAAGATGAGGAAAAGGCTGAGGTACTAAATACCTGCTTTGCCTCTATTTTCAACAGTAAGGCAGGAGGACTTCAGGTTAACTGGCCTCCTGAACTGGCTGATGGGGTCAGGGAGCAGTAGAATTCCCCTGTCATCCATGAGGAAGTAGTAAGGGACTTGCTGAGCCACTTGGATACTCACAAGTCCATGGCACCAGATGGGATCCATCCTAGGGTACTGAGAGAGCTGGCAGATGAGCTGGCCAAGCCTCTCTCCATCATTTACCACCAGTCCTGCCTCACCAGAGAGGTCCCAGATGATTGGAAACTGGCCATTGTGATGCCCATCCACAAGAAGGGTCAGATGGAGGAACCTGCAAACTCCGGGCCTGTCAGCCTGACCTCAGTGCCAGGAAAGATTATGGAGCAGATCATCTTGGGGGCAATCACAGCACACTTGCAGGTCAGCCAAGGGATCAGGTCCAGCCAACATGGATTTAGGAAGGGAAGGTCTTGCCTGACCAACCTGATCTCCTTCTATCATCAGATGACCTGCCTGCTGGATACGGAGAAGTCTGTGGATGTAGTCTACCTGGACTTCAGCAAGGCCTTTGACACCATCCCTGACAGCAAACTCCTGGATTGGAAGTGGCACTTGAAGCCATGGTTTAGTTAGTCATGAGGAGTTGGGTGATAGGTTGGACTTGATGATCTCTGAGGTCTTTTCCAACCTTATTGATTCTATGATTCTCTGATTCTTTAGAGCAAAGGTGTTGGGCCGCAGTCCTTCAGACAGTCACTGCCCTGCATGGGATTACAAGACAGGGCCCTGGCCACAGTCCAGGTTGTAAGGAGGAGGAACATGATAGCACCCTGGTTATTTCAGGAACTGACTTTCTCCCCATGGCTTCTCTGCTTCTCATGCTATGGAGGATTACACCTTATTTCCTGACATATCTGTCATAAAGGCAAGAAAGAGGAGCAAATTTAATTCCTACCCTACCGACATGGCTCCTGAGAGGATAAGAAGTGCGCTTCTCCCCCTTCTTTTTCAGCACTGTTCCTTTTATTTTTTTTTCCAGAATCACCAAATGATAAGTGGGTGCTTTAGTAATGTAAAACCCCCAAACGCTATTACAGTTTGAGGCACCATAGAATCATGATGGTGAATCATGTCACCATCACAGGACACATCTGCTATTTTTTAGAAACTCACAGCTACAACTGTTAGAAACCCTCATTTTCAGGGGTTTTGTTCAGCTTATTTTGCACAGCAACTCCAATAATAACTCTAATAATATAATGTCCCTCTGGTAGGAAAGAACAACCAAAGAAAGCAACATACACTTTCGAGTTCCAGAAAAGGCCACCTTTGTAATACCAGGAAACTCTTGAGTGATTTTGATATGACTAGACCCATGTCCTTTAGTTTCCATCAGGTTTTGCTGGAATTGCAAAGGAAGTCATCAAAATATCACTAAACAACAGCAGCAAGACAAATGCTGTCATGTAAATACCATTTTCCATGTTCTCCATTTCCCCTCTGCACACACACAAATCAAAGTCTGCACTGATCCCACCTATCCATCAGTGCTGCAGCACAGTGCAGCATTTATTCAGCTGCTCCTTAGCTGTATCAGGAAAGATGTTCACTTAGATTAGGGAAGTATCTGTAAAAATTTATGAACTAGAGTAAAAGTTAATAATGCTGATCAATACTTTAAGGGTGGGCATCAGGAGGATGGGAACAGGCTTTTTTTCAGTGGTGCCCAATGACAGGACAAGGGGTGACAGGAACAAACTTGAACATAAGACATTCCATCTAAACATGAGGAGGAACTTCTTTAATTTAAGGGACAGAACACTGGAACAGGTTGCCCAGAGAGGTGGTGGAGACAATCCAAACCTGCATGGTTGTGTTCTTGTGTGACCTGCTCTAGGTGAACCTGCCTTGGCAAGGGTGGTTGGGCTAGATGATCTCCAGAGGTTCCTTCCAACCCCTCCCATTCTGTGATTAGCACAGCAAGTGGGAGAAAGCCCTTTACTAACTGCCATCATGTCAACACACAGCTCACTGCAGGGTTTTCATTAAAGGGTTATTGTTACCAAGATGCAAATGTCCTTCCTACCCTAACCATGCCAGAGCCCACCCTCAGCTCACTCCTGCACCCTGCACTTCACACCACCAGACCAGTCTCTGCCTCTCCATGCTGCAATATTTCCGCCCCCACCAACGGACTGGCATCAAGACTCAAGACGGGCATCTTGAGACCCTGGACAACCAGTTCTTTCCACTTGTTTTGACTGGTCCAGGCACTGGTTGGTGGGGTTTGGAGATGAAGCTGACAATGCAGATTATGGTGAGTGTAGAAATTGCCTACCAGTAGCCAGAGGGAGGGGAAGGGGAACTGATTTTTGTGAACTGGCTGAAATAAAACAAATACAAACACTGAGAGCACTATAGGAGCAGGACTGGAGAAGAAAGGTGTAAATCTCACTGCTGACAGCCACTTACACATTGTGAGTGGGCGGAGGAGGAGAAAGGAGTGTCTTGAGGGGCAAAGCCAGAGCAGGAAAGAATGAAGAAGAATGAAAAAGCCCTATACAACTCTTTGAAGTGCTAGAAAATAGGATCATACAGGCCCATTTTAATGGCCTGTAGCTCTGCTCAGTGAAAAGGGTCTTTAAATCTTCTGCTGCTGGTTTTGTGGGAAAGCAGCTGCTAGGATAAGAGATGCTAAGGGCTGAACAAACTGTACCCATGGAGGGACCACTCTGTCCCAAAGAACACAGCACCTGATTTGAGATCTAGATCTTGAACATATATACATCAGGAGAATAGTTTCCTAGATCCTAGTGTCTTCTGAGCCCATTATTTCTCCGACAGGGAGTGCTCCATCCTCAACACCCAACCTAACTCCATGACTTCAGAGATACTTAGTGCAGGTTGGGCACAAAAGCCTTCAGGTGCAGAGCTGCAGTTCTGCTTTGCAGACATTCTTAACAACTGACCTGGAACACAGAAGGTTCCACCTAAACATAAGGGATAAATTCTTCACTGTGAGGGTGGCTGAGCACTGGACTAGGCTGCCCAGAAAGGTTATGGAATCTCATTCTCTGGAGGCATCCCAGACCCACCTGGATGGGTTCCTGTGTGATTTACTCTAGGCGATCCTGCTCTAGCAGGGAGGTTGGACTAGATATCTCCAGAGGTGGTCCCTTCCAACCACTGCTAGTGTGTGATTATACAAAAAGCCCATCAATGGGCTGGCAGCCTGCTGGGACACTTGACCCAAGAGCAGTTCCTTCCCCTCTCTACTATTGAGTCGTATCCATTCATAGTTGTAATGAACAAATCTCCTGGAATGTGCCTGTGCAAACCACCTGCTGCTGCCTTACCTCCTGCAGCAGAGGAGTAAAGAGCCTAGGAGTGCTGGTGGCACAGGCAAGCCAGAATCACCGTGAGGGTCAGCTGGGGCAGGGGAGAAAGACCTCCCTGTTGGGCCAAAACTCCCAGTGGTGAAGAGGGGGAGGAGTGCGACCAGCACAAGGAGGGTCGCTGCAGGTCTTCTGCTGCCACCGGCTGTCCCACGGGGGCCTGGGACGAAGCAGCGGCTCAACAGCGGGATTTTAATCCGGTTACAGGGGATTAACGTGACGGTTTAAAGGCCGGGGAAGGGGTATCAGGAGTACCAGAGAGGAAGCGACCGCCGCCGGGCAGCCAGACAGCCCGGACGGCACCGTGTGAGTGAGAGGCCGGGGGCGGGCCGGGGGCGGCCGTCCCACAGCCCCGCCGCACCGCGCCCGCCCAGGGGGCTCCGGCCCCGGCCCCTCGGTTGCCCAGAGATAACCTTTTGTCCTCCTTCTTCTTTCCTTTGGCAGTGTAGACGATGCCAGCCATCAATATCGAGGACCTGAGCGAGAAGGACAAACTGAAAATGGAAGTGGAGCAGCTGCGCAAAGAAGTGAAGCTGGAGAGGCAGCCGGTGAGTGGCCGCGGACAGGGCCCCTGGGGCGCTGCCCGGCCGGGCTGGGAACGAGGAGAAGCCCGTTACTCCCCTGGGCAGGGGTGCTGGGGCTCATGCGGCGGCCGAGGGCACGTCGGGCGAGCGGCGGGGCCGGGCGCAGCAGCCCAGCGCGGAGCGGGCCCGGCGGAGGCGGGAGCGCACCGGGGGCTCCGGGAGTCGATCAGCGGGGACTTCGGGAGTCCCTCGCCCGGGTAGCCCCGGCTATACTGGGACGGCCGCAGTTTGCATCGACGGGTGTTTTTGGGACAGGCACCGGGGGCGACATTGCACCCAGTGGGAGTAGCGGTGCTTCAGGGGGTGGCTGTGGAGCGGGAGGGGAAGGGACGCATCGCCCCGGGAGAAGCTGGCCCGAGGGGACTGCCCCGGCCCGCCGTCTGCGGCTGTTCACGTTCATTTGTCACCCTTCGGCGTCCTCTCCCTTGCGAATCGCCCGCGCACCCCCGCCAGCACAAGGCAGTGTTGCCTGGCGAGGGGGGAGTGCATGCTGCTCAGTTAGCCCCGTGAAACGCGTTGGGATCCGGCCGGGCTGCGGGAGAAGACCCACGGTCCCGTATTCCCCCCGGCCTCGATGCCCTGCTCTCCCCGCTGTGCAACGCCCGGGCAACGGGCGGGAGCCGACGGACTGAAAGGGTTCTCGAAGCCTGGGACGGGCTCCCCAGGGACGTGGTTGAATCCCCATCCTTGGAGGTGTTTCCAAGAGGCAGAGATGTGGTGCTGAGGGACATGGTTTAGTACCAGCCTTAGTAAAGATACAGAATAGTTGGACTCCATGATCTTTTCCAACCCAAACCATTCTGTGATCCCGTGACTACTGGCATAGAGCCATCATCCTTCCCGCCTTGTCGACAGAACCATTGTGTTTTAGCCATTCAAGTCAGTGAAGTAGTTTCCACTGAAATTCTGGCATTTTTGCACATTTTCTGTGGATGCAAGACATGCAAAACTGATCTTCCTCCATGACAAAACTCACATTCTTTTTTATTCTGCATGCCAGCAGAAACAAACTCTGTCTGAAACTCCTCTAGTTTGGATTAAAATACATTTGTATGTGAGAATGAGTGGCTTTAGTCGTGTTAACTCCCTTGCAGGTCTAGGGGTTTAGCCCAGGAGATAAAGCCAGTTAATATTTTAGCTGTCAGTTAGGTATCAGTGATTATAGACCACAGAATCACAGCATGGTGGGGGTTGGAAGGGACCTCTCAAGATGATTTAGTCTAAGCTCTCTCATAGAGCAATGTCACACAGAGAAATCACACAGAAATGCATCCAGGGGGGTTTGAATGCCTCCAGAGATGGAGACTCCACAACCTCTCTTGAGCCTCTTCCAGTGCTCTGCCACCCTCAAATGGAAGGTTTTATTTCCTTATGTTTATGTGAAATTCCCTGTGTTGCAGTTTGTGTCCAATGCCCCTTGTCCTGTCACTGGGCACCACTGAGAGGAGTCTGGCTCCATCCACCTGAGACTCACCCTGTAGAATTGATGGTTTAGTCTATATCTCCAGGAATACTGAAGATTCCACATCAAAGCTTTGTAGATACCTACATCGTCCCTCAGGGAATAATATTAACAGTAATAAGGATAATGTCAACAATAATTTTGATTATTATAACTATAACAACAATGCAACAATAAAACAATATCAACAATAATATTGATGATAATGATAATGATAATAATAATGGTAATAATAATATAAATCTTGTCAGTATTTTCAGAATAACCCAAAGGCCAGAAGCCAGGTCACTCTAGGGAAATGGCTATTTGCAGATCACCTACAGTAAAACCTGAACACCCTCAGTTTTACTACAGCATTAGAACAGAAGTTTCACTGTCAAAATTAAATTGGTGTTGTCACAGTCCCCTGGTACCTCTATGGGTGTGCCAGGGACAGGGAAATGGAGAAGCCACCCCTCTTTTGTCACCTAAAGTCTTCTTGACTCCTTCCTAAACCTTCACAGCACAGAAATAACCCTTTTGAACAACTTTTTGGATTAATAAAAATACCTGAGCATGTTTTTAAGCAGACTTTTTTTTTCCCTACATGAAAAGGATCCAGGTGGTGCTGAGGTGAGACAAATCCTGCTCCTGCAGATGCTCTGGTGCACGATTTTACCATGGTATAAGGAGCCCAAATTTGAATTAAAAGGGGTTTATGAGACACAGAAGAGTAAGGTTTGTGTAGAGGGATTTATAGGTCCCAATTCTTTACTGTAAGGCAGCTAGAGGTAGTTAAAACTTACTTTACGCAATGGGTAGTTGGGAATTAACTGCGTTTTTAAGGCTTAAAGCTTAATTTTCCCACAGGCCATGCTCTTGGTCTGTGACACAGCAGGTAAATTCATTTGGTCTTTGGTCATAATTTTGGCTATGGGGTAAAATACAGTTAATAAAGATGGGCAGAGGCCTTATGTTAGAAATAAATCTAGTGGTCTGGCCAACAGCTGGTTCCTGCTGCAGACTCTGCACTGCTGTAGCTCCTCAGGGATTTTGTCGGTGGGCAGGGCAGAGGAGCATGTCCTCAGGCACATCAGGTACTCCAGCTGAAGGACAAGCTTCTGCTGACATAGGGAAGGGAAATGAGAGGTGCATGGCCAAAGATCTTCTGGAGCAGGTGGCCTTTGTGCATCCTCAAACTTTGCAGACACTGTTACACAGGCTGTGTGTGCTCCTGAGTGGACACTAAACTCATTCCTTCCTCTTCCCTTTTTTCTTTTTCTCCTTATCCTTCTCCTCAGTTCTGTGCACACTTAGCACAGCACGCTTAGTTTGCTGGCCATACCAGCTGCATGGTATTGTCTCTCCTAACAAAAAAGTCTTCTTTTATTAACCACTGTTCAAAGTAATGCCAGGTAACCTGCAAGTAAATTGTCTCCACGGTCAGGTCTTTACTCCCATTCAATATGGATGTTTGCTATTACAGAACAGCGAGGTGGAAATTTGTGTTACCACTGGAAAAAAATAATTACTGAATGTTTTGTTTGGCAAAAACACTTAAAAGTCCTAAATATTTTCAGACTGAAAACAATCTTGAAGCCACTGACCACAACTCATCAGGATGCTGAAGGGGTGTGTGTTCTGCAGAGGAATAAAGCTAGCAAATTTTTTAAAAGAAACTATTCCCCCCCCCCAGTTTAGATAATTAGCTAATTAAACCCCATCAAGTTTAACTATGCAGCAACTGCTGCTCCAAGTGGCACGCACATTCCCGGTGATGTTTGCATGTTTGTGAGTATTGGGCTGTGAAAAAGGGGAAGGAAGCCGAGTCTGCCCATGCTTAGTGTTAGCTCTATATGCAGATGTTTGGAATGGGATGGGATGGTAAGGAAAGGGGTGAAGGCTGTGAATTCCCTGCTTTGCTGTCGTTATGTGCGTGGTGTAACGCAGCCACTTCTCTGTCCTATTCCTCCAGGTGTCTAAGTGCTCCGAAGAGATCAAGAACTACATCGAGGAGCGATCGGGTGAGGACCCGCTGGTGAAGGGGGTTCCCGAGGACAAGAACCCTTTTAAGGAGAAGGGAGGTTGCGTCATCTCTTAGAAGGCAGCCAGCGCCTGCCACCAGAGCAGACACTTGTACCCTTAGGGAGTCACTAGCGTGTCCCCGCCGCCACCGGTCCTTGATGCACGACCACAGGAGCCGATTTCTGTCCTTTGTCGTTGTTGCTGTTGTTGGTTTTATTCTTAAAATAAAGCAGCCTAGACCCGTATCTCTCGATTGGTAGGGATGGCTCGCCCTGCACCCTCTCCCCTGCCGCCGCGGGGGAACGGCACCCTTGACTCGGCGGCCGGTTTCGCCACCCGTTCGTTGCTATGAAATGAGAGCTGTAATCCGAGAGCCTGCCGTGGCTTCCTGCAGGGCAGAGGAGCGGGAGGAGGGACGGGGCGGTACGGGGCCCTCGCGAGGCGACCGTGACCGGGTGGTTAAAGTTCGGCGGCCCAGGCCGCTGCACAGCCCAGCGGCACAGGCACGGTCATGGCGCTGCGGGGCGGCTGGCGCTGGCTGCGCTTGCTCTCGGGGCGCGGCGTCAGCTCGGGGCGGCGGGACGGCGGTGAGGCGCCGCAGCACCACGAGTTGCGGGCGGCCCTGAGGAAGGTACCGGGGAAGGGAGAGGGAGGCGATGGCACTTTCTCGGAGCGGGCGGGTAGCCGCGGAGGACGGCGAGGCGCCCGGCTGCGCTGCTACAAGGCCTCCGGAAGGCCTCGGGCTGTGTTCGTAAAGTTAATTTGGCCTCGCTATTGTCAGAAACGAAGCCAGTGTCCCCTGTGTGTTGCACGCGGAGTGGCTAAACGCTTCGCTGTTTGTGCCACAGCCCGACCCAAGCTGTTCCGATTGCTGCCCGGGGAACTCCTGTCCGGAGCTTCCTCCCGGCTGCTGCGAAATCACAGAACCCCAGCATGGTGGAGGTTGGAAGGGACTTCCGAGGATCATCGAGTCCGATCCCCCTGCCACAGCAGGGTCGCCCAGGGTAAATCACACAGGAACACATCCAGATGGGTTTGAATACAATACAATACAATACAATGTTGCTGGAGACTCCACAATTTCTCTGGGCAGCCTGGTTCAGGGCTCTGCCACCTTCAAAGGGAAGAAGTTTTTCCTTGTCACAGAATCACAGTGTCAGGGGTTGGAAGGGGCCTCAAAAGATCATCTAGTCTGACACCCCTGCCAGAACAGGACCACCTCGAGTAGGTCACACATAGGCTGATGTGGAACCTCCTGTTAAGTGCCTATTGCCCCTTGTCCTGTCACTGGATACCGATGAGAAGAGTCTGGCTCCATCCTCCCTGTCCCTTGCTTTTTAGCTATTGATCAACCTGAATGAGATCCCTCTTCAGTGTCCTGCAGCCTGAACAGCCCTAGCTCTTTCCATCATTCCTCCTAGGATAAATGCTCCTGTCACCTCATCAACTTCATGGTTCTGTGCTGGACTCTTTCCAGTACTTCCAGTCCTTCTTAAGCTGGGGAAACCCAGAACTGGACACAGTACTCCAACTATGGCCTCACCGGGCCAGAGTAGAAGGGGAGAAGAACCTGCCTCGGCCTTCATGCACCCCAGGATGTCATTGGCCTTTTTGGCCCTGAGGGTACATTGCTGGAATATAGTCAACTTTTTGTCCACCTGCACTACCTTGACCCTCTCCCCAGAGTCAAATGTAAGGTTAAGTTCTGGTTGTGGCTGCAGAGCACAAGAACAGGCAAAGCAGAGCCCATCTGTTATTGTGCTCTTTCTAGAAAGGGAGTCCTGAGAGGGTTCCTGTAAACCCAAGTCATAAATCAGGAGGAAAAGAGGCGATCCTGATAAAGGAGCCTGAAAATGGAATGCCAAATGGCAGTCTGCAGGTCATGGTGGTGCTGGTGAACTCTGAACATTGCCAACAGTGTCACCTGTAGGTTCGTACAATTCAGCACACCTGTTGAAGATAGGAGAGTGAGCTGGTTTGGAGGTTGGCAGCCTTTCCGTGGAGCATATTGGGACCAGCTGTGTGCCTTTAAACTTTGAAATGGTGTCGAAAGTGCTGAGGTTCAGTACCTACTACAAGGAGTAAACAGCATTCTTGTGGGAACCACATAGGACAAAGCAGGATGTGCATTCAGAGGTAGGTGTTACGGAGTGCAAGGACTTGTTCCTCATTAACCTATGGGTAGATTTTACAAGTCCTGGCTGGTGCTGCAGTGCACTGCTGGGGCTTTTTAAAACCAGTATGCCAGGTATTAACTAACTCAGGTGGCTTCAGAGCTTTGCTATTGTATCTTTGACAAGGGCTTTTTAAAACTGCTTGAGGATTCATTTGTGCTCACAGATAAATTTAACCCTTTCCAAATTGCTTTTGGACAAAAGATAGTGGATAGAAATTGACTTCCATGCTTCCAAAATTAAACCAAGATATCCTAAAGGGCATGTAATTAATCAAATTTTCTGTTGCTGAGACCTGTTTTCATTGAGCTTTAGAGTTACGGGATCATCTTATGTGTTGTGAAAAAGAAACCTGAGCAGTAAGGAGAAGAGATGCATGCCTGGTCTGTTTTCTAAGAAATTAGTTCCACTACTTGAAATTCCGTAGAAGCTGGAAATGAATCCTCTTCTTTCCCTAGATTAATTGTAGCTAATGCAAATTTGTGCTGATCCTGCATGGAGTGAGCCTTCACTCTGGGTATCTGCACAATCATCTGCCCACTGAGCTTGTTGCCTGGCACACTGCTCCTTGTTAACTTGCCTGGGTATTACAATGCCTTAGTGAAAAATCAGCATCCTTCTGAAATGCAGAGGACAAGGCCAGACCTTGTGAGGGCAGTAACTTGGATCTGGAAGCCTTTGGAAGTCCTTTGTCAGAGCTAGGTGAAGGCACACAGTGATTTTCATCTCTGTGTTTACTGAGGGATCAGATGCAAAGAGAGGGGGGAATTGTCTTTATAGTGTCTGCTGTTGCAGTGTTTACTTTGTTGTGTAGCACAATCCATTTTTTTTTTACAAATAGAAATAGGGTTTTTTTTATTCACCCCATGCCTGTTCAAGTGCAGACACCACAATGCACTACCTTGCTGTGTTTAGTGTACATAAAAGCCAAGCAGAATCAGGGAATTGGTTGTCCCACTGGACTTGGCACTGGCGAGGCCATGTCTTGAGTCCTGGGTTCAGTTTTGGGGCCCTCGCTCTGAGAAAGACATTGAGGTAGCGGCGCAGGTCCAGAGAAGGGCAACAAAGCTGCTGAAGGGTCTGGAGAACAGGGCTGGTGAGGAGCAGCTGAGGGATCTGGGGGCTGTTTAGCCTGGAGACAAGGAGGCTGAGGTGAGACCTCCTTGCTCTCTACAACTCCCTGAAAGGGGGTTGGAGTGAGGTGGGGGTTGGTCTCTTCTCCCTAGTAATAAGTGACAGGCCAGGAGAGGAAATGGCCTCAGATTGCACCAGGGGAAGGTTTGGGTTGAACATTAGAAGAAACTTCTTGACTGAAAGGGTTCTTAAAGGCTGGAACAGGCTGCCCATGGAGGTGGTTGAATCCCGCCCATGGAGGTGGTTGAATCCCCATCCCTGGAGGTGTTTCCAAGAGGCAGAGATGTGGTTTAGCCCCAGCCTTGGCAGAGCTAGAGAATGGTTGGACTCAATGACCTTAAAGGTCTTTTCCAACCAAAACCATTCTTTGTTTCTCTGATAGCTGCACTGTGGTCTAAGGGAACATGCTACTATGTCCCATAAATCCCTCTTATTAATATAGAATCATAGAATCAATAAGATTGGTAAAGACCTCAAAGATCATCAAGTCCAGCCTGTCACCCAAGACCTCATGACTACTAAACCATGGCAGCAAGTGCCATGTCCAGTCCCCTCTTGAACACCTCCAGGGACAATGACTCCACCACCTGCCTGGGCAGCACATTCCAATGGCTAACAACTCTCTGAAGAACTTTCTCCTCACCTCGAGCCTAAATATATTGTAGAAGAAATTACAGTAAGCACCATAAACCCATTTTTATCACTGGCTTTTATTTTCCTAAGTGCTTATACAGCCTTTATTTTAGAGTTTATCTGTTCACAGGAAAATAAATAAATCGCCAGTTTATGTCAAGTCCAGCCTGATTTTGCTCAACCCAAAGGCTTCTAGCAACTGATATCTCTTTTGGCTCAAGTTAATCCTGTCCCCAGCGACTCCAGGATAAATGGAAAAGTGAAGCTTTTGTGAGGGACTGACCACTCAGGATCCGTAACCCATTTTAACATTCCTGTTGTGAAATTTGGAGCACTCTTTCCACCAGAGAAGTCAGAGCAAAGAGCAGTGCAATTCCATGAGCCAGAACTGTGATGTATTTTCTGTTGGTCTCCATGAATTATATATTATTTTTAATCTAAGAAATTAATGTATGGTAAGGGATCTGTAATTTTCAATTGTTCTGGGCAGGATGAGGAAGAGGCTCTTGTGATTCCAGGGGGCTGTTTTTAGCAAGGGTATTGAAATAACCCTGTGAGTGGTTTCCTTTACAACTTTATATAGGTCACCACCCTTCCTCTTGGAAATTGAAAATGTAGCTTGGCCTTAACTTGTTGAACAATGCTTGCAGTGCACTGAGTTCCTACAGCTTGTGCTGCAATTAAATTCCACTATAAATTGGCTTGGAAAAAGAGAAGTTAAGCTACTCTCTGTGTGTGCATGACACTTTGCATATACATCTGGGATGTACATGCTGTCTAGGCTTCTTTTCCTCTGGCACTAGGAGTAAGAAATTTTGGGAAAGAAGTTTGAGAGGATTGGCTGGAATTGGATGAAATAGAAATGAGACTGAGGGGGATCTCCTCAGTGCTGATCAATGCTTAAAGGGTGGGTGTCAGGACGATGGGAACAGGCTTTGTTCAGAGCAGCTCAGTGACAGGACAAGGGATAACTAGATGACCTTTGGAGGGCCCTTCTGGCCTGGACCGTTCTATGATAATAGACACAAACTTGAACATAAGAAGTTCCATCTAAATATGAGGAGGAGCTTCTTTAATGTAAGGCTGCTCAGAGAGGTGGTGGAGTCTCCATCTCTGAAGTCATTCCAAACCCACCTGGACATGTACCTGTGTGAGCTTTAGGTGAACCTGCAATAGCAGGGGAATTGGAATCCAGAGATGATCTCCAGAGGTCCCTTCCAACCCCTATAATTCTGTGATTTCATTTTACACCCAGTGGTGACTTGGTCTAGTGTCTCTGTGGCACATCTCTAGAATAAGGAGGCTTTCCCCTGTGACAGTGGGACTCCACCAAAACACACTGCTACCTTATTTGTCACTCTTGCCTTCTATGTCACAAGCTTCTGTTTGTTAATGTGTTTTTACAAGAATTAACCCTCTTTCCTAGTAGAACATGCAGGATCTGAATTTGGTATTGACTTTCACCTTACCTTTCTGTTAAAACTACTGTAAATTCTCTGCCACACAAATTTGGCTCTGACCTGCAAAATGCTGAAGGGTGAGCACCTTGGGTGGAGTTGGTTTATTCAGTCTCTGCAGCATATTTTAAAACCCAGTTACAGAACACCAAAGTAGTAGGTTGCTGATAACATAGATAAATCACTTTAAAAATTAGTTTCTCACTGAAGTAGGAGAGAGAAAAGACAGAGCTCAATCTGCAAAAAATAAATCACTTGAAAGTCAGTTTTTCACTGAAGTGGGAAGGTGAAAACGCAAAGCTCAATCTGCAAGGTGCATGACTTGCATCTGAATTTTAAACCCAGATTTATCATGCACCTGAGGTAAAAGTTGCAGGAAGGAGACAGGTTTAAAATGTGGTATTGGTAAGGCTCACAGATTTGCCACTGAATCCTTTTATGTCTAAGAGAAGCAAAATATACTCCCAGATCCTGGGATATTTGCAGTAGTTTTTGTCATCTTGTGTTGGACAGAAGCATCATATAAAATATTTAGGGGGTAATTCTCTTTCTGGTATGGATAATACTGCAATATCCTTTACTGCTGCCAAGGATTTTTGGGGGGTAATTTAGCAGAAAGTAAATATCTAGAATTGATTTTTGTTGTTATTGAAAGAGGAAGCTGGGATCTGTCACTGTGATGAGAGGGATCATTCAGTACATTCACTAGTGCCCTACCAAGAGTTGCTTTTAAATCAGTTTAGGAGAGTGGGAGAGAGGGAAAATGAGCCTCAGCAGAGTCAAGAAAGCTCTGGGAAAAGACATTTTTCTGATAATCATAAAAATGTTACATAGTACACAAAAATGCAGCAAAGGCAATTTTTTACAAGCAACTCTCTGATTTGGTCTAGAATCACAGAATTGGTTTGGTTGGAAAAGGCCTCTAAGATCATAGTCCAACCATTGAATTGACACCACCATGGCCATTAAACCATGTTGCAAAGGGCATGTCCACAGGCTTCTTGTACACCTCCAGGGATGGTAACTCCAGTGTTTGGCCATGCTCTCAGTGAAGAACTTTCTCCTAGTATCCAACCTAAACCTCCCTGGTGCAACTCGAGGCCATTTCCTCCTGTCCTGTCACTTGTTACTAGGGAAAGAGACCAACCCCCACCTCACTCCAACCTCCTTTCAGGGAGTTGTAGAGAGCAATGAGGTCTCCTTTCAGCCTCCTTTTCTCCAGGCTAAACAGCCCCCAGGTCCCTCAGCTACTCCTCACCAGCCCTGTTCTCCAGACCCTTCACCAGCTTCCTTGCCCTTCTCTGGACCTGCTCCAGCCCCTCAGTATCCTTCTTGGAGTAAGGGACTCAAAACTGAACCCAGTATTCATGCTGTGGCCTCACCAGTCTCAGGTTCAGTGGGACAGTCCTGTCCCTGGTCCTTCTGGCCATGCTATTGCTGATCCAGGCCAGGATGCTGGTGGCCTTCTTGGCCACCTGAGCACTCTGCTGGCTCGTGTTCAGATGTCTGTCAACCAGTGCTCACAGGTCCTTTTCTGCCAGGCAGCTTTCCAGCCGCTCTGCCCCAAGCCTGTAGCATTGCATGGGGTTATTGTAACCCATGCACAGGAGCCAGCACTTGGCCTTGTTAAACCTCATAGGGCTGGCTTCATGTCCTTGATTGCTGACCCGGTTGCTCAGTGTTAGAGCAGTGTGCGTAGCTGAGGTTGCAGTAGTATCCAAATGCTGCTTCATACTCATATTAGAACAAATTTCCACTGCATCTTGCTTAGAGCTCTAAATGAGTATAGGAGGATAACTGGGACTTAGGGATGCTTTTGTGGCTTGGATCTTCCTATTGCTTTATCATTGTCACACCTGATTCAGTTAGGCAACACAGTGATGCACTGCTGACAAATACACTTGTGTCTTCGTTAGGGCTGAGCAGATGGCTGAGGCTTTGCCATGACTCTTCAGAAAACAACTCCACTGAAATCTTTAGTTGTGTTTGCTTGGAAACATGCAGCTAAATCTCTTCCTCCTGTCCTCCACCCATACTTATGAATGTGACATCACCCACCCAGGCATGAGGGTGCCCTGAAAGCTGTTTTTTCCTAGAATAGTTTGGGTTGGAAAGGACCTTAAAGATCGTCTAGTTCTGACCCCTTGCCACAGGCAGGGACACCTCCTACTGGCCCAGCTGGTTTAAGGTCCCAGCCAGCCTGCCTTGGAACACCTGGAGGCTTGGAGCCTCCACAGCTGCTCTGGGCAAGCTATTCCAATGCCTCACCACCCTCATGGGGAAGAACTGCTTCTTAATTTCAGTCTGCCTTGCTTTGGACTTGGAGTTTTTAGGGGATTATAATTTTTTTTCTCTCTCTGGGCTCAGAAGGAGCATGCAAGTCTATATCCAGCTCCAATCATTGAAGAGGAAATTTGATGGATGAATACTGTTAGGTGATACAAGGAGACTTCCAGAATGTTTGGTGTGCCTCTTAAAATTACTTACTACCTTACTGTCTAGGTGCACAAGCCTAGCTGCAACTGTTACATTTTCAACTTCCAGAACCCAAGGTCTGTAGTCACTAGCCCTGGTGGCACTACCTGAGTGTTCCCTCCGATAACTTTTTAACTTCTCGTTGAAAATTTAAAGCATTAGGTTATGTGTAGGAATAAGTCAGGACAAGCTTAATCATTTTAAGTATTTCCAGAAAGATATTAAAAAAAAAAAAAAAAGGCAAGAAGAAAAGTAGAAGGAGGGAGCTGGGGTTGTTCAGCCTGGAAAAGAGGAGGCTCTGAGGAGACCTAACAGCAGCCTGCCGGTACCTGAGGGGGCTACAGGAAGGCCGCAGAGGGACTGTTTGCAAAGGCCTGCAGTGACAGGATGAGGGCAGTGGTTTGAAATGAGAGCAGAGCAGATTTAGTTTGGATGTGAGGAACAAGTTCTGCACCATGAGGGTGCTGGAACACTGGAACAGGTTGTCCAGAGAGGTGGTTGTGGCCCTGTCCCTGGAGATATTCAAGGTCAGGCTTGACAGGGCTCTGAGCAATGTACTCTGTTGAGGATGTCCCTGCTGACTGCAGAGGGGGTTGGACTAGATGACCTTTGGAGATGTCTTCCAACCCAGACCATTCTATCATTCGTTGCTGGAGAAAGCCTGTGTAGGCTTCTTGTGGTTCAGATGATGGTCCAGCTCTTTAGCTGCTGATTTAGCATTGCAAACTAGCAGAGCTTCATTGAGGTCAGCTGGTTTAATCTATGAAGATACTGATTTTAAGTTCCTTGTGTGATGGGCCAAAAAGAATTTGCCTATTGCATTGTGAAAGTGTATGATGTGTGCTTATTCTTCTTCACTCTGGGACAGTCCCACATAGGAGCTGTTAGATGTGTCATAACTTGTGTGTGTGAAGATTAGTGTTGAGATTAAAATTGGGAAATCAAGTATTTTGGGGGTTGTTGCCAAAAGGAGGTTGTAGAAAGATGGGTGTTGGTTTCTTCTCCCTAGTAACAAGTGACAGGGGGAGAGGAAATGGGCTCAATTTGCACCAGGGGATGTTTAGGCTGGGTGTTAAGAAAAACTTCTTCACTGAAAGGGTTCTCAAAGCCTGGAATAGCTGTTGAGAATTTTTTTTTTATGTGACATTGCTTTCACTGTTGTGGTGTGGCAGAATGGAATGTGTAGAAATTACCAACAGAGAGGTAGTTGAAGTAAAATAGCATCTGTGTGTGCTCAAAGGAGAGAAGGTGAGGCATTCCATGGAACTAAACAGACGGTTGCCTCTGCTCAGGAAGCTTTGGAAATATGTCCCTATGCTTCTCTGCTGGAGAAGGGATTTTAGTGGACTAGCTGCAATTCTTGGAGTCCAGAGTGGGAAGCAATGTGGGGATCCTTCCTTCCTGACATATTCTTGGATAGGGCAGTCAAAGGGATTGGGAGTGTGCAGGGGCTGTCAGGGTGTTTAGGTCTGGAGAGGAGGGATTTGCCTATGCAGCCATCCTGGGAAGAACACAGGAGGTAGGAGGAGCAGTTGTCTGGGATCATATAGGTCCCTTTCCAGCTGGGACTGGTCCTCCAGCATCTTATTGCTCAGGTAAAGGTTAAGCTGGGTTCAACTCCCAGGACCTGGGGTGGATGTTTTATTTTCTTAGTATGGTGATGTGTGGCCTCTGCTCCAGTGCTGGGGCTTCCACGTGTGCCAGCAGGGCAGAGGGTCAGTGCATGCTTCTGCACTCCCTGGTGGACATGGGGGCAAAAACTTTGTGGTTGACTCAGGGTTTAGTTTTTTGTTTTGTTGCTTTGTTTCCTGAAGTTAAAACTGTAGCCAGATGTATGGGACCAAAATACTTGGCAGAACTGAAATTGCGGACCCAGCAATCAGCTTTGCTTTGTGTGTTAGGGACAGTGTGAGGAACTGCTGCAGTGGAAGAAGAAACGTGATGGTTTAAACAGAAGCTTGTCCAGTTCCTGCTAAAGGAATAGACCAGGCAAAATTACAGAATACTCATGAGTGCCTGCTTTTGCTTCTGAAAATCAGGTTTTCTAAACCCAGATGAGGACAGGTATGTTTTATTATGTGATGAGTTGCTGCTAGCTCCTCATAGGATGTTTCCTGCCTCTATTTATTTTGTTGGAGGTCTTTTTTCCCCTTTGAGAAACAGAAGTATTAATTTAGTAACAGTTTCCTCCTGTGTTTTCTGATCAGTCACTCTTTGGTGCCCAGTGCTGTAGCAGCTTGCACGAGTCCATTGTTGCCTGTGGCATGGCCTAAATGAAGTTACAGAATGGAATCGTGGTGCTCTAATTAGTTTTAAATACATTTCTGCCCATTTCAACCATATGTTTTCCAGCGTTCAGGAAAGTTGTCTGGTTTTGTCTTTTATGAGCCTGCTGAATATTGATTTTTAAATCCACTGGAATCTTCTGTGGAAGCTCAGCTTTGGCCACAGCTATGTGCAGCTGCTGTGGAGAAACACAGATGTGAGCAAGGCTTGTACACCCTCACTTCACAGCAGTGAGCAGAGAAGTAGAAGCATCCTAAAGACGGGATGTGGACGTGCTGGAGCGTGTCCAGAGAAGGGCCACGAGGATGATCAGAGGGCTGGAGCACCTCTCCTATGAGGACAGACTGAAGGAGTTGGGGATGTTCAGTCTGGAGAAGAGAAGGCTCCGAGGTGACCTCATTGTGGCCTTCCAGTATCTGAAGGGGGCCTACAGGAAGGCTGGGGAGGGACTTCTCAGGCTAGCAGGTAGTGATAGGACTAGGGGGAACGGAATGAAGCTGGAAATGGGGAGATTCAGGCTAGATGTGAGGAAGAAGTTCTTCACCATGAGAGTGGTGAAGCCATGGAATGGGTTATCCAGGGAGGTGGTTGAGGCCCCATCCCTGGAGGTGTTTAAGACCAGACTGGACGAGGCTCTGGCCAGCCTGATCTAGTGTAGGGTGTCCCTGCCCATGGCAGGGGGGTTGGAACTAGATGATCCTTGTGGTCCCTTCCAACCCTGACTGATTCTATGATTCTATGAAAGACACCCTAGATATTGGCTGCGATGTGGTATATGCCCCTTTGGACTGGATTTACTCTTTTTCCTTGATTCTTCATGTCTCAAGTTTATGTACTGCCCTTTGGGAAAGGGAAGAGGAGAGAGCCGAACAGCCTGAGATCTGTCTGTGTTGAAGTGCACACGTGCACAGAGTAGATTCAAGAGTTACATGATGATCCTTGAGGTCCTTTCCAACCTGAAACATTCTATGAATCTATGTAATCCCACCAATGTATGGGTACTGGTGATGCATTTAAGTAGAATAATTTTGATTGGAAAAGCTCTTTAAGATCATCCAGTCCAACCATTCTCTATTTCTGCCAAGCCTGCTGCTAAACCATGTCCCTCAGCACCACATCTCTGCCTCTCTGAAAGCCCTCCAGGGAACAGGATTCAACCATCTCCATGGGGATCCTCTTCCAGGCTTTGGTAGAACCATTATTTTGCATTTTAACATCTGTTTAAGGGTTTTAGTTATTAAATTAAAAGAAGGAAAAGAAAAGAAAAAGAAAAAAATGTTTCTTTGACCTGACTTTCTTTTAAAATTCTCATTAGTGTCTTTTGCCTGGCTTGAAGTATCCTTTCCATCAAGCTGGGGAGGGACTTTTTACAAGGGCTTATGATGGTAGGATGAGAGGGAATGGATTGAAGCTTGAGGAGGGGGGATTTAAACTGGAGATTAGGAAAAAATTCTTACAGTGAGGGTGGTGAGACACTGGAACAAATTTCACAGGGAGGTGGTGGATGCCTCCTCCCTGGGGTGTTCAAGACCAGGCTGTATGAGGCCTTAGCATCCTAGGCTAGTGGAAGGTGTGCCCATGGCAGGGGGCTGGAGCTAGATGATCTTGAAGCTCCCTTCCAACCCAAACCATTCTGTGGTTCTATGAATTAAAAATTCTGAGTAACAAAATGTTACTGGAAAAAAGCATTTCCAGTAGTCACTAAAAAAAATGAAATTTTTAAAAGGCAAAGCTGTTTCATTTCAAACTTTAATGTGGAAGTTCAGCCCATGCTCTCTGGATTCTTTGCTGCCAGCTGTAAAAGTTAGAATAAGGAGGAAGCAGAGTGAAAAAACCTACCCTTTAAATATCTGTCTATGTGCTGCATTCACATCGTTGTTTAGTATTTTGATGATGGCCTGAAAATATTGAAGCTTTACAAGGAACTGCCAATTAGGTTATAATTCTATAGCTTGTTGAGTTTTGGGGTTTGTAAAATGAGTCATACAGCTTAAGAAAGCTTGTGTCAAAATGACTTATTTTTCTTCTTTAATTATCTGGATATTCTGCTTTTAGGACTTTTTTTTTCTTTCCCTGCCAAGTTGTTTTTAAAGGGTCATGAAATAGATGTTTTCCACTTAAATTGAACTTTCTCAGTTCATTGTTGTTGTGGAAAACACTTTCTTGGCTTGCTCCCAGCAACAATCTGCTGACAGCTCAGAGCAGAGAGCTTTCCATGTCATCATGAAGGCTCAGTTCCAAATCCCTTGCTCAAACAGGCCATGTTCTTGAGTGGCAGCTCCTGTAGACATCATTTGCCCAGGTGCTGTATCATACATTTGGCTGGGTGGTTAAGTGTGAACACAGAATAAAAGGTGCAGATTGTATCTGAGTGCCAGGTCTTCCAGTGTGGGCAAAAAGAAGAAGACTTGCAAAGTTGAGAAGTGTTTTGGCAGCATCTAGGGCATTAGTTACCTTGTCAGGATGCATAGCAGTGAGTCACCAAGATGTCCTAGGTGAGTCCTAACCAAGAGGACTATGCAGGTTTTACAGAATGGGGGGACTTGGAAGAGACCTCCAGAGATCATCTAGTCCAAAGCAGGGTCACCCAGAGTAGGTTACTCAGGAGAATGCCCAGGTGGGTTTTGAAAGTCTTCAGAGGAGATTCCACAACCTCTCTGGACAGCCAGCCTTGTCCAGAGCTGTCACCCTCACAACAAAGTTTCTCCTTAAGTGAAACCTCCTGTGTCCTAGTTTGCGTCTCTTGCTCTTTGTCCTGAAAAGAGCCCAGCCCCATCCTCTTGGCCTCTACCCTGTAGATATCTGTGTGTATTGATAAGATCCCCTTGCAGGCTGCTGCTCTTCAGGCTCGACAGCCCCAGGTCTTTCAGCCTTTCCTCACAGAGACGCTCCAGTTCCTTCAGCATCTTTGCAGCCTCTGCTGGACTCTCTCCAGCAGTTCCTTGTCCCTCTTGAACTGGGGAGCCCAGAACTGGACACAGTATTCCAGAGCAGAGCATGAGGAGACCTTCCCTCGACCTGCTGGCTGCACTCTTCTTAGTACCCCCCTGGAGACTCTTGGCTGCCTTGGCCACGAGGGCACATTGCTGGCTCGTGGTGAATGTGTTGTCCATCAGCATTCTTCTCAACAGAGCTGCTTTAGGCTGAAAAGATAAGGGAAAAAGATTTCCTTTGGGGCAGGGGCTGTCAGAGAGTATCTGTAGTGTGTGGTGCTGAAATACTTCTACTGAGAGGAGCTTTAGGTGTTACAGTGCTGGTGATTCAGGTCTGAATGCTATCACACAGGATTTCCACATTTCTCACACTAAAGCACAGAAAAATAAGCAGAGCAGCTGCTCAGGTACTGCTAAAAAGTCACCAAATGCCTTAGGATTTTGGTGAAGGTGCCTGCACCTCATCTTGGTGTCCAGTGACAGGACAAGGGGTGTTGGAGGGCAGGGAGGTGATGGGGTCACCATCCCTGGGGGTGCTCAAAAGATGTGAGGACATGTGTGGCCGTTCAGGCTGGGTGTCTCCAAAAAAGAAGCCACAACGTGGAGACCTCTAGTGTCTGGAGTGTCCATCCCAGTGGCTGGACACAGGCAATAGTATATTTCTACCCATAAATCCTGCACCCTTATAAATCCGTCTGCAAAGTTGTCTCTTTCTTTCTTTCCTCTCTGCTCCTGTGGGAGTGAGACTCTCTTGCCTGGTCTGGATGGGGGACTATAAGAGGCCTCTTTGGTCTGAGTAACGTTTTTTTCCCCTGTGCAATCCTGGCCTGTTCAGGCCTAATGCCAGGGTAAAAGGTGGGGGAGGGGGCAGTTCAGGCCTGGCCAGCCTGGAACCAGCCTAGCAATGGAGGGGGAAGAGCGAGCCCTGGGGTTTTTGGTGAATGCCAGGTGGGGAGAAGGGGAGTGTTGGGCTTTTGATCTGGCATAAAGGAACTTGTGTGTTAAGATTAGATGGGCGCTTTCCTTGAACTTTAGATACTTTGCTGTCCTCACTGCTATGCTTTGTAGTTTTGTAGTGTATGAATTGTTTTTCCATTTAAACTTTCCATGACTATCCAGTCCCATTTTGAGTGTCATTCTTTTGCCCCTTTTGGAGCAGTAGAGCAATCCGTCCCACTCTGAACTAGGACAACATGGCACTTCAGGACATGGTTTAATGGCCATGGTGGTGAGGGGTTGAAGATGGGACTTGATGATCTTAGAGGTGTTCTCCAACCTTAATGATTCCATGACTGATCACTTTTTCTGAAAGGGAAGTTGAGAATTTCTCCCTAATAACAGGTGAGAGGAGGAGGGGAAATGGCCTCAAATCACACCAGGAGAGGTTTAGGTTGGATATGAGAAGAAACTGCCCTGAAAGGGCTCTGAAAGCCTGGAACAGGCTCCCCAAGGAGGTAGCTGAATCCCCCTCCCTGGAGATGTTTTGAAGAGACAGAGATGTGGTACTGAGGGATGTGGCTTTGCCCCAGCCTTGATGGAGTTAGAGAATGGTTGGATTCAATGACCTTAAAGGGCTTTTCCAACAAAAATGATTGTATGATTTTGTTGCTATTGATAATGAGACCCAAGTTATTCAGTATAAGAGAGCAAAAGAGATGCTGATTACTGCAGGAGTTGGACATTCAGTATATGCATTTCTCAGAATTTGGTGCAAGAAGTGAGGAAGTGATTTTTCTGTTACCAACAGTGAAGTATCCTTATTTTTGTGGCTGACTGGGAAGCAGCAAGTCAACCATATATGGACTGAAATTCTCCGAAGAATGTGCAATAAATAGATAGTTCAGGAGAAGGCTCTGCAGGGTCTCATGAGCACAGCAGCTTGGGAGGGAAGAGGAGTCTATTTCCAGCTCAAGAAATAACACCACAGGACTTGTTTGTTTAGTGTGGAGGGAAGACTAAGAGGAGTCCTTTAAAATAATAAATTCTTTTAATGAAATGGCATAGCAGTGAAATCAGAGCCATAAATTAAAGACATTACCTTTCTGTTGGGAGTTGGGGCTTGGTTTTGGGGAGGCTTGGTTTGAGAAATGAATATTTGCCACATAAAAATTGCCACATAAAAATTTGCTACATTTGGCCCCCTTGTGCCTGTTGACCCAGGCACATGGTTCACTTGGTGGCATGACAGAAGCAGCCTGTGCCATCTCCTGGTTTGTCTAGTGGATGAATGTAGAGGTTAGCACTAGTCTGACTCATTTTAAGAGGTATTGAAACCATATGTGCATCATGCCAGGGTCTAGAGCAGCCTGGTGTAGTGGAAGGTGTCCCTGCCTATGGCTGGGGGGGGTTGGAACTAGATGATCTTGACTATCCCTTCCATCTCAAACTATTTTATGAAGTATGAGGTGGCAGAGGCTCAAGCATCTGTGTGGGTCTGTTTGACATGAAGCCAGCTCTGTTCAGGAGTTACTGCCAGGTTTAGAGGTCATGTGCAAAACTGCAAGATGACATCCCATGGGCATGAAAATCTGGAACTTTGTGGGGTGAGATTTCCAACCCTTGTGCTCTGAATGCTGAAAGTGTTACTGAATTTAGTGACTGTAGTCCAGATGTGTGCTTACAACACCTGGAAGGAAAGGTCAGGTAGGTCAGGGATCATGCATTGGAACAGGCTTCCCAGGGAGGTGGTGGAGTCACCATCCCTGGAGGTGTTCAAGAAACATGTGGACATGGCACTTTGGGACATGGTTTAATGGCCATGGTGGTGTTGGTTTGACAGTGGGACTGGATGATCTTAGAGTGCTTTTCCAACCAAAACAATTCTATGATTCTGATAGCAGCCTAAAGAGACCAAGGGTAGAGCAAGGGTGACTCAGGATGGTGACTGGAAGAAGGACGTGTATTTCCAGCATGTGCTCTGTCAGGTTCTGAGGAAGTCTAAATGCAGACTGGACCAAGTGCCCTGAAGAGCCCTGATGGCCTTGAGAGTGTTTCAGGCAAAGGGAAGGGAAAGGAGGTTTCTCCTGCTTGCCTGTCCTGCTGTGTGGGGTCATGATGAACAGATCATCAGCCTTCTTTGGCAAGGTCCCTCTGAGGACAATCCAGGATTCCCTTCCTGTCACTTTCTAGAAGCTGTACCCAGAGAGGTAACAAATGATGAGGAGGAACTACCACTTACATAGGTCCTGGAGAGACTTACGCCACCCCTAATGACTTCCTATTGCAGATCTGTAATTGCTAAAAGACTGATTTATATTTGCCTCTTTACATCTGTTGTAATAGTTGTGGGGGGCAGGGGCGGAGAACAAGCACATCCAGCAGGAAGTATGAACACTAATGTGCTCTCAAAATTTTTTCCCTCTGTGGCAAGAACTTCTCAACTTTGTTTTTCAAACCTAGATCATTGACAAGGAGATTAATCCCTTTGTGGACAAGTGGGAGGAAGAAGGACAATTCCCAGCTCATAAAGTATTTAAAACCCTGGGTCAAGCTGGATTCCTTGGCGTGGATAAGCCAAAAGGTAGGAGAGCGTCTAACTCCTGTGTATTGATGGTGAGAAACTCATGACATTATCTCAAAATGCTTCTGCTCCAGTTCCAATTATGGTTTGAATTTTAATGCAAAGTTTTATTTACATGCCTCAGTCACAGATGTGCTTGTTACCAGCTGTGCAACCACCCTTGAGCAAGCTGGTCTAGTGGAAGGTGTCCCTGCCCATGGCAAGGGGGGTTGGAACTAGATGATCTTGAAGGTCCCTTCCAACCTAAACCATTCCATGAATCTATGAAACACAGAAAATAATCTTGCTGAGTGCTCAAGTTGATATTCTCCTAAATATGTGTTAAAAACCTGTGTCACTGTTATTTTTAAGCTGATGAAATGATCCATTTTCAACATGCATTCTGTGTCGTGGCTTTTTATTTCTGGATCCAGACAGGTAGGGAATAATTCAGCCTTCATGAGAGGAACCATACTTTGAAGGCATTAAGCATGTGCAGAACAAGAAGCTGATGATGCACACTGCAAGGACAGAGCAAGTTTCATGTGTAGATGAAACAAAGCTGGTGAAGGGTTTGGAGAACAACTCTGTTGAGGAGCAGTTGAGGGAACTGGGGTTGTTCAGCCTGGAGAAAAGGAGGCTGAGGGGAGACCTCATTGCTCTCTACAGCTCTCTGAAAGGAGGTTGGAGTGAGGTGGGGATTGGTCTCTTCTCCCTAGTATCAGGTGATAGAAGGAGAGGAAATGGCCTAAAATTGTGTCAGGGATTGGAGACTAGGAAGAATTTCTTTCCTGCAAGAGTGGTCAGACATTGGAACAGGCTGTCCGGGGGTGGTGGAGTCACCATCCATGGACGTGTTCAAGAAAGCTGTGGACGTGGCCTTTTGTGACATGGCTTAATAGCCACGGTGGTGTTAGGTTGTCTGTATGGAGCAGCTCACACAACCTTAGCTATGCCAGACTACATCATTGTGTTGCTAAGGGACTCATTTTGAACTGTGGAAACAAATTATATATTTTCACCACTTCTAGAGGACATATTTTTCCCCTCAAAATGCACTTCCCTATTCCTACGTATTGCAGCATGGGAGGTTATTTTTCCCTCTAGCTGTTCAGGTGTTTGAGCTTGCAGAACTGTTTAGTTGTGATTGTCTGACAAATCCAATTAGATCTGAGCTGATATTTCTTTACAAACATGCTGACAGTTTGAGATTATAGTTAAACTCCATATAAAGGACAAACAGGATTACTAGGGGAGAGAGAAAAACACCTGTAGCTTCTGTTGTTATTATTTGATAGGCAGTTTTGAAATGTGGCTCAGCAGGGTCTCCTTCACACTGCTGATACTGATGTTGGTTGTAATAATGGTGAATTGCATTGCTGCCAGATTACAGCCCCACCTTGTTAATACTCAGCTGGGGTCAGGAACATAAGTGCTGCACATAAAATGTTGTGGGGTGGGAACTTTGAATAATGCTCACAGAATAACTGAGATGTGGCATAACTAGTGAAGAATCTAGTGAGGAATCATAATAGGGCATGTTGTAAGGGACACCAAGGATCATCTGGTCCGACCTTTCTAGGTAATAATGTAGTTAAAATGAGCTGGCCCAGCACCCTGTCAAGCTGAGTCTTAAAACTGTCCAGTGTAGGGGAATCCACTGCTTCCCTTGAGAGAGGATTCCAAAATAACTTCTTGCAGAGGCCAGGATGGGCTCAGAAGGTTGCATGCATGACCACATTTGTCATATGCATGATTAGGACTATTGTAGCTTTGGCTTTGACACTTGTATCTAGCTGTTAACCTAATCTGTTTGGCCTCTGCAACTGCATTTTATAAAAGCTATGAAAACCAGGTAAAATTCTCAGCTCATCTTGTGGAGGAAGGTGTTGTTTGGTGCAGAAAATGCACCAGGTCCCTGCAAGGTGCTGCCTACACAACATTCAGGTGTGCAGCAGAAGGTTGCAAGACTGTTGTGGAATCTCTTTTCTCTGGAGACTTTCAATACTCTCCTGGATGGGTTCCTGTGTAGGCTGCCCTAGGTGATTGCAACGTGCTCTAGGTGAACCTGCTTTGGCCAGGGGGTTGGATATCTCTAGAGGTCCCTTCCAACCCCTGCCATTCTATGATCCAGCTTTGTGTAGTGGTGTAACACCATCAGGTAAGTACTGACAGTCCTGGAACTCTCTTGTAATGTTTAAGTGAAGCAGTCAGGTGTGTGACAGCACAGTTTCAACAGCAGGACTTTGCTAAAGCCTCAAATTCTTCACCTTCTGCACTTCAACAAAATGCTTATGCTCATGGTATGGTTAGCATGTACCACTAGTGGTAATTCCAAATAAAATAATGAGACAGATCTTTTACACTCTGCTCAGCAACTACTTTTATTGAACTACTGTGTGAAGAGGATGAGAGGTCTTCAGAGGCTTGAGGAAGCCAAGAGCAGCCAGGATTTTTGGAGGCATGGGGAGATCTGGAGAAGAGAGGTTCAAGTGATTTGAGGAGTTGCAACACAGAGCCACATGAGTAACAACCTGCCCTGCTTTCTCTTTCCAGCACAAACCACAATCAGTTACCATGTTGTATCCTTTCAAGGCCTGATCACAGTCACAAAGCATCCTCTTTAAAGAAATCTGAGTCTTTCAGATTAATTCATTTTAGCAGCAGCTGCAGTTTGGAAGTGTAAGTTTCTCTGAGTTTGTTTTCCAAGGTCATTCTGTTGAGTGCTGCCTTCCCTCCCTGCCCCCACCCCCAGCTCCCTGAAATTAATTTTGAAGCTTTGTGATTGGGCAGAAACAGGTCACAAAACTTGTTTTGCTTAGATAGAAGGAAACATCTGTTGGAACTGAGATTTGTTGCAAATGGACTTTTTCCTGTGTAAACACCATTCCCTTTATGAACAATGAGCTGCTTAATGGGAGGCAGGCATTGAGATGAACATGCCCTACATGTGTCCCTTCTCACTGGAAACTTTCTCTGTTTGGAGAACTGATTTGGGGCACTGTTCCTACTGCAAAGGCTCCATCCATCCCCACCATATGCAGCTGTGGGTTACAAATCTGTCAGTGTGGGTTGGGGTTTTTTGTGTGTGTGTTATTTTTTTCACAGTTGTTCATGATTTTAGTGAACACTTCAGGATGCTAATTATAGAATCATAGAATGGTAGCAGTTGGAAGGGATCTCTGTAGATCACAGGATGTTAGGGTTTGGAAGGGCCTCTGGAGATCTTTGGGTCCAACTCTCCTGCCAGGGCAGGACCATACAGTGTAGCGCAGATCACACAGGAACACATACAGATGGGGCTTGAAAGTCTTCAGAGAAGGAGACTCCACAACCTCTCTGGGCAGTCTGCTCCAGTGCCCTGGCACGCTCACAGTACAGAAGTTTTTTCCTTCATGTTCCTGAGGGAGTTTCATCTCCATGGGAGCACTGAGCTCTTCTTTCAGATTATTTTGATTTCTTACTACCCTTATTGCCTTGCAGTAGCTGGTCAGAGTTTTGGACTTGGAGAGCTTTAAACAACTCTTACTCAGGCAGAGGATAGAATCACAGAACGACAGGATCATTAAGGTTGGAGAAGACCTCCAAAAGATCACCAAGTTGTGTAAACACTGGGCAAAGCCCAGCCATACACCCATAGTTGGAGAATCCTGAAGGTGATCAGTTCATCTCATTTCTCCACTGTCTGGTCAGACTTCTACCACGGAGAGATTCTCCTCTTGGAACCATTTCTTCTCTCTGGTGTATTTCACACAACTCAGAAGTGCTGCATCTGCTAGTTTTCCTTGGGAAAAGGTGTATTGTTCTGTTCCATTAGGAAATTCTCCCTACTAGTAAAAGAAGTGTTGAAAAAATGAACATAAACACACCTTTTATACAAAAACTTTGCTCTGTGCAAAACGTGGTTTCCAGAATCACTCAGCTGAGCCTGAAGTCTCCATATACTTAAATAAAAAATAAGAAGTTTACTGTACTTCATTTACTTTATAATTTAAGGAGTAAAATATGAACTTTCTGAACTGTTGAGGTATTCACAACCCCAAAATTTAGGGCAGAAAATGTCAAGAATAGATAGCAGGAGCATTTTGAAGAGTCTTGGTAGCTGGCCCATTGTCTCTTACTAAGGGAAGCGGGTAAGAAGTATCCTCTGGAGTGTGCAGATTAGATTAGTGAGCAAAAGCTGCAAGGAAAAGATCTGTGTGGTCATTTGTGATCTTATGGTTTATAAATCAAAGCCCTGGCTGTTGCTAAATTTCAGGATGTGTTGCCAAAGACACAGGCTCAAGGCATTCTGTGTGTGCCCGCATGTGCTGGCACAGAGGAGTAAAAGTTGTTTTTATCAGCTTATGCAAAAGCACAGAAATCCCCCTCCAGTAGCTCAGGGCGAGGAGGGGGGAGAAAGGCAATCATAGAATTGTTTCAGTTGGAATTGTACAATGGCTTGAATTGGAAGGGACACCTCTCAATTAGACTTGGCTGCTCAAGGTCTCATCCAGCCTGGCCTTGAACACCCCCCAGGGAGGAGGCTGTCACAGCCTCCCTGGGCAACTATTCCAGAGTCTCACCACCCTCATACTGAAGAACTTCTTCAGTCTAGTCCTGCTCTCCATTAGCTTCAAACCATTCCCCCTTGTCCTGTCTCCAGACACCCTCAGGAAAAGTCCCTCTGCAGCCTTCCTGTAGGATCCCTTCAGGAACCGGAAGGCAGCTCTGAAGTCTCCTCTTCTCCAAGCTGAACAACCCCAGCTCCCTCAGCCTGTCCTCATAGCAGATGTGCTTCAGCCCTTGGATCATCTTTGTGGCCTCCTCTGGACTCGTTCCAGCATCTGATTCCTTCTCATGCTGAGGACACCGGAACTGGATGCAGTTTTGGAGGTGGGGTATCAGCAGAGCAGATTCAAGGGGCAGAATCCCCTCCCTTGCCCTACTGGCCACATTCCTCTGGATGCAGCCAAGCACGTAGCTGCCTTTTGGGCTGCATGAGGGCACTGCTGGCTCATGGGGAGCTTCTCATCAATTAGCACCCCCAAGTCTCTTTCTTCATAGCTGCTTTCATCCCCCTCTGCACCCAGCCTGGATTTATGCCTGGGATTGGCTCAACCCAGATGCAGGACCTTGCATTTTGACTTCATGTAAAAGACCTTAGAAAAGAGCTCTAAGATTATTGAGTCCAACCAAAAGATTTCTAAGAGGGCAGTGTCTGCTGTCCTTCACACAGCATCACTGTGAGATGTGAGTAATAACAGTGCCCACTCTGGGTATTTTCTTTGTGTTTTCACTGGCAGTCCTGCAGGAATAATTTAGAATGCATTAGTGTGAAAGAATGGTGACAGCTATGTCCAAATTGTAGCCTTAATGTCCAGCAGTTATCAGTGCACTTGGAGAATATATGTTCTTAGATATATCAGGAAAATCAGGAACCTCTGTGTTAAGGCTTGTACATGGGTGGGAAAGTCTGGTTTTAAACTGTCTGCTTCTCAAGCTGCTGGCATACATGCTGGAGATGAGGCTGGAGAAAGCAATAAGCAGTATGTTCTTGTCACTTGAGACAGATAAGCATCTGATAAAACAAAATGAATGTTTCAGATGATTGATTGCATTGCAATAGGGAAATGATGCAATAGCTTCCCTGAAGAAAGGCTGTTCATTGCAAGTGTCTGTGTGTTGGTTGTGGGAATATGGATCTGGACTACCCTGTGAGGTTAGTTTTGTTGTTTTCGTCATCCATTTACCTGGTCAGATGAAACCTTTGGTAGTGGAGTCCCTTGGACAGAGTGTGTGGGGTTCCTTCTCTTTCCTGTTTTCCCTTTCTGTGATGCTAAGCTTTATTGCATGGGATGAGCAACAAAAGGATCTTGGAGCAGCAGTGAATTTGTAGTTTAGGTGAAACAGGTTTTTATGCTCCCTTAGAGGGAGTAACTGAAACAAACCTTTTTTAGGTATATCTCTGGATAGAAGCTAAAAGAGGTTCATAGAATCATCGAATTGTTGTAGTTGGAAAAGATCTCAAAGATCGAGTCCAACCATCTGCCCAACACCAGCATGGCCATTAAACCATGTCCCAAAGGGGCCATGGCCATGCATTTCTTGAACGCTTCCAGGGGTGGTGACTCTGCCACCTCCCTGGGCAGCCTGTTCCAAAGCCTGACCACTCTTGCAGTAAAGAAATTCTTCCTAATCTCCTACCTAAACTTCCCCTGGCACAATTTTAGACCATTTCCTCTCCTCCTATCACCTGATGCAGGGGAGAAGAGACTAACCCCCACCTGCCTCCAGCCTCTTTTCAGCGAGTTGTAGAGATAAATAAAGCCGCCCATCAGCCTCCTCTCCTCCAGGCTAAACAACCCCAGTTCCCTCAGCTGCTCCTCACCAGCCCCCTGTTCTCCAGACCCTTCACCAGCTTTGTTGCCCTTCTCTGAACACACTCCAGCACCTGTAGTAAGGGTCCTAAAATTGAACACAGTACTTGAGGTATATCATCAGCAATGCTGAGTGATCCTTGCCCTGGTCCTGCTGGCCCCAATATTCCTGTTCCAGACCAGGATGCCATTGGCCTTCTTGGCCACCTGGGTGCACACTGGCTCATCTTCAGCTGCTGTCAACCAACATCCCCGGGTTTTTTTCTGCTGGGAAGTTTCTAGCCGCTCTGCCCCAAGCCTGTAGCATTGCAGAGGTCGTTGTCACCCAAGTGCAGGACCCAGCACTTGGTTTTGTTAAACCTCATAGAACTGACCTGGGCCCACTGATCCAGTCTGTCCAGATCCATTTGTATTTTGCAGAAGAGAATTGTGTTCCAAACCATTTTTGTATGGCAGGAGTGGACCAAGTGCAATGCTTGTGCCTGGTTTAGTAGATTTAAGTACAGACAGCTGAATAAATGGCTTCATCTCTCTCACAAAGGAGTGCAGCAGTAATTAATTGTTAATAGTTGTGCTCTCTAAGTTTGAGAGAGAAGCTGTTGAGCCACGTTTTTGGGTGCCAATGAACCCATAAATCAGCACTCTGAAATGTTGACCAGCTATGAGATGTACCTGGTTTGCAGTCAAGAAATAACCTCTAAAAAAACCGCAGACCCAAGTTAGTCACTGCTTTATTTGAACCAAATTGATGACAGAGTTAGTGATGGATGGCAGTGGTTTGAAGACCATCAGCAGGTAAGGCTGAGAAATTTCAAGTGCTTATTTGACCTTAATTTGGTGGATTGGATTGAAATGTCAGGAAAACAGATTTTTGGATGTGTAAATGCAAGTTCTGTGTGGGTGAGACTTTTTTAAACTCTCTATTCTTGTGAAATGCTGACGGTTCAAGCCGTGTCTATCATCTTGCACATGTGGGATGAAATGCAATTAACAAAGATAAGGAAGAGAGAGATTGTTTGCTGCATTCCAAGGATCATCAGATATTTCTGATCAGCAAGAACATGAGCATTTGAGTCAATATTTGTGGTTTTTATGACTTCAGATGACTTGGGAATAGGCACACTTCATTCTTCATGGCTGGTTAGGAAGTGCAGCAGCAACAACACTGGGAATAGCTTCTTCACACTCATCAGAGAACTGACTTACTGAAGGACAGCAAGTCTTTGTGGAAGAGATAATCTTCTGTTAAACATGGTGTTGAGAGGGGGATTGGATTTGTCTCTGGGATTCTGCTTTCGTACTTGAGATAAGACTAATCCTCATGCTTGTGGCTTGTGATGCAGTACACAGCAGCAACTGCTACACTTCAGGTATGTCTCTACCTTAGGGGCAGATTAGGAATTCCTGGTAATTGCAGGTTGTGTCAAAACAGTACTGAGAGAGAAACTGGAAATACCTCTTTCCTGGCATTTGAGCTCTTGGTGCTCACTTCTCTCATGGCGTATTTACTATGCCTAATTTCACAGTATCACAGTATCTCTAAGGCTGGAAGAGACCTTGAAGATCATCGAGTCCAACCTGTCACCACAGACCCCACGACTAGACCATGGCACCAAGTGCCACGTCCAGTCCTCTCTTGAACACCTCCAGGGACGGTGACTCCACCACCTCCCCGGGCAGCCCATTCCAATGGCAAATCACTCTCTCGGTGAAGAACTTTCTCCTCACCTCGAGCCTAAACCTCCCCTGTTGCAGCTTGAGACTGTGTCCCCTTGTTCTGGTGCTGGTTGCTAGGGAGAAGAGGCCAACCCCTTCCTGGCTACAACCACCTTTCAGGTAGTTGTAGAGAGCAATGAGGTTGCCCCTGAGCCTCCTCTTCTCCAGGCTAAACAACCCCAGCTCCCTCAGCCTCTCCTCATAGGGCTTGTGCTCAAGGCCTCTCCCCAGCCTTGTTGCCCTTCTCTGGACACGTTCAAGTGTCTTGATGTCCTTCTTAAACTGAGGGGCCCAGAACTGGACACAGTACTCAATTTGTTTCTTCACGTCTTGGGCTTCACACAAACTTCCCCCAGCCTCCTTTTCTCCAAGCTAAACAATCTCAGTTCCCTCAGCTGCTCCTCACAGCCCTGTTCTCCAGACCCTTCACCAGTTTTCTTGCCCTTCTCTGGACCTGCTCCAGCACCTCAATGTCTTTCTCAGGGTGAGGGCCCCAAAACTGAACCCAGTCCCCAAGATGTGCCCTCACCATCAAGCATTTACAAACTGGCTTCACTTGTCCATCTGAACATGGAAACAAAAGGTGGAATTAATGTAATATTTCCCTGAATGCCTGTCTCAGGGGCAGCTATTTGAGTTCTCTGAAGGTGACTTCAGACAGCATTTCTTCTGCTTCCTATTATGTCCGTCAGCGGAAATGAATGAGACTGCTCTGCGCACCCTGACTTTATTATCGAAGAAATGGGGTCTCCTGGCAGAGTGGGAGATAAGTGAGTAATAAGCCTGCTGAAAGGAGTTCTTTTTTCTTGTTCCTTTTTTTCATTATGTATACCCTGTGAAACTCATTCTGCAGAAATCACAGGGAGCAAAGTTTAATAGGAATCCAGAGGCTGTTACATACTTCTGTAGATGGTGAAACCATCCACAATTACTTTAGTGAGCATAATGCTATTTCTTGTCCTCACTCAGCTGGTGGACGTACCATCTCACAGCTTCTTATGGTCTGTGGCCCCTCCTAGCTCACTAATACCCCTCTGAAGAGCACATCTATCACTGGTTTGTGTGCTGGAGTCAAAGACTGGCATGGCTAAAGCCGCACGTAGGTGGTCACAACACCTTAGACACAGCAAGGAGTTGTAGTTTTATGCCGCAAGTCTGGACTTCGTCTCATGATGTCAATGCCCCTCTGGGCCAAAATGTGGTATAGGATGTTGGTTACATCAAGTGCTTGAGGGGAGAGTGCAGTTGTTGACTGTGGCAGACACGACTCAGGGGTGGTTTGTGCTCCTCTGGATTGAGTTCAGTGCTTCACTGAGATGCAAGGTGCAGCCCTGGAGCTTCAGTTGGAGAGTGTGGGTATCACTGTGTAGTTGGGGAGGGTGACATGTGCCTCCAAAGAGCTCTGAAAGAAGCTGTAACATTTCCCCTCTGCTGAGCCTTAGGGAGTTTTGCACCAGCAGGACTATGATCGAGTGTTCTTACTCACCTCAGAGCAATGTCATGAGCCCTCTGAGAGGCTAGGCTCACAGGGATACCCTGTCAAGGCTCTTCCCACAGAGCTGCTAGGGGTTCAAGTGGAGCGTGGCAGAGCCAGGGCTCATGTGTGGAAAGAGTATCCTCTGGGCAGCTTCTTCTAGTTGGGAAGAGTTTGCTCCAAGCTCAGTTTTGCCAGGATTGAAAAGCTCAAGTACTTAAAAAGAGCAACAGCCACAAAGTCGAGCATTGAAACAGGCTGCCCATGGAGGTGGTGGAGTCACCTTTTGAGGAGGAGTTCAAGATGTGTGGATGTGGCACTTTGGGACATAGTTTAGTGGCTGTGGTGGTCTTGGGTTGACACTTGGGCTTGATGACCTTAGAGGTCTTTTTCAACTGAACGCTTTGTATGATGCTATGGTATTTCAGCTTTTCAGGATCCTCCCCCAGCCCAGGAGAGGCAGCTTTTCGTTTTTTTTATTTCCACCCTTCTTCAGGTCAGGTCATCACTATCCATATTTGTTTTCTAAACCTTCACCAGCTGTACTCCTCACCTTTGTCTCCTTGTGCTCTCCCACTGAGCCTCTCACCGCTTTCTTCTTGCATTTTTTTGCT
Organism: Picus viridis; assembly: GCA_033816785.1. Lineage (NCBI taxonomy): Eukaryota > Metazoa > Chordata > Aves > Piciformes > Picidae > Picus > Picus viridis. The sequence continues at coordinate 18,099,600 of CM066574.1, read as the reverse complement.
CTCCTAAGACGATTCAGATGGCTCCCAGTGTCGCTTCCTTAACAAGTGCTATTTGCTGTTTCTTCTTTTTAAACTTATTTTGAAAGGATTAAGGGAGCTGGGGTGGTTTAGCCTGGAGAAGGCTCCAGGCAGACCTAACAGCAGCCTGCTGGTACTTGAAGGGGGCTGCAAGAAGGCTGCAGAGGAACTCTTTGCGAGAGCCTGCAGGGACAGGACGAGGGGCAATGGTTTGAAATGAGAGCAGAGCAGATTCAGACTGGGTGTGTGGAACAAGTTCTGCACCATAAGGGTAGTGGAACATTTCAACAGGTTGTCTAGGAAGGTAGCTGAGGTCTCATGCCTGGAGATACACAAGGTCAGGCTTGATGAAGCTCTGAGCAAGCTGCTCTAGTGGAGCATGTCCCTGCTGAGTGCAGAGGGGTTGGACTAGATGACCTTTGGAGCTCCCTTCCAACCCAAACCATTCTATGATCTTCTAAAAAATAAATGAAATTTTGGCCATAAGGGAAGAAAAACCAAAACAAACCCCATCTTTGGCGGTCAGAAGAAAACTGAGGGTTTTTTATTAGCTATGCTTCAAAGTCAGTGCCATTTAAGAGAAATATAGACAGATGGACTTTGCTTTGTGGGGAAAGCTCATTGCTCTCTTTGTTTGTTTGTTTTTCTTCCCCTGGAGCTAATAACATGCTGGGTTTCCCTTACCTGGTCTTTTGTTGGTACTTGCTCAATAACCTTTTCAGGAGTTTTGTTTTGGAAGATACATGGAGTATCCTGCTCCTTCAGCATTCTAAGAGCGATTTGCTTTCCAAGCCTCTTTTCTCATAGCTGAGCAGTTGAGGCTAAATCTTGGTGTCTTGGAAGTCCATGTTTACAAACCTAGCCAAAAAGAAAAGCTCTGAATGCATTTTCCTTTCTTTTGGGGCTTGTTTGTTAGTTTTAGGTAGAGGACTGAGGGTCTATTTTTCCCTTTTTCTTCTAAGGGAAGCCGCACAGGAGCCCTTTGCTCTTGTGTAGCTGTTGGAAAGAAGCTGTTAGCTAAGCTTGTCGCTCTCTGAGTCAGGAAATTCTTTCCAGTGTGTCCAGATGCTTCCTGTGCACAGGGCTGGTGTCACACTTGGCAAGTGATTAAAAAATAAAATGATCACGCTCCAACTGCTTTTTTGTTTTGCATTTAGCCAGGTCTGCCATGGAAGCAGAGTAGCTTTGCTGCTTGGGCAGGGTCACTCTGCTTGGAGTTGCTTGGAAGAACAAAAAGGAACTGTGTAAAATGTAATCACTTAAATACCTTTTTTTTTTTTTTGAGCTGTTGAAAGCCTCCCTTGGCTTTCTTCTCCATGCCACGTGGATGCTGTCCTCCTTGAAGTAACAGACTAACTCCTGTTCTGCTAACAGAACAGTGGTGGCATGTAGCAGTGCTGCATTTCAAAGGGCAGGGGAGAAAATGTTGGCATCTTGGCATGCTGTGGTGGATCTGAACTGCTCAAGATACATCCTCTGAGCCCTTTGTAGGCTGTATTATTCTCTGTATGTGCTTTTGCATGGGAAAAGTTGTGTGAAATGTCCATCCTGGTTTTTCCTCATAAAACCTGTGGGCTGCTGGCCCTATGGAACAAAAATTATGGGGATTTGCTACCTTTGGACAGGTCTCTCCTAGGCTTCCAGCCACCATGTTAATGAGATGTTCAGATAAACCAGATTCTCTCCAGAATAAAAGAGTTTCCTGTGCTTGCATCTTATCTCCTTCCAAACATGGTGCTGGGAATCCCACCCTCTGTCTCTGCCCAAGTCATAGCTGGGTGTCAAGTCCCATAGTCCCAGAGGAGGATACGCAAACAGGACAATAGAGGAGGAAACAAATACCAGGAGGAACATTCTTGAAGTAGGAATCATCTCAACAGGAAATGTGCTGTTCCTTTCTGTAAAGTTGCTTTGTATCTGTTCTCAAACTATTTCACGTGTCCTACAAGCAGCAGCTGAGGGGAGCTGGGGTTGTGCAGTCTGGCGAAGGAGGCTGAGGGGAGACCTTCTGGCTCTCTATAACTCCCTGAAAGAAAGCTGGAGCCAGGAGGGGGCCAGCCTCTTCTTGGTGGCAATCAACAGGACTAGAGAACAGCATCAGGTTTTCTGTCCTACTTCTGAGCTGCCTGGGGGTCATGCTGAGTACTGTAGGTGAAGCTGTCCTTCGTGGTTCAAGGCTTTTTTCCTGGGTTTGGATAGGTTTGTGTTTGTCCCTTGGTGTGGATTGTCTTCCACTGATGGATTTAGTGAGGAGTAGCTGGTTGGAGAGTGGGTATGATGACATAGCTGGCAGTTTTAGGGTGTGAGCCTTATCCCTTGCCTCTCACCAGGTGGTGTGACAAGCATGTCTTGGAGGTGGAGTTGGAGCAGCTCATGTGAAGGGTAGTGATCTCTAGCACCAACTCCCATTATCCCTTTTGCTGTGTTTTGAATGAAAATGCTAGTAGTGCTTAATGGGAGGGGGGGAGGATTATTTGGCATATTAAAATAACTTTCCCCTGGAGTACTTTATTGATTCAGTGGGTAGTAGTGAGCTGTGTTCTGTAAATGCCTCCACATGCTGAATGATCTCATTTTCCATGTGGGAGTAGAGAATAAGCTTAACAACACAAAAGATTGCATGAAAAGGTGGCATTAATTATACAAAATTACCATCACAAGGCAGATTATTATACAGCACATTCTTTTTGACATTGTGAAACAGCTTTTTAATTTAACGTTGAGCTCAATCTGACAACACTCAGAAGCTCTGCACTTGAATTTCTGGCAAGGACATATCCCTAAAGTTAGTTATTGAAGCATCTTAATAGTTTTGGGAGTGCAAAGGAATTGAAGTTTAAATTCTGCTGAATAATAACGAAGAAGAATTAATTGAAATCACAGATTTTTAGTCATAATGTAGCTTGGTGAGAAAAGTTGAAATGGAATAATGCCCCAAATCTTCTCAGAGCCTCAAATATCTACAAGCTGTGAAGTAGTTAACATCTCCTGGACATGCAAATCATAGAATTGTTTTGGTTGGAAAAGGCCTCCAAGATCACCAAGTCCAGCTGTTGACTTGAAACCACCATGTCTCTAAGTGCCACTATAGGTTATTTGAACACCTCCAGGGATGGTGATTCACCACCTCCCTGGGCAGCCTGTTCCAATCCCTGACCACTCTTGCAGGAAAGAAATTTTTCCAAATCTCCAACCTAAGCCTCCCCTGGTGCAACTTGAGGCCATTTCCTCTTGTCCTATCACTTGTTAACCAGGGAGAAGAGGCAAACCCCCACCTCACCACAATCTCCTTTCAGGGAGTTACAGAGAGAGCACACCCCCCCAGCCTCCTTTTCTCCAGACTAAACAACCCCACTTCCCTCAGCTGCTCCTCAGAAGCCCCTTCCCCAGGTTCCTTGCCCTTAATTTAAATGCAGAAGTTTACAAACAGAAAAAGAAGGGTGAGAGTTTGAAGAAAATAATTAGAGCAAATAGATCAAAACTTAATGTGGACAGCAGGCACCAATTTGTCTGTGGTCACAGTTGCAAAATGTACAGTAAAGCAAAGGCTGGTGAAGCAAGGATCATGTTTTGCAATTATCCCTGGTGTTGGAGCTGCACAAGCCATTACATGAGTACTTTTTGCCTTTATTTATTCCAGAGAAATCTTGGCTTATTTTAAAAGGGAAAAAAAAAACAAAAACAACTCACAAAAAAGGCAAAAAACCCTCCACACACCAAAAAACAAACCACCAAAAATACCCAACCTACGAGCTCTACTTGCAGGGTTATGAAATTGGGATGAAAACTCTCATGTGGCCATAAGTGGGTTTTCATGTGTTTGCAGGGCCCGTGGTGCTGGGTCTTTGGTAGATGCCCACCTGGAATTTGCCTGAGCCAGGAGGAAGCTTCACAGCTAGGGGTTGAAATGCAGAGGTGTCAAAGGCAGTCTGCAGGAGAGGGAGAAATGTGAACCCTGATTTTAGGAGGATGGGGAGCTGTGATGAGCATGGGGGTGGTAAAACACTGGACCAGGTTGCCCAGAGAAGTGTGGAGGCTCCAGGCCTGAAAGTGCTCAAAGGTAGGTTGATGCCTTTGGGAGCCTGAGCAAGCTGGTCTGGAAGGAGGTGTCCCTGCCCATGGCAGTGGGCTGGAACTATAAGATCTTTAGGGTCCTTTCCACCCTAAACCATTGCGTGATTATGAAGAAAAAGACTTGGGAGTGTGGTTACTGAGCAGCTCCCCATGAGCCAGCAGTGCCCTCATGCAGCCCAGAAGGCAGCTGTGTGCTGGCCTGCATCCAGAGGAGTGTGGCCAGCAGGGCAAGAGAGGGGATTCTGCCCCTGGACTCTGAGTCCTCTAATACTGCATCCAATTCTGGTGTCCCCAGCATAAGAAGGAATGAGAGATGTTGGAGAGATTCTACAGGAGGCCACAAAGATGATTCAAGGGCTGGAGCACCTCTGCTGTGAGGACAGGCTGAGGGAGCTGGGGCTGTTCAGCCTGGAGAAGAGGAGACTTCAGAGCTGCCTTCCAGTACCTGAAGGGGTCCTGCAGGAAGGCTACAGAGGGACTTCTCCTGAGGGTGTCTAGAGACAGGACAAGGGGGAATGGTTTGAAGGTGAGGGAGAGTAGGTTTAGAGTGGATCCTAGGAAGAAGTTCTTCAGTGAGAGAGTGGTGAGACTCTGAGACAGATTGCCTGGGGAGGTTGTGAAGGCCTCTTTCCTGGGGCTTGGATCAGACCTTGAGCAACCAAGGCTAATTGAGACATCCCTGCCCATGGCAGGAAGGTTGGAACTATATAATCTCTAAGGTCCCTTCCAACTCAAGCCAGTTTTGAAACACCATCCCTGGTTTTTAAAAGGTGTGGACATGTCACGTGGGGACGTGTTTTAATGGCCATGCTGGTGCTAGGTTGGACTTGATGATCTTGGAGGTCCTTTCCAACCAAAACAACTCCGTAACTGTATGGCTAAGCTTATTTTTCAGATGTTAACCTGTGAAGATCACAACACCCTTGTTCTTACAGCAGTGCTTCAGCCACTCAGGTTACTGGCTGAGACTCTCAGATAATAGAGTACAGCATCCTTGTTGCTTTCCTGGTCTTTATCTGCTTGGTGACAAATGTCACCTTTGTTTAAATACCCTCTGTGCAAGATAAACTGAGGTCTGAGTGTTGGTCATTGTCTTTTTCCTGTTGAGCGTCAGTGACAGCTGGACACAGATTTGCAGCTTTGTTTTTTTGACAATTGATCTGGTAATGAGGAAAAGGAAGCAATGTGATAAAGGTGTTTCCTCTTAGTTTACTTCCTGAGCACATCTTTCCTCATTGGTTTCTAACAAAGCCTTCAAGCTGCCTCAAACCATGTAACCAGAGGAGTTGGTCTGCCCTGAATGTTTAACTGCTGCAGCTTTCTCACAGCCCCAACCAGATAACTGATTCCTCTATGTCTGAGGGTCATTAATGGATGAGAAGAACAAGAAAGGAGGGAATGCAGAGAAACACGGTGGGCTGAGATGAAGTTCTCTGCTCTAGGGGCCTGATACATGTCTTGTCTCCTCCATTGGCATTGACTTGGGCACCTTTGCATGGACTGAGAGGGGATCTTATCAATGTTGATCAATAGCTAAAAGGTGGAGGTCAAGAGGATGAGGGCTGGGCTTTTCTCAGTGGTGCCCAGTGACAGTACAAGGGGCATCAGGCATAAACTGGAACACAGCAGGTTTCACTTAAACATAAGGAAAAACTTCTTTTCTGTGAGGGTGGCAGAGCCCTGGAGCAGGTTGCCAGGAGAGGTTGTGGAGTCTCCTTCTCTGGACATATTCCTGTACAGCCTGCTCTAGGTGACCCTGCTCTAGCAGAGAGGTTGGACTGGGTAATCTCTAGGGGTCCTTTCCAGCTCCCATCATTCTGTAAGCTGCTTACCCCATGCAATGCTGCTTGCCCAGCTGCTGCCTGGGGGTCTGGAGGGAACATGTGGTTGTATAGAAACCCTTAGGAGCACAAGATGGTAGGAGCCGAGTCAGAGCAGAAATTCTTTTGGGACAGAATTTCCCAGGACATGATGGCAAAAGATACCACATTTGAATTGTTATTTTCTTTGCTGGGTTGCCAAGAAGAATAATAATCAGCACTGATGGGATAAATATTTATGGGGGGGGAAAAAAAGAATTTCCATCCTGTCTTCCACTTTTGCTAATTTTTTTTTTATTTTTTTTTTATCCTCACTGTGTCTCACTGCTTATTATCAAATCATTTTTCAGCATATTTACTCCTCACCAAGCTTGTGGGCTGCTGTGGTTTTATTGAATATAGTTAGGCTATTGTGAGAAGATTTATTTGGGCTATTTTTGGAGGAATTTCTTTTCCCTATATTTGGAGTACTGCATCCAGCTCTGGAGCCCTCAGCACAGGAAGGATGTGGACCTGATGGAGCAGGCCCAAAGGGGGCCATGAAAATGATCAGGGGGCTGGAGCACCTCTGGTAGGAAGACAGAATGAGGGAGCTGGGGTTGTTCAGCCTGGAGAAAAGCAGGCTTCAGGCAGACCTAATAGCAATCTGCCATTACCTGAAAGGGGCTACAAGAAGGCTGCAGAGGGACTGTTTGCAAAGGCCTGCAACAATGGTTTGAAATGAGAACAGAGCAGATTTTAGATTGGATGTGAGGAACAAGCTCTGCACCATGAGAGTGCTTGAACACTGCAATAGGTTATCCAGGGAGGTAGTTGAGGCCCCATCCCTGGAGATCTTGAAGGTGAGGCTAGCCCAGGCTCTCAGCAAGCTGCTTTAGTGAAGAATGTCCGTGCTGACTGCAGGTGACCTTTAGAAGTCCCTTTCAATCCAAACCATTCTATTATTGTGCACACTGGTAATAGGGTCTTTATATGTTGCTTTGAGATGCTATTGCAATTTTTTTTCCTACATCATTTACACAGCAATTAAGTTTTGGGGTGTTGTTTTACAGTTTGTTCTTTTTTTTTTTTTAATTTGCCTGCTTGGTGTTTTTTTTTGGCATTTGTACATATTTTACACAGCCCTAATATGTTAAAGAAAAGTTAGAGGTCAAGCAGAAGCTCACTGATTCCTCAAGACATTTAAGGTCAAAACTGATGGAGCCCTGAGCAACCTGATCTAGTTGGAGGTGGCCCTGCTCACTGCAGGGGTTTGGACAAGATGACCTTCAAGGGTCCCATCCAGCCCAATGTCTTCTGTGTGGTTCTGTGTAATTAATGAGTTTCACCACATGCTCTTAAATCCTTTGTGCATTGGGAGCAGGGCACAGAAAGCCCTCTCCTGATACTTATTTTCATTTATTTAATATTTAATTAGCTTGGCTTAGCTGCTGTAATTCTCTGAGTTTTTTAAAAAAATAATTTGAAATTAATTGGACTAATGCACTGACTGCTAATTACCCAGACCAGCAGATGTAGGAATGGTAGCAAATGGGTCCATGTGAAGACTCTTTAGCCAGAACAGCCTCCATCAGTGCTACAGGCTTGGGGCAGAGTGACTGGAAAGCTGCTCAGCAAAGAGGGACCTTGGTGTGTTGATCAATAGCTGGCTGAAGAGGAGCAAGCATGTGCCCAGGAGGCCAAGAAGGCCACCAGCAAACTGGCCTGGACCAGGAGTAGTGTGACCAGCAGAACCAGGGAAGTGAGTGTCCACCTGGACTTAGCACTGGTTGAGGCCATACCTTGAATATTGGGTTCAGTTTTGGGCTCTTCATTCTAAGACAGACATTGAGGTGCTGGAGCAGGTCCAGAGAAGGACAATGAAGCTGGTGAAGGGTCTGGAGAAGAGGTCTGGTGAGGAGCAGCTGAGAGAGTAGGGGTTGTTTAGTCTGGAGAAAAGGAGGCTGAGGGGAGACCTCATTGCTCTCTACAACTCCCTGAAAGGAGCTTGGAGTGGGGTGGGGATTGGTCTGTTGAACCAAGTAACAAGTGGTAGAGCAAGATGAGAGCAAGCGGGCTCAAGTTGCACAAAGGGAAGTTTAGATTGCACATTAAGAAGAATTTCTTCACTGGAAGGGTTTTCAGGCATTGGACCAGTATGCCTAGGGCAATGGTGGAGTCCTTTCTGCCATGCAGGCTTCCAGCCAGTCTTCTTCAAGCTTGTAGTATTGCATGGGGTTGTCATGACCCAAGTGTCATGACCCAGCACTTGGCCTTGTTAAACCTCATACAATTGACCTCATGTTTTGGAGTGTCAAGATCCTTCTTCCTTTGACCAGTAGATAGCTGGAGGTGCAAGTGACATTTCAGTGAAGGATTACAAACCCTTAAGCTGTGCATTCTTATGCTGGGCAGATGGACATTGCTCTAAATTTGCAGTAAGTGTGTCAGACTGAAGTACAAAAACCTGCCAGGTAGAGTCAGAAGAAGCTTGCTCATGCTCCATCACTCTTGCTCTTTTGTCTAAGCATTTCTTAATCTCAAATTGTCATGAAGAACATGCACCTGAGTCTCCTTCTGCATCAAGAAGAGTGTGGCCAGCAGGGCAAGAGATGGGATTCTGGCCTTTGACTCTGCTGAGACCTCACCTCCCACACTGCCTCCAGCTCTGGTGTCCCCAGCATAAGGACACAGCTTAATAACCATAATCACCAGTGAGAGCTCAAAAAGAGGGAATCAATCTTTCCTGTGTTTTAGGGACTTTTCTTCTGCAGCTTTTTACCCAACCCCAAATTTAACTGCATATTTTACCACCACTGAGATGGATTTGGAGTAGGAGCTCTTAGCTGGGCATGTCTTGGCCTGAAAATTTTTGGCAAATTAATGAGTTCAGGGAAGAAAGAAAGAAAAGCTCAAAGGATTTATTTGTAGGAGCAATTAAAGAGCTCAGTGAGTTGAGTGTGATCCAAGGCATGTGACCACAATGTATGTGTCAGGCTTAAACAAGGAAAGGAGGAGCTGTTCTTGCTAAATGTCTCATTTTCTTCCACTTCCCTGAAAAACTGCCATGAAAGAAGACGGTGAAATTATCACTTGCAGCCAAAAGTTGGCAACCTTGCTGCTGGAGATGTGCCAGCTATATTAAATGGCCAGGAGAAGATGTGCAGCTGGGAATTCCTCTTGTGGAACTCGTGGAATTCTTTAGTTTCTTTGAGTCTTGGGATTCTTCAGTGTGTTTGAATCTTGGGATTCTTTAATTTGAGTCTTCAATTCAGATTTAGCGACACGCAAGAGGTTGCTCAAGCATGTCATCTGACTTCAGGCTTCATACAGGTAGTTAAGTTGCATGCAGTAATCAACTGATCCACTCCAGTACTTGTGGATAAATTAAAGAAGGTTTCAGCCTATGGATCACTGTAGCTTATTTCCACAAAGAGCACAAAACGTTAAAGGAGCAAACTTCTTGTCAGTAGGCTCAAATGTTTACTGTGATAAAAGTATATTGCAGAAGAAGTTGGGGAAATATCCAGCAAAGCAAGGGAGGTAGTAAAGACACTGCATGTGCCTGTATGTGATTTAAGGGATCTGTGTCTTGTTCTGTTTTGGAACATGCTGCCCAGGGAGGTGGTGGAGTCACCATCCCTGAAGGTGAATTCAAAAATGTGTGGGCATGGCAACTGGGGACATGGTTTAATGGCCATGGTGGTGTTGGGCTAAAGGTTGGACTCAGTGATCTTAGAGGTCTTTTCCAACCAGAACAATTCTATAATTCATTGATTAGTGACAGTAGCTGAGGGCTGGTTTGCTGTGCACATCTCCAATTTGCTCTGCAGGTCTCCAGTTTGCATCTTACCCTGCTGGTGTTTGAGGTGACCCTCTGAGTTACTCCAAGCAAGGAGCTAGTCTGTTTCTCCAAGGTCCCCACCTGCCTCTCAAGCAGCCTTCTCTTACCGTTTGCCAAGAGCATCTTCCAGTTAGAGCACATAAAGTTGGTTGTGAGGATTCATGTTTCCTTCCACCCCATGCTTCATTGAATTGGGTTTAAAAATAAAGTACTTTTATTTTTAAACTTCCTTCACCTTTGTTCTGTGCGGTGGAGAGCATCACTCTCCCCATCTGTCTGCCTTCCTTCCCCATGCACTTCCCAGAAATTACTTCTGTATTGTATTCCTAAATTAATTGCACTCTTCCCAGCTTCAGGCAATTTCTTTTACTTTGGCTTCCCAAAGATTGTGGCAAAATCCCATCATTTGTGTATCAAGGGAACTTGCTCATGATACCTGTTAGGTGCCTTGCAGCATCTGGTTTGCCATGGAGACCACAAACAACAATATATTAAACTGCAAGCAACGAGTCTTCCTCAAGGATTTTCTCTTTCCACAACATCCTTTTCCATGCCTTTCTCTGGATTTATGGATCCTGCCATCGTCATTAAGGGGAAATAATTTGTCTTTTTACTAAGTAGTGAGACATCTTGAAAGCTTGTGGTACAGTACCCTGGGTTTAGTGCCTTGCTGCCCATTTGTTTCAAAGACAGACAAAATGCTTTGCTGCTCAGTCATAGAATGCACTGGGTTGGAAGGGACCCTTAAAGGTCATCAAGTCCAAACCCCCTGCAGTAAGCAGGGACATCCCCAACTAGATCAGGTTGCTCAGAGACTCATCAAGCCTGACCTTGAATGTCTCCAAGGATGGGGCCCCCCTCCACCACCTCCCTGGGCAACCTGTTGCAGTGTTCTACCACCCTCATAGTAAAGAACTACTTCCTAATGTCCAAACTAAATCTACCCTGCTCTAGTGCAACGTACACATGTAAACAGTGCCTCTGCAGTTCCCTTGGAGGACGCATTCAGGTACTGGAAGGCCACTCTAAGGCCTCCCCAGACCCTTCCCCAGGCTGAACAGACCCAGCTCGCTCAACCTGTCTTCATGGGAGAGGTGCTTCAGCCCTCTGACCAGTGGTGTCCATATCACAGTTCCAAACAGTGGACACTGACAACTTCTCTCTGCCTGAGAGCTGGTTTGCTCTGGAGGTCTCCAGTTTGATCTTAGCAGCTGGTAAGAGGGGTGATACTTTCTCAGCAGCAACTATCTGTAGCTCTGAAGTACAACCTGACCATCAAGAAATGGGAGAGAGCAGTGAAGTGACATGGGGAGATGAGGGCTTTTTGCCCAGCACTGTGGCTGTTGTTGGCTGCAGTTAAGAAACTTAGCTAAAGGTCAGATGGGGGATAAAATCAACAGGGAACCATTAGGGATAATGAAATTCCAATATGATTAGTTCTATAACCTTGTTGTGGCACATTCTCCATTACTGGCAGGCTCAACAGAGAGGTCTCCTGACCCAGCTGTAAAATCTGTATGGATTTGATGTAGGGTTTTAAAAATCTTTTCTGTGTTTGCAATCAACAAAACAATCAGATCAGTAATGCCCTTTCATCTCACTAGGACATTCTGAAAGTTTCCTGAATGCAGCAAAAATGCCTTCAAACTGGAGGAAGCTGGATTGAGATGAAACATGAGGAAGCAGTTGTCACCCATGAGGGTGGTGAGGCACTGGGACAGGTTGCCCAGAGAAGCAGTGGAGGCTCCAAACCTGTCAGTGTTCAAAGGCAGGTTGAATAGGACTTTGAGCAAGCTGGTCTGGTAGGAGGTGTCCCTGGCCATGGCAGGCTGGTGGAACTAGATGATCATGAAGGTCCCTTCCAACGCAAGCCATTTTCTGATTCTAGCATAAGGAACAGGTTGGGTGATGGACAGTGCCCGGTGCTGGGTTTATACTGATGGAGACCTTTGCATGAGGGAGAAATTAAGAAGCAGTTTTATCCTAGGTCAGGATGGGAAACACAAATTAGAGAACTGAATTTGTCTGAAGAGTCATCCTAGCTCCAGAAAATCAGGATGGGAGGACACATTGAGAGATGGAAGACTACTTGGAAGAAAACCAAAAATGGTATCAAGATATTTGTTTGATCTATAGATTCATAACCAGTTTCTTAAAGCCTTTGATGCCAATATATTAGAGTTTGGGGTTGGGTTTGGTTGTGGTGGTGGTGTTATTTTGGTTTTGTTTGGGGATTTTTGTTTGTTTGGGTGGGGTTTTTTTCTGTTTTGCTTATTTAGCTTTAAGACTAATTTTTCTGAAAGCTGACAGGATGCTTTTCAGCTCCCAGGGCTAGATTAAACAAGACTCCTACAGCACCACCACTCCAACACAAAAATCAGGAGCAAGCCTGCAACTGTGAATTGCAATTAAATTGCAAGTGAGAGGCATTTTCTAGTAACACAACATCAGCTATAACCTCAGTCTGCAGCAGCACAGCTCCTAACACAAATATTTCCCTAAAGTGGAACTAGGTTTGGGTTTCTTTGGTGTTTTGTTTTTTGGCTTTTTTTCATGGCAATACTTCCAACCCATAAGAAGAATTTGTACAGTAAGGAAACATACTGGATTCTTTTGTGTAAACCTTAAAATGCAGAGAGCAGTGGCTTGGCTTGGTTTGAGAGTGTAATTGTGAAGGTCTCTGTTAGCATTTTTAGGTGAGTTTGTGAATTTCAATGCCTTGCTTTAATTGCTCTCAGTTTAATCCATCCTTTATCAGTGCTGCAAACAGCATAAGCCACAGTCACAATGAGAGAACGATTTCAGACGAGCGAGAAACTCTTCACCAACACTTGCTGTATGAACAGAGACTCTGCTGCTCAGTCAGGGCAGTTACCACAGTGGCATAAATGGGAGCAAAACTAACCAGCTCCTTTTCTGTTTCTGGGGGATTTGGGGAGGAAGAAGATAAGCATTCATTCATCTTTGACTTGCTTTACATCCCCTGACGTGAAGTGGTGAGGCTGTAGCCTGGGAGATGCTGTGATCTTTGGTGCTGAGATCTTTTACAGGTAGAAAAATGTCTCTCTCTTTTTTTTTTTTTTTTTTTTTTCCTTTTATTTTTTCCTTCTTTTTTTACCTCTGTCCCCCCTTCTCTTTTTTATTTTGTACACCCCTCTTCTCTTCCCCCTGCCCCCTTCTCTTTTTTCCCATCCTTTTCTGCTCCACTTTGAATTTCAGCTTTACATTTGATGCAAAGTTCCTTTCCATTGTTTCAGTGAAGCACAGCATCATCTTAAGCCTTATTGCTAACTTTGAAGTAATTCAGTATTAAACAAATAACATTTTTATTCTTTCTTCAACTATTTTAAACATAGAGTGAGGGCGCAGTATAAACTGATGTTATTAGTGTGGATTTTCTCACTGTTCGTGATTTAGTATGGTGATGTATCTGGGAGAAAGGAGGTGCAATCACTGCTGCTTTGCTGGCTGTTGATGCACAGTTGCTAGAGCTGCTCAGTGTGGCGCTACCTAATGCTAAGAAATGCTATAAACTAGATTTTCATTAAGCATAATGAGCTGGAAAATAGCTGCAGTCCTAAAAAGAAGCAGAGAAAACACGATGCTAATGCATCACAGAAAGGATATGCAGCATACTCACTGTGGTGAAGCTGATGGGTTATTGATCATGGTTTTGTGTGAGAAATTGTACAAGTTTCATAATGGCTCTGATTAAAATCTCTGGTTGCTTATAGATCACTTTGCTGCTTTTGCATCCAGCTCTGGACTTTGATCATGCTGAAAAAGCTGCTTCACAATCTTGGAACAACTGATCTTAAAGGCCTTTTCCAACTGAAATAGTTCTGTCATTCTCTCTGCCCCTTGGGCACTTCTTGGAGACAGTTTGGAGCTGTCTCCACCAGTCAAGGGTGTACAGGGATGTTGAACCTGCCATGTTTTTCCACGAGTGTGAATACAGGATTTGCACTGGAAATTAACCTTTAAGCCAGAGCTCTTTTGGGCAGGCATCTGAACATCTGCTGAGCAGTCCTTGGGTGGTCAAGAAAGCCAACAGCATTGTGGCTTGGATCAGGCATAGCATGTCCAGCAAGACCAGGGAAGTGATTGTGCCCCTGAACTCAGCACTGGCCAGGCCACACCTTGAGTCCTGGGTTCAGTTTTGGGGCTTTCACTTTGAGAAAGACATTGGGGTGCTGGAGCATGTCCAGAGAAGGGCAGGGAAGCTGGTGAAGGGCCTGGGGAGGAGTAGCTGAGAGAGATGGAGTTGTTTAGCCTGGGGATAGCGGAAGCTGAGGGGAGACCTTATGGCTGTCTACAACTCCCTGAAATGAGGCTGTAGTGAGGTGGAGGTTGATCTCTTCTCCCTAATATCAAGTAACATGATGGTGGCCTCAAGTTGCACCAGAGGAGGTTTAGGTTGGGTATTAGAAGAAACTTCTTCATTGAACGGGTTCTTAGACACTGGCACAAGCTGCCCAGGGAGGTGGCTGTATCCCCATCCCTGAAGGTGTTTCAGAGAAGCAGAGATGTGATGCTGAGGGATGTACTTTAGCCCCAGACTTGGTACAGTTAGAGAATGGTTGGACTTGGTGGTCTTAAAGGTCTTTTCCAGCCAAAATGATGCAAGGATTCTATGAGTCCAAAGGCAGATTTCAGTGTCTCCGAGGGCTGTTTCATAGTGATGTTGGTAGGACTGCAGAGGACGCACCTCATGTCGAAGGCTATTGACTAAATTTTGGTCTGTTTCTCAGAAAGGTGGTAACCTTCAAGCTGGAGAGAGACAGTATTCCCTGATGGATAAACCTGAGCATCCAAAAGCAAAGCTGAAACCAGGCACACGTGCAACAGGTTGTAGGGATGTCTCTGTTCAGTGTGTGGAAGGAGACTGGCAGCTGTTGCTGACTGACTGACCTTCAGCAGTGAGGAGGTTGCAGAGGGTGATAACTTTGAAACCAAGGCATGGTTTGTTTATGAGCTGGGCCAAAGCAAAACCCCATGAGAGGTAGCATGGCTTTGCTGCTGAAGCTCAGGAGATGTGCTGTTCAGCCTGTAAGCTGCTTTACTTCAGTGTTGTCAGTGGTGAGGGTTTGTGCTGTTTTCTTCATGCTGTAGCATTTACTTCAACTGAAATTTGCAAACGTGCAATAACTCAGGTCCCTGCTTTTTAACCTTCAGGGCGGGGGGGAGGAAAGTAAGATGATTAAAGCAGGCTTGGATGGAATTGATGTTGGGTCAGATCTGAGGGGAGGGAAAACAATCTCAGTTTAAAAGCAGGCAGAAGGTGACTGAGGAATTTGTAAGCAGTGCTTGAGTCAAGTTTTGCTCTGAACTGGAGCTGATGCAATAGCTGTGTGCAGATCTTGGATTTTTTTGTTTTTCTTTCTCTTGGCTTTTGGCTACTGCATCTTTGTACACTATTTGTTTCTTCTGTTGCCATATGGGCATTGCATTCTATTGCATTACTCACCTTAGCTTTCCCTTCCCCATAACATAGTTTGTGTACAATGTGGGAGGAGTTGTGTGATTTAGTTATACTTTTTTTAAGAGGTTTTGACGTCCGAGTGTGAGGATTTATGCAGATGTGATTGCTGACTCAGATGGCACTTGGTGACCCTGCATAATTCAGTACCATTGGTGCTCAGAGCCAGCACTGCCTGCTCTTGCTGGCAGCACATCTGAGTGCAATGATCCAGTTCTCTAGAGAGGTGGGACATAAGTATCCTTAGGCAGAAGATACCAAAGTTACTTGGATCTAGCTGCACAGTTGGCACTGACTAGAGGATCTCTGTCTTGGTCAAGTGCTTTGGGTTCAAAAGAGGTGTTCCCTATCTGTCAAACCACTCACATTTCTCACAGAATCACAGAATGGTGTGGTTTGGAGGGACCTCCACAGATCATCCAGTCCAACCCCTTTACTTG
This sequence comes from Picus viridis, assembly GCA_033816785.1. Lineage (NCBI taxonomy): Eukaryota > Metazoa > Chordata > Aves > Piciformes > Picidae > Picus > Picus viridis. The sequence continues at coordinate 18,083,946 of CM066574.1, read as the reverse complement.
AGCAGGCTCAGTCAGAGCAGCTTGCTCAGGGTCACAATGTCCAGCTGGGTTTTGAAAGTCTCCAGAGCAGAAGATTCCACACCCTCTCTGGACAGCATGTTCTAGGGCTCCAGCACCCTCACAGAAAAGTTTTTCCTTATAATTAAGTGAAACCTTCTGTGTTCTGCTTTGTGCCCATTGCCCTTTGTCCTGGAACTGGGCACCGCTGAAGAGAGCCCAGCCCCATCCTCTTGACCCACATTGGTCAGCATTGAGAATATCTCCCCTCAGTCTGCTCTTCTCCAAGCTAAATAGACCTGGGTCTCTCAGCCTCTCCTCCTCACAGAGATGCTCCAGCACCCTCAGCATCTTTCTCCATGGAACTTTCTCCTTGGTTCCTGGAACAGGACTGATTAAAACTTAGGTGGTGTCTGATTAATACTTTTACCATTTGCTTCTGCCCTTCCTGTCTGCATCTGTGGTTGTCTCTTGCATAATCTATCCCCAGATTATAAAATCTTTGGAGGATAAATCATCTTTTTGCCTGGTAGGGCTTCCTCCTCCACCTTCTCAGCTCTGGCAGGAAGCTTCTTCACTGTCTTCACTTGGAGAGGGACCTTTGGAAGTATTTGTTTGTTACATGTACTGCTCAAATCTCAAATGAGGGCAAGACAAGTGTGTTCTATACTGATACAGAATGACTCTGCTACAAGGACAGGCTGAGGGAGCTGGGGTTGTTTACAGCCTGCAGAAGAGAAGACTCTGGAGACACCTAACAGCAGCCTACCAGTGCCTGAAGGGGCTACAAGAAGGCTACAAAGGGATCATTTACAAAAGCCTGCAGTGACAAGACAAGGAGCAATGGTTTGAAATGAGAGCAGAGCAGATATAGATTGGAGGTGAGGAACAAGTTCTGCACCATGAGGTTGTTGGAACACTGCAACAGGTTGCCAGCAGAGGTAGTTGAAGCCCCATCCCTGGAGATCTTCAAGGTGAGGCTAGCCAAGGCTCTGAGCAAGCTGCTCTAGTGGGGGATGCCCCTGCTGACTGCAGGGGGGTTGGACTAGATGACTCTTGGAGGTCCTTCCAACCCAAACCATCCTGTGATTTTGTGTATTGTGGTTTGAACAATGAATGTGTGTAAGCCAAAGAATTGTGTTAAATAATAATTTTTGGGGTCCATTTTGTGCACAGCATTCCTCCCATGATATTGCCTTGGGTAAATCAAGGAGCTAAGGTTTTGATTTGTGAAATGAAGTGAAAAACAGGAATGTAACTACTTGGTAAACTAAACAAAAGTCAGATTTAGTACTAACTGTAGTTTGGCAATAAAATGATTGATTGATATAAAAACAAATGAAAGAATCCAATGGAGAGCATTCATGCAGTGCTAAAAATGAGTTGTTGGGTTTTCTATTCTAACTTTGCTATAGATTTATATGAAATTAGCAAAGCTCTCTCATACACAACTTTAAATAGCCTTGCCTTTGTGTGCAGGCGTGCTTTGCTGTTCCCCAGAACACTGCTTTTTTTGCTGAAGGCAAGGGAATCGTGTTGCATGTTATCACAGAATTGTGCGGGTTGGAAAAGGTCTTTAAGAGCATCAAATCCAAACTTTAACCTGAGACCGTCATGGCTGTTAAACCATGTCCCAAAGTGCCGTGTCCACATGTTTCTGGAACACTTCCAGGGATGGTGCCTCCACCGCCTCCCTGGGCAGCCTGTGCCAGTCCCTGACCACTCTTGCAGCAAATAATTTTTTCTGATGTCCAACCTAAACCTCCCCTGGCACAATTTCAAGCCATTTCCTCTTGTTCTGTCACCTGATTACCAGGGAGAGGAGACCATCCCCCACCTTACTGCAACCTCCTGTCAGGGAGTTGTAGAGAGCAATGATAACACATTCCCATATGACTGCTGTTTCACTCCAGTGCTTATTTTCCAGTAAGAATTTTAATTTTGTGTCTATTTTTAAGAAACCATCTTTATTTTAAGGTAAAAAATTGGAAAAGTAGATATTTTCATTAATTCTGACAATCCAGGCTATTCAGGATGACCAAGGGTGAAGTGGTATTTGGAACTTGAACTTCAGGTTAGCCTTTTCCATTTGTCTTTTCCTTTCTTTCAGCAGAAAAAGGATGCACCAAGATAGTCTCTGTGGGTTTAGGAAACAGATGATAGCACACAACACCCTCTGTTTATAGGCACTGTGGTGTTTTAGCTTTTAATTAATGGGAAGTTTGGAAAACTTCAAAGCAGGTCAGTAGGGGATTGAGCTCAGGTAGTGTTTGATGTCAGCAAGTGAAAATGGAAGAGGGTTGTCTGATCCTTCTTGAGTGTGCGAGGGGTGGGGAAGCTGGCTGCCCAGAGCCGTCATTACAGATACTGGAGCAAGTCCAGAGAAGGGCAACAAAACTGGTGAAGGGTCTGGAGAGTAGGGCTGGTGAGGAGCAGCTGAGGGAACTGGGGGTGTTTACTCTGGAGAAGGAAGGCTGATGAGAGACCTCTTTGCTCTCTTAACAACTACCTGAAAGGAGGTTGGAGTGAGTTGGGGGTTGGTCTCTTCTCCCCTGTATCGGGTGATAGAAGGAGAGGAAAAGGTCTGAAATTGTGCCAGGGGAGGTTTAGGTTGGAGATTAGGAAATATTTCTTTGTTGCAAGAGTGGTCAGGGATTGGAACAGGCTGCCCAGGGAGGTGGTGGATTCGCCATCCCTGGAGGTGTTCCAGAAACATGTGGGCATGGCACTTAGGGACATGGTTTAATGGTCGTGGTGGTGTGGGATTTATGGTTGGACTGGATGATCTTAGAGGACTTTTCCAACTGAAACCATTCTGAGGTTTGTTGGGTTTTTTTAGTTGATCCTCAAATGAGTAACCAGAAAAAGAGGAGAAAAAACATTATCTAATCAAAGCTTCTCAGTCAGCTAATGATGTCAAGCAGTGACCTTCTCTTTCTCCCATATTTCCTTGGGACTGTATTTCATACAGCTAGAAATGACCTCATCCACCATAGCAAGGTTTTTCACTGCATGGTGGGTTTATCAGCACTGGGCATAGGAAGGAGGTGAAGACTAATATCCTCTGTAATTGAATTTGCAGATTGGAGTTGGAAGGAGGATCAGTCTGTGCTGGTGCCCAGCCAGTGGCCCGAGTTGTCAGCCTCCTGCTAATGAAAAATGCTTTAATGAGTGCATTGAGCAGGTGCCAGGATAGGAAATGAATGTTTGGTGTTGTGCTTGGATCTCACATGGGGTTTGAGCTATGGTGGTAGTTTAGCACAGGGACATGGCTTGCACGGGGTCTTGCTCTGTGCTGACTTTACTGTGTTTGAGAAAGATGAGCTCTGCTTGAGTGCTTTGGGGGTGGCAGTGGGAGCTGGTCGTTACCATGAGGAAATAAAAGTGTAGAATCATAGAGTACATCAGGTTTAAAAAGACCTTTAATGGCCATCTAGTCTAGCACCCTTGCAGTGAGCAGGAACATAGTATCATAGTATCAGGCAGGGTTGGAAGGGACCACAAGGATCATCTAGTTCCAGCCCCCTGCCATGGGCAGGGACACTCCACACTAGATCAGGCTGGCCAGAGCCTCATCCAGCCTCGTCTTAAACACCTCCAGGGATGGGGCCTCAACCACCTCCCTGGACAACCCATTCCAGGGCTTCACCACTCTCATGGTGAAGAACTTCCTCCTCATGTCCAGCCTGAATCTCCCCACCTCCAGCTTCATTCCATTCCCCCTAGTCCTATCACTGCCTGATGTCCTGAGAAGTCCCTCCCCAGCCTTCTTGTAGGCCCCCTTCAGATACTGGAAGGCCACAATTAGGTCACCTCAGAGCTTTCTCCTCCCCAACTAGAGCAGGTTGCTCAGAGCCCCATCAAGATCAAACCTGACCTTGAGTGTCTGCAGGGATGGGGCCTCCACCACCTCTCTGGGCAACCTGTTCCAGTGTTCCACCACCTCACAGCAAAGTCCTTCTTCCTCATATCCAATCTAAATCTACTTTTCTCTAATTTGCAACCACCGTCCCTTGTCCTTCTGCTGATTTTATATAATCCTGCTGTTACAAAGAAGAATTTTGCCTCCTGATGTAGTTTTCAGCAGCCTGTCACTTTTTCCCTGCTGCTTCCAATAAAGGCAGTGATGCTATTTAAGGTATTCAGAGTTAATCTGATGTGCACATGGGTGGTTAGACCTGGTGTAATTTTAAATGTTTGTAACGAAAGAGTGGCACCTGGGCTCAGTTTTGGGCACCTCACTGCAAGAAAGACATTGAGGTGCTGGGGTGCTCCAGAGCTGAAGGGTCTGGAGAACAGGGCTGGTGAGGAGCAACTGAGGGAATTGGGGTTGTTTAGCCTGGAAAAAAAAGAGCATGAGGGGGAGACCTTATGGCTCTCTACAACTCTCTGAGAGGAGGTTACAATACAACACAATACATCAGGTTGAAAGACACCTTCAAGATCATTGTGTCCAACCCATCAACTCCAACCCACCTAAACAACTAAACCATGCAGCCAAGCACCCCATCAAGTCTCCTCCTGAACACCTCCAATGAAGGTGACTCCACCACCTCCCCAGGCAGCCCATTCCAATGGGCAACCACTCTCTCTGTATAGAACTTCTTCCTAACATCCAGCCTAAACCTGCCCTGGCGCAGCCTGAGACTGTGTCCTCCTGTTTTGGTACTGTCTGCCTGGGAGAAGAGACCAAACTCTGCCTGGCTACAACCTCCCTTCAGGTAGTTGTAGAGAGCAAGAAGGTCTCCCCTCAGTCTCCTCTTCTCCAGGCTAAGCAACCCCAGCTCCCTCAGCCTTTCCTCGTAGGGCTTGTGTTCCAAACCCCTCAGCAACTTTGTTGCCCTTCTCTGGACACGTTCCAGCAAGTCAACATCCTTCCTAAACTGAGGGGCCCAGAACTGGACACAGGACTCAAGGTGTGGCCTAACCAGTGCAGTGTACAGGGGCAGAATGACCTCCCTGCTCCTGCTGGCCATACTATTCCTAATGCAGGCCAGGATGCGGTTGGCCCTTTTGGCTGTCTGTGCACACTGCAGGCTCATGTTCAGCCTCCCATCAACCAGCACCCCCAGGTCCCTCTCTGCCTGGCCACTCTCCAGCCACTCTGACCCCAGCCTGTAGCACTGCATGGGGTTGCTGTGGCCAATGTGCAGAACCCGGCACTTGGATGTGTTCAATCTCATGCTGTTGGATTCTGCCCATCTGTCCAGCCTGTCAAGGTCCCTCTGCAAAGCCTCTCTTCCCTCCAGCAGATCAACTGCTGCCCCCAGCTTGGTGTCATCCACAAATTTACTGATGATGGACTCAATGCCCTCATCCAGATCATCAATAAAGATGTTGAAGAGCATGGGGCCCAGCACTGATCCTTGGGGCACACCACCAGTGACAGGCCGCCAGCTGGATGTGGCACCATTCACCACCACTCTCTGGGCTCGGCCCTCCAGCCAGTTCCTAACCCAATGCAGTGTGATCCTGTCCAAGCCAACCAAGGTTGTGGTGAGGTGGGGGATTAGTCTCTTCTCCCTAGTAACAAGAGGACCAAGAGGAAATGGCCTCAAGTTGCACCAAGGGAGGTTTGGTTTAGATACTAGGGAAAACTTCTTTGCTGCAAGAGTGGTCAGGCATTCAAACAGGCTGCCCAGGGAGGTGGTGGAGTCACCATCCCTGGAAGTGTTCCAAAAAACCACACAGACATGGCACTTTGAGACATGGTTTAGTGGTCATGGTGGTGTTGGGCTGATGATTAGACTTGATCTTAAAGGGCTTTTCCAACCTTAATGTTTCTGCAATTCTATTACTTTTCTGAGAGGCAAGTTGAGAGCTGTGAAACACTGACATATCAGCAGTGGAACTGCAGTTTGCAAGTCCTTACAAAAGCAGTCTGTTTGTTGTCTTGTTGCTTGGGCCAGTCTAGAACAGGAGTCTCACAGATTTGTTTTCCCTCAGAATACGGAGGCATGGGCCTGGACTTCTCCTACAGAATGGCAGTGGCAGAAGAGCTGGGGCGCATCCGCTGTGGAGCTATTCCTATGGCTGTTGGAGTGCAAGTTGGCATGGCCACTCCTGCTCTTACAAGGTAGCTTTCAGTAAGTTTTGGGTCATCCTAAAGCCCAAATCACTGCGTGTTAAGGTCTGAAACCCAAGGGCAGAACTGAAGGATCACTGTGAAGGTTTATTGTCTCATTGCTCTTCAGCTATGCTTGAGGAAGAAACCTACTCTCTATCTCTCAGTTTCTTCTAGAGGAGAGAAAAAATGATTGAATGTTAGAATATTCTATAGTAATATATAGTAAAACATAGGCTTTGTTTGGTAGCAGATGATGTGTTTGCTAACACAAAACCTTGGAGCTGCTGGAAGGCAGATCTGTGAAGAAGGACCTGGGAGTGCTGGTGGAAAACAAGTTCACCATGAGCCAGCAATGTGGCCAAGAAGGCCAACAGTATTCTGGGGTGCACTGAGAAAAGTGTGCCCAGTAGGTAAGGGCAGGTTTTCTTCCCCCTAAACTCTGCGCTGGTGAGGCCATACTTGGAGTATTTGGTCCATTTCTGGGCTCCCCAATTCAAGAAGGAACAGGGAGCTACTGGAGGGAGTCTCTTAAGATTGCTGCTTCACCGTCTGCACTATCAGGGACTTCTTACAAAGGCATGGAGTGAAAAGGCCAAGGGGTAATGCCTTCAAAGTGGAAGAAGCTGGATTGAGATAAGACATGAAGAAGAAATTCTTCCCTATGAGGGAACAGATTGCCCAGAGAAACTGTGGAGACTCCAAGCCTGACAGTGTTCATAAGGGCAGGCTGGATGAGGCCTTGAGCAAGCTGGGCTAGTAGGAGGTGTCCCTACCCATGGCAGGGGGTTGGAACTAGATGATCATGATGGTCCCTTCTAACCCAAACCATTCTATGATTTTATGTCCTCAAGTCTTTATTGTTTGATTTTAAATAAGAATGTCTTTTTCTAGATAAAAGGGTGCCTCCTGATACTGTTTCTACAACATCTATGAGTTTGTCCTTTCTTCAGTGACAAGATGTTGCAAGTCTTAGTTTCTGGGAGTCATTTGAGATAGTTAAATGGGAAGTACATTGTAATAAGATTTTAATGATATAAATAATGAGTTTTCAAGATGCTACCCGTAACTGTTTGCCTCTTCACTCTTCCTGCCCTTTTTTGTATTTCATTATTTATTTGTTTGTTTGTTTATTTGGCAACTTTCAGGAAGTTACGTTCTTGGTCATGCTTGGAAGGAGCCCTGCAGATTTTGATTTGCATGCATAGCAGTTTCTCAAACTGAGCTATTTATTTCCTAAAAACTTAAAATAACTGAAGCTTCAAGGCCTGATAGACACTAGGAGCCAAAAAGTAAAGTAGTTTTCTAAATGCAGAGGGTTTTTTTTTTTTAAACTCACATGTGTTCTTATCTTGCCTGAATTAGGGACCCAAGGAGAGCAAGCTGATTGCATTATGGATACTCTTAAATCCACATTATGTCAATCACTGAGTTGCAGGAGGTTTCCATGCTTGCTTGTTTCCAGTGGTGCTTGCTGCTGTTCACCATGTCTTTCTAACCTTTTCTGTGCCTGTAAAGAGCATCCCTTCCCTTTGTTTTCCTTGCTGCTTGTGTCTTGAAGATCCAAGGAGCACTGCAGAGCTGGACCTACATATCTGGTGATGGGATGCAGGATGCATGTGCAGGATGATGCTGAAGCAAAAGCATGGCACATGGCTACTGCATTAATAATAGTTTGAGTCTAGGAGCAGAGCAAAAAGAGAATTGGGAGACTTTCACCTCTTGCTTGAATATGTAAGAAGGAAAATGACAATAGGTCAGAGTTACCCTCTTCTTGCCTAAAGGAAATCTTTATTATATTCTTAGGAAGTCCATGAGTAAAAACTATTGAGTCATCTTTGAGGTAATAGTTAGAAGAGAACAACAACAGAGAGTAATAAGGAAAAAAATCTGAAAACCTCTCTGATTTATTTCTTTTTGCTTTATTCTTGCTTTGGGGGTGAGTAGTAGTCAGATACGTGAGCTCCAGTGCAAGAAAGCTTGAGTTAATGGAGCAGATCCAGAGGAGGGCCACAAAAATGATCAGGGGGCTGGAGCACCTCTTCTGTGAGGACAGGATGAGGGAGCTGGGGTTCTTCAGCCTGGAGAAGGCTCTGGGGAGACCTAGGAGCAGTTTTCCAGTATCTGAAGGGGGCTACAAGGAGGCTGCAGAGGGACTGTTCCCAAAGGCCTGCAGTGACAGAGCAAGGGGCAATGGTTTGAAATGAGAGCAGAGCAGATTCAGATTGTATGTGAGGAAGAAGTTCTGCACCATGAGGGTAGTGGAACACTGCAACAGGTTGCCCAGCTTCATCCCTGGAGATATTAAAGCTGAGGCTTGACAGGACCCTGAGCAAGCTGGTCTAGTTGAGGATGCCCCTGCTGACTGCAGAGGATTAGATGACCCTTGGAGGTCCCTTCCAGCTCAGCCCATTCTGTGATTCCATGAGTTGATCAAATGCTGATAGCTGTGTTAGAACTGCGATTCATAGTCACAATTTCAATTCACACTTGGCATGGGGCACTGTATCATACTGGTGTGTCCCTCAGTCCTACTCAGAACTTGCCTTATGAATTTAATTAGTTCACTTCAGCTCATTTGTTTTGGGGGTTTTTATGTAGAAGCAGAAGAAACAAAACTAAGCTCTGCAGTTCTACCAAGATAATTATCAGCCCAATCACGTCAGAACAATGATGTGCACTAGACATGTTTTCATTCAATGTAGCAATCTCACCTGTCAGAAAGCAGAGGTTTAGATATTTGAGATGAATAGTGGTGACTTCAAATTCATGATTGGAAGGGCACATCAACAGAACTATCTGAATCAAGGGACCTTCAAACGTCACCTTGTCCAACCCCCCCAACCCCAGTGAGCAGGGACATCTCCAATAGATCAGGTGTCAGAGCCCCATCAGGTCTGACCTTGAATGTCTCCAGGGATGAAGCCTCAACCACATCTCTGGGCAACCAGTTACAGTATGTCACCACTCTCGTTGTGCAGAACTTCCTCCTAATGCCCAACCTAAATCTCCGCTACTCCAGTTTCAAACCATTGTCCCTCCTCCTATCACTACAATCCCTTCTAAACAGACCCTCCCCAGCCTTCCTGTATGTCCCCTTCAGATACTGACATGTGGTGTCCCCACAGCCTTTTCTTCTCCAGGCTGAACAGCCCCAACTCTCTCAGCCTGTCCTCATTGGAGAAGTGCTTCAGCCCTCTGATCATCTTCATGGCCTCCTCTTGGCCCCTGTCCAGCAGGTCCATGTTCTTCTTGTGCTGGGGAACACATAGCTGGATGTAATATTCCAGGGTGAACCACTTTCATACACCTCTTCATGTGTCAGAATCTGACTCTTAGGACTTCTGGCTAACTCATACCATTATCTTTTTTTGTGTTTGTACTGATGACCTTCCACTTAATTGTGGGGCAAGAAAGCACGGACCACTTTCATGCATCTCTTAACATGTCAGAATGTCACACTTGGGACTTGTGCATCAACAAGGAGTTCCAGCTGACTGTAGAACTGGTGTGTGTGAATCTATACAGATGTGCATGGAAATGTATTGTAGAGCTGCAGAGTTAATGGCATGGGAAATGATGCTCTGGGCTATGGCCTTGGGCCAGCAAGGAGGCATGGTCTGGTCTGTCTTGAGTCTGAGCATGATCTCATTGCTACCAGTTTTCTAATTCTGGAGCTGCTGATTTGGAAATGAGTGGGTATTGCATTAATGCAAACCTGAGGTTTTTATAGGATGCATTTTAGATGGGTGGAATTTTGCAGGAAACCTCCCCTCATATTTCTAACATAGCAGCCAGCTGCTTGCTGAGCTGCATGGCCTTGCTGCAAGGCATGGAGATCCATGATCTTCTGAAGAGAACAATGCCAGACATTCATTCATTTATTTATTCATTTTGTTAGTAATTGCAAAACAACTTCTGCAGCCTGATTTTTGGGAAGAGCTAAACTGTTTTCTGGAACTTCAACCAAATAACCAAAGATATCAAATCCTCTGTTGAAATAACCCAAGGCTGGCAAAGCTCTAAGTGTCAGAAAGCACTGCCAAAAATTCCTGCTAGTTCCTCTCATCATCTAGTTTTTCATGTTGTTGGTTGGGGTTTTTGGTCTAGTAAGTGTTCAGCCCGCTATGCTTGACCTTACCCCAGGAAAAACAAGGAAAGCCAAGGCATGACAGACATCAGGTCTTTGTTCCAGTTTGCTGGAGGAAGGAGCAAACACTTCAAGCTCACTTCTTGGGATAGCTTCACTATTTGGGATAGGTGCTGTGATTATCAGCAGAGACAGGTCTAGGAGTGGGGCTCAAAGCGAAGGTGTCTGTTAGCTCCCAGCCTGTTCTCTGGCCAGCCTGTGTCCTTTGTTTTGAGTCAGGCTTGGAGTGGAGGGGTCAGTCTTAGCTAAAATAACATCACTCCTTTGGAAGTACTGGGACAGTGTTTTAGAAGGAGGATCCAGGTCACTTCAGCCTGCTTGTGCAGCCATGATTGGAGATGCTGACCTGAGAAACCTCTTAGCAAAGAGGAGGCTAAGGTGGGACTTGACTTCTATGGATTTCTGCTCACAGAAGAAACATCTCAAGACCAGAGGAATTTTTCAGTCTAGCACAAGAGAAGTTCAAGATCTGGACCACAAGCTCACCATTCACACTGAAAGACCAAACCAGTCAATGATAATTAGGACAAAATCAACCATGAAATGAGATGGACCACATTTTGAATTGATGAAAGCAGCTGAATGTTGGGAGAAATGTTTTGGTGAAGGCTCTGAATCATAGCTTTGGAAGGTATCTGTTTGTATTTCTGGCTCTGGGACAAGTTTTACCTAGTCACAGGAAAAATTAGCATTGTGTGGGTGGGCCCAAATTTGCAAGTAACTCATAAATAAAGTTTATCTCCAAAAACTCTTAATCTCTTGTTCATTATATTGTTGCAGGTTTGGTTCTGATGAGTTGAAAAAAGAGTTCCTTGCGCCAACTATCGCTGGAGATTTTGTGGCTTGCTTGGGAATCAGTGAAGCTGGAGCTGGGTCAGATGTTGCAAGTGAGTTAACCTAGCAAACTGCAGCCTGTGCTATCATGGAAAGAATCTGGTTTCCCTGGCCCCTTCCCTTTGCCACCAGAATTTGTAAGAAATACAAGAGAAGAAAAGCCATGTGTCCTCCTGGCCAGGAAGGCAAATGATTTCCTAGGGTGCATGAGAAGAGTGTGTCCAGCAGGTCAAGGGAGGTTCTTCTTCTCTCTGCTCTAGTGAGACCACATCTGGAGTATTGTGTCCAGTTCAAGAGGGACAGGGAACTACTGGAGAGAGGGCAACAGAGGGCTACCAAGATGGTGAAGGGACTGGAGCATCTCTCTGATGAGGAAAGGCTGTGAGAGACCTGGGGCTGTTTAGTCTGGAAAAGACTGAGAGCAGATCTTAGAAATTTTTACAAATATCTGAAGCATGGGTGTCAAGGGGCCAGGCTCTTCCTAGTGTACCTGTGACAGGGCAAGGGGCAACACCCACCAAGTGGAACCCAGAAAGTTCCACCTCAACCTGAGGAAAAAATTCTTTGCTGTGAGGGTGCTGGAGCTGTGGAGCAAGCTGCCCACCCAGAGAGTTTGTGGAATCTCTTTCTCTGAAGACTTGCAAAACCCATTTGGAAGTGTTCCTGTGTGACCTGCCCTGGGTGATACTGCCTTGGTGGTTTGGACTAGATGGTCACTAGAGGCCTCTACCATTCTGTGATTCATAGAATAGACTCACAAAATGTATTGGGTTGGAAGGGACCCTTGAAGGTCACTTTACCAAACTGCCTTGCACAGTGAGCAGGGACATCTCCAACTAGATCAGGTGGCTCAGAGCCCCATCCAGCCTTACCTTGAATGTCTCCAGCGATGGGGCCTCCACCATCTCTCTGGGCAACCTGTTGCAGTGTTCCATCACCCTCATCATCTTCCTGCACGATCCATTGCTGTTTTCCTTTCTAGCTAATTGATTGTTTATAAGAAAATTTCAGTAACTTTGATAGCCTTGGTTTGCATTAAAATCAGTAACTGGAAATGTAAGAAGTACAACATGATTTAATTAATGCCTCTCTTGTTTAATTAGATGATTATCAGAAGTTTCTAAATATGACTTTAATATTTTGATGCGATGTTGCAGATGAGAAGTAACACAAATATTCTCTTAGCTGCATGTTGTTTCCAATGCAGTTTAATTGCTATGACACACTTGGGTTAATAGAACTGAAGAGAAATTTGGGATCAGCTGGGATTCTCTGATGAGCCCAGACTGCAGCTGGGAGGCAGATTGCAAGATAAAGTCATGATACTTTTTCACCTGTCATGGAAGCTCTGATATACATCCAGAAACCAGCTGAAAATGCTTCTACCAGGTAATTAAAAGAACAGCTTTGGCACGAGCAGCACTGGGTTATGTTCTGAGTAGCACTGGTGTGTACCAAGCAGAAAGAATCACACAGAAATCATAGATTGGGAGGGACTTCTGAAGATCTAGTCCAACCCTCCTGCCAGAGCAGAATCGCCTAGAGTCAACTGCCCAGGAACGCATACAGGCGTGTTTGGAATGCCTACAGAGGAGACTCCACCTCTCTGGGCAGCCTTCTCTAGGGCTCTGTCACCCTCAAAGTGAAGAATTTTTCTCTTATGTCTTTGTGGAACCTCCTCTTCTCCAGTTCTTTTATTTCAGTTCTAGTTTTCACTCTTGACTCTCTTCAGTGGACACACCTTGGAGGCGAGGAGCTCATTTCTCTCCTGTATCCTTAGCTTTCTTGTAGCCCCCTTCAGGTATTGGCAGGCTGCTATTAGGTCTCCCTGGAGCCTTCTCTTCTCCAGGCTGAACAGACTCAAGTCCCTCAGCTTGTCCCCATAGGGGAAGTGCTCCAGCTTTCTGATCATCTTCATGGCCTCCTCTGGACCTTCTCTTTCTTCAAGTTTTCTCTTCCAGGCAACTGCACCAAGCAGCTGTTCATCTCTATCCCTTCAACATAGATATCTTGCCCCATTTTATCTCAGTGAAATCCAAACTTCCTGTTTTTCTGGGTCTAGCTCATCTTTTCTGAGCACACAAAAAAACCCCACCTCTATTGAATAGGTGTCTAATGGCACAAACACTAGCAGAAGCATCACCTTCTGGTTAACTATGCAGATCATCTTCACTGAATTTGAAAACTTAATTTTCTGCTGGACAATATCTCAGCTCTCTGAATTGATGATGTCTCCTAAGTTTATGTTACCAGCAAATTTCATTAGTTTATACCTCAACAGGAGGAAGGAATCTGGATCAGGCTGCCCAGAGAGGCTGTGGAGTTGGCTTTGGAGACTTTGAAGACCTGTCTGGATGCATTCCTGTATGACCTGCTCTAGGTGATCCTGCTTTGGTAGGGTGTTGGACCTCTGGAAGTCCCCTCCATCTCCCACCATTCTATGACTCTTTTAAAGATTATTAGTGCAAATACTTAATAGGCTTTGTCCAAGAGCTCCAACAGTACCCTCTCTGCCTGTCAGCACTTCCTCTTTGAATGCAGCCTGATGCAATTTCCCCATTGCCAAGTTCCTCACTCACATTTCCATTTTTGTCCTAATTCTTACATTTTTCAAAGTTTTAACTCCTCATTCCTGAGTGGCAGCAATTTGAGTTTGTTTGGGTCCAACAGGAACCTCTCCTGCTTTTCTCTGAAAATGCATTTTTGTTACAAGCAGAATGATGAAGATACCACTGGTAAAGGGAATTCTTTTTCTTTCCAAAGATGTTCTGAGGCTGTGCAGCCTGCCAAAGCCAACAAGCCCTGCTTTCACTCATTTTCAGCTCTGTGCAGCCCTTGTTTTGTCAGCTGGATTGTGAATCTTGTGTAATCTCATGTGAAATATTTAGGTTTGGGGTGTCCTCTGTGTGCCTCGTGAGTTTTCTCATCCTTTCTTCATTTCTGTGGCTGAAACATTTTTGTTTGCTGCCTCCGTCTGCTTTGATTTTGGTGGTTTTCAGCTGCCAGTTTTAACTCGGTCTGAGCTGTGGCTGTTCTTACCTGACCTCCAAACTGTAGCTTACTTTGATTAATTTCTCTCTTTTCCTATAGGCCATGTCCTGGTTTTTGTTTCGGGATTGGTTTGGGTTTTTAAGTGTTCATTCATTTAGTTAGATTTGAAGCTATTTCATGCAAGTTTGGGGTTTCTTTTCCTGTTTTGATCATGTAAATTCCAGATAAATGTTCTTCATTTTTTACTTTAAGGATATACATTGCCTATCCTTGATCAGAGTTTTGGCCTTAGAAACTGAAGCCAACCTTGCCTTTTGTCAAATCTATTCAGCTGCATGGCTGGGCCCAAGAGCATAGTGGAGAACAAAGCTTAAGACTCGAGTATGTTGTGTTTTGAATGGTGAACATCCCTGGCTGCTTGTGTGGCACTGGGTGTCTCATATGTTTTTTGATGATGCTTTGTAGCCTTTCCTAGAAGGTGCCCTCAGAGCATACTCTCCAAGCTGGTGAGTTACAGGCACTACAAGGCATGCCCAAAATCAGTTACAGAGCATCCAGTGAAGTATCATCTTCCCAGAGCTGTGTGCTGTCAGAGAGAGTAAGAACAGTCAAATATTCCTAATTAGTTTCCCAGCCAGATTCCTGAGACTGAGTCCACTGGACTTTAGTAATTTGTTAAGTAGTTTTTCAAAGCCTGCTGTGTTTTAAACATAAGACTTACTTATTGCCTTGATCATCCTTCGTCTAATGAAAAAAAAAATCGACTCTTCACCAATTGATTTTAAGTAGTCATTTCTCAAGTGTTGGAAGCAACCTATCAACTGTCAGTCTGGGAGCACTTGAATGTTGCCATTAGTGAAGCATTGCTCTTTAATCTGTGTCTAGATGGTTAGTCCTGTGAGCCATGCCTGCAAGAACTGTTAACATCTGTGATAACACTACGGTGCTCATTGTTCCTCTGCAGTCAGGACCTCTATCTAATCTCTTCAGTAGCTGTTCCACAACAAAGGGATGTATGATGTAAATCACTGTGTAGTGATTACACCCTTCTCGCACTACTCCAGTGTCATGTTTCTTCCTCCAGCTATTGTCTGTCCTTCATTTATTATTTAGTCTCCATGAGTACGATTGTCCTGTGTCTGTGTCCACCTCTTACAAGCATCAGTACTGTGGATTCCTTCAGTTTGCTGACCTTCATCAGTGCACAGATTTCATATCAAGTCCTTAAGTCCCTTGGACAGATTTGGCATAATCCTTTCATTGACTGCTGACTTTACCCACATTAGTCCTGCCCTTGCCTTTCTGTTCCTCATTACCTTCTTCCAAGTTCCTTTCAGCTATGGCTGTATCCAATATTCCCTTGGTTTATACCTTAGACAATTTCCTGTCATCATTTCTCCCCCTTCTTTGATTTTCAGCCATGCTGGCCTCAGTCCTAATTCATCTTCTAAATGGAGATTAGGTACCTGGGTTTGCTTTATGTTTAGAGCCTTTGGGAAGGAGATTGAGGCGGATGTGTATGAAGGTGTAAGCAGCTGACTCTAAATGTGCCTATCTACATCAGATGGTGTCTGATTCCTACCCTCCAAGCCCTCAGTAGATAGGCTCTTACGGGCTTCAGAGTCTCATTAAACTCACAGGTGCTCTGAGGGGTGTGGTAGAGTTCTCATACCATCAACTATTTATAGCTAGGTATCTGCTGGAGAGTCTTCCATAGTTGGGGTTTTAGTTCAATTACAGGAGAAGGAAGCCAGCCCTGTGGAATAGAATAGACTGGAATTGGGATTGGGATTGGGTTGGGATTGGGATAGGGATTGGGATTAGGATTGGAATAGCATTGGGATTAGGATTGGAATAGCATTGGGATTAGGATTGGAATAGCATTGGGATTGGAAATAGACCAGGTTGGAATAGCATTGGGATTGGAATAGACTCAAGATCAAGATCATCGTCCAACCCACCTAATCAACTAAACCATGGCACCAAGCACCCCATCAAGTCTCCTCCTGAACGCCTCCAGTGATGGTGACTCCGCCGCCTCCCCAGGGCAATTCTGCAGGAGTGTAAATACCAACTAAGGATTTTTTTATTTTTTTTTAGGGGAGACCATACTGCTCTCTCCAACTCCCTGAAAGGAGGCTCTAGTGAGGTCAGCTATCAATAGGACGAGAGGAAACATCCTTGAGTTGCACCAGGGCAGGTTTAGATTGGAAAAAAAAAAAAGGAGGTTTAGGTTTAGATTAGGAGAAACTGCTTTTCTGAAAGAGTGGTGAAGCACTGAAAGGGGTTACCCAGCTGGAGTCAGCATCCATGGAGGCGTAGACTGGTTTTAGAGGGCATGGTGGTATTGGGTTGACAGTTGGACTTGGTCTTAGAGGCCTTTTACAACCTTAAGGATACTGAGTTGATTGTCTGATTTCCTCTAGCTGGTTGTTGCAGCTGGGGCTGGTTGCAGCATGGTGTGAACACTCACAGATTAAAATAAAATACCCTTTTTTTTGCCAGGGATTATGAATAGGATGTATTTAGAACTCCTTCACGTCCAGACACTCTTCACATTGAGAGTTGGCTGTTGGAAATTGTCCTAGCTTTGGATTTAGCAGGCTGTTGTGAGCAGGAACACACAGGAAGTGGGTTTATCTGTATGCAAACACAGATATGGAGGCTGATGGTTGTTTGAAGTCAGGACTCTGAAGTCAATACTGCTCAGTGACTCATGTTCACAAGAACAGAAGAGCCTAACAGACCACCAAAGGCTGAAATGTTCCAGGCCTGAGTATAACAACCACATTTACGTGAGGTTTTCCGACTTCACCCACTGCAATGAATACTCCACCTAACCTTTAGCACCAGATTTGGTAGAGTTAGATAATGGTGTGGGCTTGTTGGTCTTAGTCTTTGCCAAACAAAATTATTCCATGATTCTAGAAACTAGGATGAGAGGAGTCGTTTGGTTTCCCTGGCTTGACTTCCAAGAGTTGTGCCCTGGAAGGATTGGAGGGCTTGGGGGCTATGAGTCTCAGAATCACAGAGTGATAGGGATTGGAAGGGACCTCTGAAGGTCATCTAACCCAACCCCCATGCAAAGCAGGTTCACCCAGAGCGAGTTGCACAGGATGGCATCCAGGCGGGCTCTGGAATGTCTTCAGAGATTGAGCTTCCACTGTCTCTCTGGGCAGCCTGGTCCAGTGCTCTACCACCCTCAAAGTTCCTCAAATTTAGATGGAACTTCCTATGGTCAAGTTTATGCCATTACCTCTTGTCCTGTCACTGGGGACCAATGATCAAAGCCTGGTCCCATCCCCTGACACCCACCCTTTAAGTATTGATAGGAATTTATGTGACACCCCCCTCAGTTTTCCCTTCTCCAGGCTAAAAAGCCCCAAGTCCCTCATCCTTTCTTCATAAGAGATGTTTTAGTCCCCTGGTCATCTCCATTGGAAAAAAAAATGGAAGGTTAGGTTTAGATTAGGAGAAACTGCTTTTCTGAAAGAGTGGTGAAGCACTGGAAGGGGTTACCCAGTCTCCTCACAAGCAGTATAAAGGGAGAACTAAATATTGGTTGGACTTGATGATTTCTGGAGATCTCTTCCAACCCCTAGCATTCTGTGATTCTATGATCAGTTGTCTTGAGAGCAAGGGAGTGACTCTGTCATTCCTAGAGGAACCAGCTGCTGCCCCCTTCCCAAGAATAACCCTTTGTTTCCTGTGGTTTGAGATAGGCATCAAGACAACAGCTGTGAGGAAAGGCGATGAATACATCATCAATGGCGGCAAGATGTGGATCACCTCTGGCTGTCAAGCAGACTGGATGTGCCTGCTGGCAAACACCAGTGAAGGACCTCCACATCGAAACAAATCCCTCATATGCCTGCCAATGAATCTGCCTGGTAATCACAGAGCTGTTCCTCTTCGTATCTGATGTCATTGGCGGGGTTGTGTATGGCAAATACGTGTTTGACAGAGGGCTGTGCAGTCTTCTGCTGCCATAGCAAGGGGGTTCTGAAATGCATTTGCACACTTCCACAAAACAGGTGAGTTCAGGAGGAAACAAGAAGGAAGTTGAATATTTTAGAAGGACCTGATGTGATAGGAAAAAGGCTAATGGGTTTGGACCAAAAGAGGGGAGATTTACACTGAATATAAGGAAGACATTTTTTACAGTGAAGGTGATGAGGCACTGGAACAGGTGGCCCAGGCAGGTTGTGGATGCCCCATCCCTGGAAACCTTCCAGGTCAGGTTGTATGGGGCTCTGAGCAACCTGATCTATGTCCCTGCTCACTGCAAGGGCATTGGACTAGATGACCTTAAAGGTCCCTTCCAACCCAAACCATTCTGTGAGTGTCTTGTAAGTGAATTTCAATCTGGAATAACTCAAGCGAGTGAGTTGCCTCGGGAATTAAGCAAGTTCTGAGTGGGTTGTGAGTTTGTACAACCTTTGCTCATGCAGGATAGGCTTTGAATGGAAACTCACAGAGGATTAAGCTGAGCTGCTCATGTGAGTTATTGTAGCTTTAGAGAGGGGTCTTGTTAGGTCACACAGCCTCTACACAGACCTTCCTTATCATAGAACATATCGGGTTGGAAGGGACTCTCAAAGGTCATCTTGTCAAACCCCCTGCATTGAGCAAGGACATCACCTAGATCAGGTTGTTCAGGGTCCCATCAAGCCTGAGATAAACAAGTTTTTATTAGAAAAATTGCCTGAGTCACCTGAAGCTTACCTGCAGAGAAGTCTTCCTAAAAACAAAATTGCAGGCCTCAAAGTGTTCATGCTTCCATTCTTGTATGATTCATAGGTTCACAGAATGGTTTAGGTTGGAAGGGACCTTAAAGATCATGCAGTTCTACACCCCTTGCCAAGGGCAAGGAGACCTTCCACTAGACCAAGGCCTCATCCAGCTTGGCCTTGAACACCTCCAGGGATGAGGAATCCACAACTTCCCTGGACAACCTGTTCCAGTGTCTCACCACCCTCACTGTAAAGAGTTTCTTCCTAATATCTGGTCTAAAACAGATACTGGACTCCAAAAAGGTCACTCTTTTTGATTGTGGTCAGGGAGTGGATTGTATCAGAAATGAGATGTGTCAGGAAAGCAAAGAGCAAAAGCATGAAAAGGCTGCCATTTGACACAGAAGTGAGCAGGAAGCGCCAGATGGTTTGATACATCCTAAGGATATCTGTCTGCCAAAGACTGTTCTTCTTGGAGGGCTGCAGAGTAAGACTGTACAGGAAGTGTCTCGAAGATGTCACCAAATGATGCACTATGAAGTGCCTGTAGATGTTTGTGTGTCAAAGCTCAAGGAGGAGTGCAACACAGAATGAGTGTGTTGTGTCTGACTAAGTGCTGCTGTCACCGGCCTGTATGACAGGGTAAGGAAGGGATCCATGCTGCAGCAGGGATTGTAACTCATTCCTTGCTTGTACCTGGAAGGATGGAGAGAGACCAGGCCAGCACCTTGCATGGAAATCTGAATTGTTTCATACTTGAGTCATGTGGTGATAAGGGGGGAAAAAGAGATCCAAGTCTGAAAGCCAATTATTAACTTCAACAGCTGGTAGATATGAAGTAGAATTTGCTGCTTTTACATTTAGGTGTGTGCAGGGCCTGTTCTGAGGTGTGGCAAATTGTGGTCTGGACGTGACAGACATTGCTGAATACATTTCTCCTAAAGGGATGTTGGGTATTGGCAGTGTGGATTCCCAGCAGGTATCTGGACTAGGTGGATACTCCTCTTACTAACACTGTCTTTGAAAAATAGCTGAATTTCTCAGGTGAAGTAGAATCTGACAAGTCACAAAATGTCTTTGTGTAAAATGGGCAGACAGAGGGCTTGCAGCCCTAAGCTGGTCACTCTCTGCGCACTGGTCTCTCCTTGGAGTCTTCAGGGAGCACCAGGGTAGACTGCAAGGAGATGTTGTTCTCTTTAGCATCTGTGGTGGGTTGAAGTTTCCCATCTACGTTAACTCAGCACAACTACCTCAGAAGCAAATGAAAGCTGTATTTACAAGCAAAAACTACACTCTACAATGGAATGCAATGAATATGTACAAAATATACAGTATTTACAATATTATACAGATATTTACAATTAGTAAACAACACAAAAACTCTTCTGGCCCCCTCTGGTTCCCCCAGAGTCCAGGGAAGCTGCTCTACTGCCCCTCCCCCCAACCTCCTCCCCCTTCCCCTTTGTACACTGCTCGTCACAGCTTGTACTTAAACCAGCTAATTTTTTATCAGTCACCTAGGAGAGGGGATTGAATGCGCCCTCAGTAAGTTCACAGCTGACAGTATGTTGGGAGGAAGTGTTCCTCTTGAGAGTAGGAAGGCTCTACAGAGGGACCTGGCCGGGCTGGATCGATGGGCTAAAGCCATCTGTGTGAGAATCAACAAGGCCAAGTGCTTGTGTCACAATAACCCCATGAAGGTTCCAGGCCTGGAGCAGAGTGGCTGCAATTTGCCCAGCAGAGAAAGACCATGGGGTGTTGGTTGACAGCTAGTTGAAGGTGAGTCAGGGTGTGCCTGGGTGGCCAAGAAGGCCACCAGCATCCTGGACTGGATCAGCAGTGGTGTGGCCAGCAGGAGGAGGATTGTCCTGCAGGACTCAGCACTGGTGAGGCCACACCTTGAGTGCTGGGTTCAGTTTTGGGGCCCTCATTCACACTGAGTTGCTAGAGCAGGTCCAGAGTAGGGTAACAAAGCTGATGAAGGGTTCGGAGAACAGGGCTGGTGAGGAGCAAACAAGACTCATCTAGCAATACAAAGGACTGGCAGTAGTTGTTCTTCTTGCAGCACAGTCCTTAGCAAACCTTCCCCTCACAGGAGCTGTGAGCGCAGCTCCATGTGGAGCAGTGAAGGCATAAAAGGAGCTGGACTCTGGGACTCTCACAGAAACACAGCAGTAAGATTCCAAGGGAAAAGATGTTCCAGCAATCATTTGGGTCTGTTTGGGTTCAGAGTGTGTTTGTCTAGCTCTGATTTTAATGCAGCTAGAAACCACAAATGCTTTTTTGGCACGACTGGGTGCCAATCGCTGGGTAACTTTCAATCCAAGAGTCAGAAATTCTTACACAACTGTTCTTATTTAATTCCTGCCTTGAGCACACATCAAAGCAAGTCTTCCTAACTCACAGTCTGTTTGTAGATTGGCTGGTGGAGAAAAAGTCTTGAGTGGAAGGTGTGGAAGTCTATGTGGACCTTCTTTGGAGAGCAGGCTTGACATTTGGAAGTCCTGTCAGTATTTCAGCTCTGCAAAGAGATGAAACTTTCCACAACCTTATTCCATGCAGCCAGGGAGAGTGGTTTTGCAGGCAGAAGTTGGCAGTCTCGCCTTCAAATTCAAAGTGATTTTCATATGGCTGAAGGTCTCCTGTCAGTAGAAGCTGAGATGTCTGTATGAACTCAGATGTTGACTGAAAGCCATGAAGGGTAGCAAGGTACAAAGTAGAGAGAGGGACCTTGACAGTCTGTGTAGGGACCAACTCCTGCTAAGCCACATTACAGAGTAGTAGAGGATTGAAAAAAACATTAGAATCAAGAGGTAGCTGTAACCAAAACCTGCTCATCACAAAACCAGTCAGAGTACCAGCATGTGGGTAGTAAAGTGGTGGTTGTCCTGCAAGGACACACATGCTGGTTTGGAGGAGAGATTTCCTTTGCATGTTGACTTGTCAGATGCGATAAGGATGCTTGGTACAAATCTTCACTCCTGGTTGTTGGCCTTGGTTGACCTCTGAAACATTCTTGACTTCCACCCTGAATATTCACATTAGCCCCAGAGCAACAAGGAGGTTAAATCCAAAGACAAGGGAAATGGCAGCAAAAAATCAGTGATGTCTGTTAAGATCTCCTGGCACAGTGGCAAGCCATGCTTGGATCTGAGCAACAGCAGGAAAGAACTTGTAGCTAGGGAAAAGCAAACAACAGGATGAGTCCTACCTGATAGGAATAGGTAGCTGAAGTCTGATGTGGCCAAACCTGGAGGAACCAAGCTGATCTCCAACAGACTATTGCCTGTGGAGTCAGTGCTGTGCTGGGAGGTCTGTGAGGAAGCAAAGCTTCTTCACAAGCAAAACTCAGGTGTCAGAAAGAGGGGCCAGTCTCTTCTCGATGGTTCTTGTGACAGGACAAGGGACATCAGACATAAACTGGAACCCTGGAAGTTCCACCTTAACATGAGGAAAACCTTTGCTGTGGGGATGCTGGAGCCCTGGAGCAAGCTGACTAGAGAGGTTTTGGAGTGGAGGCTTTCAAGACCCATTTGGATGCCTTCCTGTGTGACCTGCCCTAAGTGACCCTGCTTTGGCAGGGGTGTTGGTCCTGATGATCTCCAAAGATCCCTTCCTACCCTCACCATTCTATGATTCCATGCTCATTATGAACCCTCCCATGACTACTTAGATGAACTAAAACTTATTTTGTAGGGCATCATAAGAGAGTTATAACAAAATTTGGGATTGATATGGAATTGTTGGATGTTTGCAGAAGTTCCACAATTGAGTCTAACCTCTTCTTAATAGGAAAAAGTGCTGTGGGGTGATTGTCAGCTCTCTCTTCTGCAGGTACCAGGGAAAAAAACAGGATGGCATAGGAAGGGAAAGAAGGAAGAGGAATTCCAGGAAGATAAATTTTCTAGTTGCAGCTTAAAACACAGCTCTGCTTCTGTCACTCTTAAATCTTTATCTGCTTTTTCACAGCAATGCAGGCACTTGGCAAATACTCCTAAACTGAATTCCATCATTTGATTATAGGGTACTAAAAATCAACCCTGGGCAAACAAATATTTCATTTCAAGGCATGCTTGAAGTAAGTTTATTGGTACTAGGAACCAAGTGTTGTTATTTGGGGACATAATGAAAAGGGAAGCTTTTACAATTGCAGTTTCTGATTTGCTAGTTAAATAAGGGGGGGGGGAAAGTCTTAGCAATGGTATTTGGACCATTTTATTGTACATGAATTTTGAGTTTTAAATTCCAGGATCCTGTTGTTTGTTTTTCCTAGAGGCAGGTTTCACTGTGGTCTTGGCACATATCTTCACATCTGCACCCTTCACCTGATTAAAATACTCTGTGCTTAATGCTTCTACTTTTGGTGACCTTTCCAATGTCCCCTGTTTTCTCTCAGGGATTCACATTGCTAAAAAGATAGACAAGCTGGGCATGAGGTCGTCAGACACAGCTCAGATCTTTTTTGAAGACGTAAGAGTGCCCAGCAAAAACGTCATTGGTGAGGAAGGGAAGGGCTTCACTTACCAGATGTTGCAGTTCCAAGAAGAGCGGCTGTGGGCAGTAGCCTCTGGTAAGTCATCGTTTGTGCTTCTGGGGCCGGACAGGGACACAGGGGTCAACCCTCTCTTGACTAACAGCACTTTCCTTTGAATGCAGCCTGTGGTGATCTCTTACCATCTGCTTCTGAAATCTGTCCTAGCCTGGGTGCAGACAAGCTTTGTGTAGGAAAAACTGAAATAGCAAATACTTCATGAGGCATCTTGGAGGCTGTTTTGCTTTCTTTTTATTGTTGTTTTTCTGCTGATAAGAAAAAATGGCATCATGTTATGTCTGCCAGAAATACGGTACAAAGGCTGTCAGATAGTGGCATGGAACAGAGGGCTGATGACTTTTCCTGTACTACAGTAAGCTGTGATGCTTACCCTGCATTGAGGAAAATTAATGCAGTGGCTGTGTGGAAAAAGTGGTGGCTCTGTCTTGTTTCTGTACACTTTGGAGACAAGTGGTATAGCAGCAAATTCCTTTCCCTGAAGTGATGCTGTCATAAAGTTCCTGTTACCCTGAACTCAGGCTATACTCAGAACCACATACTTGAGTTGTATGGAATCTGGGTTTTCCATGATGTCCCAGCTCATTGTGAGGGAGTGGGACTAGGTGACCTTTGAAGGTCCCTTCCAACTATGATTCCAAGTAATAACCAGATCCAAGTCTAGCTTGGCCATTTTCAGTCTCTTAACCTTCCCCCACTGGCCCCTCAGTGTTGGCTGATTCAGTATTACGTGGTTCACTGCAAGAAGTCTGAGCCCCTAAATCTCTGAGTGGTGTAAATAATGTGACCCTACTGGAGCTGTTGTGCATACCAGGTCTGTCACTGCATGTGGCTGAGGATCTGGGAACTCTAAGAAGTGAATTTCTGGTTCAGTGACCAAATGAAAAATCTCCTACTGTTGTGGGTTGGTCCCAGACCAACTATTTGAGAGTTCAACAGCTTTAAAAAAAATCATCACTTTGGGCCAAAAAAATCTTAGTTCAGCTTGAGTTAAATAGTAACTGTGGGAGTAGTTTTAGCAGAGAGGTAGTTAAACTTGCAAGGGATGCTGCTGCAGACTCAGGCAAGGAGACGTGGTCCTGCTGCTGGTCCTGCTTTAATGATGGTGTACACAGAGAGTAAGGACATGCATTGTGCATTTTTATGCTCAGTCTGAAGTTAAAACAATGACAATCTCTGGGTTGCAGAACTGCTTCCCAGGCAGCAGAGCAGCTTGCTGCCTTAGTCATGCCCCAGGCAAAAGTGACACCCACTGACAGCATCAAGAGCCAAAGCCTGGTAGGAGAGATCACTCCTCTGAAAACCACTGGCAGCTTGGTACTGTCCAACCTTGCACAACTACCCAGCAGGCACCCTGCCCTGCCAGGAAGTAGGACACCAGGTTTCAATTCTTCCTTTGGCCCAGAACAACACAGCAGGAGCAGGAAAACCCTCACCCTGGATGAGCAGCCTGGGAAAGGGCATCTTTGCTCCCCAAGCATGCCCATCAGGGAGGAAGAGCCTTGGAGCTCACCAAGGGAGATGGAGCTGGCTCCTGAAACAGTGCCCAGTGTGTTACACAGAACCACAGAATATATCTGGTTGGAAGATACCTGCAAGATCCTTGAGGTCACTTCTAACCTGGTATTCTGTGAATCAGGTGAATCATCCAGTCCAACCTTCGACCCAGCACTGAAGGCTTGACACTAAACCATGTCCCTAAGCACCAGGTCCACTGGGCCCCCTTGTCTTGCTTTCATCCAGTCTCTGGTATAAAATGCTCTAGTCTGCCCTAGTGAGGCCTCATCTGGAATTTTATGTCGTTCTGGGCTCCCCAGTTCAAGAGGGGCAGGAAACTACTGGAGAGCGTCCAGTGGCAGCCTACAAGGATGATTAAGGGAACTGAAGATCTCCCTGATAAGGAAAGGCTGAGAGACCTGGAGGTGTTGAGCCTGGAGAAGAAAAGGCTAAGAGGGGATCTGGTCAATGTTTACAAATTCCTTAAGGGTGAGTGTCATGAAGATGGGGCCAGGCTTCTTCCAGTGGTGCCCAGTGACAGGAAAAGAGGTAATATGGGCAGGAAGTGCCATCACAACATGAGGAGGAACTTTAATTTTAGGGGTGGCAGAGCACTGGAACAGGATGCCCAGAGAGGTGATGGAAACTCCATCTCTAGAGGCAGTCCAAACCTGCCTGGTTGTGTTCCTGTGCAATCTGCTCTAGGTGACCCTGCCTGGCTTAGGGGTTGGACTCAATGATCTCCAGAGGCCCTTTCCAACCCCCCACCATTCTATGAAAGCACTGGCAGCAGGGACAGGACCACTGATTTGGGCCAAGTTGTAAACCTCCACCCTTCTCTCTTTATTAGTTGTCTCATTTGTGGCCAGATTTCAGAAGGTGTGGGGAGTTTCCTCCCTTCATCATCTTGTTTGTTTGGGGATTTTAAATTTCCAGTCAAACAAATTGAAACTGTAAGTGGAAAACTAATTTCCTGGAATTGCAAAATTTGCTCACAGGTGTGGCCTTCTGAGCCACATCAGCAAAGGCTTTGGTGAAAGCCACCGTGCTGCTTGCTTCACTCAGAGAGGAGCAGAGCTGCCACATATCTCGAGTTGTGACACTGTCCCTTGGTGGACCTGATGGCAGGAGAAGGTGGTTGCTATGGCAGGAAATAGGGGGTTATTTATTTCTTAACTTTGAGGCAAAAAAGGGAGTTCCTTGTGTGAGGGAGCAGAATGGTGCTTGTGTAGTGACTTCTCTCTGCTCCTGTAGTCTCATCTTTCTGAGCACCACTGAGTCATGGCCAGTAAGCAGGATGACAGATCCTTCCACATGGGCAGTGCACATCCCCAAGAGCCAGGTTGCTCAGCCTGGAGCTTACTCTCCATCTCATTAGAGACTGAGCAGCCACAGCCTCAGAAAAAGATCCGTAGTTGGATTTTGAGAGCTGTAGGAAGGCAGTGTGTTTGCACTGAGCAGAAGTTTCAAGTGGGAGCACATAAGCTGATGGAGGAATGAGGAAAAGATGGTTCTGCTTCTGGCAACTCCAAGTGCTTTCACAACCCCTCAGCTGTGGGGTTGACCATGTGCTCCTCAGGCTGCCCTATGGTGACCTTTCCTGCATGTGCTGTCAGCTGAAACCTGTGGGGCCAAGCTTGTCTGAGGATGTGGAGAACATTATGAGGGGAAAAAACCAACCAAACCACCACAAATAGGGGAAAAATGAGTTTCACTTTTCACACTGGTGTTTCTCTGTGCTTGCATGGCTGGCAGAGGACTGTGTGCTGTTGTGCAAGGCTGGCGGTAGTTGTGGTCTTCATTATGTGCTATTTTGTTGCTGTTTGCTGCCCAGTTGAGCTTTGCCATGTTAAAGCTGTGCTCAGAACTCTAAATACCTGCATCACAGGAAGGTTTGGGTTGGAAGGGACCTTTGATCATGCCCAAGTTCTTTGCCATGGGCAGAGGCATCTTCATTAGATCAGGTTGTTCAAAGCCCCATCCAGCTTGATGAATCATAGAATCACTGAATGGTTTGGGTTGGAAGGGACTTTAAAGATCATCAGTTCCACACCCTTGCCATGGGCAGGGACACCTTCCACTAGCCCAGCTTGCTCAGGGTCCCAGCCAGCCTGGCCTCGAACACCTCCAGGGAGGGGGCAACCACAGGCTCCCTGGGCAACCAGTTCCAGTGTCTCACCACCCTCATTGTAAAGAATTTCTTCCTAATCTCCAGTCTCAATCTCCCCTCTTCCAGATTCAATCCATTACCCCTTGTCCTATCACTACCTGCCCTTGTAAAAAGTCTCTCCCCATGTCCTTGAACAAGTTCCTCCCTAACCTGTCCTTGAAAACTTACAATGACAGGCCACCCACAAGTTCGGGGGTTGGAACTAGATAATCTTTACAGTCCCTTCCAACCCAAACCACTCCATGATTTCGTTGCTCTTACCTCCCTTCTGCTCTCCCACTGCTGGCCTGTGCCTGTGCTGCTTAAGCTTCCCTCCCAGCAGCCCAGACGGGGCTGTGTGCTTCCCATGTGTCCTTTTAGGGACAAGAGGTTCCTAAACACTTTGTGCTCTTTCTTTAACATCTCTCAAGCTGGAGACCATGGACATACAATGAAAAAGCTGTCAGTGTTTTACATGCCATGGTGGTGTGTTATGGGGCAAGGATGTTCCTCAGCAGAAACGTCCCTGAAAGGAGCAGTTTGTTTTCTTGCCCAGACAAGCAGCATTGGGATGGCCACAGGGTGTTCATGCACAGTAGAAAAGGAGGACTTTTGTTTATACTTATTTCTACTGAGGGAATGGGAAAAGGTGATCACACTATGGGATGTGAGGGCACAGCATGTGCAGGCAGGGCTCTCTGGCAGTGCCACAGCAGGGGCAAGTTGGTGGGATGCAGTCTGCAGCGCAGGGATGAAGTGTGAAGGGAGGTGAAACTGTTTGCACCATGTGGAAAAACCACAACGTGGTTTTCAGCGAGGAGAAGAACGACCCAGTGACTGAAACAATGTCTTCTGTGCTTTGCTTCTTCCAGTGCTGGTATCCCTGGAAACTGTCATCCAAGAGACCATCGAGTACGGGCGGCAGCGGCAGGCGTTCGGCCAGCCGGTGCTGCACAACCAGGCCATGCACTTCCGCCTGGCCGAGCTGGCCACCGAGGTGGAGCTGCTGCGCTCCCTCCTCTACCGCACCGTGGGTGAGCACCCACAGCTGCCTGCCCACAAGCAGGCCATTGTCCCAGCTGCAAAAGGCCTCCGAGATGATCAAGTCCAGCCATTGACCCAACACACCAATGCCCACTAAACCCTGTCCCAAGGTCCCATGGCCACATATTTCTGTAACACCTCCAGGGACTCCACCCCCTCCCTGGGCAGCCTGTTCCAATGCCTGACCACTCTTGCAGTAGTTTTTCCTAATCTCCAACCTAAACCTCCCCTGGTACAACTTGAGGCCATTTCCTCATCTCCTATCACTGGATAGTAAAGCAAAGTGACCAACCTCCACCTGGCTCCCACCTCCCTTCAGGAATTGCAGAGACAGGTCTCCTCTCAGTTGCTCCTCACCAGCCCTGTTCTCCAGACCCTTCCCCAGCTTCCTTGCCCCTCCCTGGAGCTGCTCCAGCACCTCAATGACCTTCTTGTAGTGAGGGCCCTAAAAGCTGAATCCAGGACTCAAGGTATGGCCTCACTTGTGCTCAGTCCAGGGGGAAAAACACTTTCCTGGTCCTCCTGGTCACACTATTGCTAATCCAGACCAGGATGCTGGTAAGTCTCCTTGGCCACCTGGGCACACTCTGGCTCATCTTCAGACAGCTGTCACCCAGTACCCCCAGGGCTTTCTCTGCTGAGCAGTTTCCAGTCACTCTGCCCCAAGCCTGGAGACTTCATGTGGGTGTTGTGACCCAAGTGCAGTACCTGGCACTTGTTCTTGTTGAATCTCATGCAGTTAGCCTCAGCCCATGAATCCAGCCTGCCCAGGTTACTCCCACCTAATTTTGTGTCATCTGCAATCCTACTGAGGGAAAACTAGACTCCCTTGTCCAAATAATTGGTAAAGATATTGAAGAGAAATGGGCCCAAAACAAATGCCAAGAAGGTTGCCTCAAAAGTTCATGCAAAGAACATGGTCAGGCTACAAGAACATGGGGAGATGACTGGCAGAGAGGCAGGCTGTGGTCAGTGACACTGTGTGTAACTCTGCTTGTTGATGTCTTTCCTTTTCCAGATCTCTATCTGGAAGGCAATGATGTGACAAAATTTGCTTCCATGGGTAAGCTGAAGGCAGGCCGCCTGAGCCGTGAAGTGACTGACAGCTGTCTCCAGTTCTGGGGAGGGATGGGCTTCACCAACGAGGTTCTGGTGAGCAGGTATTACAGGTAAGCAAGTGAGTGGTGGAAACAGGAAAGAGCTCTGCTGAACTGTGGTCTCTTAGCCTACTAACAGATCACCTGTTTGAAAAGGGCACCAGCTCCTGGCTGGTGTGAGGAGTGCTGCTCCACTGAAGGGCATGTCTCTGGTGCACAGCATGGATGAAAGGACATCAGGGTTCTGTTGACGTGTTGGAGTGTCAGGACAGAGGCTGACTGTTCCTTTGATGTATCTTGGCTTTGCATTCCAACTCTGGAGTTTGAACTACCCACAGGCTAGCCTCAATTGCAGGTGAAAGAAATATTTCCCTTGCTGGTCCTCTGGTACCTGCCAGACAACAGGACAAGGGAAGAAAGGAGAGCAGGATACCAGCAAGCAGGCAGCTTTCTTTTTGGTCGTTGTTTGCTCACAGTCTTGATTACAAGATCAGAACTAAACTAAACCAGCAGCTTTCTTCCAAACCCAATGAAAATCAGATTTATCTTTTTTCCCACAGAGGGAACAGGCTGCCCGGAGAAGCTGTGGAGGCTTCAAGCCTGGAAGTGCTGAAAGGCAGGGTGGATGGGACCTGGATCAAGTGGGGCTAGTGGGAGGTGGGCTTGAACTAGAAAATCTTTAAGGTCCCTTCCAACCCAAACTATTCTATGATCTAGGTACCAGTACTGGGCTGATTTTCTGTACATGAATGTCTCATTTTCAGTTGCAGGGATTGTGAGAAGGGGAACCGGTTTGAAAAAGTTTTGAGCCTGAATCTGAGAGTTTAATGGAAAAATCCAAGCCAATATAAAAAGCAGCCAGACTTCCCAGGGTTTACCCTAGCAGCAGGATTCTGCAGGAGAGAGCCAGAGTCAAGTTGTGTGTGTTTTTTTTTCCCCTGTCTGAAATGCCTCAAAGACAACGTAACTTAGGAAAAGGGTCCTTCTTGGTGCTGCCTATCCAGAGATTCTTGATAGCCTGGGCTGCATTTAGTGGATGGGAAGGGCTCCTCAGCTTCCCTCTTAAGTGGCTCTTAAGATCAGCATTGAAGAAATTCTTTATAGGGGGTTGTATTCATCATTAAGTGGATTGCTTTGCAGCATTGACATGTCTTACTGTGGTTAATTAGAGTTAAGTCTTGTCATCCACAGTGGGCCATGGGGTTTCCTGACTCAAACTCTTTGCAGGGTGTTTTATGTGGCCTAAAGACAACCGTCAGGATTTATTTTTCCTTAGGAGCTCCCCCCACCCCCAAGAAAAGAGCATTCAACAAGCAGATAGGGGTTTCGTCTCTCAAGACACCTTTGTGGAACCAGATGGTGCACTGCAGGCTGGTTCTCACTGTCCTGGGTCAGGGTGAAGCCATCACAGGTCAGTGCTCACCTCAGCAGAGCTGCAGGATGTGCTGCTGTGTCATGGGGCGGGGGCAGCAAGAAGGTGAGGGAGAAATCAGAAAGCAAAGTGCTGCTAAGGCAGATCAAAAGCATTCTGGGGCAGCCTACCTAGGGCAGTCAAATCCTAATATTTATAGCTATTAAAATATTTATATGCTGTGTGAATAATGCATCACTACAACATCAACTCTCAAACCATCACCTCAGAATAAAGAGCTGATACACAACCTGGCTTTTAGTATCTTCCCCAGCTGCCTCACAGAATTCCTGCAGGATGAAGTCCCATGGTTTTCAGTTCTCATGCTGAAAACAAGCTAGTTGAAAATTATTTGAGAGGGGGAAGAGATCAACATTTAGGTGCCTGCCTGTGGCAGGCAGGCGTGGATTTGTATCAGCATCTCAAAGGAACTCCGAGAATTACTCTCTCAGCACAGTGCTGTGATGGTGCAAAATGAAGGTGCTGGAGAGACTTTCTGCAGCTCCAAACTGCAGGCAGCACAGCAGCACAAAGTAACCTGCCATTGTTCCTGCTCTGCTGCCTTCAACAAAGCCCAGAGTAAGGTGGGGAATCTTCAGATTATGGGAATAAGCAGAAGTGCTTCAAAGAAATGTTTCAGTGCTTTGGGGGTTTTGTGATTCTGCCTCTTTGCCCTGCTGAGACCTCACCTGCAGTGCTGCACCCAGCTCTGGAGCCCTCAACCCAGGAAGAAAATGGAGGGAGGCTGGGGTTGTTCAGCCTACAAAAGAGAAGGCCATGTAGAGGCCTGCCAGTGCCTGAAGGGGGCTACAAGAAGGCTGCACAGGGACTGTTTGCAAAGGCCTGCAGGGACAGAACCAGGGTCAATGGTTTGAAATGAGAGCAGAGCAGATTGAGATTGGATGTAAGAAAGAAGTTCTGCACCATGAGGGTGCTGGAACACTGCAACAGGTTGAGGCCCCATCCCTGGAGGCTCTGAGCAAGTTGCTCTAGTGGAGGATGTCACTGCTGACTGCAGGGGTTTGAACTGGATGAGTTTTGGAGGTCCCTTCCAACCCAAACCATTCTATGTTTACTGTCATTTCTACAGAGACATGAGACTGCTCTCCATAGGAGGTGGTGCAGATGAAATCATGCTTTCCATCATCTGCAAACACATGGAAATACTTCCCAGCAAGTGACTCCGCGCCACTATGGGATTAAGGAAGCAAAGCACGGCTGAGCTGTGCAGTGAAGGTAACTGCCACTACATCTTTTCAAGGGTAAATAAGTAGATATCTCAGTCATTTTTGCCATCAAAACCATAACCATTCTGTGTCTTCTATGAAAACATTTCCTGCAAGGTGTCTTTTTTTTTTTTTTTTTTCATTTTTTCAGCAATTACTGCTTTGGAGAGTCCAGTGAGCCAAACTAAGCACCCAGGAAAAAGAAGCCAGGCTAGAACTACAAGAAAATCAAGGCAGACTTCATGGGAGCTCTGCTTTCAAGATCAGTAATTAAGGCAGAGTATTCCCTGCTGTATTCAGCTCCTGGAAAAGTGATTTTGCTCTTAATTAGAAATATCTTCTCCATTTTCATTTAGCTAGGAATCATCAAAATCAGCTCTGGCATCTTTGCTAGGTCCACATGGACTCACAGCACAGCCATGGATGTTTGGTGGTGGGATTGGGAGGTGATTTTTGATTGTAGAATTATTCTGTAAGCAACAGTTGAATAGTAGCTGAAGCTTTTGGAGGCTGAACTTCAGCAGCACCTCACCATGTCCTCTGTGTAATTATTAAAGAAGAATATGAAACAATATGGAAAATGTGTGTAATTATTTAAACTCTTTCTTAGCCAGGAAAGCCTAATACCAGCATCAGTGGAATTCTCCTTATCACTGAAGTGGTGATGAAGCATTCCCAGGTACTCTCCCTTATACTGCAAGGTTAACAGTTTGATAGTTAAAAGATGACATTGCCTTCCACCTGTAAACAATCTGTCTGGCTCCTAGGTAGAGGCTAAGTTACATTGAAGTGAGACATGCACACAAGTACTGTGTAAAAATGATGGACAGAAGATTTGCAAATGGAGAACAATCATAACTGCTATTAACTGCAACTGTGGAACAGCACAATTAATGCTACTACAATTTTCCTGTTGTATCTCCACTTCAACTCACACCGTAGACTCCTCAAATCATACTTTTCTACTAAAAATATGACCAGGAAAGTGCAGGGGTTCTGGAAAATTCTAAGGCTGCTGTTCCCTTTCCCTGACTGAAATATTGTCAAAGCAATTTCAGCTTGATATAACTCACTGTAACAATTCTAATCCAACTTACAGAGTCATAGAATGGTTTGGGTTGGAAGGAACCTCCCGAGGGACTGAGCCTTCTCCAGCCTGAACTTGAATATCTCTAGGGCTGGGGCCTCAACCACCTCCCTGGACAACCTCCTGCAGTGTTCCAGCACTCTCACGACCTTTTAGTGGAGCTGAAGTAAGGGAGTCCTGCTGCACCCTGTAAAACAACATGAGTGCAGAATTAAGTCACATTTTCACTAGGTAACTTTCAGTTGCATTTCATTCCAACATGTTGATGTTAAATGCCCCTAACAAAGCTGTGAGTCAGCACGTAGGAATTAAAAACACCCTTTGTGTTGTCTAATAAACATAGAAAGTTGTTTGGAGGCTTCAAACAGTCCTTGTGGTTGAGCTTTCTCCCCATTTCCAGCCCTGTCTAGAGAACAACAACAAAAAACCCCAGACAAAACCCTTAACTGAAGAAACAGCAAGGAAGCCACAGACACTTGGGAATACTCTGCCTGTTTAACAAGCCTAGCAATTGTCACGTCAAGACAATCCTGGTGCTGGCACTTGGATGTTCTCTTACTTGTAGTGGTATTTTAGACCTTTTAACAGACAAAAGATCTAATCAGCTGGAAATTGCTGTTGCACATTCTGTGTGGAGCCATTTTGCATTACACAAGTGTCGTGCTTCCGTTACATAGGAAAACCAACAGGGAAGACAAGTGGCTGACACCAACATTGCTTATTTTACTACTGCCCACCACACAACCATGCCCAGCAGCCTGAGAGAAGTGATTCTCCCCTCTAATCTGTTCCTCTGAGACCTTACCTGGAGTCCTGTGTCCAGGTCTGGAGCCCCCAACACTAGAGTAGCTACAGGGGAGGCCCCCAAGATGATCCAAGGACTGGCGCACCTCTGCTACGGAGACAGGAGAGGGAGTGGAACCCTCTCCCTGCTGATGGAAGTCTGAGGTTCTCTTTAGCTTGGAGCAGAGGAGCCTGAGGGGCACCCTCATTCGTGTTGATAAAGATGTGCAGAGCAGTGGCTGGAGGATGGAGCCAGGCTCTGCTCAGAGATGTCCAATGATAGGACAAGGGGCAATGGGTGCAAGCTGGAGCAGAGGAGGTGCCACGGGAAAAGAAGTGAAAGCTTTTTCACTGTGAGGGTGCCAGAGCCCTAGAGGAAGCTGCCCAGAGAGGCTGTGGAGCCTCTGGAGACATTCAAAACCCACCTGTATGTGTTTCTGTGTGACATGTCCTAGGTGATCCTGTTCTGGCAGGGGGGCTGGGCTGGATGATCCTTCAAGGTCTCTTCCAATCCCTTACATTCTGTGATTCTCTGCAAGTTGGTGTTGCTTACCCTGGAGACGAGAAGGCTCCAGAGAGCCCTACTAGCAGCTTTCCGGTATTGGAAGTGTGCCTCCAAGAGAGCTGTAGAGGGACTTTTGACAGCAACATGGAGTGACAGGACAAGGGGTGATGACTTCAAACTGGCAGAAGCTGGATTGAGGTTAGACATTAGGAAGCAATCATAAGCATAGTCCCTTAAATGCAGCACCATTTCCAAAAAGTATCCTGGTCTTCTACAGGAGCAAAGAATGTCCATGACCACCACCAGCTGCAATACTACAGGAGAGTTTATTTGACAGTTGATCATTAGTTATTAATGGCAACATATTGTACACTATTGCTAGAAGTCTTTTGAACCCTGCAGATAGAATTTCAATAGCTAGGAAAAGGCTGTTTCTTGAACATGAAATTGCACAGTGTAAGAGCTTCAACTATTAGAAACTGGTGAGCCAAAGCTGTCTTCAGAAATAAAAGCACTTTCAAATGACAGCACCTCCAATGGGTGCAGCATCTTCTACTTCAATATAAAAATTCAAATCCCTTACCTCAGACATCAGGCAGTGCAGATTTAGGGATCACAGACTGAAGAGTAAACACAGGAATGGAAAAAAGTTCTGGTGATTCAATGGAATCATTTTAGATACTTTATATATAAAGAAAATGTTTGTACTGTGTCCATGCAGGCTGAGACAGTTGGCTCGTTCAGCCTGGAAAAGAGAAAGGTGCATGAAGACCTGCAAGCAGCCTTCTAGGATTTGAATAGGGCCTCCAACAGACCTGAAGAGGTACTTTTGACAAGGCATGGAGTGACAGGACAAGCTTCAAACTGGAAGAGGCCAGGCTGAGATGAGACATGAGGAGGCAATCCTACCCCATGAGGGTGGTGAGGCACTGGAACAGGCTGCCCAGAGAAGCAGTGGAAGCTCCAAGCCTTGCAGTGTTCAAGGCTAGATTGGATGGGGCCTTGAGCAAGCTGGTCTGGTAGAAGGTGTCCCTGCTTATGGCAGGAAGGTTGGAAAAGATGATCTCAAAGGTCCCTCCCAAACAAAACCATTCTGTGGTTCTATGACTTGCTCACAAGAGCCAATGTGTGAACATGGATTATCACATTTCAATTAAAAAACCAAAAGTCATCCAGTTTTAAGTAACTTCTCCCCAAAACACAGATTAAGCTACTTAAACCCATATACTAGGGCAATTAGCCACAAAAAGAACTTCTTGGGGTGCCACTCTTTGTTAGCTTCAGGCCAGCCTTTTAAAAACCCAGAGAAAAAACAGTTTAGAGAGATCTAAATATTCTTTGTGCTTTGACAACCTAGAATTTATCTTATGCCTGCATCTGGAGCTCTAATTTAGAGCATGGCCCAGAATGGGAAGCAGAATTAAAAGAGGAAAGCCTTGCAAACCTGCAATTCCTTCAAATAGCTGCTGTTGCCTGTATTCATAAATCAGTTTCCCCCTTAAAAAAACAGGAATTTACGACAGTAATACCTCTGGCAGATTTACAAATAATTCCCCCCCCAAAACAGGGGCTCATGGAAAAAAAATTCAGATCCATTATGAAAATTCTCTAACCCAATGCATTAATGCAATCCACAACAATTTCCCTGTGGCTTAGCCCCTTCTGACCAACGCCTTCATTACGCAAGCAGTACCGTGCATCACCTCAGTTTAATAACCCAGTATATGACAAAAAAAACAAACAGAGAGAAGAGCATCATGTAGCACAACAGCTTGGTCTGGCTTCCTCTGGAGAGTGTTCTCAGTCTGCTCATAGTTGCACCTAGAAGTCCCCCCGTGGACTCAAAATCATTTTCCTACATGAAATAAAAACAACAAGCAAGGAAGCAAGCAAAACAACAGGGAGGTTACTCTGAGAGGAAAAGAATTACACCTAATGCTTGCTAAGCGTAGTTTTTCCTGGTGCTGGTTTTGTTTGGTTAGTGGTGTTTGGATTGGGGTTTTTTTGAGGATTTTGGTTTAGTTTTTTAATCTTCCAAACCTATTCCAGAGGCAGTTTCTGAAAATTAACGAGGACAAATTTTCACCTAATTTATCCAGAGATTTTCCCCCAACCAAGCAAAACAAGACAAACAAACAAGCATTTCTGACTGCCTCATTTTTTTGCTTCCTCCTCCTATTCTTAAATGTGGACTTGCCAAACTGTTATGTCTGAAGTATAAAGCCTTTGAAAGCCCTGCATTTTCACAGTTGCATCCAGCTCTGCACAGGAAGGACATGGAGCAGATGGAGAGGGTCCAGAGGAGGCCATGAAAATGATCAGGGAGCTGGAGCAGCTCTGCTACAAAGATAGGCTAAGGGAGATGGGGTTCTTCAGCCTGCAGAAGGCTCTAGGGAGACCTTAGAGCAGCCTTCCAGTACCTGAAGGGGGCTACAAGAAGGCTGCAGAGGGACTGTTTGCAAAGGCCTGCAGGGACAGGACAAGGAACAATGGTTTTAAATCAGAGCAGAACAGATTCAGATTTGATGTGAGGAACAAGTTCTGCACCGTGATGGTGCTGGAACACTGCTAGAGGTTGTCCAAGGAGGTGGTTGAGGTCCCATCCCTGGAGATCTTCAAGCTCAGGCTGGCCAAGGCTCTGAGCAAGCTACTCTAGTGAAGGATGTCCCTGCTCACACAGGAGGGTTGGACTGGGTGACATTAGGAGGTTACTTCCAACCCAAACCATTCTATGATTCTATTTTTTTTAACCAGAAATATTGCTGCTGAATTGTTCCCATTTTACATGAAGCAATAAGCAGTCACAAGACGTGAACACAAATGTTTATACTAAAAGCTTTACATCACTGACTTCTTAATCCTCCCCATACTTAAGTTAGTGACTACTTACCATTTCTGATAACATTTTATTTTGGTTTTTGACTTCTGTTCCAATTTCAATGGAAAGCTATTAAAAAAAACAAAAGAAAAAAGTATTAAACATTGGTAAGCAATTACAGATAGATTAACCAGTCTAAAATAGACTCAGACTTCTACCTCAGTAGCCACTGAGGCTTTGATCTTCTCTGCAGCAAAAGCTTAATGCTAAAGGAAGATGATCAGGGAGCTGGAGAGCCTCCCACCTAGGGACAGCTGGAGAGAGCCTGGGGCTCTTCAGCCCAGAGAAGGCCCCAGGGAAACCTTAGAGCAGCCTTTCAGTATCTGAAGAGGGCTACAAGAAAGCTGGGGAGGGACTTTTTATAAGGGCTTGTAGTGACAGGATGAGAGGGAATGGACTGAAGCTTGAGGGGAGATTAAGACTGGAGATTAGAAAGAAATTCTTTGCAGTGAGGGTGGAACAGGCTGCCCAGGGAAGTTGTGGAGTCTCCTTCTCTGGAGACATGCAAAACTCACTTGGATGCGTTCCTGCATGATCTGCTCTAGGTGATCCTTCTTTGGCAGGAGGCTTGCACTAGATGATCTTTCAAGGTCCCTTCCAACCCCTAACATTCTGTGGTGAGACACTGGAACAGCTTGCCCCAGGAGGTTGGGGATGCTCCATTGCTGGAGGTGTTCAAGGCCAGGTTGGGCAAGGCCTTGAGCAACCTGGACTAGCAGGAGGTGTCCCTGCCCATGACAGGGGTTTGGAACTAGATGATCTTTAAGGTCCCTTCCAACCCAAACCATGCTGCGAAACCTTTGGATTTTGGGTGAAGAGATTAAAATATCTGACCTGATTAGAATTTCACAGATAAAAAGTGAAAACAGTACCTGCTGTCGTCAAAAAGCAAAGTAACATGCACAGCATTCTGTCAACAACCCTTAGGAAAGTAAATGGGACCTTACTAGATGAGTCTAAAGAGTCACAGAAGGTCCTCAATGCTCCTCCCCTTTTCCACAGAATTGCTTACTAGGATTACTGCATGGACTTGCAAAAATTCCAAGGATGAATCACCCATCCCCTTGAACAAGTGTTAAAGCAGAGGACCAGGAGCGCTCCCTTTGACTTGGTTGTTGCTGGGGCTGACGCCTCTAACTTGCTAGCCCATCTCTTCTGACAAGCTGCTGCTATGCTGTAGATCATTTCTTCTGTGAACTTGTCCTTCTCTGATTTGTGTCACAAAGCAGCAAGATCACAGCAGGACAAGGTGAACTGCGTGTGGAAGTAAGCATTGCTCCAGAGATAGGAACCAGGGTCAGCACCAGCCTAGTGATCACCCAGCACATCCACAGCTATGAAACAGGTCCAAAAAGCAAGCCAAAGTCATGGTGGGTAAAGGTTGGAATCAGGCAGGTGCAAGACCAGGCAGAGAGAGTGCTGCAGCATTAGCAAAGGTGAAGAGCAGCCATGAGAGCCTTTAAAACTAGCAGCTGTTTTTAAACAGCACCCAAGTGACACAGGGCAGAATCCCCAATTGAGGCTTGTTGGCAGCTCTTTCTCCCCAAGAGTTCTTAACCTATTGGCCTTGAGCATGGGAAATGTGCTCCAGGCCCTCATGCTTTGGATTAGCCAAAACCAGTCTGGGTTTTGTGACATCACTTCTCACTGCTGCATCTCACCAGAATCTACTATCAAGTCAAGAGAGAAACATGAGGCTCCTAGAAGAATTATCTGAAGATTATCCCATACACCAAGATCATGACAATGCACTGCAAAATCCAACTGCAGAAGCACACATGGGGCACCATCAGCCACATTGCAGACATAGCCTGGGACACCAATTTGAACTAGAACAGACCAGAAAACAAGATCAGACCTTTTCTTCTTAACTGCTTCTAAATTGTTTAGGTGGATAATTTCCTACCCTTAGGTCTTATTTTCTATTTGAGACTAAACAAATGACTTTGAAGCACCATGCTATCATTAGCAACAGGAATTTGAGTGAGTTTAGGCCCAAGAATTCATTGGCTACATACACAGAAACTGCACCTACTGCTAAGGATGTATTTTAAAAGATCTGAAGTTGTTAAGTAAAAGAACTCCACAGACAATTTTAATCATAGAGCTGTCTTGCAGTTAGACCTGTGTCCTGAAGGGACAAAAAGCCTCAAAAATGCTCTGAATCAGACAATGGGGCAGGAGCCAGCAGGTCTGGTTTTTCAGGAAATTGCCCACGGTGCCCAGGCTTATCTGAACATGCCCTGGGGTCCAAGTGGGCCAGGTGTGTGTGCCTTGGGCCACCTTTGGAGAAAACTCCTTCTATAGGTTAAAGTGTCAGGTTTCTATCTATTAATCTTTGTTGTCACTGGCCATCACTGTCTCAGGAAATTCTGCAAACACCAGCCCAAAGAGCCAGTGCCTTGCAGTTGTCCAAACTCTGGGAGAAGTCACAAGCCTTGCTTGTCTTGCAATTTGGAATCTGAGCTGCGCTTCAGTTTACCCAGAAAGACTGCAAAACCCCTCGCTGTAAGTGTTGTAAAGCCCAGGAGCAGACAGATGTGTCCCGGAGCAGACGGACATGTCTCACCGGGCCAAGAGCTGAAGCCCAGGAGGAGCT
Organism: Picus viridis; assembly: GCA_033816785.1. NCBI lineage: Eukaryota > Metazoa > Chordata > Aves > Piciformes > Picidae > Picus > Picus viridis. The sequence continues at coordinate 18,044,352 of CM066574.1, read as the reverse complement.
GAGAGTCCCTGGGACAGTTTTGTTTTATTGGAAGAAGCAACAAGCACCACTGCAAAGACTGCAGCTGCAGAACCTCTCCAAAACAGGCAACACTCCAAAGCCAACAAGCCCTGCAAGCCTCAGCGGCAACCTCCTGTCTACAAAGGTTTCAGCTACAAAGCCTTCGGAGATACACCCTGCCTGTGCTACAGCACCAAGCGGCAGAAGCCGACAGAAGGTGAAGCTGTGCTCCTGCAGCTCCCACCTGCCCGAGGCCACGCTGGTGCTGTTTAAATCCCCCCGCGTGCCGCGGGGTGCCACCAGCAGCGAGTAATTGTGAGACCCGATTTTTGTAAGCGTCTCTTACAGGTCTGTTGCCCCCTTGTGGGCAATCTCTGGCATGTTGCCTATGTTCTTCTCTTTTTTCTTCACAGTTTAAACTGCACTTTGTTGTTTCTGGATTTTTGCTCATATTGTTTCCATTGTTACATGTTCCTGCTGGTGAGGTATCTGTTCCACAATTATTTTAAACCAGTAAATAGTTTTATTAACATTTTCATGCAGGATTTTTATGATTATTATTAAAGTTATTAATATTTTTATTAATCATTCTGTCTATTACATACTAATAACCTCCATACGATCGTAACAACCTGCCTGAAAGAAGTCCCTAGTCTCTGAAGGGAATCAGTGTCATTCAACCAACCAAATTCTCTTTCAGAGTATGTTAGGATGTTATTTCTAACAGTGGTTTGACATTACAGATTTGTCAGCTGCTACAGCAAAAGCTGATGAGGTACAGTGGTCACAGAATCATAGAATGGCTTCACTTGGAAAGGACCTTAAATATCATCTGGTTCCAACTTCCTATGAGACACCTTCTACTAGACCAGCTTGCTCAAGGCCTCATCCAGCCTGGCCTTGAACACTGACAGGCTTGGAGCCTCCATAACTTTTCTGGGCAATCTTTTCCAGTGCCTCACCACCCTCATACTAAAGAGCTTCTTCTAATGTGAAATCTAAACCTATCCTGCCGTAGTTTCAAACCACTGCCCTTTGTCCTATCACCACAGCCCCTTATAAAAAGTTCCTCTTCAGCTTTCTTCTAATAGCACCAAACCCAAGTATTCCATCCTCCTGAGCCAGCTTACTGACCTAAACTCCATTTTTCTAGCTTCTGCAGGGACAGGAGCTCATTCTGGAGCACAGCAAGCCACAAGGTGGGTTGGACATGGTGACCTTTGAGGGTCCCTTCCAACCCAATGGAATCTGTGAAAGTAACACCACAGTTGTCCTCAAGATTAGCCAACAATGACATCTCTGGCTAAAAAATGTAATTAAAGGCAGATCCCAGTTACACAAATGATTGGTTGTGCACTTTGGTTGGACTGGATGATCTTTCAAGGTCCCTTCCAACCCCTACCATTCCTGTGATTCTGTGATAATTCTTCCTTGTGTTAAGCTTACGTTTTAAACGATGTTTATGGCTTCCTTGGTCCATGTAATTGAAAGCAAAATAAAGTGAAAACAGCATTCAGGAAATACTCACTGATTTGATGGCACTGACTTTGGTACGCAGGCTCTCTGTTAATCTGTCATTTTCTTCCTCATACACACTGTACCCACTGTTGGTGTAGCCATAGTTACCTCCATCGCCTGGAAAAGCAAGGGTCAGCAGTTAGACAGCAAACACCACGTAGACAAACAAAAAAAAAAAACCCTATTACAAGCTGATTTGATAGGGGCTGAATTAACAAGGCAACACAGGCTCTATGCTAAAGATTGACTCAACAATCCAGGTGAACCATACATCAGTGTTTATCTGGCTAGTCAGACTGCCTTGGGTTAGAGACTTTTGGGGTTGGGTGGCTTGTTTGGTTCTGAGGGGAAAGGGAGAGAAGAGACATCAATCACACAGTCTTAGATAAAGCAATGTCTCAAAGTTTCACCATGTGCTGGGCATACATCACATTAAGACTTCAAAGGAGAGAATGCTGCTGCTGCTTTCATATAGATATCATTTTACATTATTATTTTTTATATATATATATATATACACCTGTATTTATATTATCTAAAGATGTTCTAGAAGTCACAGGACTTTTTCAGGTGGAAAAGACCATCAAGACCAACTATTCTCTAACTCCACAAAGGCTGGTGCTTAACCATGTCCCTCAGAACCATATCCCTGCCTCTTTAAAACACCTCCAGGGATGAAAATTGATCAACCTTCCTGGGGAGCCCATTCCAGGATTTGAAAATCCTTTCAGTCAAGAAGTTTTTTCTGAGAGCCAAATTAAACCTTCCCTGGTGTAACTTGAGGCCATCTCCTTTCATGCTGTCCCTTGCTCCCAGGGAGAAGAGACCAACCCCTACCTGGCTCTAACTCCTTTCAGGGAGTTTCCCTTAAGTGTAAATCATCATGGTTTTTCAGTTGGTCCTTGTAAACTCTTTGAATCTTCTTCTATAAGTGAAGCTAAGGACAAATTGTCAGTAGGACTGGGTGAAAGGTCTGCATGCATCAGAGTGGAAGTCTTACGAAAGCCCTGCCACTGAAAGCCCTTCTCCTAGTCAAAGATGCCAACGCCAAGTGCAGAAACTTGACTAAAATAACATCATTGAGTGAGTCAAGGCTGTTCCCTTTGCCTTGTTTTATAAAGGCACCCAAGTACAGTGTAAGTTGCTCAGAGCCCCTTCCAACCTGACCTGGAACGCTTCCTGGGATGGGGCACCTACCACCTCTCTGGGCAATCTGGGCCAGGGTCTCATCACCCTCAGCATAAAAAAATTCTTCTGTATCTAGTCAAAATCCTCTCAGAGTTTAAAACCATCAGCCCATGTCCCATTACAACAGACCCTGCTAAAAAGAGCGTCCTCATTTTTCTTGTAGGCTCATACTGGAAGGCTGCAGTAAGGCCTCCCCAGAGATTTCTCCTCTCGAGGCTGAACAACCCAAACTTTCTCAAGCTGTCCTCACAGCAGAGGGCTTCCAGCCTTCACATCACTTCTGTGGCCTCCCCTGTACCTGCTCCAACAGGTCCATGTCTTTCTTGCACCAAGGCCTCCAGAGCTGACTCCAGCACTGCAGGTGGGGTTTCAGCAGAGTGCAGCACAGGCAGAATCCCCTCCCTCCACCTGCTGCCGACACTAGGGTTAGTTCTGGACTATGAGAGCACACCGCTAGCTCACATCCAGCTTTTCATCTACCAATCCTCCAAGGTCCTCTCTGCATGGCTGCTCTCAACCTCGTTATCCCCCAGCCTGGATTGATAACGATGATTGCCCCCACACAGGTGCAGGGCATTTCACTTTGCCTTGTTGAACGTCATGAGCTCCACATGGGCCTACTTCTCAAATTTGCCCTGTCTCTCTAGAGGGCATCTCATGCCTCAGGTGTGTCAACCACGCCACTCAGCTTGGTGGCATCTGCAAACTCTTCCCCCTGCACTCCTTCCAGAAAAAAAAACCCACAACACTTTACTTCTTCAGACCCATCATACCAAGCTGGATGGCCTTTGGTCTAACCCCTCTCAGTTCATACCCAAGAGCAAGCTGTTAGTCTGACAAAGGACTGAAGATCTCAGCACGACACTGATGACCTAAGCTTTATCCAATGCCCACCTTTTTATAATAAACATTCAAGCCCCTCTCCTGATGTAGTAAGAAGTGCATCCAAGAATTGCCTTCTCTGGTAGAAACACTATTGCACAACACAAATCCAAAGTGGAGAAGTCACGCCAGGGTGCTGTAACAGACACACCTGCTTTAGCCACATGACATTTATACCTCCTAAATACTCACTTTCTAGGAAGAACTCGGTCATAAACATCTGAGGCATAGATATTACTTTTTACAGTGAGATCATGCCACCTATGTCATTCTAGAACATGACATGGGAGTTCAAAGTTTCTTTACAGTCATAAGTGTGACTGCTAGTTGAAAAATGAGGCCCAAGCTTCTCAAAACACTCAGCAGGCACCCCACACAGTTTTCTGTACTTGTAATAAAATGACAAGAGTTGAGGCTTGTTTAATCCAAACACACCCAAGTACTAAAAATAAATAAATATACCAACTCAAAACGTGGAAAGGACTTGACTGAAGGGCAACACAGCTGGTGAAGGGTCTGGATAACAAGTCTTAATAGGAGCAGCTGAGGGAACTGGGATTGTTTAGTCTGGAGGAGGCGGAGGGGAGACCACATTGCCCTCTAACAACTCTCTGAAGGGCGGCTGAAGCCAGGTTGGGGTTGGTGTCTTCTCACTACCACCAAGTGATAGAATGAGAGGAAATGGCCTGAAATTGTGCCAGAGGAGGTTTAGGTTGGAGATTAGGAAAAATGCCTTTAGTGCTAGAGTGGTCAGGGTGGTGGAGTCACCATCCCTGGAAATATTCAAAAAATCTGTGAACATGGCACTCTGGGACATGGTTTAGAGGCCATGGTGGTGTTAGGTCAATGGTTGGACTCGATGATCTTAAGAGGACCGTTCCAATCGAAACAATTCTATGATTCCATGAGGAGTGCAAACCTGCTCATCCACGTAAACATGGCTCAAACTATTGCTACATTAGAACCATTCACCAACACCATTAAATACAAACCCCAGTGCTACTCTATGAATCCAGCTGGGCTATAGACAGGAGCACCAGTAAGGAGCTTTCCCCACCCCAAAACTTCGGAGCCCCACTACTAGCCTTCACCCACCAGCACAGCCCCTCTCAGGCAAGCACGCCCCCTCCAAGACCCTACCTGCGGCCGGGCCCTGCGCAGCGGGCCCGGCAGTGGCTCCCACAAGCCCAGCGCGGCGCACACCACAGCAGTGACGGCCCCAGCCCTCCCCGCCCAACTTTTCACCCCTTTCTCCCCCTGTTTAACTCTCCAGCACCAGCACCGGTGCGCCGCGAGGCCGGGAGGCTGCCGCGACCCGGCTCCGCAGTCGGGCTGCGGGCCCCGCTCCAAGGAGCGCCGCGCTTACCCAGCCCTGCGCGCCTCATGGCTGCGCCCGGAGCCGCTGACGGAGGAAGAGAAGGGGAACGACTCCCTCACCCACCGCGCCCGAGGGAAGCTGGACTCCACGCAGCAGCCGCGGCCCAGCTCCGGCCCGGCCGTTGAGACCATACAACCGGCGACCGCCACGCCAGCGCCCGCAGCCGCACGGCCCGCTGGGAGCGCCGGGTTCCGGCCGCGCTGCCGGGGCTGATGGGGCTTGTAGGCACCGCGGGGAGGGCAGGGCGGTCCTCGGGATCGTCCCGTCCAACGTCCCTGCAGAGCAGGGTCACCCACAGCCAGTTATCACACAGTACGGGCGGGTTTGGAATACCTTCAGAGAAGGAGACTCCACAACCTCCCTGGCAGCCTGCTCCACTGCTCCAGCACCCTCACAGCAAAGAGTCGTCTTCTTGAGTGCTAGTGAAACTTTCTGTTTTCTAGATCGTGCCCGTTGTACCTTGTTCTGTCACTGGGCACTGCTGAATAGAGCCCAGCCACATCCCTGTGACCTTCACCCTTTAGCTATTGATCAGTATTGATAAGATCCCTGCTCAGGCTGCTTTTCTGCAGGCTAAACAGCTCCACGTCGCTCAGCCTCTCCTCATAAGAGAGATGTTCCAGTCCCCTCAGCATCTTTGTGGCCTCCACTGGACTCTCTCCAGTAGTTCCCCGTTCCTCTTGAACTGGGAAGCCTAGAACTGGATGCAATACTCCAGGTACGATCACACCAGGGCAGAGCAGGAAGATAATCTCCCTCAACCTGCTGGCCACTCTTCTTAATACACCTCAGGAGACCACTGGCCTTCTTGGCCACAAGGGCACATTGCCATCTCATGGGCATCTTGTTGTCTACCAGCACTCCCAGGTCCTTCACAAACCTGTTTTCCAGTAGGTCATCCTCTCATCTGTACTGGTCCAGGGGTTATTCCTCCCCAGATGCAGGACCCAAAATGTACATTTTGAAAAGCTGGACTGTGAGGCAGTGGCTTCAGGGGCAGAAGAAGGTGGCAGAGTAGCATTGAGGGTCAGCCTGGCTGCTGGCCAGAGTGGAGAGTGGCAAAGCAGCTTCCTCTCCATACAGCCACCTTTCTGCAGCTTCCGCAGAGGAGCAAGTTCTATTAAACAACCCCTCCCCATTCTTAAATGTTCTCAATACATTACCTATTCCAGTGTGCAGTAAACTTTTAGGAACTGATCCTGAAAAATCTCAGCCTGTATTTCAGGAGGCAGTCAGGACGTTATCACTCCAATTTTGGGGCAGGAGAGATTGTCAGTGGTTGTCTTGCAGCAGGCAGAACATTAAAATTCAATGCTGAGTGGAGCTTTACCACCTTTTTTTTCCTTCTCCTGCTTATTTGGAAGTAAGAGGCAGACTACTGCAGCATACAGCAAACTGAGTCTGAAAACCTGCAGAGTTCCTTATTGTTGAATCTTCAGTTCTGTGAATGATTTAAATTTCATTTATGAAGATAATTTCTTCTTCATTCTTTAACCCCTACAATGCTTTATTAGAAATGGGTTTTACCCACTTTTATTAAAGATATGACTCACTCTCTGTGCCAGTGGATTTGATTTATTTCCCAGGATGATAGCAGAATGATTTATCAGTACTCCAGCACTAAGCAAACAACATCATGGAGTCCATTCAGAGGCTGCTGTTTCAGGTTTGGCTTCCATTAGACTAAAGAAGCTGCCCTGGCTTTTCCAGTTGCAATATACTGCCTGGTAACTAATTGTGTTCTGGTACAAACTAAGACACATGGTAGTGGACCAAGACCCACCTATACCATACATGCTGTATACATGCAGACCAAATCTCATACTTCAGTGAGTCTTCATCTGGGCCGGAGACATTGTAGAAGGAAGAATAAAACAACTCTTGTCAATAAGAAGGCTTGTGTCCTCCTGCATTGGGTTGGAAGGGACCTTTAAAGATTCTTTAATCCACCCCCTGCTGCATTAAGCAGGGCCATCTTTAATTACATCAGATGTACACCCATCCTTTGTGGTTGCTGTAAGACACCCCATGACTCTTTTTGCACAAACCCACAACTAATCACAGCATTTCTTTGCTCTCCGCCTGTCAAAGTTCAGCTGAGACATTAGTCTTGTATCAGCCCAACTTTACTACAGACATTAAGAAACTGATGTTTATTTACTTCTCAGTCCTACCAAGATGCTTACATCTCAAGCAGCATTATAAAGAGTAAAATGAGTATAATGTGGAAACTGGCCCTTTAGCTTATTTAACATTTATACTTTAACAGGTTTATTCAAAATTTCAACTAAGACATTAGCTGAACAGGAGAGAAAGCTAAGGAGAAGAAACAAACTGCAGAACTACCACCCACACCATGCAGCCTGAAGCTAGTCTAGTGGGATTTTGTTTGGAGCTCAGCAAGCAGTCATCTCTGATAACTTCAAACTTTGTTTACAGCAGTTCAGGGAAACACATCAGTTGTATCAAAGAAGAGAAGAGCACTACCACCATATTAAAGATGTTGTTCATGCTAAAACCATCTGAAGTTCACAGATGGTGCCATTTCTTACCTTGCCAGGACAAAGAGGTCTTCCAAACAATTATGTGCTTATAACAGCAAGATTTAAATGTTGTCAGATTTACAGCAAATGAAGAGATTCTGAGAAAAGCTTCTTCATGGGTGCTTCAAATTTGAGCTAGGCTCTGCTGGGAGCAAAATCATCAGCAAACAGTTCTTGAAGGAGGGGTAGGGTGACAGTCCATGCAGAAACTAAATAAGCAAAGAGTAAAATTGAGGCTGCAGGAGGCAGCCGGAAAATTTCTTTTAGTAACAGTTCGGCTGAGCTTCTCATGGTTATATATGATTTTATTTACCCTTTTTCCTTCATACACTGTCCAAGAATATGATTGCATTTGGTGGCATTGCTTTATGAAATGGTTTTTCTAGACAGTATTTGCATAGTCTGTGTCACCCTTCTTCCCCAAACCCCCTGTCACTCTTCTTCCATTTTTCAATGAATACATAACTAGGTGAAAAAAGGGCCATCTCCTCAGGAGGATTGTAGCTGTAATTCCCGGTTAGGGGGCTCATCTTTCATTTGTACCTCCATTTTCTGTAAAATAAAGTCCCAATGAGGCACCTGGAAGCTGTTAGGTGTCAGGTCTTCACAACTCACCGAGAGGTTTGAAACAGCATGCTGAGTCTGTATGCAGCTTGTAAAGAGCACACCAAATTCTTCAGTTTACTGCAGGAAAGTGTGAAAATTATACCAACATGATTAATGTTTCAAATCTGGTTTTATCAGATGGAATTTATGATTTATTTATTTTTTCATATACTGCAAGTGCCTTGTAGAAAAGTTAGTTTTCTAGGTTGCCTGATTCTCTCTCATGACACAGGCTGGAAACAGAAACAGAGGTGGACTGTCATTAATGTTGTATTTCCACAAAGATGATCCAAGGAGAACCTGTCCTGTGAGGACAGGTTGAGGTCTGGGGCTATTCAGCCTAAAAAAGGGAAAGCTTTGGGTGAGACATTACAGCAGCCTTCCAATACCTGAAGGGGCTCCAGGAGAGCTGAGGAAGGACTTTTTACAAAGCCATGGAGTGACAGCACAAGGGGTAATGGCTTCAAACTAGAAGAAGCTCGATTGAATGAGACATTAGAAAGCAATTCTTTCTCATGAGGCTGGTGAGGCACTGGAACAGGTTGCCCAAAGAAGTTGTGGAGGCTCCAAGCCTGGCAGTGTTGAAAGGCAGGTTGGCTGAGGCCTTGAGCAAGCTGGGCTAGCAGGAGGTGTCCTTTCCCATGGCAGGGGGTCTGGAACTAGATGATCTTGAGGGTCCCTTCCAAACCAAACCATTCTATGACTCTGTAATTCTAAGATATATTTGAGAAATATTGAGCTTTATACTAGCTCATGGGTAGTATAATATAAATACAGTTGTTATTACGGTGCTTCTGCTCATTTTTCCCATGAGTCACTTTTTAGTAGCATAAGCTGCTGCTTCTCTTGTTTGATTCTGCAGGGAACATGTCCAGAAATCTTTGCTATATTTTTATTAATTTCTTGTCAGTGTTGTTGAATTACCTCAAAACAGAGAAGGAAGGCAATGAACACAACTGCTGGCTGGTCTCCCTCCTAAATTTCATTACGTAGGCCTAGAATCAAAATTTACTGAAGTCCTGGGGAATTTTTGTATTGACTTTGGATCAGGCTATAATTTTTTATTAAAAACTCAACCCTGCTGATTCTTTGCCTTCCAAGTAGTGTATGCTGTGTAATCTATGAATAATTCCAGTCATGATTTCTTTTCCTGGTATTAAGGTCCCATTTCTGATGTCAGCTTTGACTGGGTAATAATATCAGCTGAATGGGTGATAAGAATTCAGAGCCATTGCAGCAACCTGAACATTAATAACTGTAATGCCTAAAGAGGAGGGCTAATATATTTAAAATAAAAAGTGGAAGTCAAAGTAATTTTTCATTTCAAGTTAAACAAATATATGGGATGAATGGAGCAGACAGTTCCAGGGCTTGGCAAGATGCAATTAAACAGTAATTTGATGATCTGCATTGTGTTTATTTTGACCTTTTGGACACGTGGAAAGGTTTTCACCAGTCAAAACAGGGAATTCAATAAAAACAGACTTCAGTGAGGGGAGAGCTATTTTGCACACCTGTATCTAGGCAGAGCATAGGAGAAGGTTTGGAACTAGATGATCTTGAAGGTCCTTTCCAACCCAAACAATGTTTTGACTTTCCTACAGCACATTTCTCAATACAAATGGATCGATGCCATCCTTGTTTCCTTGTGCAACAGGCAGAACCTAGAGTGCGAATCCAGATTCCTGGATGCTGGGGCTAGCTTTGTGCAAGCCTTGTGCAAGCTTTGTGCATGCTTTGTGCATGCTTTGTGCTAGCGTGCAAGTTTTGTGCTAGCTTTGTGCTTGGCCACTGCAGAGTTACTTTTAAAAAAGAATAAATTGATATCATCCTGTACTTTAATTCTCTCTTCTCATAGGTCAAAAAATCATGCACAAAGCAATTTGTTTGATTACTAATTATAGCAGATAATGCCTGAACATAAAACTACAAAAGCTCTTGCGAGCACATTGTTTTCCAGAAAGACTATCACAGAATGGTAGGGGTTGGAAGGAACCTCTGGAGATCATTGACTGCAGTCCCCCGGACAAGGTAGGTTCACCTTGCACAGGACAGCATCCAAGCAGGTTTGGAATGACTCCAGAGATGGAGACTCCACCACCTCTCTGGGCAGCCTGTTCCAGTGCTCTACCACCCTTAAGTTAAAGAAATGCCTCATCATGTTTGGATGGAACTTCCAATGTTCAAGTTTGTGCCCTTTACCTCTTGTCGTGTCACTGGGCACCACTGAAAAGAGCCTTACAAATACCTTATAGATTACCTTTATAATAATTTTCTTATTCAGGCTGTGATGTGGATTGCAGCAGCAGGGCTAATTGCCTGTACTGGATGATCTTAGAGATCTTTTCTATGCTATGTGATGGATCATGGTGCTACTGGGACAATGTGGCTTCCTGTACTGAGGTGGCTCATACAAGTTCACTTGTGTGTTTCTGCACAGCACTACATTATGCCGTAGGAATATATATATTTAATTTATGTATTCCTATTATTTGCCAGATGTAGCTACTGGGAAGAAAGTATAATATTGTTCTCCTTAAAGATACATCAATGCACCTCCAAGAAAAAGCTCTTTTAACTTACTGAAAATCTGAGCATTTTATCTAGGTTTTCATGAGGGCGATAACAAAATCTCTCAATTTTTATGGCATATGATCAAAGACTGAAGTAATTACAGTGTGGAAAGGGTCATTTATTATAGAGTAGAAAGGATCATTATATTGCAGGATTAAAAGTCATATAGGTTTTTTTCATGGTTTTCTGTAAATGCAGATAAAAGCACACTTGAGTTATGTTTTCTAGGATGTCATGAAGAAAGGTTTCACATCCCACAGCCCATTCACCAACAGGAGTAATCGTCACTTGAAAATAACACAAGAAGTCATTGTCACTTCAACCATCAAACAGGACATGATCTATAGGTTAGAAGTAAACGACACAAACAAACATCTACTGTTTGATTACAAGCCAGATGACCACCATCTCCTTGAATAGTTGCTACCTTTAGTTCTACAGAGAGGAGTAAAGATAGGTTGGTATTTTTTAATCCTTTTACCTAAGAAATCAAATTATTCAGCTGAACCCTCTTATCCAAGTATCTTTTCTGAAATCCTGAATGAAGGGAAAGGGTCAGGTTAATGGTTCCTAGAGAGTAACTTTCCCCAGAAGGGTTCAGGAAGAATGGAGAGGACACTATATACAAGCACACTCAGAGTGATGCTCCTAATTTGAATCCATATGCTACAGATCTTTCTAATTAATTATACTCTAGCTGGAAACTCATAAAGTTAAACTGCAAATGTGAGTTTGCAGCAGCAATGCTGAGTGTCCATCTGTCCACTGATGTAAAAGAAAATGTAGACAACATATCTGAACTTCAGATTATCATTAAATCAGATTTCTAGGATTTATTTCTTGATGATAAAACCTGTTACTCAGTGAGACTGTATTTAAGTATTCCATGTATATTTCAAGGCTATGTTTCATTAGTTACTAAATAAGGTATTTTTCTGGTGCTGCAGTCAGCATCCCTATTTCTTGATAGGGTACATGGTCATGGATCTAGTTTCAAGAGTTCCTCTCATGGCTTCCAGCTGAACAGTGTAGACCAACAAGTAGAGTCAGGACTTTAAACATCAGACCACATTCCTCCTTCATGGATCAGCAGTGACCACAGTAAAGGTAAAGATGAGCCTGGTTCAGGAAATGCAGCATTCTGTATCTGGACAAATCATGACCACCTGCAGTGGGAATGACTACATACAGCTTCAGGCTTCTTCCAGAGACTGCAGTTCTTCAGAAATTAAGAATAGAAACTAGTCTGAAGAGCACAGCAAGTCCAGACAGCAAACAAGGTAGGTCTGAGGCACCTGGTTCTTGTGCCTGGCATTTACTTGGCCCATAGAGGTCATCTCATCTGTGCCAAAGCTCAGACTGGAGAGGCAGTGAAGTCACTGCTGGTGTGCAGCTGATCTGATGTAAGTCTAACATATGCGTCATGTGCCATTTGTGTGCAAAATCTGCGAGCTTTGGCACATGACACTGGATCTGCCACTCTCAGATCTGACTTACTATCTTTATGAATCATAGGAAACAAAAGATCCTGGACCAAGTCTCAGAGAAAAGTCTTGGTGACCTGCCAGGAGAGCAGCTCCAGCTCTAATACTCGATTCATGCTTCTTAATGTGGTGGCACATGGGAGGTGAGATTCAGCATAGACTCACATGCTACTGTCTGGAGAAACGGCACTTTTCCCTCAGAGCTCCTGCAGCACACAGCTCAGACAGCTGATAGCTAGAAAGTCATACACTAGTTGCAGAGTGAGGATAACTGGATTCCAATTTGTGAAATAAATCCTGGGACTGAGCTGAATCTGTAACACCTCTGTTCCTGGTTTTCTGCCTCTGAAGTATTAATCATGGAATTGATCATAGAATCATTCTGATTGGAAAAGACATTTAAGATGGAGTCCAACCATTCTCTAACTCTGCCGAGGCTGGGGCTAAACCATGTTCCTCACCACCACATCTCTGCCTCTTGGAAACACCTCCAGGGGTGGGGATTCTACCACCTCCCAGGGCAGCCTGCTCCAGGCTTTGAGAACCCTTTCAGTCAACAAGTTTATTCTAATCTGCAACCTAAACCTGCCTTCATGCAACTTGAGGCCATTTCCTCTTGACCTATCACTTGTTACTAGGGAGAAGAGACCAACCCTCATTTGGCTCTAACCTCCTTACAGGGAGTTGTAGAGAGCAATGAGGTCCCTCCTCAGCCTCCTGCTCTCCAGACTAAACAAGCCCAGTTCCCTCAGCAGCTCCTTACAAGACGTTTCTTAACCTGGTCTTCACAAGACCGTGTTTTCCAGACCCTTCACCAGCTTTGTTGCTGGTCCTCTGAACCTGCTCCAGCACCTCAATGTTTTTCTTGGAGTGAGGGCCCCAGAACTGAACCCAGAACTAAAAGTGTGACCTTACCAGTGCTGAAGTCTGTGGAACAGTCACCCCTTCTCCAGGCCAGGATGCTGCTGGCAATCTTGCCAAGGACTTTAAGAGGTTCATTTAATAATTTTTACTAATATGCCCTAATGCCTTGAAATGTGGCTTAGGAAAGAAAAGCATTATTCAAAGTCAGTGGAAGAAGAAAGTCCACTGTCTGCATTACAGTAGAATCAAATTACCTGATCCATCATGTGGATTATGTAGGGAGACAGGATTCCTCCCTCAGAGTCAGGGGTAAAGGAACATTACCATAGAGTCAGATGGTAAGGTCCATCTGGTAATTACAAACCAAGCCATGACACCTCTCCCAGACACCTTCTAACCCTTTTGACTCCCGTAGTGTCACCTTATTTGTATTACATTTTCTGGCACATTTTAGCAATGAGGAAGCTGTTTGAAGGAAAAATAAATAAGAGCACAAAGTTAAGGAAAAAGTATTAGGGAAGCTACATGGATTAGAGGCTATATAAAATATATTGAGAGGCTATAATAGAGAAGCTGGGCATGAGCCAGCTTGCAGCCCAGAAGACCAATGGCACCTAGGCTGCACCAAAAGAAGCATGGCCAGCAGATGGAGTTAGGGGATTCTGCCCCTCTGCTCTGGGAAGACCTCATCTGGACCTCACCCCAACACAAGAAGAGGGCCACAAAGATGGCCACCACTTTGTGGTTCACTTTTGCTCCCTGTTTGCTAAGTAGTTAATTGGATGAGTTGTTGCAGCTTAACTTTGAGGTCCTTCAGTGAACTGTAGTACATTGTGACCGGTTTAGGCTGTGCCTTTAAGAAAGGGACATTTTCTGAACACTCTGGGCGAATGTTTTTGATATTAGAATGAAAACAATGATATGCTAATTCAATTTCATTGGCGGGACCCAGTTGCAGTTTTTTTTTTGTTTAGTCTTTCAGTCAGGGAGTCAGTTAGTCAGTCGTCTTCTTCTTCCCCCTGTGCTGTGAGCTGGCTCGTTTCTCTCTACGATTCCTCTCTAACCAGATAAGAAAACTAACTTTTTGCATTCGCTTTGAGCTTTAACAAAGTTTTCCCCTTTTAATTACCTTCCTTTCTCTCTCTCTCTAACCCTTTTGGGAAAAAGGGGAGGTAGGGAGGGAGAAGGGAGCGGCAGGCCAAACCCCCTGGCCGCAGGGGGGTTGGGGAAAGGTTTCCTGTATTACATACTTTGCTGTATATTTCTGTATATATTGTAAATATTGTATATTTTTGTACATATTCACTGCATTCCATATCTGCTTGTAAAATACAGCTTTCATCTGCTTCTCCGGCTGAGTTAGCTGTGGAATTCTTCTGTGTGTGGGGGGAACCTTCCTACTCCACCACATACATAAATCTGGTTTTTGGAAACGTCTCCTGTCAACTTTGATAGCAATAAACCCTAGCCAAGATTTTAAAAATAGTCCAGCTGTTCATCTTCAGTCTTTTAAGAGCTTATTTTTCCTGGAACTCTGGAGAATATAAACTAAAAGTCAAATAAAATTGTTTACATGTACAGTGAACAATCAGTGAAACAATTGAAACTGTTACTAGGAGATCATAACACACTGACAGTTAAGATATTATTTCATGGAATACTAATGAGGGTTGAAAATGGCATTCAAGAAGAGGATATGAAAAGATTGCTTTATTTCCAGAGCTGGTTTGTACTGAGTTGCAAGATATCATTATTATTTTTACATCAGCAATGCTTTTCTAACCTCAATTAGCATGAGACCAGAAGCCATGCTATGAATCTTTCACTGAGATGCAGTTGTCAGCTATGGAAATGACTTTATAAATCTGTTCTGAAAATGGAAATGCTTTATGCAAATTAACCTGAACCACAATGTGCAAGCTGAGAAGTAGAAGAAATGGTGGAATTAACTCAGCGGTGTTGGGAAGCATTGGTGGTGAATAGAAAAGCATCGGCTTGGAGGAGCTGCTGAGCTGCACCAGAGCGGGGAAGGAGACTTAGCAAACCTGTTGGGAAGTGCTGGGTGGAGGACATCTCTCCCACTCACCACTTGCACTTGTAAAAGCATTTTTTCATTCTCAGGAGAGTTTCCTCTCATGGAAAAAGCAGCTTAAATACACACTGACCACCTGGAAAAATCCTACTACAAATGGAGATAGATTTCAAGTCAAGAGAGAGATGTTTCAAATTCCTTACTGGCAGATGGCTTTTAAAATGACTTGGCAATAAAGATGAGAATTCTTGAAACCATTCACTTTGAATTGTTTGAGAGCTGGCAGCCTGACAAAAATAAATAGAAATCTTCCTTCCTATGTCCCAATATTTGCTAATATTTGGTCTTTTATCCTTTATATTCGACACTCATTCTGAGCTCCTGCTCTGAATTTGCTTTAGTCATTGCTTATTAATCTTAAATACTATCACTTGAGACATTATTACTCAATGTCTTTAGTAGGTTTAACTCTGTAAAACCTGCCATTAGTGCTCCTGGACATTCTTTATTTTGCCCATGCTCATACAGCTCTGGAATATTGTGTCCAGTTCTGGGCCCCTCAGTTCAAGAAGGGAACTGTCCAGCAGAGACACAAAAATGATGAAGGCAGTGGAACCTCTCCCTCATGAGGAAAGGCTGAGGGAGCTGGGGCTCTTTAGCTTGGAGAGGAGGAGCCTGAGGGGTGCCCTCATTCATATTGGTAAAGATGTGCAGGGCAGTGTCGGGAGGATGGAGCCAGGCTCTGCTCAGGGATGTCCAATGATAGGACAAGGGCCAATGGGTGCAGGCTGGAGCAGAGGAGGTGCCATGGGAACAGAAGTGAAAACTTTTTCACTGTGAGGGTGCCAGAGCCTTGGAGCAGGCTGCCCAGAAAGGTTGAGGAGTCTCCTTCTCTGTAGACATTTCAGACCCACCTGGATGTGTTTCGGTGTGACCTTCTCTAGGTGATCCTGCTCTGGCAGCGGGGTTGGACTGGATGATCTTTCAAGGTCCTTTCCAACCCCGAACATTCTGTGATTCTGTGACTATAAAGAGGGCAGAATTTCAGTCACCAAATCAGAACAAATAGCTGAAAGAGGGTCTGAAAGAAGACCAGAAAGCTGTCTGATGTGAAACAGATTCAGGCCTTCAGCTTATAACAGTATAGATTAAAACCCAGAATTTCCTCAATTCTAACTGCCATGATTTTTTCTGCAAAAAGCAGGATCCCTGTCCTGGGTGCTCTCTTGAAGGTTTTACCGATTCTTTTAAATTTCTGGATTCCAGAATTCTGATAACCTTTTGATAAATGAATTACAGTTTCTCTCAAGATAAATGAAAACAGCAAATCATGGTGAATTCAGAAGCTGGCAAGTACAGTGGCTTCCCAAAAAACCTGTAAGGCCAGTGCCATTTAGTAAGCTATTAATATTTGTACAAATATGGTCCTCTTCTGACTTTATCCTTTGCATTTTGATGAAATTGCTGATTCCCTGTTACAAATATATATCATGTCTTCCTCATTTTTATCTTCATCATATTTATTTGCTCTAGTTGGAGATGTCCCTGCTGACAGGGGTTGAACAAGATGACCTTTGAGGGTCCTTTCTAACCCAAATGCAATCTGTGAATATTTATCTTCATCATATTTATCTTCATTTTCAACTCTGAAAGCTCTCAGATGAACTGAGATCTTGCCCTAAGTACCACAATTTATTAGTAGTGTTAACATTTCCCTCGGTATCAAAACTCTATACAAAGAATTGATTAAATTTTTCCAGGTGAAAGGGCTTGAAAACTAAACTGTGCAGCTAAAAATCATCTTTACTGATAAAGTAAAAATAAAGACTCAGAGCTTCACAGAAGAAATCAGCTTCACAGCTAATCTACAAGACTTGTGGGGGTGACACAGTGTGATGTGCTCCACTTTTTGGTGTGAACCTTGACTTCTAACAGCTGTGTGAAACAGAGCTGCTATTCCTAGTCTATGATAGGAGTGTAAGAACTGTGATAAGCATGAGGATTTTATTTTCTCTAATCTTCATCTTTTTGCCTCATCTCTCAGTTAATGAAAACTCCAAACAACAAACCACAAGGATGAACCAGATGAGCAGACCAACCAAAGACTGACAATAAGACAATGGATAATATTTATACACCTGAGTCTGATGAGCATAACACAACTATAATTTTCACTAGAAGGTTCTATGGTAACTGTTTTCCACATACAGGATTGGTCATAATTAAATGTACTGCTTCCCATGATGCCTACAAAGTCTCATGTCCTCTCAGCCACCATGTACCACACACAAGTTGCCCATGTGAGAGACTGCACTGCTTGGGATGAGTGTAGTGTTCAGAGTGGAGTAACAGGAGGGGGTGACTTGTGGAGGCAAAGTGCTAACACAGCATATGGTGTACAGCTTTGAGGGAAGATGGCATTTATTACACAGGATAAAGAATCATAGAACTGTTTTTGTTTTAAAAGATCATTAAGATCATCCAGTCCAACCATTCACTAGCTCTACCAAATCTGGAGCTAAACCATTTCCCTCAGCACCACATCTCTGCCTCTTTGAAACACCTCCAGGGATGGGGACTCAACCACCTCCCTGGGGAGCCTGTTTCAGTCTTTCAGAACCCTTTCAGTGAAGAAATTTCTTCCAATACTCAACCTAAACCTCCCCTGGAGCAACTTGAGGCCATTTCCTCTCATCTTTGAAGAAATATTCAGGCCTTTTTTTTTTTTTTCATTATTATTCCTTGGCATCTAGCTTTATCATCTACCTCAGCTTCTGCTCAAATCTGCTTTCTTCCCAGAATACTTTTTAATTCCCCTGGCAGTCAGGCCATCTCTGAACTAGTGACTTTTAGTTCTAAGCATCTGAAAAAATTTCAGTCTCCACATGAAAAGAGGTTAGAGCAAGGTGGGTGTGGGTCTTCTCTCCCAAGTAACAAGTGATAGGACAAGAGGAATTTGGAGCATTAATGAAATAGATCCTATATGCTCAGTGTGATGACCATTTAATTCTCTTTGTGCTTTCCTCTGTGAACCTGAAAAAACACACTGATTTGTGAAACTGATAAAAAGGTATCAGTTCAGCTTGAAATTTTAAGCTCCTTATAAAAGTGATTCACAGACTCACAGGCTGAGGTTGGGAAGGATCTCTGGAGGTAAGCTAGTCCAGCCTCCTGGAGTCAAGCCGAGTCACCCAGGACAAATGTCCAGAGGGCTTTTTGAATACCTCCAAGGATGGAGACTGTAAATAATTACCTCATGTCTCTGATTGTTTCTTTAAAATATTCTGAAGCAGGCTTAACCTTTTTGAGAAAGCCCACAAGATCATTTTGACTACTTCAGAGCTGTGAAGTAAGTAATGATCAGAGAGGGCACTATCCAGAGGGGTTCTCTGAGAGTCTGGGTTGAGAGACATGTTTTTCTAAACACACTGAAATGTTCCAGCTGTATCTTAAGTTGAATATTTGCCTCCTGCTGTGTTTCATTTGTGTCACTGGGAGAAATCTCCTGAGGAGTTTCATGAACAATTGCAGGCTTTCATGAGTTTTCAAATTATATTGCCAGCCCAGCCTCTTTATCAAACATAACTTTGTGGACAGCGTTCACTGCTTCGTTCCAGACACTCCACTTATCACCTGCTTTCTGCTGGATGCTTTTCCTTCCTTTTCCAAAAAAACTCCCTCTGAGATACCAAGCAGTTTTCTTAGTCCTGAGTGTCCATTAGTCAATATGACAACAAATAAAAGGCTTGCACACATCTATAACACCAGGCAAATCTGCAAAAGAAGAACTCATTTGGCAGCAATATCTTGTAGCATCAGGCAATAACGCTGTCTTGGGGGCAGAAGATTTATCTGAAGAGAATGAATAAATAAATAACCCCTTATATACAATTCTCTCATATATGGTTAATTGTATTTTGTGCTTGTATCGAACTGTCACTCAGGTTTATCATTGAATAATGGCACATTATTCAGGAAACATCAAACTGTTGGGCTGTTAGACAGCACAAAATTAGAGCACCTTTTCTTTCAGTTCACAGATTTGGACCTTTTATACACTGTGCAGAGTATCCAAGCAGGGATGTGTCTTTTTATACCTCACGTAAACAACTATCTGCCACTTGCTAGCTACAAAGGTCCATGTGGTCAGTAGAAGTGTCAGGAGTGAAAAACATGCTGAAAACTAACAATCACATCTTTTCATCTGCCTCCTAATAAATGAGCAGGAAAAATGATTAAGAGAAAATTAACAAAAACTATGGAAACTCTCCTGGAGGGCAGCATTGCATAAGCACAAGGCAGTAATTGCTGTGTTTATGAAAATGAGCACCTCGAAGAGGCCATCGAGACAAATCCAAACTGAACAGTTGAAAGGATGTGGAGCTACAAATGTACTGCAGAGTGCTAAAAATAATAGAAGTAATTAGAAACCTAGAAGTATCAAAAGAAGTGTGTCCAGCAGGATGAGAGAGGTGATTCTCCCTCTCTACTCTGCTCTAGTGAGACACCCCCATGCAGTACTGCATCCAATTCTGGTGCCACCAACACAAGAAGGACATAGACAACTGGAGTGTGTCCAGGGGAGGTCATGAAGATATCAGAGGGTTGGAGAACCTCGGCTATGGAGACAGGCTTAGAGAGTTGGGGCTGTTTAGCCAGGAAAAGAGAAGGCTCAGAGGAGACCTTAGAGCAGCCTTCCAGTACCAGAAGGGGGCTACAAGAAAGCTGGGAAGGAACTTTTTACAAGGGCTAATAGGATGAGGGGGAATGGACTGAAGCTTGAGGAGGGCAGACTTAGACTGGACATTAGGAAGAAATTCTTGAGAGTGAGGGTCATGAAACACTGGGATGGGTTGCCCAGGGAAGCTGTGGATGCCCCCTCCTTGGAGGTGTTCAAGGCCAGGTTGGATGAGGCCTTGAGCAACCTGTTCTAGTGGAAAGTGTCTCTGCCCATGGCAGGAGGATTGGAACTAGATGATATTTATGGCTCCCTACAACCCAAACTATTTTATGAATCTATGAATCTATGAGTAGCCTAGAGAGAAGATAGGAAATGTTCATCTGTTTACCTGGGAAAATAGTTATAGGGAAAACAGTCCATCAAAACCATCCTTCGTGGCTTTTTACAGTAGCTATCTGTTAAAAATACCCAATAAGTTAGACTACCATATGAGTAGCCTTCACTTTCAGGGCAGATGTATTTAAGTTCCAGAAAGAGAGAAGAGAATGCATTGGGAAAACTTTGAGAGGTAGTGCTTTTGTTTTCTGTCAGATGACTGACTCTAAATGGATGCTAGTATTACAGACACATCCTCCTGTAGATCTAAGATGTTTCAGAAATGCTAGGTGGGGATAGGAGCTGATTTTTATCTTCAAAGGAAAAAATGTGTTGGTGTTTTTTTCCACATAATTCAAAAGCAAACCCATTAAAATACATTCTAGCTGTTGGGAGTTTGAGGTTTGTGTGTGTGTGTTTTAGGACTCTGTAAAACAGCCTGTGCCTTTACTTTGAGTATTGTGGTCCATGTTCATGATCACTGGGCTTATTTGCTTTCTTATCAAGGTGGGGGCTATTAGTAAGTCATAGAATCATGGAACTATTGGATGGTTTGGGTTGGAAGGCTCCTCTAAAAGTCATCCAGTCCAACCCCACTGCAGTCAGCAGGGACATCCTCCCCTAGAGCGGCTTGCTTAGAGCTGTGGCCAGCCTCACCTTGAAGATCTCCAGGGATGGGGCCTCAGCTATCCTCCTGGGCAGCCTGGTGTAGTGTTCCAGCACCCTCATGGTACAGAACTTGTTCCTCACATCTGATCTAAATCTGCTTTGCTCTCATTTCAAACCATTGCCCCTTATCCTGTCACTGTAGGCCTTTGCAAACAGTCCCTCTGCAGCCATCTTGTAGCCCCCTTCAGGTACTGGCAGGCTGCTGTTAGGTCTGCCTTGAGTTTTCTCTTCTGCAGGCTGAAGGCTGAACAATCCCAGCTCCCTCAGCCTGTCCTTGTGGCAGGGGTGGCTCTATCCCCCTGATCATTTTTGTGGCCCTCCTCTGGACCTGCTCCATCAGGTCCATGTCTTTCCTGTGTTGAGGGTTCCAGAGCTGGACACAGCACTGCAGGTGAGGTCCCATCAGAGCAGAGGGGCAGGATCCCCTCTCTCCATCTCTGCTTTTTGATGCAACCCAGGCTGCCATTGGCCTTCTGGGCTGCAAGTGCCCATTGCTGGCTCATGTCCAACTTCTCACCCACCAGCACTCCCAAGTCCTTTTGTGCAGGACTGCTCTCAATTTCATCCCTCCCCAGCCTGTATTGATATCTTGGATTGCCCTGACCTAGGTGCAGGACCTTACACTTTGTCATTATGAGCTATCAGCAAGTTAATTAAATAGATTTAAAGAGGTACATAGTTCTTCATGTGCTTCAGCTGTAGCTCTGCAAAGGAAAGGTGCAAGGCCTGAAGAAACTCTGACAAGAAATTGTTTTGTGTAATGCTGGAAGTTTTAAGCTTGCTAAGTTGCCAAACTTAAGTTTGGGTTCCTCAAGAGCTCTAAACAGGGATGTATCATAGGCAGCTATGTTGTGATTATCTGGTGACTGTGCTATGATGCCATTTCTTTTGCAACAGGAACATATGCAAAGTCAAGGAGTTAGTCTGCAGACCATTTCCTAGTGTCTAGGCTTGGTACAGTTCATCATAGGTGCTGGTTTTTGAGGTTTTCAAGCCACATGCAGACCTTAGTCAGTTTGGGCTCTAGAGCCCATTGTAAACAAAAATCATACAAAATCTGGAGCCATATTTTTAGTGCTTACACTGAGATGAAGGGCTGGTTTATGGCCTCATAACCCTTCAGGAGGGCCAAGTACTGTGTTAGAGGAGTGTTATTGGCAGTTATCTGGTGTGTGCTCTACAGATGCAGTAAGCTAAGGCACAGAATGTTCAGGCCCATTTTAAATGTCACAGGGGAAAACAGGATCAAACCCAGAAATATTAACTCCCATCTTCTATCAGATTGAATTGTCTGTGATTAGGGAAGAAAGAGAACCCTCAGAACAGACGGGTTTTTTTGGGTTTTTTTCTGTGTTACTTGAGCATCATGTGTGCTGTCTTTTAATCAAATTGCAAGCTATTAATTGTGTGTGCCTTCATATCTCAAGATTTCAATAAAAAACACTCAAGGTGAATACTAAATACAGGATAAGCAGTTCGACTGAAAGCTTGCTAAGGGTATTCTGTCACCTGGCTCTTCCCAAACCCTTCCTCTGTTGTCTTTACCACATAGTTGAGAACCTTGCTTTAATATCCTTTAGTAGATATTAACAAAAAATAAAATGTGGCTTAGAAATATACACCCTATAAAATTTCAAGTGTGCAGAGGCATGCCTGCAGTCAAACATGCCTTCAACAAACAAGAAGCTACCCATGAGGAGATTTGGGTTCATTTGTTCTCATCAGCACTAGCTGTGAATCCACTGTGGTTTGGGGTCTGATTAGATGGTTGTTAGTTGCTTAATGTGTGAAAGAAAAGTTAGTGATACATATGAGAAGCTTCTGTCACTGATCTCAAAGCCCATGAGTAACCCTCCAGATGAGCAGTGGGACTGTGACTGACTCAGCTCTACGTAATACCCATAAACTTATTAGCAAAGTAAGAAGCTGATGAATTATTCTGGAGAGAGCTCAAGGGGAAAGTGATTTCCTCTGTCATTAGTCAAGACAGGGCAATAAATGTGCTGTTTGATTTGGTGTGCCTGTTAGACTGCAGGTTTTCACTGACCTCTGTCATCTCCTTCAACACTTGTTCCATGCTTACCCCACCAGCCAGCCATGAACTAAAAGACAAGCTCTGACTCTTGTTAAAGCAGAGAGTGGTTATAATGCATTGGATAATTTGGCAAGGCAGAAGCAACCAAGCCAGATAATTTAAGGCAAGCCCAGCAGGTGTGATAAAGGCTTGTTTTGACTGGGAGCTTGGATGGAGGGTTCTGCTCTTGCCAGAAAGTGGTTCTTAAACTGATCTTGACTACAGAGTAGTATAGGGTGAGCATTCCCCCAGTGACATTTAAGGAAGCAGAGCAGAGTTTGTCATTAAGAGGGATGTTTTTCTTTATCCCTCTACTCATTTTTAGGGCAAGACATGCAGAAAGCTTTCCAGAACTAAGAAGCAGGCAAAAAATCAGTTTGGAATCAAAAACTTTCTGCAAATTACATCAGCTTTGGGTATATTTCCCACCATAAAAATACTTTAAATTAGAAATAGAGACTACTTTTGTTTTTTAAGGTCTCGTATGTATGTCAGAGCATGTTCCACAGATGAAGGACCATGTGTTTATTTTATTTTTGGTTTTAGAGACAATAACAAAGCACAGATATGTTACTTTTAGGTCAAGAGGAGGTGCACAGATGCTAGTGTTCAAATCACACTACATGAAATCAACAACTTATGTACTCTGCTGAAAATCAGCATCCTTACTAAGGTGGGGTTTTGGTGGGGTTTTTTCATAGGTACAAGTCTGGTTTGGGTGCCAATATTGGACATTGTGGCCTGGTTATGGTCTTACACACTGGTAAGTGGAAAGCTTTTGTTTGACTGAAGAATGGTATGGGCTAGCCTACTGTGCTCATACAAAGTAAGCCCTTTTCTATGTCTCCATAGTCAATCTTTAGTAGCACTTAACTGCAAATGCAAAAGACTTTGCTGTTTCTTCTGTTGTAATTTCTCCTCAGTAAGCATCAGCTGAAAATTGTAATTTAAGACTGCCTACTGCAAAAGGTAATAATTTTCCTAATATTTGGGGTTCTGTCAAAAAAAAGGAAAAGTCTCACCATGAAGATTTTGACAATTAGACAGTTATTATATCTGCAATTTTCAATTCAGTCCAGGCAGTATCAGATAACTAATAACATATCCATTTCAGTGCTGTTTTAATGTAGATACAATCTGCTCAGTCTAAAGACATGTTTTCCATGAACTAGAATCAGACTGAAGAGGAACATCTTTATCTTCAAAGGTAAGAAGGTTGCTTTGCTGTGAAGCTCTGGAACTTACATGCAATTGAACATGAAGCATGACCTGTGTAGAGATGGCCCTTTCAGGGTGAGCTCTTCACTAGCAAAGCTCTAACTTAGCCACCCTGCCAGGGGCTGGTTTGGTGGCCTGGACTGGTGTGGTTTTGTGGGACATGCTTCAGGAATATCTACATACATAAGGCTGTGACTTCTGTTTTGGATCTAGAGCCCATCTTCTAGAAAGAGGACACATTTGTATTCAATGTCTGTGAGTACTGGAGAATAGAATCATAGAATTGTTTTGGTCGCAAAAGTGCTCTAAGATCATGGAGTCCAACCGTCCTCTAACTATACCAAGGCTGAGGCTAAACCAGGTTCCTCAGTACCACATCTCTGACTCCCTGAAACACCTATAGGAATGGGAATTCAACCACTTCCCTAGGGAGCCTGTTCCAGGCTTTGAGAAGCCTTTCATTCAAGAAGTTTCTTCTCATATCCAACCTAAACCTCCCCTGGTGCAACCTCAGGCCATTTCCTCTCATCCTATCACTTGTTTTTAAGTAGAAAAGATCAACACCCACCTGGCTCCAACCTCCTTTCAAGGAGTTGTAGAGAGCCAGAAGGTTTACTCTCAGTCGCCTTGAAACTGAACAATTCCCTCAGCTGCTCATCAACAGCCCCATTCTCCAGACCCTTCACCATCTTCCTTGCCCTTCTCTGGACCTGCTGCAGCACCTCAATGTCTTTCTTGCAGTGACAGCCGCAGAACTGAACCCAATACTCAAGGCGTGACCTCCCCAGTGCTGAGTCCAAGGGGACAGTCACTTCCCTCAGGTCTGTAAGAAATTTCTGTGCATTTTTGGTACCACTTGTCATGCATATTTCCACTCTAGTCTTGTTTGGATTTGTGTACAGTCTTTAGTGCTCATCTGTATCCATCTTAAAGACCCATCTACTTTTCTACATATTGCCAGGTTGCCTTTACTTAAATGAAGTGACCTTCACAGCATCACTTCCTGTCTGCTTAGCCATCACTACTGCTTCCCCCTCCTCACTATTTCAAAGCACTCATGCCAGCTCTCAGCCTGGGACTGCTCTCTTACTGGTCAGATATCCCTTCCTGATGGCTGTGCAATGAACCTGGCAGGCAAGTGGATCCCAGTTAAAAACATCTGCCATTTGATTTTCATAGAATCATATAATCAACAAGTCCAACCTATCACCTAATACCTAACACGTCATGACTAGCTAAACCACGGCTTCAAGTGCCATGTCCAATCCTTCTCTGAACACCTCCAGGGACAGTGACTCCACCACCTTCCTGGGCAGCACATTCCAATGGCTAATTACTCTTTCTGGGAAGAACTTTCTCCTCACCTCGAGCCTAAACTTCCCCTGGCGCAGCTTGAGACTGTGTCCTTTCGTTCTGGTGCTGCTTGCCTGGGAGAAGAGACCAACCCCCACCTGGCTACAACCTCCTTTCAGGTAGTTATAGACAGCAATAAATTGAGGAGCTGGGAACTGGACACAGTACTCAAGGTGTGGCCTAACCAGTGCTGCGTACAGGGGCAGAATGACTTCCCTGCTCCTGCTGGCCACACTATTTCTGATGCAGGCCAGGAATTTAGCTATTGTCTTTTAATTATGCTTCTTTAAACTGCCTCACAGTGAAAATGTGTGCTGGGTCAGGAACGATTGCTCAGCAGCAGGCAGGAGGGCTTCTTCCAGATGCAGTGCCAGCTCACTACAATGGGACAGTGACAGCTCTTGTTTGCCCGCACTTGTTTGCTGCTAGAAGGCATGATTTGGGGCAGGGAAGATAGTAGGCTTTTTCTGACTGTAAGCTGAACACGTCAAAAAATGAACTACAAATGTAAAATCAAGACTTGCCAGAGGCACATGTGGGAGCAGAGCTTCACTGGTTTGTACTTTCTACTCTTTGTTATCCCTAGATAAGATAAACCTCTACTTGGGCACAGAACTTCTTGCCTGGTTATCAGCATGGATTGTGATACAATCTGGTTTTCCTACCCTTCCCTCTCCTAACCTGAAGCATGGATTGTTGTAAGTCATCACCTGGGTTTTCTAGCTTTCTAAAGGTGTCTTACTTGAAAAACTGCATGAAGGAAAGCTTTGTCATTGTGTTTACTGTTCTGTAATACCTGTAATCCTTGACCAAAAGCATTGGGTGGACTGTGTTCTCAGAAGCTGTTTCATCTGAGATGCACTTTCCCAGAGATCACTCTCAGGTTGATCCTAGCAGCTATGAGATAAAGAAGAGAGAAGTTCAAGCAATGAAGTGGTTCAAATGTCAAAACATATTTTTGGAAAGGCAATTAGAACTGATTATTTGCAGAGTTCATGATCAGACTGGGGGCCAGCGGTATAAAAAAGCTACTGAGGTTAATAGTTTTCTCCATCCTGTGCCAGATAAGCAATTTTAATGTCTCTGGGAAACAGTCCTTTGTGGCTGTCTGGTTTAATGAGCTTTCAAAACAATTGCCTGAGGCTCTATTTCAGATGCCAGAAAGTCTTTAGCTTTACTGCCAGTTGAGGAAAATCCAATCACATCAGGTTAAAGCACCCCTGAGCTCCTCTGATGGCTAGCAAGGATGTTAGAGTCTATTTAGAGCACAAACACCTGGGCTGATTTTGTGTTTTGTTTTGGAGTTTTGTTTGTTTGTTTTTTTAATGCAAAGCACCAAAAGCACAACTAAAAGAGCTGAGTGCTCAGCATCTAGGCAAGCCAGGCCTGACAGTGTACAGAATTATTAATGGCTTATTTTGAGTCACCAAACATCATTTTATAGTAAAATGACCTTTTTTCAGCAAGCATTGACTAGAGCTAAATAAGTTCTACTGTGGTTGCAAAGTATGGGTTGAAGAGAAGGGCTTGGTAGTCACAAAATTTGATTCTTCAAAATATACAAAGCCACAGAATGATAGGGGTTGGAAGTGACCTCTGGAGATCATCGTCCAACCCCCTACCCCCAAGGCAGGTTCACCTAGGGGGCAAGTTCATCTAGAGAAGCAGGTTCAACTAGAGAACCTTCAAATTTAGTAGGTCAATCAAAAGATGTAAAAGGTATGGGCACCAGAGAAGATCAGTGCAGTGATGCAGCAAGAGAAATACCCCATAAGGAGGATTTATGCTGCAGACCTGTACATACAAAAGCAGTGCTCAGTTTCCTCATTGAATTTTTTAACTGTATACATTCACCACCCACAGAAGTCATCACTGTCTATTTCTACAAGTGCTTTATGTGGATGTCAGCAAGGTAAGCAAGGCTAGCAGAGGCTGTTAAAAAGAGCAGGCTTCTCTGTAGCTGCTACAGACATAAATCCACACCAATTCCCATCATCAGGTGGCCAAGAGCAGTGTGAGCTATGGACCTCATACAGATCCAGTGGGTTCTCTTGTGAGTGGGTGGCAGCTTTGTCCTCATCAGGAACTAGAAAAATATCCAGTGCCCCTCTGCTTGCTGCTAAAAACCACATCTAAGTCCCACCTTGCTTTACTGGTTCAGCTCTTCCTTGAATTTGAACAGCTGCTTTCTTCCTGGGTGCTCTGTGAAGCAAGAAAATAGCTTTAAAGACTAACTGGAGGAATTTGTTTATACTGGAGCACTAGTGCATTTGTAAACTCCACAGAGCACATTAAACAGAGAGCTGTAAGCCAAGATCCCAGGTACTCTCTTTCAGTCACATCCTGGAGAAGCTGTTTTTTGGCTCATAAATTAATCATAAATCATAGGATAGAATCATAGAATCATTTCAGTTAGAAAAGACCTTTAAAGATCAGTGAGTCCAACCTAACAGAGTCACAGAATAGTGGAGGTTGGAGAGACTTCTGGAGATCACCTAGTCCAACCCCCTGCTAAAGCAGGTGCACCTAGAGCAGGTTGCACAGGAACAAATCCAGGTGGGGTTTGAAAGTCTGCAGATGAAGAGACTTCACAACCTCTCTGGGTAGCCTGGTCCAGTGTTCTACCACCCTCACAGCAAAGAATGTTCAAGTGAAACCTCCTGTGTTATGATTTGTACCTGTTGCTCCTTGCCCTGTCTCTGGGCACCACTGAAAAAGAGCCCAGCCCCATCCTCTTGACCTCCACCCTTTAGATATTGATCAGCATTTATAAGATCCCCTCTGTTTGCTCTTCTCCAAGTGAAACAGCCCTCAGGTCTCTCAACCTCTCCTCATCAGAGAGATACTCCAGTTCCCTCAGCATCTTTGTGGCCTCTGTTGGGACTCTTTCTAGTAGTTCCCTGTCAGTCTTGAACTGGAGAGCCTAAAACTGGACACAATACTCCAGGTGTGGCCTCACCATGGCAGAGCAGAGGGGAAGGAGAACCTCTCTTGACCTGCTGGCAACGTTCTTCCTAGTGCACCCCAGGATACCACTGGCCTTTTTCGCTACTGGGGTATTAATATTTCCACATCCATCTTGAATCTTTGTGCTTCTGTAGAAGATGAACTGAAAGAAATTAGTCTGCATAAAGAATATTCTTCTGTCTTAGAGAGAAATCCTCTTGAATCTGAATGTTGCCTGTGGCTTGGTGCCAACACATCAAGCTGTTGCAGTAAAATGAAGTATAAAATAGGAGCTTGGCTGTATAAAATTGCTCTGGCCTTTTCCTCCTACTGCATTGCTCAGAATGTGGAAGGAAACTAGTGTGAAGACATGTTGGAGGGTGGCTTCTGTGGTCTGTGAGAATGTTTCAAGATGTGCTTCTCTGAGGACAGCTGCTCCCACTGCAGGAACCACTTCCTTCCAGCAGACATCTGCAGAGAAGGGCAAACAAGGCAGGTTCTCTTGCAATGTTTTATCTTCCTAAGTGCTTCATAGTATAGCCATCAGAGTCAGCAGCCTCAGGATAAAGAATATTTTAAATCATCTAACATTTTAGCTATCCAGAGAAACCTCATGGTGAGATCCATGTTCTACAAGTTTAACTGGAGCAATTAGATCTTTTTTTCTCAGGGATGTTTTTAGGAGAACTGCATGGAATGATTAACTTTGTGATGCCTACAAATATAATTGCCAGTTAACATTTCATTTGTCATCTCTTAACTTCATGTTTCAAAGTGAGTGTAGTAAACATGAAATTACAGGTTTCTTCCCTTTCTATAAGATGCCACCTAGGCTCTAACAGGCTTGATTGAAAAGCTACTTCCTGTAATAGCCAGCCCTTGGCATTTGTAGGCATGTAGAAAATCCAGGTTTAATTCCATCTCTGAAGGGCTTTGATGACTTTAATCAGTCTTGGGTAAATTACCCAATTTCTGGGCTATTTAGGAGATATGTGGAAAGGCTGTTTTGAGGTCCTGAAGATGAGGAATGTTTGATGTTGCTTTGCATGGGTGAGAGGAGGAAGACTTTGAAAGGAGCTCCCGTTTGCCCTGAAACACAGTAACTTCCAGATACCTACCTGCCTTTCACAGGAAAGGTCCTTTTTGTGCCTAATTTACTTAATGATTCTGAAATGCTGTGAGCTGAAGTGCAAATTTTGTTCATTCACAATAAGAAAACTATGACTAGATCTTGGTAGTCGTTATTTACATAACCCTTGGACCAAGTAAGTTTCCTCTGCCTTTCAGATGCTATTTCTGACAGCTCAACAAGTCTCAGAGAAACGAAGGCTGACATTCATAGAATCATGGAATAAACAAGGTTGGAAAAGATCAACAAGTCCCAAACTATCACCCAACACCTCATGACTAACTAAACCATGGCTTCAAATGCCACGTCCAATCCTTCTTTGAACACCTCCAGTGATGGTGACTCCAACACCTCCCGAGGCAGCACATTCCAGCGGCAAATCACTTTCTGTGAAGAACTTTCTCCTCATCTCAAGCTTAAACCCCCTCTGGCACAACTTGAGACTGTGTCTTCTTGTTCTGGTGCTGGTTGCCTGGGAGAAGAGACCAACCCCCTCCTGGCTACAACCTCCTTTTAGGTAGTTGTAGACAGCAATAAGGTCTCCCCTGAGTGTCCTCTTCTCCAGGCTAGGCAACTCCAGCTCTCTCAGCCTCTCCTCATAGGGCTTGTGCTCCAGACCTCTCACCAGCCTCGTTGCCCTTCTCTGGACATGTCTGAGTGTCTCAATATCCTTCTTAAATTGAGTGGCCCAGAACTGGACACAGTACTCAAGACCTCCCACAGGGGTCTCACGCTATTCATCTCAGCAAATAGGATTTTGCTTTGAGTGGTAGAGCTTGTGCTTTACCCAGGCAGGTTCTGTGCAGCTGTAGGGAATATAAAACTGTTGGCCTTTCTGCAATGCCAAGATAGAAAAGTGACAAATTGGGAAGATGCCTTAACATGGATTTAATGGAGAAAAACATCTGAGTTGAACTTGTCCATATTTTAGATACTGCACTTGATTTGTTACTGTGGCTTATTTTAAATGTGATTCCTAAGTGATGTTTGCATTTGCCAGGGGAGTTTATTCAGCTTCAAATGATGATAACAGCACAAAAATTTCTAAGGATTATTTTTAACCTTTATGTTAATGTTTCATTGCTGCCAGGTAAAACCATCATCCAGTGGAAAAATACTTGCATCTAACAGAATAGAATAGAATAGAATAGAATAGAATAGAATAGAATAGACCATGTTGGAGGAGATCTTTAAGATCATCACGTCCAACCTATCATCCAACACCACCTAATCAACCAAGCACCCTATCAAGTCTCCTCCTAAACACTTCCAATGATAGTGACTCCACCACCTCCCTGGGCAGCCCATTCCAATGGGCAATCACTCTCTCTGTGTAGAATATCTTCCTAACCTCTAGCCTAAACCTCCCCTGGTGCAGCTTGAGACTGTGTCCTCTTGTTCTAGTGCTGGTTGCCTGGGAGAAGAGACCAGTCCCACCTGTCTACAAGCTCCCTTAAGGTAGTTGTAGAGAGCAATAAGGTCTCCCCTGAGCCTCCTCTTCTCCAGGCTAAGCAACCCCAGCTCCCTCAGCCTTTCCTCGTAGGGCTTGTGTTCCAAACCCCTCACCAATTTTGTTGCTCTTCTCTGGACACGTTCCAGCAAGTCAACATCCTTCCAGAACTGGACACAGTACTCAAGGTGTGGCCTAACCAGTGCAGTGTACAGGGGCAGAATGACCTCCCTGCTCCTGCTGGCCACACTATTCCTGATACAGGCCAGGATCCCACTGGCCCTCTTGGCCACCTGGGCACACTGCAGGCTCATGTTCAGCCTACCATCGACCAGTACCCCCAGGTCTCTTTCTGCCTGGCTGCTCTCCAGCCACTCTGACCCCAGCCTGTAGCACTGCATGGGGTTGCTGTGGCCAATGTGCAGAACCCGGCACTTGGATGTGTTCAATCTCATGCCGTTGGATTCTGCCCATCTGTCCAGCCTGTCAAGGTCCCTCTGCAAAGCCTCTCTGCCCTCCAGCAGATCAACACCTGCCCCCAGCTTGGTGTCCTCTGCAAATTTACTGATGATGGACTCAATGCCCTTATCCAGATCATCAATAAAGATGATCAAATCCTAAATCACCCTAGCAGACCAAGACTCAGTGCATATCTGGCATGTGAGCATCACTGACATGAGAAACAAGCAATCCTCAAGAGGGCAAGAAGGCCAAGAGCATCCTGGCCTGTAGCAGGAAGAGTGTGTCAGTCACACCCAGGGAAGTAATTATCCCCCTGGAGTCAAGGTGAACCCACACCTTGACTACTAGGGTTAGTTCTGGGGTCTTCACAACAAAAAAGACATTGAGGTACCACAGTGGGTCTGGAGAAGGGCAACAAAGCTGGTGAAGAGTCTGGAGAGCAGGGCTGGTAAGGTCTGACCTGGAGAAAAGGAGCCTGAGTGAGATCTCATTGCTTCTACAACTCCCTGAAAAGAGCTTGGAGCCTGGTGGAGGTTGGTCTTTTATCCCTAGTAACAAGTGACAGAACCAAAGGAAATGGCTCAAGTTGCACCAGGAGAGGTTTAGATTGGAGATTAGAAGAAAATTCTTCGCTGCAAGAGTTCTCAAACACTGGAACATGTTCCCCAGGGAGGTGGTTGAATCCCTGATCCTGGAGGTGTTTCAAAGGGGCAGAGAGATGGTCCTGCGGGAAATGGTTTAGCCCCAGACTTGGTGGAGTTAGAGAAAGGTTGGGCTGGATGATCTTAAAGGTCTGTTCCAACCAAAACAGAAAACCACAAAATCACTATTGTTGGAAAAATCCTTTAAGATCACCAAGTCTGTGATTATCTGTTCTATGATTCCATGTTGAAATGTATGGAGCTGGAAGAGCAAGCCAGGAGGCTGTTCTGGAAAAAAGCCTTTAAGATCATCCAGTCCAAACACTATCTGTTCTGTGATTCTATGTTGAAATGCTTGGAGCTGGAGGAATAAGCCAGGAGGCTGCTTCTCAGCAGCCCAATTTGCATGCAGTGCAATCCAAGCATACCAGAAACCTGGGGGTTGCTCTCTGAATTTCCTGCTTGCAAATGTATGAGCACTTGAGA
This sequence comes from Picus viridis, assembly GCA_033816785.1. Taxonomy (NCBI): domain Eukaryota; kingdom Metazoa; phylum Chordata; class Aves; order Piciformes; family Picidae; genus Picus; species Picus viridis. The sequence continues at coordinate 18,011,799 of CM066574.1, read as the reverse complement.
TGAAGTAATTCATGAGAGACTAGAATCCCTCTCTCCCTCAAACACTTAGCCATAATGCACAGCATTAATAGCACTTAAATGCCAGAGACTGGCACTTCATTTTTTTCCATCCTAGTAGAATGAATTGTTCCTGGTTTATATATATATATATGAGAGACTGGCACTTCATGGATTTTTGTGCATCCTAGTAAAATGAATTGTTCCAGTGCTTGATTTAATTTTCTTGGCTTCTACTTCAAAGCAGCACAAGAAAAAAATAGTTAGAATCATAGAATGGTCTGGGTTGGAAGGGACCTCCAAAGGTCATCTAGTCCATCCCCCTCTGCAGGAAGCAGGGGCATACTCAACTAGATCAGGTTGCCCAGAGTCTTGTCAAGACTGACTTTGAATATCTCCAGGGATGCGGCATTCCAATATTTTGGCCCAGGGATACATCTGCTACAGATAAAATCTGAACACACTTAAATTTAGCAATTTGTCTGTGATGGAATTTCGTGACTGGGTTTTCGCCACATGGAAACATGCACCATGTGCTGGTATTTTGATTTTTTTTATCCTCTTTTTCCTCTGGTATTCGGAGTCACTTGAGTATTCAGTTTCATTTGAAATACAATCCTACTACTGCTAACCTTGACTGCAAGCAAAACCTCCCACTTAGGCCTTTGCAAAGTGTGACTGGTAACATCAGCTTTTATTTAGAGTTCAACTGAGGGGAACGATCTACTTCCTAGTGAAAACTGAAGATAGCATCTGATTTTTCCTTGCTGTTAATAGCACCATAAACTGTGTGAGTCTAGTCTTTATATAGTAAAGTTTTGACTTTTCCAGAAGCTGGCAGATGAAGCTTTCATGTTCAAGTCATCTGTTTCATCTCAGAGCTTTGTTAAACTAGGCAAATGAAATGACAGTGCAAAAACCTTGCTGTAATGCACATTGGAATATTCAACATGTGCCAGTGTTCCACCACCCTCATAGCAAAGAACATGCTCGCCCTACTCTTCTTATCTTAGTAGTAAAATGGCTGTGTGGGTTTTCTCTGTGTGACCAGGCTGCCTGCAAGCACTTCCCCTTGGATCATGGCCTGTCTTGTCAAATACTGCCTTGTGATAGCATTGAGAGTATGGGTGTTGTGCACAGAGCTGCCCAAGATAGAAGGAGTTAGCAGGTAGCATGGCATCTCAGGTGGTAGACTTGGATGTAAGGTGTTAGGTAGTAGGTTTGCTTTGAATCTCATTGCAGTCACTGCTGGTCGTGTGCTCCATTCCCATGATGCAGTTGCCTCTTTCAGGTTTAAAATGCAATAATCAGATTATGAGTATTGTTTCCAGCCTTAATTGTTTTAATTTAATTTATCATTAGCTCTGGATCAGGACCTTGCTGCGGTACTCTCTCTACTATGTTTGTTTAATTATATTTAACTCAGTCTCTCTTTCCCCAGATGCTAAATAAGCCTGCAGCCAAAGACTCAAAATCAACAGAGGGCTAATTTCACAGCCTCTGTTGGTAGGGTATGAGAATATTCTGTGGGAATTCTCATATTCTATGAGCAATCTGTTGCATCTACTGGTTAGTTGCCCATCTCTCCATAGCATGACCTGGCAGCAGGAAATCAACCCCATTTAACATGAAATTATTCTTCCTCTTTGTACATCTCATAACTTGGTTAGGTACCTGATTTTGCTGGTTTACCTTCCTTTGGATCATTTCTTCCCTCCTGGTCTTTCTACATTCAAATTACTTTTCTTTGCTCTGCTGAGACCCCACCTCAAACACTGCATCCAGGTCTGATGTCCCCAGCATAAGAAGGACACAGCGCTGTTGGAATGAGTCCAAGAGGAGGCCACAAAGATGATCCAAGAGCTGGAGCACTTCTGATATGAGATTAGGCTGAGGGAACGGCAGTTGTTCAGCCTAGAGAAGACTCCAGGAGAACCTCAGAGCTGCTTTCCAATATGTAAAAGGATCCTACAGGCCCATGGCAGGGAGGTTGGAATAGATGATCTCTAAGGTCCCTTCAAATCCTTCTGTGATGCTATGATTCTGTGATTTGGACAAGAGGAAATGTCTCACATTGCACCTGGGGAGGATTAGGTTGGACATTAGGAAGAATTTCTTTCCTGCAAAGGTGGTCAGGCATTGGAACAGGCTGCCCAGAGAGGTGGTGGAGTCACTGTTTCTGGGGGTGTTCAAGAAATGTGTGGCCATGGCACTTTAGGACATGGTTTAATGGCCATGAAGGCATTGGGTTGATGGTTGGACACAATGATCTTAGAGAGCTTTTCCAAACTTTATGATTCTACAATTATTTTGTCTGAAGACTCCGGTTTTACTTGAAAGATCTGTATTGTATCTGTGTACTGAGCACCTCTGCAGAGAATGTGGGTGTTCAGGTAAGTCTCATTTCCACACTGATGTGTTGTAATCATTAGTTTCCTAACAATACTTACTACAAGTGACCAATTTATCATTTTCCCCCCCCATTCTTCAGCACAAGTGGAACTGTGCTACTGCCAAGGAGTTCTGATGTTTACCACCATCCCTGTGGCTCTATTTCCCACACAAGCAAAGTTTCCATGCCCTGGGGATACTTTTCACAGGAGTTCGGAGAGGCCTCTTTCAGCAGAAGTGTTGCTGATTGCCTATGGGCAGAGAGCAACTGCTTTGAGCTGAAGACAAGTGAAACCAGCATGAGGAGCCAAACTGGCAGAATCTGATGCTGTGGAAATCTGCACCCATTTATGTTCCTGTATCTGCTTGTTTAGAGTCAACACCAGTTCCCATTTGCCTATTTTAACTGCTTTTACTGCTCCCTCACAGTCTCCATACAACAAGAATCCTGAATGGCAAAGTTGGTCTTCATGTTTCCCTGCTGGGCATGTTGCAGAAGATGGGGGTCACCATGAATGCAGACCCTCAGGAACAAAGTGATTACCGAGAGTGAACAAATGGGCATTTCCTCAAATCCATGGAGCCTCTACAAGCATGAGAGGTGTGAAGACTAATTAGGGATGTGACTGAAGGTGAAGGGAGAATAGAGAACCTTTCTTCTGGCTGCTCTGAGGAGCGCTCAGTTCCCTCTGTTTTGGGGAGAACCTGGCTTCCTAATATGTCTCACATGTCACTCTCTGTTTGCTCTGCTGCAGCTAGGTTTGGTTCAGTGGTAAAAACCAACAAGGTATTAGATTATGGTCTGATTCAAATCTGTCTTGTACAGAAGAATTATGTGTTCCTCTGAATATTTCTGTAGTAGCACCAGGACCATTTGTACAAGCTTCAATTAGTAATAGTACATTTCATCTAGAAATACCAAAGGGCTTCATAAAATTAGTTCTATAGCTGTACTTTAAAAAGCGTATTTCCCATCTGTGTTGTCCCTAGAAAGCTTCTTTAATGAGCGAGTAAGATTAGTCAGTAATGATTCTTGAATTAAATTGCCTTTGAACTAGCAAACCACTTCTCTTTTCTGCTGAGCTTCATCGTAGGAATGGAAACTTTTACTTTGTTAATAAATGACTAAAAATGAAGTTTTTTAGAACTTCAGAGTCTCAATGTATGAAATAACATTGTGCTCCTTCTTCAAAGAGACATCACATATCCCTTGCTTTCTTGAGCTTCAACAGAAGGTCATCCAGTCCAACCCCCCTGCAGTCAGCAGAGACATCCTCCACTAGAGCAGCTTGCTCAGAGCCTTGGCCAGCCTCACCTTGAAGATCTCCAGGGATGGAGACTCAACTACTCCTTGAGCAACCTGTTGCAGTGTTCTACCACCCTCATGGTGCAGAACTTGTTCCTAACATCCAGTATAAATCTTCTCTTCTCTCATTTCAAACCACTGCCCCTCATCCTGTCACTGCAGGCCTTTGCCAACAGTCCCTCTGCAGCCTTCTAGTAGCCCCTTCAGATTCTGGACAGCCCGGAAGCTTCTCTAAGGTCTTCCTGGAGCATTCTCTTTTTTAGGATGAATAACCCCATCTCTCTCAGCCTGTCCTCATAGCAGAGGTGCTCCACCCCCCTGATCATCGCCATGGCCCTCCTCTGGACCTGCTCATGATCTTACATCAGCTCTCAAAGTATGTCGTGTCACTTTGCTGTAACTAATACCATTAGCACTAATTATGACCCATAATTTCTACTAGAAACAAGAAACTTCGCTGCATTCGAAAGCCCCTGTTCTTGGACACGCTTTAGTTGTGCTCTGTATTCATCTTTTGTCAACATCAGCATTTCCCCAATATGTGAGTTTAAAAATATTTAAAGCTCATACTTTTATTTAGGGCCTAGAGCAAGCCAAAGTTATCATTGACTATTTTCAGGTGTCTGGGAGCAGGTCCAATAATTAGATAGAACCAGAGCAGCAAACCCTATTTATAGACATCAATTCCAAATAAATACAGAACAAGGAAGAATTCTAGCTTTGAGAACTGCTGCTTTTTAAACCAGCTATGGAAACAGACCCTTTTGCTGAAATTACTCGGGAATATGTTACATGAGCTAGAAACAGTACTTGGAAATCATTAATCAGAAAGCCAACTGTATCTGCAGATGCATCTAAATCAGGTGAAGGGAGATGACACTTCCCCTTGACTCCGTTCTGGTGAGACCCCACCTGGAGTCCTGTGTTCAGCTCTGCAGCACCCAACGCAACAAAGAGATGCAACTGTTAGAGCAGATGCAGAGAAGGCCACCAAGATGATCAGAGGGATGGAGCATCTCTGCTATGAAGACAGGCTGAGAGATATGAGGTTGTTCAGTTTGGAAAAGAGAAGGCTCCAGGGAGACCTTACCACGGACTGAGAGACCTGGGGCTGTTTAGTAGCGTGGAGAGGAAAAGGCTGAGAGGGGATCTTATCAACATCTATAAATATCTGAGGGATGGGAGCCAAGAGGAAGGTGCCAGGCTCTTCTCAGTGGTGCCCAGTGGCAGAACAATGAACAATGGGTACAAGCTGGAAAACAGGAGACTCCACCTCAAGACGAGGAGACAATTCTTTATGGTGAAAGTAATGGAGCACTGGACCATGCTGCCTGGAGAGGTTGTGGAGTCTCCTTCTCTGGAGACATTCAACTGCCTGGATGCATTCCTATTCATCCTGCCCTAGGTGATCCTGCTTTGGCAGGGGGCTTGGACTGGATGATCTCTGGAGGTCCCTTCCAACCCCTAACATTCTGTGACATTTGATGAGATAATGAAAAGACATTGGAATAGAAGGTGATGAAGTGCTTAACAGCCTTTGTTTTGCCTGCCAGTTTTGGTGTGTCACTTTAAAGCTTTGCTTTATTGTAAGATCACAGCAGAATGCTGCAGCCTCCTGTGTGATGCAGAGGACTAATCAGCATTAACTCCTTATTGTATTGGCACCTCTGCTGGAAAAATGTCTGACAGAACTGATCTTAAGACTGATATTCCCAACCTGGGACCATTAAAGGCTTTTCATTCCCTTCTGTATCAAAATAAAACCATGAATAATTAGTTCAGAAGAAAATTAAAAAGAAAAATGAATGTTTGTCCCTCTGAGAAGAGAATGCAAAGGCAAATACCTGATACAGGCCATTTTAAATACTGCAGGATGTCAAGATGTATTGATATGAATCCCAAGAACCTATATGAAATGTAAATTAACTCCTCTTTTAATCTGTCAGGAACTGAATGTTGTTACTTGAAAGAGAAAACACCTCTAAGGCTTGAGGAAGCATGGGAAGACAATGCCACTCTGGTTACCTCATGAGAACTTAAAGGATAAGCAGGTCATAGCTCTTTAAAAAGTGGTTTCAAGACTCTTTGAAAGCACCCACAGAATAATAAGCTAAGAGAAGCACTTGCCATACTTTATCAGATTAGTAGCCTAATTCACTTCTCAGCTTTAGGGAGCACAGTTTCTGGGTTATTATTGATACCAATCAGTTTAAGGTGTGCTTTAGTCAAAACCAAGACATATTGTCAGAGTTTCTATTGCATGTGTCAGTGCTTGCTGGGCAGAAAAACTTCTGTTCAACAAACTGTGGGCAGAATTCATGCAAAGCTTTGAATTAAAACACAAATAAAAAGGGAAGCAAGTGCTCATGTCCTCAGATCACCAACCATTCACTCTTTGATTGCTGGAGAGAATCACACCTTCAGATCTGTAAACTCTGGTTTCACAGAATCACAGAATATTAGGGGTTGGAAGGGACCTTGAAGGATCATTTAGTCCAACCCTCCTGCCAGAGCAGGATAACCTAGAGTAGATCACAAAGGAAGACATCCAGGAAGGTTTTGAGTATCTCCAGAGGAGGAGTCTCCACAATCCTGCTAGGCAGCCTGTTCCAGTGTTCTGTAACCCTCACAGTGAAAAAGTTTTTCCTCATGTTTAAATGGAACTTCCTATGCCTCAGCTTCCACCCGATGCTTGTCCATTGCCCCTTGTCCTTTGCTTTGAAGGTAAAAGTCACAGATGATAACATTTCAGCTTAATAAAAGACCTTGAAACCATGAAGGGCCTTGGCAGTCTGGAAGCAAGTTTGTTTGACTGCAGTGACAAATTCCTTTTGGTTCCTCTTGTGTCATATTCGCAATTGAATGTAGTTTGATTTTTCTTTGTAAATTCCCACAGCACATTGTTTTTGTATAAATCTGTCCCTGCCACTGTGTGGGCTGATTATACTGCAGTCCAAGACAAGTATATCTTCCATCCTGGAGACCTAATTCTTCCCTTCACGGACAGTTCTGGTAACTGGAGTTGCCTTGGGAAGCACTGATGGTTTTCTCTTCCATTTATTTCTACCTCTGTTAGCTCTGACACTGGTCTCCTGATTATTGTTCTTCTATTTCTCTAGAGAACAAAAAGAAATCTCCCACATTCCACATTGAATAGTGTGCTTTTCTCAAACAAACCCACTCACATGTCTAGTCTTCGCAGTTCCCTCCTTACTGATGTGTTGGGCAGTCTTTCCCCTTGCACTTTCCTTCTTGCTTTGATCTCCTGCTGAGAATTCTTAAACACTTCATCACAAGTATTCTCTTGATGGGCTGAGATTTGGATTTGTGTCTTGAGTGACCTGAAAACAGGCTTATCTTCTAGAATTGATACTATGGAAGAACTCCAAATGGGGATTGTCCCAGCCAGAGCACATTTGTGCTTTCTTGACTGCTCCCCAGCCTGTTCAGTTTTGATTAGGAAAAAAAAAATTAAAAAATCAGCATCTCTTCAGGTAATTTCTTTCACTTGAGTGATTAAACCTTGTGTTGAAAATGACACTATTTCTCCACCAGGCTGCTAGCTTTACAGTGGAGCCCTAGAGGTGAGAAACGGTGACACAACACATTACATTTCACACTGCCTGCATCTCTTGAAAGCTGTGTTGCTTGCAAACAGCTCAGCTTTAGCAGTAACACTTTTACTGCCAGACTGAGCTTTCTCTTCAGGCTTTTCTAGGAAGTCTGACACTGTTTTCCTGGCTTTATTTTTTCTGACATTGGATTTGAAGCTGCATGCCCTTTGTGCTCTGGCTGTGGCTGCAGCTCTAGCTGTCTGCTTCTCATTCCCTCACTCCTCCATGGAGAGCTTCAGGCAGAGCAGTTAAGTCTTGCAGTTCAGTAAGTTTATTTCTTACTACAGGAATCCTGAATGTCAGATTTCTCCTCAAATACTAAACAGCACCTGGTTACTAGTGCCTTCTTTAGGACAGCTGACTTTATATTTCCCAGTACACTTCCCATTTGTCTCCATTCAGGCTGAGAGGCCTCTGATCAGGGCAAACTAAACCAGCCTCTTAAGTGAGATTTTGATAATCAATATTTACTTTTAATTTGAGAGCTGTTCTTCATTAACTTTTGGAGGTCCCTTCCAACCCAAACCATTCTAGGATTCTACTTAAGTTCAATTTTCACTGGGTGTGCCCAAACATATTTCTCCTTTTTGAGAATAAATAGTTCATTTCTCCACAAAAACAAGTGCAAATATGATTAGAGAGCTGCTGATACAGTCCTGAGAGCTACCAACATTAGTAGCCTCCTGTGATAGGAGGAGTTCTTTGCTGAATGACTTGAGAAACGCTGGGGTTAGAATAGATTAGGTGGCTATATATTCATCAATATAGGCAAGTATCTCTCCAGGAGCTAGGATTTAGTGGTCCTTTAAAATTCATTTTACAAACACCTTGAATGCAAAAAAAACCTCTCACTTCTCTTCCTTTTTGCATCACAGGTCACTCCTGGAGATGATGTATGCTCAGATCTGAGGTGAAAATAATACCATTTGCACATATGCCTTGCCCTGTGTGTTGGGCACAGCAGGCTGTACAGTTACAGGCTTGTTGTCAGCACAGCAAAGTGTCTTGCAGACAGGGTTGGCTGGATCTCCAACAGTGAAGGACAAGTTTGGATTGGGAGCTCTGTGTAAGTCTGTGGCTGTACTGCAAGGGCAGATTTGGGCCCCTCACTAAAAGAAAGACATAGAGGTGCTGGAGCAGGTCCAGAGAAGGCCAGTGAAGCTGGTGAATGGTCTGGAGAACAGGGCTAGTGAGGAGCAGCTGAGGGACCTGGGTTTATTTAGGCTGGAGAAAAGGAAGCTAAGGGGAGACCTCATTGCTCTTCACAAATCCCTGAAAGAAGGTTGGAGTGAGGTGGGGGTTGGTCTTTTCTCCTTAGTAACAAGTGAGAGGAGGAGAGAAAATGTCCTGAAATTGTGCAAGGGGAGATTTAGATCGAAGATTAGGAAAAATTTGTTTCCTGCAAAAGTGCTCCTCAGAGAGGTGGTGGAGTCCTTGGAGGTGTTCAATGGTTTAGTGGTGTTGGATTAATGATTGGACTCAATGATCTTAGAAGGCTTTTCCAACCCAAACAATTCTATGATTCTATGACAGAAAGGGAACACTCCTCTTTCCATACAAGAACTGGGAACAGCAAGGATTTAAAGTATAAATCACATCAACAAGCAGCACTAAAAATGCTGGGTTTTCTTTGACCCAATTGCAAAGCAACAAGACACAAGATGCAGCAGAAAGTAAAAGTAAAGCTTTGGCCAAGAAAGATCATTGTCGTCACGATGACCAAGCTTCTTCCACACACACTGATATGTCTGTAAAGCTAGATGTCTTCTGACTCCCATTATTCTGCTGCCACCTGCTTTTGCTTTTTTCCCCATAATTAAAATGTTGATGCATTTCTTAATCTCTCTTAGTTTCAAAAGAAAAAAACCCCAACATGTCAGTGTATGAGGAGAAGGTCCATATGACCATCAGCATGGATGGATAAAGATTCTTTTACTTCCTTTTATTTAGCTCAGGAAAGACTCTTCACAACTGACAGTTTGTGGCAACAATTCTATTAATTTCAGTGAGGCTCAGATTAGCTCTTTGCTGAACAATAAAACATTTTGTCTCATTTTGCTTAGGGTGCTACTTCCTATGTGTGCCTCACTGTGTACCATCCCTCACACAGAAAACCCTGCTAGTGTTACTACAACACAATGACATTTGTCATCTGCTGTCTCTGATTACCAGAGCTCAACAGCCAACCTCAGGGGTTCAGTTTTGGGGTTTCTGGAGGTAGAATACACAAGGTCAGACAGCAGAAGGAATGAAAGCATAAGGGAAAAAAAACATCTGTTGTGAAGAAACAGTTCCTGAGAATGCTTTTGTTGAAAATAAATATAGTCTTGTACAGAAGTGAAGAACTGGGGAGCTGATCCAATCTCCTGAAACGAAACTGAGACACTGAAAAGACTTTCTAATGATATTGTACGCAGAATCACAGAACCATGGGATGTTAGGGGTTGGAATGGACCTTCAAAGATCATCCAATCCAGCCCCACTGCCAGAGCAGGATCACCTAGAGAAGGTCACACAGGAAGGCATCCAGGCAGGTTTTGAATGTCTCCAAAGAAGGAGACTCCACAGCCTCTCTGGGCAGCCTGCTCCAGGGCTCTGGCACCCCCAGAACGAAAAAGATTTCACTTCTGTTCCAGTGGCACCTCCTCTGCTCCAGCTTGCACCCATTGCCCCTTGTCCTATCATTGGACATCCCTGAGCAGAGCCTGGCTCCATCCTTCTGACACTGCCCTGCACATTTTTACCAATATGAATGAGGGCACCCCTCAGGCTCTTCCTCTCCAAGCTAAAGAGCCCCAGCTCCCTCAGCCTGTCCTCACAAGGGAGAGATGTTCCCCTGCCTTCAGCATCTTGGTGCCTCTGCACTGGACTTTCGAGCAGCTTGATGTCCTCTGTGAACTGAGGAGCCTGATCATGAAACACCCATATTTGAGGGGCCCATATTATACAACCATGTCATGCACATTTCCCAGCCTTTGATGGCAGGAAAACCTCTGAGAATCTTTGAAAGTATTTTTTAAATATCAATTTGTCTGGATAAGAAATGCCTTTTAAAGAATAAACCCCAAGATTTCAAACACAAACCCAAACTCTCTGCACACTAGATTCCAAGTTGGATTTCTTTCAGATGTTGCAAGAAGTGGAACAAACTTATCCAAGCCAGCAGTGGGGGATGCATTCATTTAGAAAAGGCAGAATTAGGAATTTTTTCCTAATGTCTAACCTAAATCTCCCCTGGGACACTACAAGATGAGCTGGAAGGGAGTATGGGAGCTGGGGCCAGCCCCAGAGAGCCAGCCAGGCCTGCTGCTGAAGCACTCCTCTGGTAGTGCTGTTTGACAGTGAAGAACAGATTTCTTAGAACAGTGATTTCTGCCTCCTTTCCCATTTGGAGAAGTTTGTTGGCCTTTCCCATCTCTGCTAATACCGTCTCTATCACTGGATCCCTGCACTATCACCTGTGAATGTGTTTATTTGCTGCCCCCATTCCATTCTCATTTATCACTAAAGATCCATCTCTTCAGTATTCAGTTCAGCCAACCTGAATCACACCATATCCTCTGGCAGATACTCTTGGGTCTGCAGTAGCAAAAAAATATTTGTTTGAAGAATAGAGAAGAAACTATTTCAGAAACATTTCCCTGGTAGATCTGTGTTGATACCACCTGAGTGAGGACTAAGTATAGAAATCACAGCAGTCACTTAGCCTGAAAACACCTCTGCCTCCCCTCTACATTTAGAGTGCTGATTTTCAGCTCTGCTCCACTGATGTATTTTGACATCAGAATCCCAGAAGAAAATCATTTTAAACACAGGGGGAAAAGAATAAAATAAATTCTCTAAGATGCTTAATGTGAATTATGTCAAGTTGAGAACAGCAGCACAAAAAATTCAATTAGTATATTGCAAAGCACTGGTGAGTCCTGGGTTAAGGTTTGTAGTCTTCTCTACAAGAAGGACACTGAGGTGCTGGAGCAGATCCAGAGAAAGGCAATGAAGCTGGTGAAGGGTGTGGAGAACAGGGCTGGTGAGGAGCAGCTGAAGGAATTGTGGTTAAGTCTGGAGAAAAGGAGGCTGGGGGGACCTTCTGGCTCTCTAAACACCCTGAAAGGTTGAAGCCAAGGTGGGGGTTGGTTTCTTCTTGACAAGAACAAGTGATAGGAGGAGAGGAAATGGCCTCAAGTTGTACGAGGGGAGGTTTAGGTTGGATATCCGAAGAAAATTTTTCACTGAAAAGGTTCTAAAAGGCCTGGAACAGGTCCCCTAGGGAGGTGGTTGAATCACCATCCTTGGAGGTGTTTCAAAGAAGCAGAGGTGCTGAGGGCCATGGTTTAGCCCCAGACTTGGTGGAGTCAGAAAATGGTTGGACTCAATGATCTTAAAGGGCTTTTCCAACAAAACCAATTCAATGATTCCAAAGGAGATAGCTTGCAAAATGTCTTGCTATCAAAGCAGACAAAGCACTTCAGCAGCTTCATTGACCTTCTCTGGACATGCTCCGGCACCTCAATGTCTTCCTTGCAGTGAGGGTCCCAAAACTGAGCCCAGTACTCAAGATGTGGGCTCACCAGTGCTGAGTCCAGGAGGACCATCCTTGGCCCAGTCACAGTATTGCTGATCCAGACCAGGATACTGGTGGCCTTCTTGGTCACCTGGGCACACACTGGTTCATCTTAAGCTGACTGTGGATCAGCACCCACAGGTCTTTTTCTGCTGGGCAGCTTTCCAGCCACTCTTCCCTAAGCCTGGGGTGCCCATGGGGTTGTTGTGACCCAGGTGCAGGATTCAGCACATTATATGCAAGCTCATAACTTTTACCACATAGAGACAAGATTCTGAATTCTGTATGTTTTAGACAGATGTGGGCATGAAAAACCTGTGCAAAACTTTTGAAATTCTTTTGGCCTTCCAATGCTGTAAATTAGAGGAAAATTCAGGAAAGCAAGCAATGAAAGCTGTAAGCTTTAAAACATTTGCAGAGTGTATGGTCTGGCCATTGATCAAAGCAACAGAAGTAAAAGGAGGAGAGGAGAGAATGCTGGTGGATGGTTAGGGACCATGCTCTGACTACTTTCATGCCCTCTCTCTGAACATGCTTACTGAAATAACCTCCTCTCTGCAGCATGCTTAGGGATTTGACTGACAAGGTCTGGCTGGAACACATATGAGGAAAATGAGTTTCAAACCTATCAACATCCACACCAGAAAGTTGAAATACCTCCAAAATCAAGTAGAAGCTTGGCTGGTTTGTACCTTAGGCACAAAGCAGCATTTTGGTTATCCGATAGGGACCCAGAACAGATGCATTCATCTCACCTACTGCTTGACTATTTGTGGTAGGGAATGCTTGAGAAAACTGCAGACTGCTGCCAGTTTGTATAGGGGGAGATGAAATGCCACAATAAATGACTTATTGTGGATTATTCCCCTAGATCTAAACAGTGGTTCAGAGCTGCTTATAAAAGGAAATACACGAGGAAAAAAATCTTACATAACCCACTGGAATCTCGTGAGAGCAGAGATAGCTGCAGCTCTATTCCTATTGTATATTCATGAAATGGAAGGACAGGGCTGACAGCCCTAGAGAGAGAGATTTGTAAGGAATAATTCTTTCAGAATTCAATGTGCAGATTAAAGCAATTAAACTAGAAGCCACTCAGACACATTTCAAGGCTAAATGTTAACACTCTGTAGGAATAAGAACAGACTGACTTGTTGAGAGTGCCAACAAGTTTACTCCAGAGTTTCTCAATTTGTACCTGACACAGGCTACAGCCTAAAGCCGATTGTCCTGTGTGTAATATCCACTCTTGGGTGACTATAGTCTCCCAGTTTAGTGACTAAACAATTTTAGAATTGTTTTGATTGGAAAAGACCTTAAAGGTCATTGAGTCCAACTGTTAACCCAGCACTACTACCTCTAAACCATGTCTCTCAGCATCACAGTTACACATCTTTCAAATACCTGCAGGGACTAGGATTCAACCACATCCTTGGCCAGCCTGTTCCAACGTTTGAAAACACTTCCAGGGAAGAAATTTTTCCTAATGTCCAACCTAAACCTCCCCTGGTGCAGCTTAAGGCCATTTCCTTTTTCCTATCACTTTGAACTCGGGAAAAGAGACCAACACCCCCTCAAGCCAACCTCCTTTCAGTGAGTGTGAAAGTCTCCCCTCAGCCTCCTTTTTTCCAGACTAAACAACCCCAGTTCCCTCAGCTGCTCCTCAGGTTCTCTGTACCCCTCTATCAGCTTTATTGCCCTTCTTTGGACACATTTCAGCACATCAATGTTCTTGTAATGAAGGACCCAAAACTGAACCCAGTACTCATGGTGTGGCCTCACCAGTGTTGAGTCTAGGGAGACATTTACCTCTCTAGCCCAGCTGGCCACACTATTTCTGCTACAGGCCAGATTGCTGTTGGCCTTCTTGACAACCTGAGCACACTGCTGGGTCATATTCAGCCAGCTGTCTATCAACATTTCCAGATCTTTCTCTGCTGGGCAGTTTCCAGCCCCTCTTCCCCAAGCCTGTAGTGTTGCACAAGGTGGTTGTGACCCAAATGCAGTATCTGGCACGTAAAATCTCATACCATTGGCCTCAGAGCATCAACCCAGCCTGTGCTGGTCCCACTATAGAACCTTGCTGTCACCAAGCTGAACAACACTCCCTCCCAAGTTGTTATTGTCTGAAACTTACAGAGGGTGCCTCAATCCCCACATCCAGATCACTGATAACAATATTAAAGAGAATTGGTCCCAGGACTGAGCCCTGGGGAACACCAATTGTAACCAGCCACCAACTGGATTTAACTCCATTCATTACCACCTTTTGGGCCACAAAGTCATTTTTTTAACCCAGAGAAGCATACTTCTTCCCTGAAAGCATTCTCAAAGCTTGGAACAGGCTGCCCAGGGAGGTGGCTGAATCCTCCTCTCTGGAGGTGCTTCAAAGAGGCAGAGATGTAGTGCCAAGGCCCCAGCCTTGGGAGAGTGAGATAATGGTTGGACTTGATGGTCTTAATGGTCTTTTCCAACCAAAACCATTCAATGATTCTACACAAAGAAGTGCCACCTGCTTTGTCAAAGTACAGCAAAATGTCAAAAGACAGCTCCAGTGTGCATGTAACTGGGGCGTTTGTGGTGGAGTCACTGTGAAACTCAAAACCCCAGGCTGAAGGGTGGTGAGTAGTGTTGGATGGAGATTAATAAAATGAAACATGATGGCTCTAAGGCTTAGAAGGTGAATAATACATTGGGAGATTGGATATGAATTTAATCATCTCACACATGAAAAAAGGAAAAGCTGAAGCTACTGCATAACATAGGAAGTTAATTATTTCATTATTACGAGTTTATCATTCTCAGTGCTCACATTTTCTCTACCTTTTCTCCCATCCAGGTTTCTACTTCTGAAATTATGTGTGCCACCACTTTGCTGGATGCATTAGAAAGAGCTCTCTTGATACATTCTAATATCAGGTTTGCTTTTTTCATACCATATCACATTTATGACTATTGCTTGTCTTCTGATAAACTCCTGTATCTTGATCTTGTTCTGTTTGCTCTTTCCACCTAATGAGATTCTACCTTTTGAGCAGATATTTTTGCTCTTAAATCCATGGCCTACCATGTAGCATTGTTACATTCCATTTCATTTCTATTATTTTTGCCCTCTAGGTAATCTCGTTCTTGCAGCAGGATACTCTGTTGTTCATCTGTGTTTCCAGTATCTTCCACCTTGTGTCATCAGTCAGTTTTATTTCTTCATTTCTAATTAGCCCAGGGTCATTAATGAGAACAGTGAATGTGCTGGTTTAATGTAGCATTCTGAATCAGAAGGATGCTCTATCTACTTGAGTCCTTTTTTTGTCAGTCTTGGTTTTCCTCCTGCTATGCTGTCAGCTTTAATTATTTGATAAATGATGACAGCTTCTTCCTCTAGTCTAACAGCTGTGTTTTATTTTTGAGAGTGGGACTGGTCATGGAATCATAGAATCACAGAATTGTTTCTGTTGGTAAATCCCTCTAAGATCATAGAGTCCAATCATCAACACCAGCATGGCCATCAACCCATGTCCCAAAGTTCCATGTCCACAAGTTGCTTGAACACCTCCAGGGATATTGACTCCTCCCTGGGCAGCCTGTTTCAACACCTGACCACTCTTGCAGGAAAGCAATTTTCCCCTAATCTCCAATATAGCCCTCCCCTGGCACAATTTCAGGTCATTTCCTCTTGTTCTATCACTTGTTCCTAGGGAGAAGAGACCAACCCCCACCTGGCTCCAGCCTCCTCCTCTCACTCGCTCACTCTGCTCTGTCCCAGGTTTGGAACAGAAGAGAAGTCTAATTGGCACTGTTTACAAGCCATTGCACTTGGGAAGAGCTATGCCTCCATCTGATAAGTAAAGATGTGAGGGATGGGAAGATTATAAGTAATTCATGCTTTGAGCTCTATCTGAATTAGAAAAAAAAATATAAATGGAAATTAAGGAAAGAAAATGAATTGAAAGGAAGCAGGTACATTTGGAAGACAAATAGATTTTACTGCAAATTAAGCATTGGGAGTTTTGATATCAGATGGACTATGAGCAACTGGTGATTCTATGCTTACTTCAGTCTCCAATACAGTCACTTCTTGAGATCTTCCCCTACTCAAATTTGGATCTGATGCCCATGTGCTAGGACCAGAGAACTGCTCATGGTAGACTAGTGCAGCTCTCCTTCTGGAAGAACTCTTTCTTCTCATTACTCTGTAACTCATGCACTTGTGTCTGTAGAACAAAGGGTTTCCATCTCATACTCCTATTGTCTCCATACTCACAGAGGAGAGACCACAGGGTTCGTTGTGGCATGTACTGTTCCTCTTTAGCTGTAGGAGAGTTCAAATCTGCTAGCTAAATCCATTGGTTCATCTTCAGCATAGCAGTGTCCTGGCTTTACACAGCCTGCTCTCAGAAGCAAACCCTCTCCCCCACACACAGATGAGTGGGAAAACAACCCCCAGAAAACCCTTCCAGGCTGAGATAAAGAGTTTACTGAGATGATAAGCTATACAATTACCTTAGCAGAAGGTGTGTGGGTTGTTTTGTTTATTGAACTTAACATCAGCCTATCAAAATCATGTTTGGGTTTGTCAGTAAATTATCTAATATTTAGTCCGTAAAATTATCTAATGTTCCAGTAGTGGAATGTCCTGAGACTAGCCATATTAAACATCTAGCAATCACTAAAAGTCAATATGTCATATTTGAATATTATTTTAATATCCATTCTTTCTCAAGAACACTGGTTTCATAGTCTGCCCCTTTTCCACCCCACCCACCCTATTTCCCCCTTTTTTCCCCTTGGAACCCAGAGCACCTGGGCTCTGTTGCAGTCTCCTCCCACACCAGGTGTGGCCACTTTGCCCTCCCTGCCCACTCTCCTTTTTAATTCCCCCCAGGAAAAGCAGAACCCCTAAGGTGAGCCCATCTGGGCTGAGGCATCCTCCTCTCATCACTGGTGAGTGCCCATGGAGCACACTGGGTGATGGTGGTGGTGACAACAAAGGCCGGGGGCCTGGTGGCCCCCGGTTGTTAAGGAACAATATTCATTGCTACTCCAATATCATTCACGGGTACTGGCTGGGCTTCCTTACTGGGGCTGAGCTCCTCTGTGTGGTGTCTTGACTGCTTTGGCGTCTTGCCCTTAGCACTGGGATGGGTACAAAAACGGTGAAGATGAGCAGGAGCTGTTTAGGCAGGGTAGAGGATGGTGTAGAGGGAGCAGGAGCTGCTTTGGGAATATGAAGCGGGGTTAAACTAGATGACCTTTAGAGGCCACTTCCAATTCAGGTGAGTCTACGATTCTGTGACTCTGCTCTAGTTCCAACCCCCTTGCCATCAGCAGGGACACCCTCCACTAGACCAAGTCAGCATCTTTGAGGGCTTTTTTTTTTTTTTTTTTTTTTTTTTGTAATTCACTTAAGCACAGCTCTAGAGGTACAGGGATGCTTACAGACAGATGCATGAAAATATAAAGGAGGAGGGAGTGATGTGATTGGCCATTGGAATGGGCTGCCCAGGGAGGTGGTGGAGCCACCATCACTGGAGGTGTTTACGAAGAGACTGGATGGGGTGCTTGGTGCCATGGTTTAGTTGATTATATGGTGTTGGATGATAGGTTGGACTTGATGATCTCAAAGGTCTCTTCCAACCTGGTTAATTCTATTCTATTCCTTTCAGGGAGCTGTAGAGAGCAGGGAGGGCTCCCCTCAGTCTCCTTTTCTCCACACTTAACCACCCCAGTTGCTTCAGCTGTTCCTCATCAGCCCTGTTCTCCAGACCCTTCCCCAACTTTGCCCTTCTCTGGACCCGCTCCAGCACCAAAGAGTCTTTCTTGGAGTAAGGCCCCCAAAACTGGACCCAGGCCTCAAGGTACTGAGTTCAGGGGGACAAACACTTCCTCACTCCTGCTGACCACACCATTGCTGATCCAGGCCAGGATGCTTCCAGTCTTTATTTGCTGGGCAGCTTCCCAACTACTCTTGTCCGAGTCTAGAGCATTCATTGGGTTGTTGTGACCCAAGTGCAGGACCTGGCAGTTGGCCTTGATCAGTCTCATGCAACTGACCTCAGCCCATCAATCCACCCTGTCTAGATTCCTCTGCAGTCTTTCTACCCTCAAGCAGATCAACACTCCCAACAAATTTAGTGGTATCTGTAAACCTGCTGAGGGTGCAGATCTAGGTAGCACAGAGACAAAACAGAGTCTGATTTGAGTCTCACAAGTGAAAGAAAGTGTTCCTAGCATACCTGTATCTTTTCCATCCCTTACTTCTGATGCTAGATGGTACAAGGCTTTTTTTTTTTCTCTTCGACATTCGCAAGTACTGGCTTCATATAACGATTGACCTTTACTTCATTACAGATGATGAGCAAGCTCTGAGTGTGTATTTGCTTAGCACACAGATACCCACAGGGATTTTGTACAAAAATAGCCTGAGGCTCTGGAAATTGGACAGGAAGAAATGAAAAGTCTAACTCAAGGTGTTTTGATTTCACTTGGGAGGAATCACCAGGGAGGGGAACCCTCCTTATTTCTTCTGGGTCGAGAACCAAAGACAGTTCTTCAGTTTGCATATGAGAAGGTCATATAACCTCATTAATGCGGCCTGAAAGCTCTAAAACACTCAGGAAAAAATAAAGGAGTGGGCAGGAGACTTAACAAAGCATTTGAAAATGGAAAATGTTGGATTTTGAAACATGTCAGTTTCGATAAAACTAATTTCTGGTTGAATAAAAATTAAAAATACTCTTGAAATGTTCTGGGTTTCTGCCACTTTTCTCTTGTGAGACCTCACCTGGGGTACTGTGTCCATCTCTGGAGCCCTCAACACATGAAGGGGGACTAGATTAAGTCCAGAGGAAGGCCTCAAAAATGATGATCAGGGGGCTGGAACACCTCTGCTTCAAGGACAGGCTAGGGGCTGGGGTTGTTCAGCCTGAAGAGAAGGCGGCTCCAGGCAGACCTAATAGCACCCTTCCAGTACCTGAAGGGGCTACAAGAAGGCTGCAGAGGGACTGTTTGCAAAAGCCTGCAGGGACAGGATGAGGGACAATGGTTTGAAATGAGAGCAGAGCAGATTCAGATTGGATATGAGGAGTAAGTTCTGCACCATGAGGATGCTGGAACACTGAAACAGGATGCCCAGGAAGGTGGTTGAGGCCTCATCCCTGGAGATATTCAAGGTGAGGCTGGCCAAGGCTCTGAGCAAGCTGCTCTAGTGGAGGATGTCCCTGCTGACTGCAGGGGGGTGTGTGTGTGTTTGAGTAGATGACCTTTGGAGGTCCCTTCCAACCCAAACTATTCTATGATCTGTAATTACCATATAAAAAATTAGAAGCTTTATCAATAAGATGCAATTAAAAGTTACTGCAACGTAATTTTTGTGCAGTAGAGGACCTAAACTCAAGGAAAGGGAAGTCTGATGGGGCTGTGTCATTCTCGCATTAAAAGAATTTATCCATGCCTCTTTTAAAAACTCTTCTGCCCATGGATCACTCTGAAGTGAATTCAAGTCTTGTCTTTCATATAAGCAATTGTGTCAACCAATCCATCCAATGCAATTGCTATAAGTACAAACCCATGGAATAGCATCTAATTAAACCCAGCAATCCCACTAAATAGTGTTCTTTTTAGAAATTGTATCTCTGAAGCACAACTCCCTAATTCAAGTGAAATTACTTTAGTGAATGGATTTAAATTTGGCAACGTTCCAAGCGAGTACTGAATCGTTTACAGACTTTTGCCAGTTTGTTGTTGGTGTGTTGTGTTGTTTTTTTTTTTTTTTTTCATGAACTTTGCTCATTGAGCTCAAACCTCAGTTATTTGTAATTGCCTTTTCCATGTTCTGGAAGCTATGGAAGTGCTCACCATAATTACAGTGAGCTTCAGAGAGAAGAACAGAAGTATAAAATGAAGCTACCTTTTTCCTGGAGATGGGACTGAGTTCTCAGTAGACAAAAGCTGTGTTCTTGCCTGTAACCATGTGATGCAGGGTGAGCTATTCTCCCACTCCCTTCTGGGGTCTGATCAGCAGCATTACCGGCACCATGAAGTAAATTTCCTGAAACGAATGGCAGAGAGACATTTTTCACAGGGAAGCAAGAGGTCTAAAACAGTAGCAAAATGATCACCACTCTTCCATACTTATTAAGCAAGCTCCATGGAGCAAAAATAATCAAAATTCTCTTTCTTGGAGTCCTACCGTTTGTGTTTCCTTTGAGTAAAAAACGGGTGCAATGTCAATGCTCAAATGTGTTTTTTGCAATGTTTTTTCTTCACCCAGAAGGTATAAAAAGTTCTTATGTTCAGAAATATAGGTTACAGATTAGATAAAAAACCTTGTGCTTGTCTTCTGCATAGTGGAATTAGATGATTCACATATAGTAGAACTAATGATCTTTAAGGTCCCTTCCAACCCAAACCATTTCATGACTCTTTGATTTATGAAGCTCGAAAGGAGTAAAAAACCAACAGTAAATTTTCTCCAACTACAAAGGGGACAATGAGTGTAAACATCATTTAAAAAATTTTGTCTACGCAGTTTGACACTGGGAGGAAGTCACCAGGTTATTTCTGTTGCCTTTCTGACCCAGAAACAAGGAACATCTCTCAAAGAACTACTCAAAAACCAGTGTAGACATGACACTTGGGGACATGGTTTAATGGCCATGATGGTTTTGGCTTGATGGTTGGACTTGATGATCGAGGAGGTCTTTTCCAATCAAAACAATTATTTTATGATTCTATTTCCTGGAGATTTTTACTCATCACAGAGAAAAGAGTGCAGTCAATTGGTTTTGGACGTTGAGTTTTCAGGCGTTTTCACTCAAGCCTGAAAAGTCTGTTTTCTATGTCACTTTCAAATTTAGATCGGTGAGCAGGTTGTTGATTTGCATCTTCACAGTTTATTCTCCACACAGCCACGTGCTTAGAGTGCACATACATAAAATGGTACCTTACCATAGCAACACATGGTCATGGCTGTCCATGCAGAACTTTAGCTGTTATCATGAAAGCTGCTTAGAATCATAAAATCATAGAATTATTTTAGTTGGAAAAAAAAACTTTAGGGTCATCCATTCTCTAATTCTGCATTATTCCTGTCTGCATGTAACTTGGTGACCATCCAGAAAAAAACAAATAGGTTTAAAACTAATGAGTTGTTTTCCAAGTTTTGGACTTCCCTCTTGGCTGACTGATATCAGATTTTTTTAGGGAGATAGGAATAATTGAACCAGAGGCCTAAATAACGCCCTAAAAAAAGCACAAGTGGTAAAATTGCGGCAGGCCAGAAAGCAAGCCATTTCTGGATTGGGGAAAGCACAAACGCTGCCTAAAGGCCCCTGGCGTTCATTGCCATCTAGTGGAAGAACTGACCAACACCTCCACTCTTCATCTGGTGTACAACATCAGGAACACCCAGGGAGGCACAAGCCCAGATATTTCCAATGCAGAGTGTGCAACACATCTCAAAACTTACTGACAGCAGCTACTGCAGCTTCAGAGTCTGGCTGAACACTTAAAGAGTTTCCCCCAGTAGCCAGAATTTATCTGCTGAGGTATTTTACTGTGCACTTGATAAGAAATCCTGATTCAGCTGGCCATGCGGAAAAATTAATCTTTGACTTAGTGGAAAATTCAAGCCTGGTCCTCTCCAGAGTACCACTTACCTGTGTTAAACCTCCCAGTGTGCAATGATTTCTGAATTTTGCACTTGATCTTCAAGTTATTTTGATACTTAGTCATCAAGAACATTTTGTCCAGAAAGGCTAAAAGAAAAGCTAACACGGAGAAATAAGAAACCTTACTAGTGAATTCTACAGCCAAAACTCAGCCCTATAAATTACAGTTTTAATCTACTCCTGTTCTTCTGTCTAGTCAGTACAAATACCAGGCAAAGATTTCATGCACAAGTCCCAGGAATAAAAAATCTGGAATTAATAGGAATTTGAAAGCGTGGTGGAGAGTTGGATCCATCTGTATATCCTTTATTTTTCCACAAATGAGCAAAAATTTGCTATCTCCACAAGCTGAAAAATAATTCCTTCACCATCACATGTTCTCTCTCACAGGGACAGACATTTCTAAGTTATGTAAGGGTACAAAACAGGCATTTCTTAGTTTTTTGCAATGTTTTTATATAACATAGGAAATGTTTAAAGTTCACTGAGTATTTCAACATGTTTGAAGTCATTAAGATTGGGAAAAAAAAATAAATAAAAGCCATCTAAGATCTCTGGCTCTCAGACTACTTCAAGAGCAGCTCCCAGCAACTTCTGCAGAAGAGTCCCAAAGCCATGACCAAACAAGATCCAATTTTAACAAGGACTATCACCAGGTCTGGTTCAGACAGAGTTAAGACAAGGCAGAACTGTCATAGTAACAAATATGCAGTAGCCTCCATGTGCCAGATGCCCACCAAGATGTGGAATTCTGAAGGAAATTAAGTGAGATACCGATTTTAACTGCCCTAGGCCCATGTTATTACTCCCTGTAGCAGTATTAAAGTAAATATCCTTCTATGGTGATCACTATTTCTCTTCCCTGACAGGTGAAGACAAACCAGTGTGACTATTCTCCTAATTTAAATGATAATTATCCAAAGGTAGGCAGGAGGAACTGGGACCAAAATATCTTCTCTTTCTGCCTCTTTCATTTGTTTGGGTTTTGGTTTTTTGTTTGGTTGACTGTTTTGTTTGGGTTTTTGTTTGGTTTTGGTTTTGGTTTTGTTCTTTTTCCCAGGCATTCTGTTAGGATTCAAAGGGGAGATTTAAAGGTTGGAGTAGATGATCTCAAAGGTCCCTTTCAACCTAAGCCTTTCTACAATTCTATGATTCTATGATGACCCCCACATCACTCCAACCTCCTTTTAGGGAGTTGTAGAGAGCAATGAGGTCTCCTCATCTCCAGCCCTAGTTCTCTCAGCTGCTCCTTGGAAGACTTGTTATCAATGCTGAAGTTTGGATATGAAGAGCCTTAAAAGTCTAAAGACTGAGTCTAATGATGCATAGACATGGTGCTGAGGGACATGTTTCGGCACCAGACTTCGTAGAGTCAGGGAATGGCTGGTCTTCATGATTTCAAAGGCCTTTTCCAACCAAAACGATTCTAGGGTTCTGTGATTCTGTGACTTTTCATAAAAGCTTCTGAGGAGCAGGTAGGAAATCTGCATTGTCAAACTTACTCAGTTTGGGACTCATAAATTCCATAGAGGATTCTAGATATTTTTTATCTTTTTAAACACTCCAGATATCCCTATTTCCCAGTTTCTATCATTCCAGTGTATTCTAACCATTTTGCACCAGAAAATGGCTGTTAACCTTCCAAATTTCTTCACTAACCTCTATGGACCCTTCTCAGCTCCTTTGACTGAAGTCACTACAATGATTTCACAATTCACCATTTACCTTCACTATGGTCAACCAGCAAACCAGGAACCAGAATATACAAATCTCTAACCTGGCAGAGTTTAGGCCATACAGCTTTACTCCATCCCAGTTTGTCAAACTGATTGAATACTCAGCAAAAAAATATAGAAATCCACACCTACTGATTGAAACCAAAATGCAGATTTTCTTTCTCATTCTTTGTTATCATTTTCCAAAGCATTCATACCAGTGGATATTTATTTGCATAAATGTTTCCCAAAGGCCTCGTGAATATTCATGTATGTAGATGCCTCTGTCTTGAAAGTTCTTGGGGGAGGAGGAAAAAGTTATTTGGCCTGAGACAAAATAAAATCATGTGGCTTCAGTAATGAGTCAAAATTTTATCCACAACAAATAGATAAAATGGTGGTGGGTGAAACTTCTACACATCATTCATCGGCCTCAGAAGAGTGAAGTTTATCTGTACTCATAAACAGGGAGGTCATTCTGCCCCTGTACTCAGCACTGGTTAGGCCACACCTTGAGTACTGTGTCCAGTTCTGGGTCCCTCAGTTTAGGAAAGGTGTTGACTTGCTGGAACATGCTCAGAGAAGGGCAATAAAGCTGGGGAGGAGTTTGGAGCACAGGCCCTATGAGGAAAGGCTGAGGGAACTGGGCTTGCTTAGCCTGGACAAGAGGAGGCTCAGGGGAGACCTTATTGCTGTCCACAGCTACCTGAAGGGAGGTTGCAGTCAGGTCAGGGTTGGTCTCTTCTCCCAAGCAACCAGCACCAGAACAAGAGGACACAGTCTCAAGCTGCACGAGGGGAGGTTTAGGCTGGATGTTAGGAAGAAGTTCTTCATAGAAAGAGTGATTGGCCATTGGAATGTGCTGCCCAGGGAGGTGGTGGAGTCACCATCGCTGGAGGTGTTTAGGAATAGACTGGATGGGGTGCTTGGTGCCATAGTTTAGTTGATTAGATAATGTTGGATGATAGGTTGGACTCGATGACCTCAAAAGTCTTTTCCAACCTGGTCTGGTCCTATTCTATTCTATTCCTACAATGACAGTTTTCTTGCTTGCTGCTTTCTCTGTCAAATGGGAAGAAGGAATGCTGAATGCCCACGGTGGATTAAAGCTGGCCTTCCTCACCTGCAGCTTTCAGCACAGCCACTGCAGAAGCCAAAGGAATATCCCTGAGATCAATCACTATGCAGAAGAATGGACAACCATGGGGCATGTGCAAGGCTTGGTTTGGAAACCATGTGGCCATATACATGTGAGACCATGTCTGTATCATACAATACTAGAATGATTTAGGTTGGAAAGGACCTCAGTGATCATCTCCTCCAACCTCCCTGCCATAGTTTATGCTGAGGGAGAACAGGTTCAGGCTGGACCTTAGGAAGAAGTTCTTCAGTATGAGAGTGGTGACACTCTGCAATGGGTTGCCCAAGGAGGTTGTGGATCTCTCCTCCCTGAAGGTGTTCAAAGCCAGATTGGAAGAGGCCTTGAGCAACTAAGTCTAGTTGGGAGGTGTCCTTGCACATGTCAGAGAGGTTGGATTAGATGATCCTAAGGTGCTTTCTGCTTTCCAGTCTAAGCCATTCTATGATTCTTCCACCCTGTAAGTGCTTTTTCTCTTTCGTACTCCTGCTTCCCTTCCTTTACCCTTCTGCCCACTGAAACTGAGGCAAAGCATTCATTCCTTCTGGATTCAGGCTTAGACTACTGTCCTACTATAGGGTATATTTAACCTGTATCATTCTACATGCAGAGAAATTCTCCTTTGCTTAAGAACCTCTTGCTATGTGTTCTAACTCCATCCACAAACCTAGTACAGCTTGACATTCAGCAGCCTTCCCTGTATCTGTATACTTTTGTGACTGTTACCTTCCTCATTCAATAAAACATAGTTTAAAATACTACCACTGAACACAGACTCAGTAACTGAAAATCTGCTGGCTCTAACAGTCAGGATACAGCTGGAAATTACTGTTGTTAGCACCATTTTTTTTCCCTCCACTTTGTGTCTGGAACTTTAGAGCCTCCTGTAATGAAATACTTTGCAGTGGCAGTTATCTTTCTATTAGCACTAGAGCTGGATCTGTCTGTATTCAGAACCAGGTACCTCCTATGTCCCCAGGAGATCCTTTCTTAAGAACCCTTCCCTAAACTGATTTGTGCATGTAAAAAAAAAAAAAAAAAAAATTGTTTTATCTAGATAATACCTTTCTCTAAATAGAAGTAATATGCAGTGCTAATCCACCCTTACCTTTATTTTCTCAAGTTTGCTCTCTCTAATAGCTATTCCTTTCATTGGTATGCTTTTTCCATGTCTCTTTTATCCCTCACAATATCAATTTTCATGCTCTTCAATCCTCCAGCTCTTATCTGTGTTCTTCAAATTTATGTATGAATTTCTCAGCTGATTCTTACTGATCTCATTCATCTTCCTGGCCAGATTGTGATGCAAGCCCCCTCTGCAAGTACAGTTTACCTGACTGCTTCTTCTGCTATTAGTTTTTTTCTAATCCCTTAATCTTGCAGAGTCCCTTTATCTGTTATATATCCTTTCACTGGAGATGGTTTCTGTACTGTAAAAATGGGCTTTGAGATCATCTGGCTTTCATATTCCTCTTGTCCTGGTTTTAAAACTCACTAGGTCAGTTGTGTCAGCCTTGAGTTCAGAAAAATGTTCTTCCTAATCAGGTGGAGTCAACCCACTGAACTTGTCCTGTGATGCTTCAACATGTGCAAATATTCACAGATTTCTTTTCACTAATTGATGAGCTGAGTGTCTGTGAGCATACTTGTGTCAAAATGCGTAATTACTCTTGATCTACTCAAGTGGGTATCATGTGCTAAGTGTCATTGGTCTTGGTGTGTGTAACCTTAGTTCACAACATTTTAATTGTCTAGATTGTGAATAGGAGCACACCAAATACCAGTACCGGTATTTGGAGAGGTTGGGTTTTGTCTTAGACTAGAATCATGGAATTGCTTTGGTTGGAAAAGGCCTCTAAGATCATCAAGTCTCTGCCTCTGATACTTTCATTTGCTTTGTTATTTGGCTCAGTCACTGTAAGAGTACAGCAGAAAGAAAGCAAGCTGAGATAGCATCAATTCAACAAGCTAAACTTCACTCTAAAGAAAGTCTCCTGATTTCCCTTGCATTCTGATGGTGGTACAAAAATCAACATTAAAAATGTCTTAAAAGCTAACTGGTTTGGGGTTTTTTTGAGAATTGTATAGCATGCAAAACAAAACAACAAACAAACAAACCCCCCACCAATTAGACAAATATAGCTAAATTTCAATTGTCACTGCATGTTATACTCAATTTTCCACACACCACAGATAGTGCTCCTGTTAAAACCAAATGGGTTTCCTTTTAGAGGGAGATTTAAACCTCTTGAACACTAATTTTGTTCACACTCAGGATTTTAGTATCCTGGCAGAAAAAGGAGACATGAGAGATTTTTGTCATTGGAAAGTGGCGTAACTCCTCTGTTCACTCCTCTTGATATACTTTTAGGGGTGTTAAGGGACTGTTTTTATTACGAGATCTAAGGACTGATGGCATAACACTACTTTCCAGAGTTAACAGACCCCTAAGGCAATCAGGAACACTTAGAATTGTCTCAAGTATTCTGTTTGCACACTGAAAAGACGAAAGCAGTTTGTCTTTGTTTAAAATTGGAAAGCCTTAATTCTGAGCTAATAAAGGCCAAAGAATTACTGAAAGTATGGAACACTAATTAAACCTCTACAGTTAATCAGACACATGTTGAAGCACTCTGCATGTGCTTCTAAGGCATATAATCTGCAAAGCAGATGACGTTCAGCCCATTCATGCAGTTCAATTTTCTTCAGTAATTTATTTTCTGCTAGATTAGTGAGAGTGTTAGAAATACATTATAAATACAAATTATAAAAAACACCATAAAGGGATGTATGACTGACTGGATACTTCCATATTCTAATGTTTTCCTAATAAGAACCAGAAATAAACAACTTCTGAAACAGACTGTTTAATTTCCTTGCCATGATGTATTTTTCCTTAAAAAAAATAAATTAAAAATGCATATTTTATTTTATTTTTTAAATTTAAATCAAGCTAAGTGTCACTATAGAAACTTTCCCTAACTTCTCATCAGGATAATTTAAAACCTGCTTCTACGTAAACCTTTTCTCTAGGGGAGAGTTTTAGAATAGAATAGAATAGAATAGAATAGAATAGACCAGACCAGGTTGGAAGAGACCTTCAAGATCATCATGTCCAACCCATCATCCAACACCACCTAATCAACTAAACCATGGCACCAAGCACCCCATCCAGTCTCTTCCTAAACACCTCCAGTGATGGTGACTCTACCACCTCCCTGGGCAGCCCATTCCAATAGCCAATCACTCTCTCTATGAAGAACTTCTTCCTAACATCCAGCCTAAACCTCCCCTGGCACAGCTTGAGACTGTGTCCTCTTGTTCTGGTGCTGGTTGCCTGGGAGAAGAGACCAGCCCCCACATGGCTACAACCTCCCTTCAGGTAGCTGTAGACAGCAATAAGGTCTCCCTGAGCCTTCTCTTGTCCAGGCTAAGCAACCCCAGCTCCCTCAGCCTCTCCTCATAGGGCCTGTGCTCCAAACCCCTCCCCAGCCTTGTTGCCTTTCTCTGGACACGTTCCAGCAAGTCAACATCTCTCCTAAAGTTAAAGCTTATGAATCATAGAGGGTTTATTAATTGTAAAGTTTATTAATCATAGGGGAAAGGAAAAGGAATCAAAGAGTCCTCCTTCCTCTAGTTGTATTTGGCTTTCACCTGTTCACCAAGTGAGCCTCAAACTGGAAAAAAAAAAAAAAAGTGAAGGAAACTGAGTGCAAAAATTTCACTTTACTTCTTCTCACACAAACAGCTCTGAAGGGAAAGTTTCTGTCAACAAAGCCTGTAAGCTTTGTCTTAGTTTACAGCAGGTCTTATAGTCCTATGGGTTTTAGGAGAGAAGAAAGATATAACCAAGAAGGACTGTAGGCAATGTTGGCATATCACCATTTAGTTATAAAAATTGGTTAAGATAAATTTGTTTCCTTCTTTTTTTATGGAAAAAAAGTGGAATTATGGAATGGTTTTGATTGGAAAAGTCCTTTAAGATCATCAAGTCCAAACATACTCTGCCCAGGCTGTGCTAAATTATGAACCTCAGCACCACATCTATGCATCTTTTAAGGGTGGTTTTTTTCATTCCTCTGTATTTTACAGGGAGAAAAGAAAATCTCCCTATAGCTTCAAAGAATCCAGGAATCTGAAAATTCCTGAAGAGAATAGAAAAGAACTGTGCAAGGCTTGGCTAGATGGAAATGTGCTCTGGAACAGCACATTTGAGAGGCATGTGGCTTTTATTAGTGTCACAGAGGTACCCACAAAACAGACAGTGATAGCTACCCAAAATGCAGATTTATTGTAACCAAAATTACTTGGCACTTCCTTCAACAAAGGTTGGATGCCAGTCAGGAATACACTACTCTACAACTCATTTCTAAGCTTTAAGGATTATTCTTTCTAGAAAGAAAGTGAACCAAAATGTTCACACACTCGCTCATAAAGGGAAAACTTCTAACTCAAGGGTCCCAAGAAGACCTCTCACCCAAAAGGGGTGAGGGCTCACTCAAGGATATATCCAGAAAAAAACATGCACTCACCAAAGGGGAGATGAGGACTCAAGCAGTTGAAGTGTCCTTAGACTAGGTCCTGAGGTGCCAAGCTCTTCTCTATCAGGTCTCTGGGAAGCCCTGGCCTTTGCCAGGTGCCTATCAGGGGGTCGTGCTTCTGTCAGGATTTTGTCTGTCAGGGCAGTTGCATCTGCCAGAATTAGCTCATAAGCTGGATCCAGCATTTGCTGAGACTGAAAGAGCCACAACAAAGCACAAGGGACTGAGCATCCTCCATCCCCTGAAATTTAGAATTTAACAGAGAAATCCCTGTCTCTGCTATGGAATGCTAGAGGAAAACTCCATGACAGGATCCTTCAGGGCATACTCCACAGAGTCACAGAATTGCAGAATGTTAGGGGCTGGAAGGGACCTTGAGAGATTGTCTAGTCCAACCCCTCTGCCAGAGCAGGATTACCTATACCAGATAATGCAGGAACTCATCCAGGCGGGTCATGAATATCTCCAGAGAGGGCGACTACACAACACCCTCTCAGCAGCCTGTTCCAGTGTTCTGACGCCCTCACAGTGAAATAATTCTTCCTTCTGTTTCCATGGAACTTCCTATACCTCAACTTCCACCCATTGCCCCTTGTCCTGTCATTGGGCATCGCCAAGCAGAGCCTGGCTCCATCCTCTTGGCACTCACCCTTTCCATATTTATAAACATTGATGAGGTCACCCCTTAGTCTCTTCTTCTCCAAGGTGAAGAGCCCCAGCTCCCTCAGTCTCTTCTCATAAGGAAGATGTTGCACTCCCTTAGTCATTTTCATGGCTCTGTGCTGGACCTTTCAAGCATCTTCCTGAAATTCTTGAACTGAGGGGCCCAGAACTGGACACAATATTCCAGATGTGGCCTCACCAGCGCAGAGTAGAGAGGTAGGAGAATCTCTCTCAACCTACTGACCCCATCCCTTCTAACACAACCCAGGATGCCACTGGCCTTCTTGGCCACAAGACCACGTTGCTCTTACTTACAGGTTATTTTCCTAAGGCTATGAAGTGTGACATCCCAACTGTTTCTTCTCTCCATGTTTGTTGATCCTTGCTCCTTTGAGGGTAAACGTCAGGGCTCCACATGGGCTGGTGGCTCCATGGGAACTCCCTGGGAGGGCAGGGCAGGGCCCCACAGCCAAACCCCATCCCACTGCCCCAGCTGAGGAGCAGGGAGGGAGGAGGCAGTCAGAGTTACCGCAGCTCTGGCATCAGGCACCTTCCTGTGGACAGGCCAAGGCCAGGCCAGGCCAGGCCAGGCCATTAGCCCTGGGATATGCCTGGGTCTGGCTTAGTGGAGCCCATGGCAGACCCAGGGTTGACTGACATATCAGGGCTGGAGCTTCAGTAAGGCCTCAGCTGAGAGCAGCCCCACAGGCCAGGGGCTGGCCCTTGTCAAAGTCTCCTCACCACATTGCCAAAAAATTCCTTACAACAAGCTCAGTTTGGACTCCAAAGAACAATTTTATAACACATCTAAGACTGGGTCAAAAGGTTCCCAGGTTAGC
Source organism: Picus viridis (assembly GCA_033816785.1). NCBI lineage: Eukaryota > Metazoa > Chordata > Aves > Piciformes > Picidae > Picus > Picus viridis. The sequence continues at coordinate 17,981,366 of CM066574.1, read as the reverse complement.
AAGGGTCCTGCAAGTTGTGTGGGACCCAATGGCTGGGCAGGGAGACCCTAGTGCCCCAAGGACAGGCCCTCAGTGAGGCAGAGCCAACCAGGACCATGGCTGTCAACAACAGAGAAAAAACACATCGACCTTGGAAATACAGTACAAGACTATGAAACAAAACTGATGAAAATACAGCTCAGGCAGTACTTTTAGAGGTGTCCCACCCTAGGTCACACTGAAATCATAAAAGCATAGAGACTGTAAATCCTTCACGCAATTAACTCGTTAAAAGCTTCCTCACAGAAACATTTGGTTAAGGATTTGTAACAATATCCTTGTCCCTGTTGTAGAGGACAGTACAAAAGATGGCATTGGCTTGTGTGAATTTTTACTGAACACAGTAAAAACATGACTAAATATCTTACAGACTTCTGCTGTGCCTTGGGGAGAGCGTAGGCAGATGTACACAACTGAAGAAGCACTCTGCATTTGATGCAAGACTGATATTTATACTTTCAGCAGCTTCAAAATGCTGTACCCATGGATTAGAAGCATGCAAATATCTGATGAAACTTGGTTCTGCATCAGCACAGATTAATAGCCAAGGCTCAATCACTGCCTGAAAGGAGAAAGCTCACACGAAGACCATGCAATTATTAATTTTTCCTGTCCAAGTTTCATTCTGTATTCTTTCCAGAATCCTACAAAACTTCTGTTGGTGTTGTCATTACAAGGGGTAGAATTTATGCCCATGTATGTGCAAAGGAAGGAAGAGTCTGTTTGCTTCATGCCCCACAATCCTACTGAGGCAACAAAGGAGCCTGGCAAGCAAAGAAGATATTGGGAGAAAGACTGGCTCCTTGTTTTGGCTCCAAATTACCCTGCCACCTCCTTCTGTTTCCTGACATTGTCCCCCCTGTAAAGATTTGCTGCCAGACTCTTCTCCTGTGACTTCTTCCATTATGTGACTTCCACAGCTAGCTTCTGCAGTGCAGATAGGCTTTTAATAGAACCTGGCAATGAGACCTTCACTGGAGGTTACTGGTAAAGAATAGGTTCATGAGCCCAGAAAAAGAGCAAAGATCTTAACTCTAGCCAGAGCACAAAGCTGGGAACAGAGAGAGACTTAGATTTTCATCTGTGCTTTCAGGGTAGGTCTGAATTTTGTCCAAAGGTTTTTTAAAGCTGAAATCAAGTGGTTTGTAAGTTATACAAGGTTGTAAAACTGGTAGTCGACAAAGGCCATTTTGCCTTTGGAATGCAGATCGCTGATAATATCCTATTGCAGTCGATACAGTATAGCAGATACAGTGGATACAGGACTATTACAGTGATGAATTAATTAATATAAAGACTGCAGTCCTTTGAGTAAACTGCATCAAACAGCAAAAGGAAGCAGTCTATTAGATGTGCTTGTGCTGCAGCACTTGTAAAATCTTGCTCCTTTTTCCAAGTGAAAAGTTGTGTGGACATGAATCCATTGCCATTCATGTAAACTGGCCACTTCTTGCTCTCAGAAACACTTTGGGACTTAGTTCAGTTCAATATTTTTGATCTTGTCTCTGCAGGCTGCTTAAGTATAAATCACTGCTTTAAAACTATAATTAATCATCAGCAAGAGTTGGTGACACCCCCTGGGAAAAGATTTTGAGTCCATAGCACAGACACAACATGTGGTCTTGGATAATCACAGAATCAAAGAATGTTAGGGGGTGGAAGGGACCTCAAGAGATCCAATCCCCCTGCCAAAGCAGGATCACCTAGGTCAGGTCACACAGGAACACATTCCAACAGTTCTTGGAAGTCTCCGCAAGCTCTCTGGGCCGCCTCTCCCAGTGCTTTGTCACTCCTCATGTCTCCTTGTGTTGAGGTAGAACCTCCTGTGTTCTAATTTGTACCTATTGTTCCTTGTCCTACCACTGGGCACCACCGAAAGGAGCCTGGCACCTTCTATTTGACACCCACCCCTCCAATATTTATAGATGTTGATAAGATCTCCTCTTAGCCTTCTCTTCTCCAGACTAAACAGCCTCAGGTCTCTCAGTCATTCTTTATAGCAGAGACGTTCAAGTTCCCCAGTCATCCTTGTAGCTCTCAGTTGGACTCTCTCCAGCAGATCCCTGTCTGTCTTGAACAGGGCGGCCCCAAATTGGGCACAGTATTCTAGCTGTGGTCTCAGCTGGGCAGAGTAGAGGGGTAGAAGAACCTCCCTAGACCTGCTGGACACACTTTTCTTAATGCACCCACATAAGCCATTGGTCCTCTTAGCCACAAGGGCACATTGCTTTTTCAGCATTGTCTTCAATGCTGGGAAAATGCTTATCAATTTATTCTATGTTTGTGGTGGGATAATGGGTAGCTAGCAAATTATGTAAGAAAATTATGTAAGCCCCCTCTCTGGAAGTGTTCAGGGCCAGGTTGGACAGGGTCTTGCACAACAGATTTAGTGGAAGGTGTCCCTGCCAATGGCAGGGGGTGGAATTAGATGATCTTTAAGGTCCCATCCAACCCAAACCATTCTGTGATTCTATGCTAACTAAATAATCCAGTCAGAACTCTTTCAGAGAGATGAACATTTATATATAAAATAATTAATTTTCTGATTTCAGTAAAACAGGGAGGATTTTCCATTATAAAGCTCTACAGATACCTCCTCAACAATGCTAGAGCTTTTGGTAAAAATGTTACTGTGGTTATGAACAAAAGCTGTTATGTGTATACTGGGTAAAGATCAGAGGAAAAACAAGGCACAGAAACCCAGTTTCCCAGTTGAACATACCAAACTAAAAAGTAAGACTTCAGGCAAAGCCAAACAGGCCATGTGGTGCAGTAATTGAAAACTAAAGTAAAAACCATTGCTTCACCAGGTATTTATAAAGGCAGAAAGAATCCACTGGCAGGACAACCATGGAAATACTGCTGGAAGGTTTTGGCTGTAGGAAAGCACAGATCCACAAAGGAAAAGAGGTTAGGGGTGGAGCTACTTCAAGTTTGGTCAGGTGTCTGCTCAATATAAACAGCAGGTTAATTGCAGCTGTCATTCCTAGTTTAAATGAGCCTGTCTCAGCCTTCTGACAGAAAAGTGATAATGATATTCATTGGGCAGGCACAGGAGGAATCAACAGCAGAACTGTCAGTAAAAATAACAGAAAATCCTTATTTCCAGATTTTTTTGTTCGGTGCCCTGTAAACAACTGTATCTGTGCATTATTGCCCACTCTGTGGGCTGAGAACATTTTACTGTTCCACAGAGACTTTATCTTGCTTCTTACGAGTAATATGTGAGGAGATCTGCAGATCCATATAACATTAGAACGAATAGCTGAAGATTTTGGATGACTGGTATGATACCCATTTGAAACCCTCAGATCAAACAATTAGTCTTGGTTCTGCAATTTAAGTATCAGCTGTAGTTGAATCATTCAGTACTCATTAGAACAATCAGCTGAAATACTGGGGAAAAAAATATTACCTCCTGTTTCATTATCAATTTCAATTTTATCAACGTCAACTGCATACTAAATTGGAAGAAAATGAAGCAGTTTAGCACTGAAGACTTAATCATTATATAACCTTGGAGCTATCTAACCTAAAGCTATCTCCCTCAAGCTAAATTTCAAAATTAAAACCTCACTCCAACCTCCTTTCAGGGGGTTGTAGAGAGCCAGAAGGTCTCCCTTATGTCTCCTTTTCTCCAGACTAAACAATCCCAGTTCCCTCAACCAGTCCTCGTCAGACCTGCTCTCCAGACTCCCACCGGCTTTGCTGCCCATGTATGAACCTTCTCCAGCACAGCAATGTCCTTCCTGTAGTGATGGCCCCAAAACTCAACCCAGTACTCAAGATGTGGCCTCGCCAGTTCTGAGCCAGGGGGACCAGCTTCCCTGGTCCTTCTGCCCACACTATTCCTGAACCAGACCAGGATGCTGTTGGCCTTCTTGACCACCTGAGCACACCCTGGCTCATCTTCAGTGGGCTGTTGACAAGCACCCCAAGGTCTCTCTCTGCTGGGCAGCTTTCCAGCTACTTCACAGTTGTAAACTCTTTGAGAAAGATATTTCGTGCTAGAAATCACATATAAACTAGTCCTACATCCTTGAAATTAAGTAAAAACTCTGCAAAGAAGCTTCAAAATAAAAATATATCCATTATCTTCATTATGTGATTGCTCATGGTCATTATTTGCCTGTTACTGCTATCTTTACAGTTAGATTAATCAAACATATGTAAAGACATTAGCAGTGATATTTTTTTTAATTGCTTGGAAATATTTGCCCAAGTAAATATGTTTGGTTTTTTAACTACTGTCCTGCTGCACTTGCTGCACAAAAGCAGCATTGCTCTAACATTTCTTCAAAACTCTAATAAGAGTCATTTCCTGCAGCTTCCTCAGCATGCTGAGCTTTCCTTGTAGCAAATTAGATGCTGAGGTTTTTAGGATGTATAAATGGGAAATCAATGGAAGCTGCTGACCTAATTATCTTTCAAGATATGGACTTGAGAGTTTTCTGGTGGGTCCATGACAGGATGTTCTTTCTCAGTTCTCCCTGTTGAGGATGCCAGTTTGAGGGGAAACACTTCAATTTACAAACTGCCACAACTTGAGAATTTTTTACCTTGAGAACTTTTACCCTTGTTTCATTCTTATAATTTTCTACCATTACTTTATCTTTCTCCTTCACTGTTTTTCTAACCTTTTTGCTGTGCTGTTGAAGTGTTTCCAACCTCAGAAAGTCACGACTCTAAGTAACTTTTCTCTTTACCCCAACAGGCCAGAGATAAGCTTTATGAAAAACATGTAAAGCAAAAAGAGTGAATAGTTTGTAAAGTACCATCAAGAACTTTCATATATTTTTTCCTTCACATTGACTATTGTTGTTTTAAACATGTGTTTTGGATAGGACACCTGATTTGCTCATTTAATGCTTGCTGTGACCTGCTTGAAACTTTTTCCAAGCTCCATGACCTATAGTGAAAGCTGACCTAAGCCAACCACCACTCCTGCCCCTAAAGGCCAGGCAAGCAGCTATTTAGGAAATGAGATAATACCAGGTGTGTGGCTGGCACAGTACACAGTCTCCACACCAAATATCTTTGGGATTGTACAGGTGCTACCCATGTAGCCCATCTCAAACTCTGTCACCACATCACTGGACCTTGTTGGAATCTATTGCTAAAATCTGAAGGCAAAAGTGGAGTCAAAGTGAAGAAGTTCCTTCTCATGTTTAGATGGAGCTTCCTACGTTCAAGTTTGTGCCCAGTACCTCTTGTCCTGTCACTGGGGACCACTGAGAAGAGTCTGGCCCCCTGTTCCTGACACCCACAGAAGATATGTCTACAATGAAACATGGAAAGCAGAAATATCTGAGCTGATTTCTGAAGTACTAGAAATAGCATGTTCATGCTTTTGATATTGCAGACATGCCACGGCAGAGACATGCTCCTGCATCTGGTTATGAAGGCAACCACCTCAGTTAATCTAACCACACCTGCAAGGTGAAATCAGCACATAAACATGAGAGAATCCTGTCACTGAGTTTGCATCTCACTTCTGCAGCTGACAGTGCTGATCACTGCACCCAGAAAGGCATAGAGGGCAACAAAACCTTTAGCAGACTGTTAAACAGTTTCTGAGAGAGCTTTGGTGATTTCCATCAAGCATGATTGTGTCAGTCACACCAATTTTCACTCTGAGCTGTGTGTGGAACCATGGACAGACCATGTACATTTGTTTCTCCAGACATTGATTCTGTAGTCTGTATTCCTCAACAGATTCCATTCAAGAAATGTGTGATGATGGCACTTCAGGACATGGTTTTGCTAGGCTGATGGTTGGATCTTAGAGGGCTTTTCCAAGCAAACAATTCTATGAGTCTATAAACATAATTTGAGAAGTCCTTTTATTTTCCTTTCTCTTTTTCTACCTGTACCAATGCTCTGTCTGCAAGCAGCTTTCAGATGAGTTACTGCAATGAACTCACTACGGTGGCCTTCTTGGCCAAATGCTGGTCAGATTTTCTCAGTGACCATGAAGACACAATGACATTGTTGCTGGAAAATTTTACAGATGGTACAGATGGATGGCATGATAAATAATGCTGTGGATCATTTGGTATTCAGGGTGCTGTCAAAAGTGGGTTTTAACAGCCAAACCCATGCCACTACAATGAAATAGTGCAGAGTAAAGTGGCTGTGAGAAGGACGTTGTGGTCATGGTGTCTAAACGTACTCAGCGTAAGCAGTTTGCTTAGCACTGGAACTGCAAGAGCTCAGAGTCACCAGGTTGCACAAATTATGGAAATGTTAGAAGTGGTGCTGCTGACAAGTGCCAGCTCTGTGAAATAGAGCATCTTCAGAGCACTCTTATCATCAGCAACCACCCAAAAAGCTCGATGTGGAATCCTGTTCTCTAGCAGGAAGAGATCTGCAGAACAGTTGGCTGCATAAGAAGGAAGGTCATTATGCAGCACTGTTGACTAAATGTTCAGCCTCATTAAGGCATCTAACAGCAGCTCAGGAATGTACATAGAATAGTTTGGGTTGGAAGTGACATCCAAAAGTCATCTAGTCCAACCACCCTGCAGTAAGCAGGGACATCCTAAACTAGATCAAGTTGCCCCATCAAGCCTGACTTTGAATATCTCCAGGGACGGGGCCTCCACCACCTCCTTGGGCAACCTCTTGGAGTTTTCCATCACACTCACAGTAAAGAGCTTCTTCCTAACATCCTATTGAAATCTACCCTTGTCTAGTTTAAAACCATTGCTCCTTGTGCTATCATTACATACTTTTGTAAAAAGTCCCTCTCCTCTCTCTCTGTAGGTACTGGAAGGCTGCTTTATGGTCTCCTTGGAGCCTTCTCTTCTCCAGGCTGAACAACCCCAACTCTCTTAGCCCATCTTCGTAGCAGAGGTGTTCCAAGCCCTCTGATCATCTTCATGGCCTTCTTCTGGACCTGCTCCATCAGGTTGATGTCCTTCCTTTGGTTGAGGGCTCCAGACCTGGACACAGAATCCCCTCTCTCCATCTCTGGTCACACTGCTTTTGATGAAGCCCAGGATGCCATTTGCCTTCTGGGCTGCACATGCACACTGTTGGCTGATATCCGGCTTCTCATCCACCAGCACCCCCAAGTCCTTTTTGACAGGGCTGCTCTCAATCTCATCATCCCCCAGCCTGTGCTGATAACGAGGACTGCTCCAACACAGGTGCAGGACTTCACATTTAGCCTTGTTGAACCTTATAAGGTTCACCTGGGACCACTTCTCCAACTTGTCTTTAAGGTACCTTGCAACACAATATTCTATGGCTCTGTAGTTCGAAGGTAACAGCCATCCATAAAATGAGTTGGTGGCTTTATCTTTAAAACAAACTTTTTGCTACCTGGCATATTGCCAGTTTGAACAGAGAGACTAAAGACTGCTTGATCACGGCTGACTTTCAGAAGCTGCTGAAGCATCTTGTTTCACCAACTCCAGCCCAAATTAATGCTATAAAATTGAAAAGTGTAGCAGAGATGGAAATGAATTGAAAACTGCCCCGTTGCTCGAGTTCTGGCCTCAGGGTATTGATCATTTACAAAGTGTCTCATTATCTGCATTAAATTTCCTACAGGATTTCATAGAAAATATCGAGTACGGCATCTGCAAGCAACGATGAGTATTGACTAGTTTTCCTTGGTGAGAGATTAAATCAAATGCTGAACTAAAGTATTTTAGTTCATAGTGATTAAATACAAAACAGAAGAAAAGAATGTTCTTGCAGAACTGGGAACAAAGGCTAGGGACCCTAGTAAAATGTTTTCTCATCTTAGTGGATCTTAGAGGTCTTTTCCAATGGAAACAATTCTATGACTTTTAATCAAATTGCTAATCAATATTCATGACTTTTAATCAAAAAAAAAATTATCAAATGTGGATGTGGTGAGGCCCCACCTTGAGTACTGGTTCAGTTTTGGGCCCCTCACTACCAGAACGGTGCAACAAACCTCTTAAAGAGTCTGGAGAACAGGGCTGGTGAAGAGCAGCTGAGGGAACTGGGATGTTTAGTGTGGAGAAAAGGAGGCTGAGGGGAGACTTCATAGGTCTCTACAACTCCCTGGAAGGAGTGGGGGTTGGTCTTTTCTCCCTAGCAACAAGTGATAGGACCAGAGGAAATGACTTCCAGTTGCACCAGGGGAGGTTTAGGTTAGATAGTAGGAAAAATTTGTTTGCCAAAAGAGTGGTCAGGCATTAGAACAGGCTGCCCAGGGAGGTAGGTGGTGGAGTTGCCATCCCTGGAGGTATTCAAGAAACGTGTGGACATGGCAGTTTGGGACATGGTTTAACGGACATGGTGGTGTGAGGTCAATGGTTGGACTTGATGATCTTAGAGGTATTTCCAACCAAAACAATTCTGTGATGCTTCATCTGATAAACCTTCTATTGGCATCAGTGAGAGCTTGCTTGAAGAAACAGTGATATAGTTGCCTCTTGGGGGGTGAAAAAACAAAACAAAACAAAACAAAAAAAACACAAAAAAGTTGTTCCTGGGTACTGAGACCCTTCAGAATTAAGCTGGGCTAATTATTGGCAATTTCTCTTTAATAGATGGAAGGCTAAAAAGTGAACAAGTAGATGGCAAAAGAAGAGAAACCTAGAGAAAAAAATACTGTAGGGAGACTAGGTAAAGATATCTATTCCAGTTCCTGCCAAAGAGCACTTTATTACCTATGCATTCTGAAATATAGCTTCATTACCTTCAAATGCAGCCCAGTGCCCAGAATGGGGTTTCAGCTCATTTGGATGAAATGGCCTGAAGCTTTCTTCAGCAGAGTCACAACCATTACCAACAGAGAAACTGAAACAGGGATAACACAAATTATAGTCATGCTTTTCTCTTATGCTTCCTGCAATTATTTTTATTCTCAGCTTAATCAGCTACTTTTCACAGCTGTACTGGGAGGTGTGAAATGACTTAGCACAGACGTTTACCTTTATTCCTACCTCACCTGAAGGTAGGGAGGCTCAAATCACAGGGCATATGCAGAAAGCCAGCTTATAAGCAGCATGTTTTCCACACTTAAAATGAGCAAATATTAAGCATAGACCTTGGTCCAGTGTGTTTGCATCAAATGGTGAGGTAACTGCTCAGGTTCATGCCAATGTTTCGTGATTCCTACCATAGCAGAGGAGCTGGGAGATGGACCTCCTTAAAGCAGAGGAAGACTCTGAAGTTGCTGTAGCAGCCCATTAGGGTACTGATGGTGAACTCTTGGGGAGGGGAAAAACCCCTCTCATTACCCAGTAATTTAAATGGAGAGACCACAGAACTACAGAAAAACAGACTGGTTAAGGCTGGAAGGGACTTGTGGAGGTCATTTGACCCAACTGCCCTGCTTGAGTGTGGCCACCTAGAACCAGTTGCCCAGGAACATGTCCACATGGGTTTTGAGAATCTCCAAGGATGGAGACTCCACAACTTCCCTGGGCACCCTCACAGCGAAAAAGTTTTTCCTGTTTTTCAGAGGGAACCTCCCATGTTTCATTTTGTGCCCATGCCTCTGGTACTGTCACTGGCCACCACTGGAAGGAGTCTGGCTTCAGCTTCTTTGCACCCTTCCTTCAGGTATTTATCTACACTAGTAAGATCCACCCTGAGCCTTTTCTTCTATGGGCTAAAGAGTCCCAGCTCCATCAGCCTTTCCTCACAGAAGCAATGCTCTAAACATCTTTGTGGACCATTTTTGGACTTTCTCCAGTATGTTCATGTCTCTCTTGTACTGAGGAGGCCAGAACAGGAACCAGTACTCTAGGTGCAGGCTCACCACTACTGAGTAGAGAGCAAGGATCACCTCCATCAACCCAACCACAAAGATGCACACAGCCATTTCCTCCTGAGGGTGTCAGTCCTTGAGAAAGGAATCACGTGAGAGCCAAACTGCTGTCAAACACAACAGAGCTGTTAGCTGATACCCTAAATGGCAGGGAGAACTAAAAACTATTTTACAATTATGGCTTATTTTTCTTCCTTTCACTTTGTTGCTATTAAATTAGCTTTATAAATTTCTTCAGAGACTTATCCTAAATTTATTCTGATGTGAATAAGAATATATCTCATTTTCTCTCCCTAGGGACAAGCTGTACTATCAATATTTAAAACATCAACTGGTTTAGCAATTGTATTTTTTTTTTCATTAGCTGGGAATACTCTGAGCAGCATCCAGACTTTATACTTTAAATCTGCTATAACATGGAACAGGTTTTCCAGGGAGGTCCTGAATGCCCCTCCCTGGATGTGTTCAAGACCAGGCTGGATGAGGCTATGAGCAAGCTGGGCTAGTGGAAGGTGTCCCTGCCCATGGCAGAGGGGTTGGAACTAGATCTTATCTCTAAGATCCCTTCCAACCCAAACCATTCTGTGATTCTATGATTTCTAGTTCAGACCTGAAATAGAATTTCTTATGCTTTTGCAAAAAGAATTCTTCTTTTGATGCCATTACTCAGCAGCAAAACATAACACATGAAATTCCACCAGAGCCATGTGAAATGATAAAAAATTCATTCAGTCTCTCGATGTTGTGTTTGGTTTGAGTATTGTCAGGAACATAATTTGTGTGTAAATAGGTTTTACATTTTACAAACCAAAATACTTTTATGATTCTATGAATAGAGTAAACAGAAAGGCCTCATAAAGAAAGCAAAGGAAAGATCAAGTGATTCTAGTACTGTAAAAGCTTGTTGCAGTTCTGAACAAGGTGATTTAATTCTCCTATTTTCAGCAAGTCTCTTCTCGCTCACACACGACACCTTCAAACATTTCAAACACTTTGTAGCACTTATGAGACAAAATGCTGGGAAAACTACACTGAAACTCTTGAAGCAATGAGAAAACAGAGATAAAGAAATTATGGGAGGAGTACTTGAAGTCAACCCTGCACTCTAGGCTCTGCAGCAGCATCCTGAGCTGGTGAGGAGCTCATGTGACAGCTGTGCTGAGTGCTATGTGTTCAAAATGGTAAGCATGAAGAGAAGGACTCCACCAATGGTGAGACCTCCTGGGAAAATTGCCAAAAGTCAGTGTCCCAGCACCCTCCATTCACTGAGGTGGGAGGTGATGGGGGTAAGAGGAACTGCAGAATAAATAAGGAACTGAGGTCTCACTGTGCTCAAAGTCCATCCCTACACAGGTTGTTAAAACCAGGGATCATTCATCTTTCATTGTTTCAGTCTATTCAGTCTATCCATGGCAGGGAGTTGGAAGTAGGTGATCCCCAAGGTCCCTTCCATCCCAAACCATTCTATGATTCTAGTAAAATGTTCCTTTCAAAACATTATTAAGATTTGTTGACAAATTTAGTTCCTGCCATCATCAGAAATCCCACTGGCTCCCTGGTGTAGCCTTTGGGGCTTCACAACCTGGAACTATGAGATATCTCACAAAAAGGACAGGGTAGAGGGAACAGGGAGAGGGACACAATTTCTTCCTGCCACTTGTCTTATGGGAAGTAAGGATGAAACCCAGCCAAGAGAAATCTCTACTTTCCAGTTCTGGCAGTTAACATGAAAATGGAAGAATGACTCAGTGACTGCAAACCCATTGATTTCTCACCAGTTCTGTCCACCAAAGACTTATATTAATGATTTCTTTAAATAAATTCTCTTTTCTTCATACATCCAAGTGATATATGATGAGTTTTCCTTTGAGCTCTGGAGTCATGTATAGAATTTATGCAGAAAAACTGTGAAGAATATATGAATTCCAGAAGATGCTAGGAGCAGAAAACACTTTCTAAATCAAGCATTTGACTAACGTCTCCTAGTGGACCTTTGTATGTAAAGATACAGCAGAAAAGCAGTGACAATGGTGGACAGTGGACCTTAGGACATAAAAAATACAGCAGAAAATCAATGAGAATAGTGGACCACCTTTTAGGCCCCAAAAATTGATGTACATACCAGGCTTTGGAAGGCAAATTTAAAATGCAAACCTGTGGCTATGATATTCACAAATCCCTAAAGGAAACATGGTTATTGCCTTCCAGTATCTGAAGGGATCCTACAGGAAGGTTAGAGAGGGACTTTTTTCATAAGAGTGTCTGGCAACAGGACAAGGGGAAATGGCTTTAAGCTGAGGGAGCGTAGGTTTAGACTGGATCTTAGGAAGAAGTTCTTCAGTACAAGGGTGGTGAGACTCTGGAATAGACTGGGCAGGGAGGTTGTGGATGTCTCCTCCCTGGGGGTATTCAAGGCCATGTTGAATGAGGCCTTGAACAGCTAAGTCTAGTTGAGAGATGGGAGCAGATGATCTCTAAGGTCCCTTCCAACCTAAGTCATTCTATGATTTTCCCATCTGTTAGTTCACTACCTGGTAGAGAAATAGAAATACCAGTTTTAAAAGCTGGCAGCTTTTGCCATTTCAGGGCTAGGAGACAGCCCTCTGCCAAGCTGGAGAAGTCTCTCTGCAGGGGTGTGTAATGTTCCCATTATTGACTCAGCAGGGCCAGATCAGCTCAGCCAGCCTTGTGAAAATGTCAGCGAGTACCCCATGCTGGGAAGGAAGCTACATCAACTACACCCTCCCACATAGTCAGACCACTAGATGTGGTATGTACTTTTGTCACCCTACAAGAAGAGGCTGCTCAGACACATCCCTTCAGGCCCAGTCAATGCAGAAGGCCCAGTGATGTCTCTAGGCAATTTTCATTACCCTATGTATCTCTTGTTCAGGGTTTTGTAAAACTGTCCAGGAGCATCTCAGAATTAGCTGGAAAGTAGAGTTTGTGAGGACTCTACAAACGAGTGGAGTGCATATCTTAAGGGAAATATTTGCTCTTTCTGTTTTCCTTAACTCAAATTGAGTAAATGTAACTGGAATGTGTCATTTCTCTGTAAGCTGCAGAGCTCCTAAGTGCATCTGTTTGTTCCCTTTGTCTCCTTGGTAAACAATTCACACAGGACTTCATTGTTATAGAATAATACAATGGGTTTACTTGGAAAAGACCTTTAAGATCATTGAGTCCAACCATTCTCTAACTATGCCAAGACTGCTACTACACCATGTCCCTCAGCACCACATCTCTGCCTCTTTGAAACACCCAAAGGAAATCCCACAAGAACGTATCTAGCTGGATTTTGAGTGTCTCCAGAGATGGAGACTTCACAACCTCTCTGAGCAGTCTGTGCTCTGTCACCCTCAAAGGGAAGAATTTTTCCTCATGATTACGTGGAACCTCCTGTGTTCTAGTTTGTGTCCACTGCCCCTTGTCCTGTCACTGGATATCACTGAGAAGAGTCTGGCTCCATCCTTCTGCCACTTGTAAGAATTAATGAGTTTCCCCCTCAGCCTCCTCTTCTCTCGTCTTCAACAAAGACTAAGTGCTTTTTCATTAACATTTTGTATTGGAAAAATCATAGAATCTTACCTAGGGGTTGGATAGGACCTGCTCCCAGATCTGGATCACCTAGGGGAGGCTGTAATGGATGCAAAGGAGGGCTTTGAAAGTCTCCAGAGAAGGAGACTCCACAACCTCTGGGCAGCCTGCTCCAGTGCTCCAGAACCTTCGCTGCAAAGAAGTTTTTCCTCATGTTGAAGTAGAACCTTCTGGGTTCCAGTTGACCACAAGACTCCATAGTCTGCCAACTGGTGCTGAAAACTGGTTTATGTGGATTGCATGTCTCTGCCCTCCATAAAGGTACCATCATTGCCTACATGTTGTCTTTCCACCATTATGCCGTGGTAGAGCTATAAGCAAGCTATTTTTATAGATGGTTTAGAGCAGCTAAAGCAAAACCACCATCAGTATCTGCTCTGCTTAATGCAAATTAAATGCTCATTTGCAGCATAATGCCAGCTATAGATCAAGCACTTGCTGGCAACACTACAAAAGAGCAGCCAGTGTAGGAAAGCCATCGGAATGAATCCATCAGATTTAGAGGATGTTCTGAATATTCAGACAGGACTTGGTGGGCAGACAATACATCCAAAGCATACCTAAGACAAACAGATCCAATATCCAAGCAGAGAGAAAAAATTCCCTCCTTGATGGTGGAGAAAACAGAAAAAGAAAAGCCATTTGTGGAGAATTCTGAGAAAAGGGTTTTTAGAAACAAGAAGAATTGGACAGTGGTGGTGCCTTAAATAGCAGGAAAGAAGACCAGAACTAGAGACAATGAAGACAATTGGATGCTGCAGATCCAGGAGGTGTTACATATGGGTGGACTCTGACAGAAGTGATTTCTACAGTGAAGCAAAGTCTATCAGCAGGTGGAGATGCAACTGGAGATTATGGGAGAGCTCAGAAGACAGAACCATACAATTGTTTTGGTTGGAAAAGGCCTTTAAGATCATCAAGTGCAACCATTCTCTTAACTCTGCCAAGACTGGGGGTAAACCATGGCCCTCAGCACCACGTCTCTGCCTCTCTGAAACACCTCCAGGGATGGGGATTCAACTACCTCCCTGGGGAGCCTGTTCCAGGGTTTGACAGGGTTTTTAGAATGACAGAAAAGGGGAGAGAGTGCATGGACATCTCCAAAGGAAAATCATAGCAGCCATGCAGTGACATTCACTGCTATAGTTTCTTTGTGTCTATGGATTCTCAAGCAGAAATAAGAGAAATTGTGTCATCATTAATATGTCTTGATTTTAATTCAGTCAGTGTCTGGAACTCACAAAATTATCCACAGCTCATATTTTCTGTGTAAAAAAATTGTTTTGAGACTGCTGTATGAACAGAGAATGATCTGAACCATAGAATCATAGAATTGTTTTGGTTGGAAAAGACCTTTAAGATCATCAAATCCAAGTCCAAACGTTCTCTAACTCTACCTGCACAGCCTGCACAGTTTCTTGTATTTTTCCTGTTTGCTGAGCACAGCACTGAGAAAGAAAAGGTTTTAGTCCTGTTTTGAATTCAAAGACAGGGAACTGGCAGAAGGGTAAGAAAAGTGACTATCAAGACAAGCCACAAGAGCATTCATCAAAGCGAGACATCATTCTTTTTCTGTTCTTAATGCTTCATGCTTCATTTTTTGCTATAATTCTTATTTCCAGCACTGTCCTCCCTCTCCCCATCAGAATGCAGTCTTGTGTCCAAAGAAATTATTTTTCTTCAGGGGAAAAAAAAAATCAAAAAGCCTATCAAGCACTTTGGAGACCCTTTTTTTTTTTTTTAATTATCATGTAATAATTTCTAACAGTACAACTTGCCACTGTTTGGGACTTCAAAGCACCAACATTTTGGGGGAAATCTGTCAATGAACACTGCATAAAGACATCTAACCAACTCACAGAAAAGCCCTCACTGAGCCAAATCATTAACTTAACACTGACAAGTTTTTGACCAAACCATACAACCATATCCCTAAGCACTACATTGAGAAGAGATGGTGAGTGAGGACCCTTGGTGCTGGCTGAGGTGCTACACAGGTTTGGACCTTTCCACGTGGGAAAACATGGCTTGGTTGCCAGCTAGATTTAGTGTCTTTCCACTGGGAAAGACTATCCTTTTTTTAATATCTGCCACCTGAGATAATCTGGTTCTTTCCAAAGATAAGATAGTGACTTCTTAAAATTATTGTAGAAGCCTCACAGACCAGCTTTCTCAGGTGAATGATCTCAACACAACCTTTACTTTGTAAAAGAGGAACCATCCATAGCTTCCCCTCAGTGCACAGTTAGCAAGCTCTGCTCTAAGACATCAAGGGCTGGCAAGCCCCGTGTCCAGTGTGTGCACATTACCACTATAAATTTATAGTACTGATGGCAACATCCCTGTTTTGGTTTCAATGACTCCTTCCCACAAAAGCCACAAGACTTCAGGCTTTGATGCTGTTCCTTAGCATTCCTGCCAAAGGACTTTGGTCTAGATGATCTCCAGAGGTCCCTTCCAAGTCCTACCATCATGTGATTCTGTGTGTGAATCTGGCAGACCTTTCAGCCATCCAAACTAGAAGAGCAAAAAGGTTGATAACATTTCACTTGTTCTTTTAAAATTACTAATAATTTTTGGTGTTGTCCTTTCAATGTTTTCAAAGACTCAGAGTAGGCTTGGAGAAATCTTGTCTCATAGAAGTGCTGCATAAATCATAGAATCATAGAATTGTTTTGGTTGGAAAAGCCTTCTAAGATCAGAGTCCAACAGTTGACCTAACGCCACCATGGCCACTAAACCACTGGTTTTCAACCTGAATGGAAAGACTGAATTTTCTGTTGACCTGTTTTTCATCATAGCAGCAGTGGCTGCTAAACCCTGATGGTTTGCTTTAGTGTTTTCCTACAGAGATGTGATGTGGCAGTTATTGATAGTTTCCTCTACAGAAGTTTAGGCACATCTTGAGCCAGCTGATATCTTTGTTGAGAAAATGAAAGCTCCAGCTGCAGAGAGCAATGAGGTACAACACACAGGAGTGATCCCACGTGAGTCAGGACTTCAGTGATTGTGCTTCTGGTTCAACGCATAAACTACACCTTTTGGAACACACCTAGTAGGGCTCTGGGTAGACCTAATAGCAGCCTGTCAGTACCTGAAGGGGCTGCAAGAAGGCTGCAGAGGGACTGTTTGCAAAGGTCTGCAGTGACAGGACAAGGGGCAATGGTTTAAAGTGAGAGCAGAGCAGATTTAGATTGGATGTCAGGAGCAAGTTCTGCACCATGAGGGTGCTGGAACCCTGCCACAGGTTGCCCAGGGAGGTAGTTGAGGCCCCATCCCTGGAGATCTTCAAGGTGAGGCTGGCCAAGGCTCTGAGCAAGCTGCTCCAGTGAAGGATGTCCCTGCTGACTGCAGAGGGGTTGGACTGGATGACCTTTGGAGGTGCCTTCCAAACCAAACCATTCTGTGATTCTAGTAATAATCATCAACTGCTTTAGAGAGTTTGGGTATTACTATTCTACTGTTCTCTGTCATGGTCTAGTTGTTGGGTGGGTTGGATTGTTTGATGGGTTGGACGCGATGATCTTGAAGGTCTCTTCCAACCTGGTGTATTGTATTGTATTGTATTGTATTGATATATGATTTAAAAAATTCTTCATCATGAGATCAATGAAATGTTGGAAGATGTTGCTCCAAAAAGTGCCTCACTAGAAATATAAAATCCTTGGATTGACAGAGCTGTAGATAGCATAATCTAAGGGCTCCAACTATATCTTCAGATATCCCGAAGTCTAAAAATTCATCTTCAGGTTGTATTCTGAAACTCATTATTCATAGTCAAGTGTTAAGATTTTTAGGAGGAGAAAATTATTTGAATCAAGTCAATGAGCTCAGATGATATGCAATTCAAATTCTTTCTCAAGGCACTTAGCTTTCTCTTCCATGTTTTGCAAACCTTCCAGCAAGCTTCTCATATTTGGTGTGTGGGTGTGTGTGTCTTGTGGGCTGTAACAGGGCTGATTTTCCTTCAGAGTCAACTGTTGCCTAGAAGCAGTAGAGGAGAAAGTGGTTAAGCTAGAAGCTGCTTAGCTGAAGAAGGTAGCCCACACCTTTTATCTTAGGAGCAAGAAGATGACAGTACTCTCAGGTAGGTAGAAACAGTTGAGAAAGCATCTCTATAAAAGCAGAATGGGTTGCAGGTGCTACTTTCATCTATTTGCTCCAGAAAATAATCTAAAGCTGCCTTCTAAATGGACACATTTAGAAAGCCCCAAAGTTAGGAAATTCCTGCAAATTTAGAGCTGTGCCAAAGGGACCACCACAGAACAGAAAAAAATCCTCTTAGCTCCAGTGCAGGGCAGATACAGTTGAAGCTTTGAGCAAGCTGGTCTAGTGGAAGGTGTCCCTGCCCATGGCAGGGGGTGGAACTAGATGATCTTGAAGGTTCCTTCCAACCCAGACCATCCCCTACACACAGCTGGGCTGGCAGTGCTCTGCTGCATTCTTACAGCTTTCAACAGAGGTCTGCCCTACCACATGAAGTCCTGAGGCTACCATGGAGATCTACAATGACATTTAGTAAAGAAGTGATTATCTAAAAGCAGGAAGCAATTGATTTCAATTAGCATTAAATAACAAAGTCATTAATGGTTTGTATTTGAACTGCAGTCATGGAATAAAGAGCAAGTGGAACATTTCCAAACAGTTTAGGAGCAAAAATTAGGATCTTCAGAACAAAATACTGCAAGGAAACAAAACCTGAGCGAGTTCCACATGTCTAAGGCTTATTTCTGTTCCATTTATCCTGAAATTTGCTCACCCTGAGTTTGCTCACCCTCAGCAAGTTTGCCGATGACACCAAGCTGAGTGGTGCAGCAGGCACGCTGGAGGGAAGGGATGCCATCCAGAGGGACCTTGACAGGCTGGAGAGGTGAGCACAAGCCAACCTCAGGAGGTTCAACAAGACCAAGTGCAGGGTCCTGCATCTGGGTCGAGGCAATCCCAGGCACAAATCCAGGCTGGGCAGTGACTGGCTGGAAAGCAGCCCTGAGGAGAGAGACTTGGGGGTGCTGGTGGACAAGAAGCTCAACATGAGCTCTCAATGTGCACATGCAGCCCGGAAAGCCAATCAGATCCTGGGCTGCAGGTCGAGGAAGGTGCTTCTCCCCCTCTACTCAGCTCTGGTGAGACCCCACCTGGAGTACTGCGTCCAGTTCTGGAGCCCCTATTGCAAGAGGGACATGGGGGTACTGGAAGGTGCCCAGAGAAGGGCCACGAGGATGATCAGAGGGCTGGAGCACCTCTCCTATGAGGACAGACTGAAAGAGTTGGGGCTGTTCAGTCTGGAGAAGAGAAGGCTCCAAGGTGACCTCATTGTGGCCTTCCAGTATCTGAAGGGGGCCTACAAGAAGGCCGGGGAGGGACTTCTCAGGATCTCAGGGAGTGATAGGACTAGGGGGAACGGAATGAAGCTGGAGGTGGGGAGATTCAGGCTGGACATGAGGAGGAAGTTCTTTACCATGAGAGTGGTGAAGCCCTGGAATGGGTTGTCCAGGGAGGTGGTTGAGGCCCCATCCCTGGAGGTGTTTAAGACCAGGCTGGATGAGGCTCTGGCCGGCTCGATCTAGTGTGGTGTGTCCTTGTCCACGGCAGGGGGTTGGAACTAGATGATCCTTGTGGTCCCTTCCAACCCTGACTGATACTGTGATACTATGATACAATGAAATTTAAGTTCAGATTTTAAAATTAGGATGGTTAGCTCTGAGTTTTATCATCACCCAGTCACAGAATCAGAGAATCATTATGGTTGGAAAAGACCTTTAAGATCATTGAGTGCAACCATTCTCTAACTCTACCAAGACTAGGGCTAAACCATGGCCCTTGGCACCACGTCTCTGCCTCTTTGAAACACCTCCAGGGATGGGGATTCAACCACCTCCCTGGGCAGCCTGTTCCAGGTCTTGAGAACCCTTTCCAGTGTTTGAGAACTTACTTTCAGTCTAGAAGTTTCTCTCATATCCAACCTAAACCTCCCCTGGTGCAACTTGAGGCCATTTCCTCTTGTCCTATTGGGTGTTACTGGGAAGAAAAGACCAACTCCAACCTGCCTCCAACCTCCTTTCACGGATCTGTAGAGAACCAGAAGGTCTCCCCCCAGCCTCCTCTTCTCCAGACTAAACAGCCCAGCTGCTCCTCACAAGACCTGTTCTCTCAGCCTGGGTGACTCATTAAAAAAGAATTCCCAAGGCAACCGGAGGGGGGGGGGGGGTGGGGAGGGGGGAAGTGGAAAACCCCAAACAAATACAGTCCTAAAGATGGGCTTTTCTTGAGGAATCTTCTTTTTAGTATCCTAAAGTTTGGTGTTTGTTTCAAATCTCGTTTCAGCCCGAGTTTGACTTCAACAGCACTGCTCTTGGGAGTCAGCACCCTCTGCTGGTGGACCAAGAGAATGTGACAGGCAACAAAAGAAGGCATCACCGAAAGCAAAGCATGACAGGCAATTAAAAAGCAATCAGTTGTGTCTTCTGAGAAATAATAATGTAACCCACAGCTCTCCTACACAGTGGAGTTAATTCATCCATACAGTTTGATTCATGTAACTGCATTAAAAAGGGGTGGGTTCATACTCTTAGCTCTTTTTTAAAGATGTTTCAGTAGGAACTCGCTAGATGTGAGGCAGAGTGCACACTGCTCCAGTGAGCTCAAATTCAGCTATAGTCTCTTCAAGCTTGAAAAATGAGAAAGGAGCCTGAAATATATCTTCAGATCATATCCCAGCAAGTAAGGGCGTGGGGACAAGAGGAAATTCCCTCAATCTAGATGTGAGCCTGGGGCTCTAGTTCTGCTGCTGATCTCTAATCAGCTGTGCAAGGAAAAAGCCTTTGAGAGCTGTTGACCATCAGTATTTTCTATGCTCTTTGTTCAACAGCTGAGAAGATTTTCAGCACCAAGCATTGTTGAACCCAATCAGGAAGAGCTGAGTTCCCTGAATTTACATCACAAAACTATGGGTGAATGCTTGCTGTGCTCATGATACCACATCTTCTGTACACAGATACTGGTTACACAAAGCATTGCCTCTGACACTGCAGGAGATTTCTGTGTGGTCCTTCTCTGGCAGGGGGTTGGACTCGATGATCTCCAGAGGTCCCTTCCAACCCCTAATATTCTGTGATCCTGTGACCCTCTTCTGTGTTAAAAAACCCAGACAAACAAAAAAACCCAAATCCAGTCCCTTTTGGTCTTATTTTCTGCTGGCTGCCATGCTCCTACAGCATTTCACTTTGCTTTTGGATAAAGCTAATTCAGTGACATTAATCTGTACTGAAAAGGGCTTTGGAAGAGGCAATAAGAGAAAAGAACAGCAACTGGGAAGATGAGTTGTGTGTGTGTTGCAGATATTCAGACACACTTTTCTTACATACGTTCTTTTACATTTTCAAATTCATCTGGAATGCCATGTCCAGAGCAAACCTTCCTGTGACCCTAATGGAACAACAGCTCTTATTCGTGTCTATCCTGCGGCTTTGCACACACTGTCACCACCCCACCTGGTAGGATAAGCACTATCAGTTTTCACAAAACCTTTAGATTCATAGAATAGTTTGGGTTGGAAGGGACCATAAAGATCATCAAGTTCCAACATCCCTGCCATGTGCAGGGACACTTCCTACTAGAGCAGGTTGCTCAAAGCCTCATCAAACCTAGCCTCAAACACCTCCAGAGAGGGGGCACAATAAGGGTTATTAGAGACAAATCTGCCTTGGTTTAGTTTCAAGGAACCTGCAGGGGTTCTGTCTCCTGGGAGAGTTTAATTTATTCACCACCTGTATCCTAGATGTGTCGATCTTCATTTTGGAAGATGTAGCAAATCTGCCAACCTCTCTGTTCTGCAGCAGATTTTGCATTCCTCAGTGGCTTTCCTCTTAAAACTCCTTCCGTACTTCTGGAAAGGCAAACCCCATTTCTGAACTCCCATGGTCTCTGGAGGTCACACACATCATATGCTGCTTCTGTAGTGCATCTGCTAGAATCTGCCCAATGGGTTCAGATGCTTCCAGTAGCTGGTCCAGGCACACAATGTGGTGACAGTGAGGAGGTGCAGAGGCCAGTACAGAAGGATCTCAGTTGGCCAGTACACAAGGATCTCAGTTACAAAAACAGGCATTTTTCAAAGAGCACAGAGAGCCAGGGGTTTCCAATGGGGGGGGGAGGCGGGAAGGCAAGCTGACTTCAAAAGACAGATCTGCTTTAGTGACTTTTCTAATAATTCAGGGAGTCACTTCCTCAGGTTCATTCATTGTTATTGCCATTTAGACCCTGGTTATCACCATTCTAGACCCCTCAGCCCAGAGAGGTTGTGGCGTCTCCGTCTCTGGAGCCATTCAAAGCCCACCCGAATGCCAACCTGTGCAACCTGCTTTAAATGATCCTGCCTTGGCAGGGGAGTGGATTGGATGATCTCCAGAGGTCACTTCCAACCCCTAACACTCTGTGATTCTGTGAGAGTGAAGAGAACAAAAAGAGAAGCAAAGGGGGATGGACTGTTGCTGGTCATACTCAGCTGCATCACAAACAAAACTTTATAAAGTAGATATTGTACAGCAAGCACCCTGATTTTCCAGATAGCTGTGTGCCAAATTTGTGTTAATGGATAGAATCCTTATTTTCAGCTTGCAGTTGCCAGGTACTGAAATGCCACAGCAGCTGAATTAAATTGCAGATTTGGTCCTTCTAGGAGAAAGTTGAAGGTAATAGAGGAGGAAGAAGCTTGAATTTTTATCATTGTACGTTGTATGTGAAGAACTTCTCTTTCCAGTACAGTAAGTTCCAAGGCTTTCAATTCAGCTATATGTTCATTTTGCAGTCATTTAAATCTCATTGCAAATATGCCCTTCTTTGAAGTCAGTGTTCATTTCAGGTATGTGTAGTTTCAATACATAAATCTAAATATGTAAATATAATAAAGCACAGTATGGAAGGAGAAAAGTGAACTAACAGTGTGTTAGTGGATGCGATTCCCTCCTGAGCAAAGCCCCTGCAGGTAACACCATTATGGGCCATACAATATCCAGATGATCATTTTATTGACAGCTTTGCACCCTTGATGTCTCTCCTCAAAGCTGTAAATCTGATCACATCAGAGTCAGGGCTGGTTGGAAGCTGTGGCATTTAACTTCATACATTCTCATCGTCTAGTTCACCAGCCCTTTTCATCTGCTAACCCTCCACTCCGCAGATTCAATTTAATTAGCCATGAAGCCTTTTGTAAGATATTCAGCCTGGAGAACAGAAAGACTACAGGGAGACTTAATAGAGGCTGTCTGGTACCTGAAGGGGCCTACAAGAAGGCTGCAGAAGAACTGCATACAGAAGCCTGCAGTGATAGGACATGGGGCAATGGTTTGAAATGAGAGAAGAGCAGATTTAGATCAAGTGTTAGGAACAAGTTCTGCACCATGAGGGTGCTGGAACACTGCCACAGGTTGCCCAAAGAAGTAGCTGAGGCCTCATCCCTGGAAATATTCAAGGTCAGGCTGATCAAGGCTCTGAGCAAGCTGCTCTAGTGGAAGTGTCCCTCCTGACTGCAGGGGGGTTGGATGGGATGACCTTTGCAGGTCCCTTCCAACCCAAACCCACTCTATGATTCTGTTAGAATGAATCTTGCATCTGACAGGTTATGTAGCCCTCAGCACAGGTCCATGTTCCCTCTCTGTAAATCTCCTGTATGATTTTCAGGACAAGGTTTAATGGCCATGGTGGTGCTAGGTCAATTGTTGGACTCGATGATCTTCGAGGTCTCTTTCAAGCAAATAATTCTATGATTAGTATATGCTGAAAAGGGTCCCACACAGCCTTCAGTGCTAATACTCCCACATTATAATTTGCTTCTGTCTGTTCGCCTCTGGCTTTTAATTTCTTCCATAAGATGCTAATGTTTCATTACGGTGGTTGTCTAATTGTCTCTGGATGCGACTAGAGATTTCTCAGCTAGGGTTTTTTTTCACAGCAAAATGCACCTTTATTGAGACCTAAATCCATCATGAGAATCCTGCAACCTCACAAAATGGAGAAAATGACAGAATACAATGTACTGACCCCTTTTCAAAGGCAAATTTTCATTTTCCACTTGAGAATGACGTGTTTGTGCAGCACAGTTGATTTATCCTAAATTGCTCTCCTGTTTAAAACCCATTAAAATTGAAACAAGGTGTTTTGATATGTTCAAACCAACAATTTGTCTCAAATCCATTTTTTTCAACTGAAAAACATTCATCTTAAGTGTATCTTTAAATTTTTATCTTTCTGCTTGAGTTGATGATGAATGATAAATCTCAGATTTTACTGAATGGGGAACCCTCTTCCTCATGTGTACTTCAGGTCTACTTTGTTGTGTTGAATAGAATAGAATAGAATAGAATAGAATAGAATAGAATAGAATAGACCAGACCAGGTTGGAAGAGACCTTTGAGATCATCAAGTCCGACCTATCACCCAACACCAAGCACCAAGCACCCCATCCAGTCTCTTCCTAAACACCTCCAGTGATGGTGACTCCACCACCTCCCCAGGCAGCACATTCCAATGGCCAATCACTCTTTCTGTGAAGAATTTATTCCTAACATCCAGCCTAAACCTCCCCTGGCACAGCTTGAGACTGTGTCCTCTTGTTCTGGTGCTGGTTGCTTGGGAGAGGAGACCAGCCCCCACATGGTAACAACCTCCCTTCAGGTAGTTGTAGAGAGCAATAAGGTCTCCCCTGAGCCTTCTCTTGTCCAGGCTAGGCAACCCCAGCTCCCTCAGCCTCTCCTCATAGGGCTTGTGCTCCAAACCCCTCCCCAGCTTTGTTGCCCTTCTCTGGACATGTTCCAGCAAGTCAACATCCTTCCTAAACTGAGGGGCCCAGAACTGGACACAGGACTCAAGGTGTGGCCTAACCAGTGCAGTGTACAGGGGCACAATGACCTCCCTGCTCCTGCTGGCCACACTGTTCTTGATCCAGGCCAGGATGCCATTGGCCTTCTTGGCTGCCTGGGCACACTGCAGGCTCATGTTCAGCCTACTATCAACCAGTACCCCCAGGTCTCTTTCTGCCAGGCCACTATCCAGCCACTCTGTCCCCAGCCTGTAGCACTGCATGGGGTTGTTGTGGCCAATGTGCAGAACCCAGCACTTGGATGTGTTAAATCTCATGCCCTTGGACTCTGTCCATCTGTCCAGCCTGTCGAGGTCCCTCTGCAGAGCTCTCCTACCCTCTAACAGATCAAGCACTGTCCCCAGCTTGGTGTCATCTGCAAACTCACTGATGATGGACTCAGTGCCCTCATTCAGATCATTGATACAGCTATTAAAGAGCATGGGGCCCAGCACTGATCCCTGGGGGGACACCACTAGTGACTGGCTGCCAGCTGGATGTGGCACCATTCACCACCACTCTCTGGGCTGGGCCCTCCAGCCACTTCCTAACCCAGCACAGAGTGCTGCTGTCCAAGCCACGGGCTGACAGCTTGGCCAGGATTTTGCTGTGGGGGACAGTGTCAAAGGCCTTGCTGAAGTCCAGGTAGACTACATCCACAGCCTTCTCCACATCCACCAGGTAGGTAACCTGATCATAGAAGGAGATCAGGTTGGTCAGGCAGGAACAGCCTTTCCTAAATCTCATCCTTCACCCAAATTTCACTTCTGTGCCAAGGCTGCTGCTGACCTTAGTGTGCATGCCATGTCTAGGCAGTGCCATCCTGTGCTTGAATTACTTAACATTCCTGAATTTTTACCGGATGTCCCACCACCACCCCACTTCATCTGATGTCAGCAGGGACCACAGTGACCTAGGGTCTTCCAGATGCTTTGTTTTCTTTCCAACTTTAGCTACATCATCACTAGAAGATACAACTCTGAATTCTTTTCTAAGTAACACATGCATGTAAACCACAGAGATAAAAAGCTGTTGTATTTGTTCCCCTGGGTTGCAACTTGGAGCTGTAGTTTGCATTCTTCACTGGTGGACTTCATGGAACTGGGCTGTAAGGTGGAGCTATAGATGCACTCTTCATTAATGGACATCACAGAGCTGGACTGCAGCTACCTGTAGCCCAGACACTATCCAGTAAAATTTCAGATGGAGAAATTGGTGAGGACTGATGGTAATTACAACACTAACCAATAGGCTCAGTGGTCTGTTAGGGGAAAGTGCCATGACTTCAGTCTACCTCCACAAACACCTAAAGATCACTGCCTGACCTAACCCTTCCCACCTTTGTTCTAAATTCAACTCCAGATTCTGACTCCATCTCCTGGTAGCCAGACCCTCACTAGGACCTGTCTTGTTGAACATGCAGCATTGACCCAGAAAAATACAGATGTAGGAATGTTGATGTTTTGATAATATTTTAAGGTGGATTGATTCAAAAGAAACTAATCTGCTAAAGAATCAGAGCCATTCACATGACCCATAAGTCTCCAGTATGAGACATCTGAGCCTTCCCAAGGCTAATAACTGTGCTATTTAACTGCTGTGTGCGTATTCAACTGAACATTTTCAAGATGAACTGCTTAAAGCATGACCCCTCTTTCCCTTCAATATAAAGCTGTGTGCAAAATCTGCAGAAGCTCAGAAGTCTGAAATTGCTTGCTGTCTCCTTGGGGCACATGTGTGAATGCTGGCTGATTGGAAGAAGAGAAGACAAAAAGCTGTGAGGATACAGCTGACTGATTCCAGAGTCATCTCTTTGCAACATGCTCCTGTTTCTAAATCAGGCTCCCTCTTGCTAAGGAGCTGTTGTTTCAGCACTTAGTGGCATTTAGAGCTGCCAAAGGACCTTCCTTAGATGCTGTGGGTTCATTATGCCATTTTTAGGAAGCAGTTGCATTTCTGATTGGGTCTTTTCCCCCCTTGATTGAGCAGGACTATTTCTGTGGCGGCTAGAAACCCTTGGCTTTGTGCCAACACTTGGAGCTCAGTTTCTAATGCTGTGTAACACAACTTTCACCAAAACCTCATCCTGCTGAAATTCACCAGCTCAAATTGCAAGGTAGTGAACACTTGTTTTCTATTTCTGTATCCATTGCAAACCTCCCAACTTTTTGTGGGACTGGTGTGAGAGAAACCCATCTAGTTATTCAAAGGAGGACAGTATGGAAGACTGAGGCCTTGAGCAAGCCAGCCTAGTGCAAGATGTCCCTACCCATAGCAGAGGTTTGGAACTGCATGATCTCCAAGGTCCTTTCCAGCCCAAACCATCCTATGATTCAGTGACTCAGTGATTCTATGACTCTGTGATTCTGTGATTGTATGATTCTGTGAGTGAACTGCAGATGGAACACCCATAAACAAGCTAAATTCTCATCATTGATAACAGAGGCTTTTCTGATTCTCTGAAGTTTTCTTTTTTCACCCTTGCAGTTAAAATATTTTGCAAAGTCATCTCCTCCTCCACAAAACATCTAGCAACTTCAGCAGAGAGTGCCAAAGATGAAAATACTCAAGAAATCTGGCTCAGTTTTGGAGCTCTCACTTCAAGAAGGACATTGAGGTTGTAGAGCAGGTCCAGAGAAGGGCAACAAAATTGCTGAAAAGTCCTCTGGGAAGGAGCATCTGAGGGAACTGGGGTTGCTCAGCCTGGACAAAAGGAGGCTGAGGGGAGATCTCATTGCTCTCTAAAACTCCCTGAAAGGAGGTTGGAGCCAGGTGGGGGTTGGTCTCTTCTCCCTAGTAACAAGTAATAGGATGAGAGGAAATGGCCTCGAGTTGCACCAGGAGAGGTTTAGGTTGGATGTGAGAGGAAACTTCTAGACTGAAAGGGTTCTCAAACACTTGGAACAGGCTGCCAAGGGACGTGGTTGAATCCTCATCCCTGGTGGTGCTTCAAAGAGGCAGAGATGTAGCACTGAGGGACATGGTTTAGCCCCAGACTTGGTAGAGGGAGATAATGGTTGGACTTGATGGTCTTAATGGTCTTTTCCAACCAAAACCATTCAATGATTCTACACAAAGAAGTGCCACCTGCTTTGTCAAAGTACAGCAAAATGTCAAAAGACAGCTCCAGTGTGCATGTAACTGGGGCGTTTGTGGTGGAGTCACTGTGAAACTCAAAACCCCAGGCTGAAGGGTGGTGAGTAGTGTTGGATGGAGATTAATAAAATGAAACATGATGGCTCTAAAGCTTAGAAGGTGAATAATACATTGGGAGATTCAATATGAATTTAATCATCTCACACATGAAAAAAGGAAAAACTGGAGCCACTGCATAATGTAAGAAGTTAATCACAAAGTCCTCCAAAGCAGTTGGTCAGAAAAGGTGGGAAATAGCCATGGGAAGTCTCTTTCCATTTCACAGGAGTGCTACAGGTCTGATTTTCCTGCAGCACTGTCCATCAGCTGGTGAGGTGAACTGAAAACTAAATACTGGCAAAGAGGAGCTGCAGAGCGAGGCCTGGTGGACAAGGCCACAAGGTCCACAAAGAACAGATGGGAAGAGCAAAATGCCCCCACAGATGTCTGAAGGATGTTCTTGCATCCCATCCCTGATGATTTGACTCCTGCTGTGGTGCACTTTGCCATTGCACAGTCAATCTATGACCTCTCTGTATTTTTTTAAGCCACTCATTCCTGGATCATTGGTGCATCCTCAGTTATAGAATCATAGAATTGTTTGGGTTAGAAAAGCCCTCTCAAGATCATTGAGTCCAGCCATTAACCCAACACCACCACAGCCATTAAACCATGTCCCCAAGTTCCATGTCCACATGTTTCTTGAACACCTCTAGGAACAGTGACTCCACCCCCCCTGGGTAGCCTGTTCCAATGCCTGACCACTCACCTTTCTCTGTGGCCACCTTCCTGAACTGGACTTTCACATGACTGTTGAAATAGAAGGAACATGTACAGCTGGGATTTTGAAGAGCCAGGCAGGTGTACAAGCATGTAGTTACACACAATGGAGGGAAGGACAACCCGCAGCATGGAAAACATGCCTGGAGGTGGCAAGAGATGACTAGGAGACCTCTTCTGACCTACACTTCCAAGACACCAAGGCAAATGGATGACCAAAATACACACCATGCCTAGACCAGAGGAATCCCTCTGGGCTGGTGCTGTAGAAATTAAACCGGACAGATAGTACTGCTCCCAAAGTGCTATCAACTGAAACAAAAATAATAACTTCCAAAGCTGATCTTTGTAATGTTTGAGTCAGAATGACAGAGCATTAATTGAGGTCATTATTAAATGGTTATTTTTTTGGCCTGGCATTTGACTAGCTTTTAAAGAGATATTCATAACATCTATTTGTCCTTCAAGCCCCATTAGCAATATGGATGTCTCTCTTTAGAGCAAACACATGAACAAAATACAGCTGTTAAACCTCCTTTCCTTTGAATTTCCCTATCTTATTGTCCCCCAATTACAAACTCTTGACTGAAGAGGATAACCATGCACCAACAGAGTGCAGAGGGCCACATCTTTGTGTATTCCTGGCTTCACTGTCACAAAGCAATGCTGCAGGCACCATTTAGTCTTAGAACAAGTCTCTGTTATATAAGGAGCACTTTTTTGTAGATAACTCATCATTTCAGATGCTGGCAGTGTACAGCCTGCCTTGCTGCTTGCTGCATTACCTGTTTTGTTGCTAGGAAACTTTTGAACAGGAGCCAATTTGACATTCAGCTGCTTGCTTCATGTTCAGTTAGATGGAAGAGGACCAAAGCTGATCATTAGTTTAGATAATGCCTTCCAGGTTTTTTTTGTCACTGGCAATGCTAGAAGCAAGAGATAGGCACTATGCAGTAACATTGGTTATGTGTATGAAGAAGCTCTCCCAAAGCTCAAGAAGAAAAGCAAGATCCACATCCTGTTTGGATTCTTGCACAGAGAGCTCATTCATCTGGAAAGTGAAGATGCCTCTGTATTGTGCTTACCCTCTCCACCTGGAGAGCACTGGTCAAGCACTGGAACAAGCTGCCCAGAGAAATGAGGAGTCACCATCCCTGGAGTGCTCAAAAAATGTGTAGACGTGGCACTTCAGGATGTGATTTAGTGATCATGGTGGTTTGGGGTTGATAGTTGGACTTGATGATCTCAGAGGTCTTTTCCAACCTTAATGATTGTCTGATTTTATATTTTCAGTATTTGTACTACAGTAAGATGCCTGGCCCCAGCCAGTATCACTGCCCCACTGTGTGACTGAGTCCTTGCTTTAAGGAGCTTATTGACTGGGCTTCTTGACTTGGATCAAAAAATTAGGGCCTGTCACACTTTTTACAGAACCCCTGAGCAGATCTGGGCTGGTGAATAGAGGAGACAATAAATCCCTGCTAACAAGGACACTGGCACCTTCTGGGGACTAGAGCTCCCTGGCTCCTAACCCCCAGCTGCAGTATAGTTTCCCAGTGGTGTTTTTACACTGCTTCCCAACCTGAGTTACCTCAACTAGCAGGGAAATGGGGGTGCTGGAGTCACATACCTGAGACTCATGAAGGTGTGACAACGATGAAGACCTCTGTTCTTGATTGTGGTCACTGTGAAAGCCCCATCATTTTGTCTTTTAAAGGATCCATACAAATCCATAATTGCCATTAACATTATCTGTACCTTTTTATACCTAAAATATTATGAATGATCCCAGTATGCTCCTTGGGAAAAGGACAGAGAAGCCCATTTTAAGACCATCTGAACACGTCTTGTGCTGTGCCAAGAAGTAACTTTCAAAACCAGAAGAATCCTTCCCTAAGTTCACATACGCAGCAATGGCCCAAAAGCTGTAACAGTGGCTTGGTAACACGAAGTTGTGTTCTGAGTGCTGCACTCCAGGAAAGTGGAGGAGTGTCAAGCCCACCTGCTCCTCAAACACGTGCAGGTTCTGAAAATGTTGCTCTTCTAACATTGGGGTGAGCCTGATAAATTCAGCTCCATATGTGACTGTTGTCCCTTGTTATGACATCTGGCAGTAGCTGGTAGAATTGGGCTCCAGTATCTTCATAACTACCTTGCCAGTATTTGTAGGTGATTGTTAGTTCACCCCTTTGTTCTCCCTTCATCAGACCAAAGAAGGCCAGCTCCCACAGCCTGTCTTTGCAGGTCTCTCAGCCTGCAACCTTCTTGGCACCTATCTACTGAAGGTTTCTTCTGCTTCACCTCTTCCTTCTTGAACTAAGTGCCCCAAACCAGGCCTCATCATGCTGAGTAGAGTGGGATAATCACTTCCCTCAACCGGCTGGTCACCATCCTTCTATGTAGTCCACACCAGTACACAAATACTCCCTAAAGGATCTGATACTGCAGCAAATGCACACCATCAAGGAAAACATTTAACAGTGTAGACAGGTACAGAAAGATTGGTTTTAACATCTCAAAAAGTCCATCACAGCTTCAGGTTCCTTTATGCTTGGTTTCCTTTCTCTTCAATTTTTTCCTGAGAGGCAAATTGCATTTGCAATGTTACCTTTTAATAAGTTGCTTTTTATAAAGGAATAACTCCAGGTTTCTCTGTGGCAGAGAAAAAGTCAAAACCACAGAGAAGATCATAGATATTTGAGGTGATTCATTGATTCTGAAGATGCTTTTTCCTCACACTTAGTTTGTTCACCTTTTAGTTTTAATAAAAGCTGACTGGTGCAATGTGGCTGTCAATAACATCAGTGCTGTCAATATCAACTGTTTCTTTGATGACAGAAATGTAATTTTGTTCATAACTACAGGGAAAAAATTATTTCTGGCTTTACAAGCCTAAAACTGTTGGGGAGGGTCCACAGGAGCCTATGAAGATGGTCAGAGGGCTGAAGCACCTCCCCTATAGAGACAGGCTGAGAGAGTTGGGGCTGTTCAGCTTAGAGAAGGCACCAGGGAGACTTTACAGCACCCTTTCAGTACCTGAAAGGGGCTAGAAGAAAATGGGGGAGGGACTTCTGACAAAGTGATAGGATGAGGGGCAATGACTTTGAGCTGGAAGAGGGCAGATTTAGACTGGAGATCAGGAAGAAATTATTTACAGTGAGGGTGGTGAGACATTAGAACAGGCTGCCCAGGGAGATTGTTGATGCCCCCTCCCTGGAAATGTTCAAGGCCAGGTTGGATGAGGCCTTGAGCAAGCTGGGCTAGTGGAAGGTGTCCCTGCCCACAGTACTGGGGGTTGGAACTAGATGATCTTTAAGGTCCTTTCCAACCTGCAAGTAGCATACAGGATGGCTGGAGAGAGAGCAGGGATCAGAGGGCTGGGCCACTATCTCCTAAGTTCCAGACACTGAACACATCTGAGACACAAATGACACCTTCATAGCCTCATGGCTTATCATGTGAATCACTAATGGTTCCAGTCCTGTTGTCTGAGAGTACTTTGTCAGGATATCCAGAAACAGAGTTCACAGAATCACAGAATTGCAGACTGGGATTTAGAAGCATCCTCTGGAGATCATCTAGTCCAACCCTGCTGCTAAAGCAGGTTCAGTTTGATCAGATTGCAGAGGTGCAGGTGGGTTTTGAAAGTCTGCAGAGAAGGTGATTCCACAGCCTCTCTGTCAGCCTGTTCCAGTGCTCTCCCTCCCTCACAGGAAAGAATCTTGTTCTGAAGTTCAGGTGAAGCCTCCTGTGTTCTGGTTTGTACCTATTCAGAGAAACATTTGGGCTCACAGCTATGAAAATCCTGCTCTGACTCCAGATGGAAGGGATGAGGAGGTGAGAGTGAGAACACTGAAAGCTTCCTTCCAGGCAATATTAATTTTGCAAAAAAACATCAAAATCAAAATGTTGAGTGTGACAACACAACCGCGTTGAGGTGAAAGGTCATAGGAGACTCTTGCTGATAATTTGCAGTGGAGCACCAAAACTGGAAAGAAAGGAAAAGGTGGGAAGCCAGCAATCAACTCTTTAGCTGTAGTAAAGGAAATTTCATTGCATTCATCATAGTAATTAATTTATTCCTTCACATACAAAACATGTTATTAAATATATCACATTTAATTGCTAATTGCTGATCAGGAAGCAAAACTGATAATTCCTGCATTCAGTCCTTCAACTTAACAAACCCTATCATTTTCTCAGTAACAGGCATTGATTGATTTCATGTTGTCCTACAGGATGAACAAATGAATCACAGAGGACAACAAAACTCTTCAAGAATGGTCTGTATAAGACTGAAAGCAAAAGCAAGGTAGGGCTTTTACAACTTCTGGATGAGCTGAGTGTGTGAGGAAGCTCAGCTCAGGATGATCTAGAATGTTCAGTACGCTGAGTGCACATTTCAGGCATGATGCTAACTGAAAGGAGCAGATTCAGCTTCCATGACATGGCTAAGATCACAAGAGGTAATGGCAGCTTCCAGCACAAAAAGACTTAGCACTTCAATTTTACTTCCGTACGTCAGGAAAGTGACAACTGAGAATGTGCAGGAGAAGTGAATGCTTTACAAGGCCACCTTCCAGGGTTAGTTGAGCACACAGGAAAGGCTACCCACTGCATGGGGTCTCATCTAGATGGGCCTGCTGTCCCCTGGGAAGACAGACAGCATGTCCCTGCTTCTGCTCTGACTCTTGTTAAGTGCGCCTAAGGCCTTAATATTCATATTTGAAAATCATTGTGGAAAATGCTGTCCCCTCAGATACTTCAGTGGCTCTCATATTTAGGGGAGAGCTCTGCAGATGAAAATGGGGTGAGCTCAAACCACTCATATGAAAGGCTTCCAAATTATTCAATCAGCCAACTGAAAGTATCACGTGAGAGCAGCCCTCACAACATAACCTCCAAAAAGAAGGTGCTTTGCTTAATTAGGACCTACATGGATGCTACAAGCTGAAGGATGCAATTAACTTGTCTAGCTTCTCTCAGCCTGCATAATTTCTTTCTTTCATATTAAAATGCCTTATGCATTCCAGCTACTGGCAGATAAAAGTCATCTGCTTTTTCTCTCTCTCCCTTCCAGAGGGGTGAGGGCTTGCAATTCTAATGCTGAAATCAAGTGTCCAACACCTCATGAAATGATAGAATCATCAATTCATTTTGTTTGGAAAAGACTTTTAAGATTGTCACCCAGCCAGCAACCTAATGCTGCCAAGTCCGCTGCTAAACCATGTCACTCAGCACCAGATCCAAACGTCTTTAAAATACCTCCAGGGATGGAGGTTCAATCAATTCCTTGGGCATCCCATTCCAGGGTTTGAGAATACATTCTGTGAAGAAATTTTTCCTAATGTCCAACCTAAACCTCCCTTGGTGCAACTTGAGGCCATGTTGTCTCATCTGTTCACTTACTACTTGCCCCACCTGGCTCCAGCCTCCTTTCAAGGGAGTCATAGAGAGCCAGAAGATCTCCCCTCAGCTTCCTTTTCTCCAGAACAAACAATCCCAGCACCCTCAGCTGCTCCTTACCACCCCTGTTCTCATTCACCATCTTCACTGCCCTTCTCTGGACCTGCTCCAGCACCTCAGTATCTTTCTTGTAGTGAGGACCTCAAAACTGAACCCAGGACTCCAGGTGTGGCCGCACCAGTGCTCCGTTCAGGGAGACAATCTCTTTCCCTGGTCCTGCTGGTCACACTACTGGTGATCCAGGCCAGGATGCTAGTGGCCTTCTTGGCCACCTGGGTACAAACTGGCTTATCTTCAGTCTGCTGTAATCAGCAGCCCCATGTCTTTCTCTGCTGGGCAGTTTTCCTGCCCCTCTTCCCCAAGCCTGAGGGAAATTAAGCCAGTGACACCTCTTTGCGTTTTACAGAACTTCTCTGGGTTTTTTGTTCAGAAAGAAAAAAACTCCTGTGGCAGCAATAGAGAAAGCTCCCATCAACACAAGTGGCAATTATCCAGCAAAACAAATACATGCTACTGGTATTTACGATGTAAGCAATACTCAGTGGGGGGAGCGATGCAAGCACCCAGAACTTGCAAACATGTCAAAGAACACCTATGGATCATTAAACAGAATGAGCTTGTCGGGATTGCCGTCATGCAGCATCAAGGGTTTGGGGTGTGTCTACTGTGAAATTCCTTTGGACACAGGCCCAAGTTTGAAGATATAACTTCTTCTGTTATGCTTTTAGGGCAAAAGCAAGTCATCAGCTCACAATAAGACTTAGGCTAGAGCAAAAGACACAAAACTCAGAGGAATTTCAATGCAGCAGCACAACCTAGAGTCTGGCTGACACGGTCTTCATCCTACTGCAC
This sequence comes from Picus viridis, assembly GCA_033816785.1. Taxonomy (NCBI): domain Eukaryota; kingdom Metazoa; phylum Chordata; class Aves; order Piciformes; family Picidae; genus Picus; species Picus viridis. Next base: position 17,946,885 of record CM066574.1, on the reverse strand, counting down.
TGAGAAGGCTGACAAAATGAGCAAACCCGAGGAAAGGTTAAAAACCCAACAGCAAAATATCAATTTTCATTTCAAAACATGGAGGGTTTTTTGGACTATTTACTTCGTGGCAGAGTCCTATTTTGTCATCTAACACCACATCTGGCAATTAATGATTACATCTGGGATTTGCTTATCTTGGACCTGGCATTCACTGCAGCTTCTGCAAACTGGGCTCCACAGTTTCTGCTGCAAACAACAAGAAAATTTGAAGAAACAATTTGTGAGTGCCATACCTGGAGAAAAGAAGGCTCCAGAGAGACCTTAGAGCAGCCTTCCAGTACCTGAAGGGGCCTACAAGAAAGCTGGGGAGGGACTTTTAACAAGGGCTTGTAGTGATAGGATGGGGAGGAATGGATTGAAGCTTGAGGAGGGGAGATTGAGACTGAAGATTAGAAAGAAATTCTTTATAGTGAGGATGGGAAGACACTGGAACAGGTTGCCCAGGGAAGTTGTGGACACTCCCTCCCTGGAGGTGTTCAAGGCCAGGTTGGACAAGGTCTTGAGCAAACAGGTCTGCTGGAAGGTGTCCCTGCCCATGACAAATGGGTTGGAACTAGGTGATCTTTAAGGTTCTTTCCATCACAAATCATTCTAGGATTCTATGAATCTATGGTTTAACCCCAGCTGGCAACTAAGCATCACGCAGCTGCTCCCTCACTCCCCCAGTGGCACAGGGGAGTGAACTGGAAGGGAAAAAGTTGAGATAAAGACAGTTATAGAGGGAAATCAAAGGCTGTGCACAAGCAGAGCAAACTAGGAATTCATTCAACACTTCCCATCAACAGGCAGATGTTCAGCCAGCTCCAGGAAAGCCGGGATCTTTCACATGAACTTCAAGGAAGATGTGGACCAACTGGACAAAATTCATGGGAATACAGCAAAAACATAAGGGGAAAAATGTATCTCTGAGTCCATAGTAAGAGCACATTGAGCAAGGAAGACTCAGTTTTAACATTTAAAAAAATAATAATTAAAAATCCAGTAATAAAAGTCTAGTGAAGCCCTGGGAGAGATTGCTGGAAGAGGCAGGGAAATCTTGTTTCATAGAATCATAGGATACATCGGGTTGGAAGGGACCTTTAAAGGTCATCTAATCCAACCACCCCGTAGTAAGTAGGGACATTCTCAACCAGATCAGGTTGCTCATAGCCCCATCAAGCCTGACCTTGAATGTCTTCAGAGACGGGACCTCCACCACCTCCATGGGCAACCTGTGCCAGTGCCTCACCACCCTCATAGTAAAGAACTTCTTCCTAATGTCCAATCTAAATCTATCCTGCTCTAGTTTAAAACCACTGTTCCTTGTCCTAGTGCTACAGGCCTTTCTATGTCTATTTCTATGTTTTCTTGTCTCATCACTCATACAATATCATGTCAAGAATGACATAGAGACAGATGTAGAGTGAGGCAACCCTTTGAGATCCCTCCAAGCCTTATTCTTCCATGCTTCTAAGTTCCCAGCCCCTGACTCTTTCCTTTAAGAGAAAGCAGCAAGTATCTCATTCCTTTGATTACTTGCATCCCCATGCCTCTTCCCCCTTTTCCAATGGGAAGGTGTGGGCAGGTTTCCATGAAAAGCCTCTTTCGTTATATTTCAAGTTATGTGTGACTTCTTTCCTTTTGCACTACAGACACCGTGTGGTGCTTTTGCGAACTGCAGTCTCTGATAGTGATTTGCTCCTGGGAATATGAGCTCCAGGCAAACAGTAGGACTTGATGATTTCAAAGGTCTCTTCCACCCTCAACAGTTCTATGATTCTATGACTCTGTGTTGGAGCTTTCATCATCTTTAGAGCAGAATACCTAAAGAGACCACTCAAAAATTCTTTTATCAGCCAGAACAGTTGAAAACTGTTGTGCTGACCACTAGTATTCAATTGAGTTCTTTCTGTGAAATGTTTTTTAAGCCTGAAAGGTTAAACAAACAAACACATAAACGAACACCAAACAAGAAAGAGAAATAGAAATATTTAAGCCAGCAGACTGCAGAGCATTGCCAGCTCTTTAGACAGATCTAAGCTGTTGCTGCAGCTTTGTTAGATCGGTGGTGGGTGCAGGCTGTGAACACTAGATGGTCCCTGTGATCCAGTTTTACACTTGTTGATGCAGCAAGTACAATTATGGTATGTCCTTGCAGCCAAGGAAAAAAAAAAAAAAAAAACCAAAACAAAACCAACAGTGCTGGCCATCGGAAGTTACCACCCAGAACCACATCAAGAGCTGCATAAGGATCCATGATGGTTTTCCCAGCCTTTAAAAGTAGGGAGCAACGTGGCACTCGAAGGCTCACAAGAAGAGCAGCAGAGTCTCTTGGAAAGTTCCTCAAAAAAAAAAAACCCCACAACTGGCCAGAAGTTTTTCCCTGAATCTGGATACACCCTGTAATACAGAGTGGTTGCTATGCTGAAAAAGACTAGATGAATAAAAGAGACTATCAAAATAAAGTAGAGAGGTTTAGAAAGTACCGGGAAGTTGGGCTTTTTTTGCACTCACAGTTGATGAAGTTTAAGGCTGTTAAAGATCCCATCTTACTTTTAGAATTAAAGCTCTGCAAAAAATGGAACAGTTAATTGAGCATCATTTATTGTGCCAATAGTCTTTGGACCATGTTTTCAAGTCAGATTTATTTTGTGGGAGTCCTACTTGAGGTATAGAACACTTCTCTTTTTTTTTGTTGTTTTTTTTTTTTCTGCTATCAACAGTTTTTACCATGCTAGAAGTAAGTTAGGAAAGATTGTTCCTTTTCAAAGCTATAGATATATATTCCATTCAAAGCCATGATTGAGTTCCATGAGGAGGAACTTCTTTAATTTAAGGGTGACAGAGCACTGGAACAGGCTGTCCAGACAGGTGATCTGGAAACATTCAAAACCTGCCTGGATGTGTTCCTGTGTGACCTTCTCTAGGTGATCCTGCTTTGCCAAGGGTTTGGACTCAATGTAATCCAGAGATCCCTTCCAAACCCCACCACTCTGTGATTCTGTGATTCTATGTTGCAGGCTCTTTAAGTGTCTTTAAAGGGTTAACAAGGAACAGGCATCCTAAGTCAACCCTTACTGAAGATTTCTGGATATACTGAAGTGAGTCATGTCAAAGCTAAATGGGTCACCATCAAAATTACAGGAAAAATGTCAGGCAGGAGGAGCCTGGAAAGAGGTGGGAAAGCTGCAGCCTTGCTACTGAGGAAGGAAAGGAGCCAGAAGCTGTAAATCACACGAGGGTCCAGCTGATGTTATCAGCAGGGGAAAAAAAAAAAAAGAAAATGTGGCTGTGAAAGCAATTCCCCTCTTAGCTTGCTTGGTAAGGACAGGAATGAAGCTAAATACCTTTCTTTCCATGTGGTGTGAGCATCAAGACCAGGGAGCAGGGTGAACACTGCTGTCAGTCCCTGCAGCCTGTCCCTGCCCTGCTTTCCTGCTCCCCTGTGTCCCAGCCACCTCACAGCATGGACACGCTGGTGCTTCTCTGCCTGAAAGGGAGGAGAACTGGACAGCAGCCATGAGAGCTGGCTCCAAAAGTTTGGATTTCCTCGGGTGCCGTCAACGTGGATGAGTTTGTCCACGGAGAGAGGAAAGCCTTGCCTGGAAAGAGCTACGCTGCTTTGCCACAGCATCCACGGCCTTGCTGGCAGCACAGTGGTCTCAGCTGGCTGGGGGCACCTGGAGTAGGACAGGTATCAGTGATAGCTGAGATTGCCAGCAAACAACAGGAAGGTCCCCGTGAGAGGAATTGCTTTGATCTGTATTATGTCTCTGCCTCTGGAGAACTGGAGAGAGACCATACCCTGCCACCCCTTCAATGAGCTACCTCCACAGACAGCACAGTCACAAACAATAAACCACACCTAGGAGATCTTCAGTTGAAAATTTTGCTCATATTGCATACAGTATTTTTTATGTTGCAACCCTGAAACCTGTCTCTTCCTCTGCCCATGACTCTCACACACTACCTGAAATCCTCTTCAGCACAAAAGTTCTCTTCTCTGCACTCTGCTCATGCTCATTGTCCTCCTTTGCTGATGACAGCTGTCTTTTACACTTTCCTTCCCTGAGCCATGCCTCCAACATCACAGTCTGCTAATTCTTGACCCTCTGGGTTTGTTGTTTTCCCATGTTGTTCTCACATCTGCCCCTCCCTAGTATTTAACACCTCCAATTTATCGTCATCCAGAAAGCAGCCAGAGGGCACAGCAGCCTGCACACTCTGGTCAGGGATGGTTTGGTTGCTCTCTAGGTCATTCCCACTGTCTAATGAGTAGGAGGCTGGGATGGCTGAGCAGAAAACTGCTTCTCTTTGATCCAGTACAGGACTTTCAGGTAGGAATCAGGATGATGAAGTACAGCTGAAGCTGTAGTAATATTGTAGTACTTGCAGAGGGCTGTCCAGCATCTGAGATGACCCAGTAGACTATGCCATTCTGCTGGTCCTACCAGATCAAATGCATCATGATGATATGGTGTTAAAGTGAGAGGAATTTACAAAGAAATTGAAAGATTGCTCCAAGAGAGAGCTGATGGGGCCATGCTGAAAATCAGCAAAAGCTTCCCTACACCTAAAAAGAAACAAAAGGCAAACTATTCTTTCCTGATTTGTGGCAAAGGCTCGATTCAATACTTGCATGAATGATAAAGTTTCTATTTTGCAGCAGCAAAATGCTTCAGCAATGTGTTCCTGCTTTCAAAGGTTAAGATAATTTAGGCACCCAAAATTTTGGTGCCCTTTTTTTGAATCCAGACTTGACAAGCTGGCTTGCATTTTCACTTGCCATAAAGTTCATACCAATAATAAAGCAGAGGTCTTCAGACTATGAGCTGCATTTGCAGTGTGAAACTCGGATGTCTTCAAACTCAGATCATGTCAGCAGTATTACTCCCCTGTGGCTGCTTAGGTCCATTCACTCATTCAACTCCTTCAGCCTTTGCAGGTAAAATTCCAGGGGAGGTCAACAGGTTCTTCTTCTAAAGAAGAAGAGCAGCTGCACTCCTGAACAATAATTCAATTTACATGACCTCTCTGATTTCCCAATGCTCAAAAAAATAAGAAGAAATGTAAAAATTTGAGCAAGGATATTACTAGAGAAGATGGGGCAGAAAGGATTTTTAGAAAGTAGCTGTTCTAGCATAAAGAATAGTACAGGATGCTAGGAATCATCTGGGGCTAATGAAAGCCATCAGGCTTTACAGGGAAGAGATGGAGATCTCTGAATCAATCTAGGGGAACTGATTTGATGATATCTGATGGTGCCTGAGCTGAGGCTCCCACTACCACCAGTTAAGCTCATTAACTGGATGCTCTGTGAGGCCTTAGCACTGTTTTGCAGTCAGAGAGAGAGATGAAGACTCCAGCAGAGACACTCTGGCTGCCTTCCCAGGAGCAGCTCTGTAATGTAGCTGGTCCCCCCCCAATACTGGCCTCTGCATTTTTCCACTCTTTTTCTCTTCCCTTCCACCACCCACTCTTCTCAGCTTGACTCTGGTATCTCTATTATGTGCTCTCTCACTTTCTTGCTTTCCTCAAGCATTTTATTTAGTTACAGGGAAATTCAGCCACTCCTTTCCCTTTCCTTGTAAAAGCCTAAGGTGGGTAGGACCTCTTCCAGGACTGGATCGATTTGGTGTGGGTGTTCTCTTTGCCCAGTGGAAAAGGTATCAGCCTCTTCACATATGAGTGCTTCCTGAGGTAGCTGCAACAAGAGGTGACACAGGATAAGGATGGAGGAAGAGCTGCAGGAAGATTTCAGAGCAGAAAGGTCACATCGTTCCACCAAACATGGCAGGAATCTTTTAAGAAAATTAAGTGGCCCTAAATCTCAAGTTCACTTTAGTTTCAGAAGTGCATTTTGCTCATGTTAGGAAGTTCCATCTAAACATTAGAAGGAACTTCACTTTGAAAGCGGCAGACCACTGGAACAGGCTGCCCAGAGAAGTGGTGGAGTTTCCATCTCTGGAGACATTCAAGGCCTGCCTGGACATGTTCCTTTGTGATCTGCTTTAGGTGATCCTGCTCTGGCAGGGGGTTGAACTTGATGATCTTCAGAGGCCCCTTCCAACCCCTACCATTTTGTGACTCTGTGATTATGTTGGACCAAAGTTAAGTCCCTGCTGAATAGATAGGTAAAACCTTCCCAGAAACAACAAAGCAGCTGTACCTGGACAGCTGAGTGCTTCTGATTTTTCACTGCTGCAGGGATCTCCTAGAGAGACAATTTCATGTTTTGAAACATCTTTCCTCCCTGCTACCTGCTGTTGCCCTTTCTCACTATTTCAGGAAAGATTCTGCTGTTATTTGGTAACAACATTTTTCCCACAGACCCTAATGATACTCAAAGAGCTGCACCAAAAGACCCCTTCATCTGACAGCACATTATCAGTTCTCTCCAGGAGATTTGCCAAACCATTACACTCTTCTTCCTTCTTGGCAACTTTGTAAATCCCTTAAATATTTCACCAAACATCCTAAATACAATAACCCCATTCTGACAAGTTCTCAGAAGGCTGGAGGGCCCTGTTGTCCTTCCACACCACACCAACAAACTCTTGGCATAATTCTCTTGTCACAGATTCACGCCCCACAGTCATCCCCAGCCCCCTCCCACTCATATTCTGCTTTTCCATATAAAACTTGCAAGCACTCTGAGGTCCCCAGGTACTTTGCATGCATTGCTCACTTTGGCATGCAGCACAGACAGGTTTTGGTGATCACAGAATGGGAGGGGTTGGAAGGGACCTCTGGAGATCATCAAGTCCAACATCCTCTGCCAAGGCAGGGTCACCTAGAGAAGGTCTCACAGGAACAAGTCTAGGTGGGTTTGGAATGACTCCAGAGATGAAGGCTCCACCACCTCTCTGGGCATCCTGTTCAGTGCTCTTCACCTTTAATCAAAGAAGTTCCTCCTCTTGTTTAGATGGAACTTCTTATGTTCAAGTTTGTGCCTGCCACCCCTTGTCTTGTCATTGAGCAGCACTGAAAAAAGCCTGGTGCCATCCTCCTGGCACCCACCCTTTAAGTATTTATAAGCTTTTATGAGAGTCTCCCCTCAGTCTTCTCCTTTCCAGGCTGAAAAGCCCCAATTCTCTCAGCCTTTCCTCATCACATAGATGTTCCAATCTCCTCATCTTTGTAGCCCTTTCCTGTACCCTCTCCAGCAAGACCCTGCCCTTCTTGAACCAGAGAGCCCAGAACTGGACACAGTACTCCAGATGTGGCCCAAACAGGGTGGAGTAGTGATGTGACCCAAAAGAGCAGACAGCAACAATTAAAAATGCTGGTAGTGGAACACAGCCTTTGCATAAAACCTTCCAGAGAGCTCTGAGAGTGCTTGTGATTCCTGATTCCCAAGGCCTTGGGTAGCTGAACTACATCAAGCCATGTATCAATTATCAGCAGGGTTTATCAGCACTGGGGTACAACCTGAGCTTCCCAAAGGTATTGTCTAAGGGATTAGGGGTTAAGGGAGGAATGTAAAGTGGTACTAAGAAAATATTCTTGCCACACATTCAAGGAAAAAAAAAAAAACACAAACAAAAAACCAACAAACCCTGAGGCTGAAGAAGTGGAAAATCACTACAGCTTCAGGCGGTAAATGCTCAATTTGAAGCTTTATTCCTTAAATTTTCTCTCTCTAGTAAATTGGGACTTGAAGAACTCCTAGAGCCAAAACAGCTTTGTGAAAAGGAAGAAAAGTTCTGATATAGGATATGCTTTCTGTGTGCCTTGCCCTGGCTCTCCTCCACACAGTGTCCACGTAGTCAGTGGGCTGTACACCAAAAGCAAAAAAGGAGAGGGGGAGAGGAAGGACAGAAGGAGGAGCCCAAGAAGGCAGCTACCAAGCTGCATTGTTTTTCTTCACCTCATTATAAGGACAGTGAGAGAAATTCAGGAAAAGCTTTATGAAGCAGGACCAACTCCTGTCTGTGATCCCTCCTTCCTTCGAGGCATGCAAGCCAGCCACCAGCACCAGTGTGGGCACCAGCACCAGCATGCTAAGCAGTCCTGGCCCCTGGGACAAGATAGGCTGAAAGCAGAGGGGAAACAGAAATATGGGTGGCTGGGGAAAATAGCTCCAAATTCTGTTTGCAGAGCTCTGGCTCTTTGCTTGTTTATTTCCTTTTGTTTTGTTTCTTTTTTGCTTTTCTTTTTTTGTTAGCTGGAGCCCAGTTGGTGGCTTCTCCTCAGCTGACCATAGAGTTCCTGCTTGTGAATTAGTTTCCTATCCACACATTTGTGTGGGATGAGAACAAGGACAGTAATGATTTTTCCCATAATAAAAGGTAAAAAAAGCATGACTGAGTGTTGCTGTTGTGGCAAACTGCTGCCACAGACACACAGCTAGCCACCTTCTGCTGCATGAAACAAAACTGTTTGAAGAAAGGGAGCACACACAGGTGTACTTCAATGAAAAGCTGCAAAAGGAAAAATCTGGACCAATTCCTTTGTCCCCCTGCTTCCTCAGCCCTGTATTCACTTGCAAGTGATTACAGGCTCGCAGCAGAGAGGTGTTTTCATTGGGAAAAGTCCCAGCAGGCTGGTTGGGTGGCCCCTTACCCTTTGAATCAATGCCAAATGCAGCAGTGTAGTAAGGAAGAAAGCTTTTCAAAATCTGTCCTGCCACAGGCTCGAAACAAGAAAAACTGGAGTAGACATGCTGAAAGGAGAATGGAGCAGGTTTGGGAGCGAAGGTAGCTGCAACCAAGAGTTTTCTCTGCTCCCCTCCTCATCTGAAAGCTCTTCTTTCCTCTAAAAGTCAAAACTAAATTGCCAGAGTCCGTTTCTTTTGCATTCAGCAGCATTTTTTGCAGTGCAGTGGAAGGCTGGCTGGAGCTCAGAGGGAGTGCATGTGGCACTTGATCCCTCCGTAATCTGCCTGCTGCTGAAGTTGCTTCCTCAAAGCATCTCTCAGCTTTCTCTGCTGTGGAATGGTGGAAAGAAAATGTGAGTGGCTGGGTAAGCAGCAGCTGGAAAGTCTTCATCATAGAATGGTTTGGGTTGGAAGGGACCTTCATGATCACCTACTTCCAGCTCCCTGCTATGGGTATAGACACCTCCTACTAGTCCAGATTGCTCAAGGCCCCAGTCAACCTGACCTTGAACACTAACAGACTTGGAGCCTCCATGACTTCTCCGGACAACCTGTTGCAGTGCCTCAGCACCCTCATGGGGAAGAATTGCTTCCTAATGTCTAAACTGAAGGAGAAGACTGACCACACACTCAAAATGTGGCAAACTGCAGTAACTAGCAACAAAGTAATTTCATATTCTGCTCCGATTCTAGATACTCTCACAGCTGAGGAAATGTTCTGGACCACCAGCCGACCTGTTGCTGGTGGAGTCATTAATTCAACCTTGAACAGTTTACTTACACTGCATGGCTTCTTGCCTTGTCAGTTCATTTTGGATGGACCAGAAAGCTATGAAGGCTCAGCTTTTTTTTTTTATTTTCCTAGCATCTTTAAATACAGTCACCTATGGAAAATGGGCCATTCCATGGTCTACTCAGCAGGGACCAGCACCAAGCAGACAGGCACACACATAATAGGGCTGTGCACTTCAGATAAAGGTCACTCTGACTGACAGCACATCCTTGAAATATGGACCTTACCACCAGAGTCAACTGACTTACTGAACCACACAGAATCACAGAATGATATGGGTTGGAAGGAAGGTCACTGGAGACCATCTAGCCCAACCCCCTGACAGAGCAGGGTCACCTAGAGCAGGTTGCACAGAACATGGTGCTAAATCCTGGCTTTCCTTGAAGGAAAAATCAGTTCTTATCTTAGTTTCCTGGCACTGAGTGAAGAAGTAGACAGTTCTTAGAAGAAGGCAGAAGTAGGATCATGAAGCAGAGCTATTTTTCTCTTTTACACCTTTTCTAGATTTCCACTAAGATTAGTTTCCTTCTATCAGACAAGCTAGAAGAGAATACATCCTCTGTAAGCCTGATTCAATTAGTTTCATCTGCTCTCTTGCCATCTCTTTTGCTTTCTACCTCTTATTATTGCCCTTAAAATTAATATAAAACCTTCAGTCTTCAAACCATATTGAAATTAATTGATAGATATTTTCCATGTAGAGAGAGAAAAAAAATGAAAGACAGCCCAATTGAGCAGCCTTTTGGGAAACTATTGATAGGAGGAGTGACCCTACCTTCCTTACTGTTATTTGTGACTGATTACTTGTGTTTTAAATCATGAAAGGAAAATGGTCTTGCTGCAGAGATGTGCAAGACAGGAGTGGGTATAAACCCTTGGCTTGGACTTGGTGGGTTCCCATGAGGTACACACCATATTGCCTACCAAGGGATTAAAAAGCAGAAACTCCTTAAAGCTTCTGAGAAACCATTCCACATACACACAGAATCAGAGCAAAAAGACCTTTAAGGCCATCAAATCTAACCATTATTTAACTACCAAGTCTGATGTTAAACCACGCCCCTTAGCACCACAAATCATTCCACCTTTTTGCATGAGTGAAGCAACATGTGGAGATGAAGAGGGGTTGAGTGAAGATGGGTTAATGAATGAAACAGGTCCCTTAAACCAGCATGGAAGAAGAAAAGTCTGAACCAGAGGAACCGCCCCATTGCTGCCATTTACTTTTTTTTTTTGCTGAAACTAATTGCCATGCCTCACACTGTGGTCCAGTGAGATCTGAGCAGACTGGCCAGAGTCTCTTTGGAATTCCCACTCTATCATTTAGAAGAACTTTATTTGGCAGCTGGAGGTTGAGGCTTGAACTCCTCTGGTCAGTCCTAAATAGTTGTTGTTACCGACAGCCACGTTGCTTTTCTTACTTCAGCTTCTGGGTTTTTTACTTCAGATAATTCCCTGTCATCTTCATCCCACAGATCACTGCCTTGCATCCATGTAGGTCTCTTTGCATGAGGCAAAAGTCACATCTCTGAAGTAGACATTGGGTTGATTTTGCAGTTGGCTTTGCAGTAACTTCTAAACAGTTCATACACTTAGGTTAGCACCGAAGCTAGTCAGCTCTGGAGCTGCTACAGGGAGCACCGATATCACACTATGATATAAACCAAGAGAAGAATGGTCCTCTCAAGCTTAAAGTGGTTTTTAAGCTGTGGAATCTGAAGCTCTTGCACAGGCTCTCAAACTATGCTCCTCTGTGAGAGCTTAAATTTGCTGTACAGTAAAGTCAGCTCTGTTGGCAGCATTTCACTTTCTGCATTTCTGCCAATAGCTGAATTTAATTACTGTTGCACTTATGGAAATACTGATCTAACTGGAGGAGCTACATATGAATTTCATCAGTTTCATATAAAACGGAGCAAATGCAGAGAGAGTGAGAAGTGTAAAACACAGAGATTTGCACAATTGCCTTGAGGTTTCACTTCTTTCCATCTCTGATTCAAATGACTATCACTGTGCCTGAAAAATGCAAGATTGTGACTGGGGAAAATAAACTCCTCAGTCTACAATGAAGTCAGTGGTCCCTTCCATGCTGGATGAGGTGAAGTCACGCTGGGAGAAAAAGGTGCTGAAGTTTCCAAAAGCAACAAGGATGAACTGCATCCCCTCTTACATGGTGTCTCTGGCAGTAGCTCTGTGCAAGGAGCACTTGAGAGGAGGCATCCTGCTCATTCATCTTTAATCCAAGTACCAGCTGCATCATCTCATTTCTTCTCAGAAGGTGGAATGGCTTGTGCAGAGCTCCACATTCACAGTCCTACCACCTGAAACAGGTACCTTGCAACTTGTTTCTGTTAAGGTCATACTTTTGTAGGCTTCTTTTGTGCTTTTTGCTCATCTGGCACAGCTCCACAGCATGAAATTAGATGCACCAGCAGCACCATATTTTGGGGAGACAGCAGTCCTTAGTGGTTTGTAATGCAGTGAATTACAGTTTCTCCTGGAAGACCATTGCACACTGGAATGCACGGCAAGACAGAACCCCCTGTTCTGACAGCTACAGGGAAATTGACACAGAGGATATAGTCATCTGATGGCCTAAAAAGCAAGGGCTTGTAGTGATAGGATGAGAGGGAATAGACTGAAGCTTGAGGAAGGGAGATTTAGACTGGAGATTAGGAAGAAATTCTTTACTGTGAGGGTTCTGAGACACTGGAACAGGTTGCCCAGGGAGGTCATGGATGTCCCCTCCCTGGAGGTGTTCAAGGCCAGGTTGGAAGAGGCCTTGAGCAAACTGGCCTACTGGAAGGTGTCCCTGCCCACAGCAGACGGGTTGGAATTAAATGATTTTTAAGGTCCCTTACAACCCAAACCCTTCTATGATTCTATGGCAGGAGGCTCTATGGTATCTTGAGAATTCTTCATTGCAACCTAGTTGGACCCATCTTCAGCAGTTTCTTCTTCTGTTATGCTGCATGGAGTTGCACAAAAGCTGCAGATCTCCTTAAGTCTCACTGTAATAACATGCTGCAGGTAATTGTTGGCTTCTTGGAGTGCATTTACCTCTACTTCAAGCCATAATTAAAGGAATCACATAAACTTTGGAACAGTTTTGGAAATCTGAAAATAGGGAGTTTAATTTACAAATGTGAGGGTGGAATAGGAAATGAGAGAGCCAAAGTCAGCATACTGCCATGTTCATCTGCAGGACTCTGAGCAAGGCAGCCCTTTGGTTTTGGCCACCAAGACTTACGCAAGGCATCTTGTATAATTAGTGTAGGGGGAACAACAGCAAGTCCTCTTGCAGTACAAACAGTACAAGCACCATGTATGAAAATACAAAGTTGGAGACCACTTCTTTATGGCTTTTGCAGGTACCAGGAACAGTGCTGAGTAAACATGGTCTTGGTTGTAGTGATGGATCACCTCCCTGGGAGTGTTCAAGAAACGTGTGGACATGACACATTGGAGTGTAGTTCAATGGCCATGGTGGTCTTAGGTTGATGGTTGGACTTGATGACCTTGGAGATCTTTTCCCACCAAAACATCTCTGTGTTCTATAAATATGACCAGAGGATGTTTCTGTATGACGTCATTTATCTCTAAAATGAGTTGAGGAAAGTGGGTTCTCATATTTTTGGCTGCAACTGATTCTGACTTTACAGCTGGTAAGAATTCCTGCTATGGACTGTTAAAGAGGAAATAAAATAAATAACTAACTTAGCAGAATAAAAAAGGACAGACACTGGTATTTTTTATTATTTGGACCATTAAATATACTAAGCAGAAGGAGGTCCTATGAGGCGTTTGGAGGTAGTTAGGAAAGGAGGACCCTGGCTGGAATTGCTGCATTCAAGGCATAACCTGGCAGGAGTTACTGGGAGGAGACTGCAACAGCCTGGCCTGCAGTACTGCTGCCTGCAGGAGGAAAATGGTTACCCACAGACAAAGAGATGTGGCAGTGGAAGAAGGTGAAAAAAGAGAAGACCTGCATTCATATCCTGATTCAAATTCCTCTGCAGGAATTTGGCCTTAATGCCAAATTATAGCCCTGTGTTCTACAATACCAGGATCATCTTCAAGCTGCTGTATTTGAAGGTAAAAAAAAAAAAAAAGCTAGACTTTTCCAGTGGCTACTATGGAAAAAAAAAGGTTAAAAAAAAAAAACAACAGAAGGCAGACCAAAAGTAAAATTTGAACTCTCCCAAACAGTGCAGGCAAATGTGTTGGAGGCACTTCAGGAATTGCCTTCAGGAGAAAAATGGGGGGAGAATTTTCTTGCTTGCATATTCATAAGACTAAAAAAGTGGGGGGTGGGGGGTTGATTCACTTTAAAGTTGTGTTTGATTGGCTTAGAAACTGTAAAGGAAAAAAAAAAAAGTAGAAATTCCATCCTGCTTTAATCACTGCCCACTCCAAGCTTCCCTAATGACTTCCAGATGCCTTCTTTTTATGCTATTGTTTTGGCACAGTTTCCAGACAACTTTTGGGTCTGCTAACATAAAAAAAAAAAAAAAAAAGAAAGAGAAAAAGAAAAAGAAAAAGAAAAAGAAAAAGAGAAAGAAAAAGAAAAAAAGAAAAAGAAAAAGAAAAAGAAAAAGAAAAAGAAAAAGAAAAAGAAAAAGAAAAAAAGAAAAAAAAAAAAGAAAAAGAAAAAGAAAAAGAAAAAGAAAAAGAAAAAGAAAAATTAAAAGAAAAAGAAAAGGAAAAATTAAAAGAAAAAGAAAAAAAGAAAAATTAAAAAGAAAAGGAAAAGAAAAAGAAAAAAAAGAAAAGAAAAAGAAAAAGAAAAAGAAAAAGAAAAAGAAAAAGAAAAAGAAAAAGAAAAAGAAAAAGAAAAAGAAAAAGAAAAAGAAAAGAAAAGAAAAGAAAAAGAAAAAGAAAAAGAAAAAGAAAAAGAAAAAGAAAAAGAAAAAGAAAAAGAAAAAGAAAAAGAAAAAGAAAAAGAAAAAGAAAAAGAAAAAGAAAAAGAAAAAAAGAGGAAAGAAAAAGAAAAAAGAAAAAAAGGAAAAGGAAAAGAAAAAGAAAAAGAAAAAGAAAAAGAAAAAGAAAAAGAAAAAGAAAAAGAAAAAGAAAAAGAAAAAGAAAAAGAAAAAGAAAAAAAAAGAAAAAGAAAAAGAAAAAGAAAAAGAAAAAGAAAAAAGGAAAAAAGGAAAAAAGAAAAAGAAAAAGAGAAAAAACCTTACTCTGCCCTCCTCTCTCTCTTCTAACAGAAAACAGATTTCACTTGGGTAATATAATTTGTGACGAGCTAGAGAAATCATATGCCTGTTGCTGTCTCTCTTCAATCTCCAGGAAAACTCCTGAAGGAAAAACATTCACTTAAATTCCTGGTAGGAAAAGGCAGGCAGATTCCATAGAATCTACTTATATTTATAAACAGTGGAATATAAAACAAAACCCACTTATTCTGCAAACCTAAGTACCCCATCACAAAAAAATTGTCATGCTGCTGTCTTTGTCACTGTGCTGTTGAACCATTTAAAGGAAATCATCTTGACTCTTAATGCCTCAGTTTCCCCTTGTGTGAAATGGAGACAACAGTGCTCAGGCACAGATCAATGGCATCCTGGTCTGGATCAGGAGTAGTATGGCCAGCAGGACCTAGGAAGTGATTATTCTCCTGTCCTCGGCATTGGTGAGGCCACTCTATGAGTCCTGATTTCAGTTTTGGAGTGTTCACTCCAAGAAAGACATTGAGGTGCTGAAGGAGGTCCAGAGAAGGGCAAGGAAGCCTGTGATAAACATCACCTACTAGACCAGCTTGCTCAAGGATGCATCCAACCTGGCTTTGAACTTACCTCCAAATACTATTTTTCTTCATGCATTACTAAACCTTCTTTTAGTGACTTCTGATGAACAAGTGTTCCTCCTTCAACCCATAAGAACTGTGGGCAGAGATGTAACATAGACCAGAGCTGTACTATAGAGAAGGGCTTCTGGCAGCACAGCAGGAAAGAGGGAATGCCTCCAGTGGGTTAGTTGTGTAGATGGTCTTGCAAGATTCTTAACACTCCAGCTCCCTTTTCATTTGCCCTTCCTTTGGGAAAGGTCTAAGGAGAAACCTCAGAGAGACAAAAAAAAAAAAAAAGAAGTAGCAGCCCCAGGAGAGGAATCACCTCTTCCCTCAGAGCTGACCTGATGCAGGCTGCAACTCAAGCAGGAAGTTGAATTAACAGACTTCCAAAGATCCCAATCAGCAAAGATTTCCACCAGCCTGATACTGATGGGAAGAGTTCCCCCACATTTTTCATGCCCTTTTATTCTTTTTTAAACTAAATTAAGGTATTTCAAATCAGAAAATTTCCCTGCAGATGAATCAGTTTTACTGCAGTGTTGGGTATTTGTAGACTCTTCAGTAATGCTTTTATTTAAGAATTAAATAAAATTGCTTTTTGGTGTGTGTGTTTTCTTAACACACCTCCATGTATCACATTAAATGCTAAAATTCTATTTGTTCTGCTTTTTAAATTAAAAATGTGTTTTTAGAAAACATGCTGATCACAAAAAAACTATAAAGCAGGAAGAAAATCTTTCCCACAATGTAAAACTGGTGCTTAGCAAAAGTTGAAAACACAGAAAAATCCTTGACAGTCTTGATTTTTTATCTTAATATATCATTTTGGGGTTAGACTTGAAGATCTCTGGAGGTCTCTTCCAACCCCTAGCATTCTATGATTCTATGATTTTTCTCATTGGTAATCCCCTGTTTTCTAAACCCCACGAGTTCTACTTATATTCATAAGCAGTAAAGAGTCCTCCTTACTCTCTATGATGCTGAGCTCTGGTGCACCTCCTCCTCATGATCCAGGGGGCAGTTTAACAAAAGCTATTCCTAGACCGTCCCCAGGCTTTGGGTTTAGCCTGAATCTGGGCCATCATTAGGATCTCCCTGACACATCATGAAGTGAAACAAGCCAGCTTCTCCTAGCAGATTTTCTCCTAAAAATCTTTTTCTCTCGCTCTGCACAGACTGTTGGAAGACCTGCCTCTCCCCAGCATGTGTTTTCCAGATCGTCCGTTCTTTCACTGCTCAGCTCTAAGAATCAGCTCAGATTAAGTTAAAGAAGTAAAGTTGCACAGAGTGTTGTGGCAAGGAGCAGGGAATCTTTTTTTGAGGTGGGTGGGGAGAGCAGGGAAGTTTAGGCATTTGCCATTCATTAAAGCTGCTCTTCCTAATGCTGCCGAGGAGACCACAGCTCCTGCTGTCTGGTTTTCTAAGAGATGCAAGTACCTTCATGCCCATCTGCAATTGGTGGTGATTTACTTCAGCTCTGTGACAAACTGCCCCTTATTCAAGGCAGAGAGCCGAGAAGTGTCCTCCAGTTTATGTTCCTCTGTTTTTTTTCAGAAAGATTGCTGCTGCCCTAGCACTGTTTTGTCATAGCCAGGTACTTTGCATTTAAGAAAGGAAAGCTTCAGAGGTGCTAGAAAAACTTCTTTGTAACTCACAATAGTAAAGCACAGGCACAGAGGGGCAAAAAGTCTTTTTCCGAGGTGAGAAGGAAAATGTTAACTGCTTCAGCCTTCCAAACAAACTCGTGGAAAGCAGCAATGCATTTGGAAAAAAAGCTGGCAAAGTATGCTTTTGGGTTAAAGATGCAAATACTTCAATGGAGTGCAAGAAAACTTGCAGGTCAAAAAGCAAAGAATTCCCTTCCCCCTGCTCTGCCTGAATATTTCTTCTAGGGATTTAAGAATTACAGGATGACGTGGAAGGGGGTAATAAAACCCTGTGAGGCTCCGGGTGTTCCACAGCCTGGCTTCACTCATAGCAGCTCTAGACACTTAAAATTAAAAGTCCCAGGGAGTGAGTCGGTTTGCCTCCCAGCTTCTCCCTTTTCAGAAGGGAGAGGCAAAAGAGGCTGAAGATTCCCTTACAAATATCTTCATCTTGCAGACATCAGTCAAATCTTAACAGTAATAATTTTTTATGTTCCTGAGGAACTGCAACAAACCAAACCAAACTCAGACCCTGAGATCTAACAATTCTCAGTGTATCAGACTGTGACCCTACCAAACTTTTCTGTGGAAGGAAAGAAAAAAAATGAACGGGTGCCTGGGGGTGGGAGTGGGGAAAGTAATTTTTATCTTGGATTCCTCACTGTGCCTTTTTTATTTTTCTCTTTCTTTTTCCTTTTTTTTTTTTTTTTGTACCGTGTGGCTCTTAATTTGGAATTGTTGACTCTCCTTGCCCTGACTGTCACAAGGGACATCCTGCATGCATACTGTATAATTGGGAAGCGGTTCAGGGAGCTGCCACGTCTGTAGGGCTGCAGCACACAAAAGGAGGAGGAGGTAACAGGAATACCTTCTACTTGACAAACTTGGAAATTCTGGTGCCACATCAGCAGGAGCACAGCCCAGCACAGCCACTGCAGAAGTGAAATGCACCAGAGAAGTCATTCTAGGCACAAAGACCTTCACAAGTGCCTCTCATTTCTGCCCTCCAGCCTGTCACAATAATTAAACCTCCTTGGCACACTTCAAACCTCCCTTTTTGAAACACGGTACCTAATTCTGGTGTGTGTCCAGAGAAGGGCAACAAAGCCAGTGAAGGGTCTGGAGAACAGGTCTGACGAGGGGCAGCTGAGGGAACTGGGGTTATTTAGTCTGGAGAAAAGGAAGCTGAGGGGAGACCTCGTTGCTCTCTACAACTACCTGAAAAGAGGTGGTAGTGAGGTGGGTGTTGGTTTCTTCTCCCTACTATCAGGTGATAGAACAGAAGGAAATAGTCTGAAGTTGTGCTAGGGGGAGGTTTAGGTTGAATATTAGCAGAAAATTATTTCCTGCAAAAGTGGTCAGGCATTGGAACAGGCTACCCATCCCTGGAGGTGTTCAAGAAACATGTGGACATGGCATTTTGGGACATTGTTTAAAGGCCGTATCTTAGGTTGATGGTTGAACTTGATCTTAGAGGTCTTTTCCAGTTGAAACAATTCTGTGATTCTCTGATTCTACAATTCCATTTAAGAAACTAGGATCTTGTGCCTCACAAGCCACTTCTCTGGGAATTAAAGAGGAACTGAGGCACAGAGAGATTGAGGGTACATCACCACCACACAGCACAATTCCATGATACCTGAGGAAACCCTGGTGTTGACGACTAACAGACACAGCCACGCAAAGTTGCTCCTACCCTAATGTAGAGCCTCAGGTTCTGATGGTTTCTGATACTGGATTTCATTCAGGCATGTCTAGATGATGTTACAAGTCCCATGCAGACACAAATATCATTCTTACCTAGTTTTGGCACCACTATGGTGACATTTGGGATAGCCACCATATATGAAAACTCAAGTTTTTATCTAGAGGCCTGGAAAGGGACTTTGAGCCACATGTGTGAGATAGCTTATCTGGGTTTGGGCTCAGGAGTGAAAACCATGAGTTTTTCTGAAAGTCATGTTTTATGTAGAGAGGAGCAAGTTGACAGGGACATTTAAAGCTGGACATTAAGGTATCCCAGTACTATTTTTCAAATATTTTGGAAAAGTTCAAAGAAACCATAAAGACAACCACACAGAAGAGTGTTGGATCATCTAGAGAATAAGTGCAATTATGGATTTTCCTCAGCTGGTGACTGATGTGCAGTCATCTCTTTTGCCTATCCTTGGTGCCCTATTGAATAACTAAACAGCAGTCCCTGGTATGGGGAACAGAGGCAGTATCCCAGTTGCATAGAATCATAGACTTGTTTCGGTTGGAAAAGACCTCTAAAACCATTGAGTCCAACCTTCAACCTAAGACCACCATGGCCATTAAACCGTGTCCCCAAGTGCTATACCCACATGTTTTTCAACTGTTGAGGTTGGAAGAGACTTTGGAGATCATCAAGTCCAGCTGCTCACCTAGAACTCACAAACCCACCACTGATGCTAAGCCAGTGCCACTAAATCACATCCCTTCTTCCCTTTGAGGGTGCCAGAGCACTGGACCAGGCTTCCCAGAGATGCACCTGGACATGCTCCTCGGTGATTTACTCTGGGTGACGCCACTCTAGCAGGGTGGTTGGACTTGATGATCTTCAGAGGTCCCTTCCAGCCCCCACCATTCTGTGATTCTGTGATTCTGATTCCGTGAAGTGGCTGAAGTGCCACAGCAGGATAGCAGCTGGCTGCCATCTACTCCATTACACTGATGCCCCTCCTCTGAAAGAGAATTGCAGGTCTAAGATGCCAGGCTGGAGGAAGTGTTTATTTGTCTGAAACAACATCTGGCTCTTTAATGAAGTCCACAGGTGACTATGTTGGTGGTTTCTGGTCTCTTATGTGGTTAGAACTCTGTGTAGATAGCTTTAAAAGCCCATCATGTCCATGACTGGTTCATTCAGTGGAAACTATTTATGTTGGACTTAGTGGTCGTGTGGGATCTGCATAACCTCAGGAAAGCCTCTCCTGAAGTAGGTGCTTAAAGCATCCACAGTTCAGACTGGGAAAAGGGATGGTTTGTTTGTGTGCAGAAAGTTTAGCACAGGCAAGCTACCATCTGACCACTCTTTCTGAAACAGTTTATCCAAGTTATAATATTATTGTCCTTAATAAGGAAAGAAAACATATTCTAGACCTACAGTAAATTAATATTTTAAGGCTACAGAGTCAAGCACCCAAACAGGAAAAAAAAAAAAAGGGGGGAGAATTAAAACTGTTTGTGGGGGGAAATATCCAGTGTCAAAGTGCTCTTTTCTTATCACAAATAGGTTTGGAACCTTAACACAGCTCTCAGCAAGGTTGCTTTAAACTGGCTGTGATTTTCTGCAGTAACCTGACATTTGGATGGAGTGACACTATTGCCTCAGATAATTTTTAGTACTCCACTCACAATAGCCCATTGTTACCAATGCATTTGTTCACATTTCCTGATTTCCCCCACTGGAATTGTACAAATACTTGGATAAAAAAAAAAAAAAAAAAAAAAAAAAAAAAAAAAAAAAAAAGCTTCTTATTACTTCCCAGATTGTTACCTAAGCAGTGAGGAAGATAAAGGGCATCAATAACTAAACTGAGACAGCAGAGATCAAAGAACCAATCCTTTGCTCCATCTCTGGTTCAATCTTGGCCAGTCAAATTGGTCAAAAAGTTCAGAGAGGAAGCTGCTGAGAGATCCTGAGAGGATCCAGAGGGCTAGAGTCAGGTGTAAAAGCCTTCAAGACCCAAATATTATTTCAGACCCCAGAATAGGCTCCCCAGGGAGGTGGTTGAATCCCTATCCCTGGAGGTGCTCCAAAGAAGCAGAGATGTGGTGCTGAGGGCCATGGTTCAGCACCAGGCTTGGTAGAGCTAGAGAACAGTTGACTCACTGATCTTAAATGTCTTTTCCAACCAAGACCATTCTATGATTCTAAACATCCACCTTTTGAAAGTGTGCAGCTGAGAAAGGCCTTGGACAGCTTCAGCTTCCATGCTTGTCACCTGAGCTAAACACATCTTTCTATTATGGAATGCAGGGTGCACAGCCTCTTCATGCAAAGACATGACACATGGGCAGATTTCAGTGAGAGTTCACAGTGGGCCAGCTTCTGAAACCTCTTCTTCTGCCTGAATAAAACCCATCACTGATTTTCATGTATGTCAAAGAAGTGAGCCCTGGACCAGAGATAAAATATGCTCTTGGGGGTGGCAGAATGGTCACACTTGCTCTGCTTTCCTGCAGACAGTTTTTGTCTAAGGAGGCACGCACTTGGCTATCACTGATACCATCACTCATCCTTAAGTTGCCAAGCTAAAATGTTTTCTTCTGCTTGTTCTTTTTCCCTCTAGAAATAGAGTATAAACTAGGAATAACAACAATAAAAGCAGGTTAAGTATTTTTCTTTCCCTCTAAGGTAGAGGAGATAGCAGCATGGAGGCTTGCAAAAGAGAATGAAATCTTTTTGTTTTAAACCCCCCACAAAACAAACGCTTTGAGAAAGCAAGATAAACTAAGGCAGACTGCAACATGGTCACTCTTTCCACAGGGGTTTGTTTATACATGGAAGCCTATCTCTCAGACTGGGACAGTCACTTGGCTGTGATTTCTAGCTTAATGAGAAAGGCCTTGCACGGATTCCAGCTCTAGCATGCAGCTGCTGCTTTTGTGGCTACAAAATGGAGGGGGGGGGCCTCATGTTTGGATTTACTTTGCACAGCATGTGTCTCTTGTGTTGAGGGCCCCAGAGCTGGACATAGTATTCCAGGTTAAGGTCTTACCAGAGCAGAGTGGCAGAATCACCTCTCAAACACGGAAGCATCTCAGCCTTCCCACAGGACATGCTCTACATGTCACATCTGCAGAATGGTATATTCTTCAGGTGAGGCATTCCCTTTTTTTTTTTTTTTTTTCACAATAAACATGGGGAGATGAATGCTATTTCTGATGTAAAACCAGTCTACAAAGCCACTAGTGACACTGTTCCACTCCCACAAGCACAGGGAGCCAACACAACTTCTTCACATTCCTAGGATCTACACAAAGATGAGACATACGTGGCAGATGGCCCTGCCCAAGAAGTAAATTTCAACTTAAAAGATCAGTCAGTAATTTCAGAGGCTGGACAGCTTAGTCCGTTTGATATCCTCTGCAGAACTGTGCTGTACTGGTGAGCAGAAATGGAATAATGAACAAGCTGATTGATTTTCTCCTCAGGATTTTAGTATTGAAGCAGCAGAAGCCACTGTGGCCTGTGAGCACTTAGTCAGCAGGAAATGCAGCCATGGAAATTCTTGCAGTGGGAAAACTGGACCGGCTTTCTCCACCTCCATTTCAGACTGCACAAACAGCAGAGGGAAGGGGAAAAAAAAAAAACAAAATGAAAAAGAGAGCTCTGAATCTTCCTAAGCATTCTTCTCACTCCTGCAATCCAAGGAGTAAATGCAGCTGCATCCCTTCTTATTAAAAAAAGGGGAGTTTGAAGACTCGCAGGAAATCTGTGTGACTTTAATAAGCAAGGCTAAACACCTATGCAGGATCACAGAATGTTAGGGGTCAGAAGGGTCCTTGAAAGATCAGCAAGTCCAACCCCTTGCAGCATGAAGGCAAGGCAATGTACAGTGATCCAGCCTTGATTTGTAAGTGAACAACAGGAGTGAGTCTTTCATGCAACAGGATTAAGTCCTATCCAACTGTGGCCATTATTTTAGCTTTGGAGTAGCCCTCTTTTCTTTCTTTTTTTTTTTTTTTTTTTTTTTTGCATCCCCAACAACCTGTTTATTCCTGCTGGGTTTTGTTTGATGTTAAGACACAGTTCCTGGGGTGGGAGGTTGGAAAAGCAAATACAGCTTCTTGCTACAAACTGTTAACGGACTCTTGCTTTGCTTTGCTCACTTGGAGTATTTTGCTTAGCTTGGCGCAGGACTCTGTTTTTTCTGGAAATCTCTCCTTTTCTTTCAGTCTGCCTTCCAAAAGCACAGTGCACTGAAAAAAAAATGGATTTTTTACTATGGTGTGTCTTGCTTCAAGGAATGCTCACTTTATGCATTCCTATATAATACCTGCACCCCATGTTTTCAGGGTTGTACTGATGCAAATGAGAAAGACTCATCCCATTGTGTTGTTCCTTTGTAAAAAGCAAAGGGCAGGAGTTTCAGCTAGTTAAGAGGGGACCATCCAGCTGGCGTGTCTGATGGAAATGATTACCACAGAAACATTTGCAATCACTTAAGCACAGGCTCCCATCATGCTTAGCAGAGAAGGCTGAAAACAATTCAAAATACATGTAGTGCAATCTAAAGAGGGATGGGAGAAACAAAATATTATTTGCAACAAACAAAGGAAAAGCCCTTCTCACCATTCAGGGGCTGTTAGCTACAAGATTTTAAACTGATTTCAGCATCCCTGTTGCAAATGCATGGAAAATTAACATGTATGGAGTCCGTATATATTCTGCAGCTCAGTTACAGTCATCCACATCTGTTTCTGGTTTAAGTTATACCTCACTCTGGCAAGGAGTCAAAGAGCAGCAGTGGAAGTGAGACTGAGTCTGGGACTTGACTGGGGGAAATGGATGCAGCTCTACTTAGAGAACTACAGCTATATCAGCTAATAATATGGTGCTGCATTTCTAGAGACACCTATTGCTGGAGTTTTCCTCCCTTCCACCACCTCTGTATCCGACCAACTCTTTTGCACAGGAAGAGCAGAGTCCATACCCAGGAAAGGCTTCGGTCCTGTTATGGTATGTGAACTCCTTTGTAATGCCAAACAAAAAGAGAGCTTAAACTTTATTATTCACAGATTGCACTGGGTTGGAAAGGACCCTCAAAGGTCATCTTGTCCAACCCTTGGACAATTCCAAATAGATCAGGCTGCACAGGGCCACATTGAGTCAGATCTCAAATGTCTCCAGGGATGGGGCCTCAACCACATCCCTGGGCAACCTGTTCCAGTATTTCACCACTCTCATTGTGCAGAACTTTCTCCTGATGTCCAACCTAAATCTATGCTGCTCCGGTTTAAGAACATTGTCCCTCACCCTATTGCTACAAGTAATATTACATTATATTATATTATACAGAATTAACCAGGTTGGAAAAGACCTTTGAGATCACTGAGTCCAACCTATCACCCAACACCATCTAATCAACTAAACCATGACACTAAGTGCCCCATCCAGTCTCTTCTTAAACACTTCCAGTGATGGTGACTCCACCACCTCCCTGGGCAGCACATTCCAATGGCAAATCATTCTCTCTGTGAAGAATTTCTTCCTAACATCCAGCCTAGACCTCCCCTGGCACAGCTTGAGACTGTGTCCTCTTGTTCTGTCACAGGCTGCCTGGGAGAAGAGACCAACCCCCAGATGGCTACAACCTCCCTTCAGGTAGTTGTAGACAGCATTAAGATCTCCCTTGAGCCTCCTCTTCTCCAGGCTAAGCGATCCCAGCTCCCTCAGCCTCTCCTCATAGGGCTTGTGCTCCAAACCCTTCACCAGGGGTTATATTATGAAACCATTCATGCTCCTATCAGATTGCTTTAATTTTGGCATTTAAGAGAATTATTCGTACATTTATTAGTAGATAATCTGAGGACACCACATGATAAGCACGCATCTGTGTTTCCACACACATACATGTGTGTAATATGTACACGAGACAAGCATTCAGATAAAAATAACTCAAGAGCTGTACCAGAACAAATCAGACTGTCCCAGTGAAATAGGTAACTTCTCATGCTATAGCATGAATAAGCTGAAAAGTGGAAAAAATCATCTCTTCATATTTTATCTCACAGTATGGAAGTGTGTTACCCCCATTCCTTGGAGTTTAGTGCTGCATTGCCTCCATTTCCCATAATTTTATTCAAACTATGCATTTTTTAATTTTAAAACTCTTTTTTCTTTGGAGGTACTCATACCTTAGAGACCCAGAAAAAACTTGCTCAGGTCACCCTACTTTTATGAATGTATGATATATGATAAAATGCAGGTTTGCCCATCACCACTGCCCCAGGAATAAGCAAGAAAGGCCAAGATCACTCTGCACATCCCTCAGCAACTCCCACTTGAGCAAAGGACAAGTCAACTACTCAAGTCTCAAGGGGACAGCCATAGGAGTTTAAGTCCAGGATGTGATTTCAGTCTGTGAATTCTCCTACCACAAGGGAGATTAAAAACAAAAAAATCAGGCAAGCTTTTCCCCTGCACGCATGTTGTGACCTCCAGCTTTCCCACTTGTACTCATCATATTGTGAACTGTGAATCTTTCCCAGTACCCAGCTCCCCCAGACCCTGAGGAAACTTCCCTTCCCAGGTCAAACACACTCCCAGAGCTGGCTGTGTGCCTTGTAGGTATTGCATGCAGAGGATCACAGAGCTTACAGTCCACTGCAGGACAGGCAGAGACTGCTGTGTGCTTAATTTAATGCAACAGTCTCCTGCGTGCTCAATGGGCACTACCTGGCTACTGCACATATTTCATGTTCGGACTACAAGGGGAGGGCAGAAGGAGGCTTTTCTTTTTTCTTTTTTTCTTCTGAGACATTTTAATTGTAAGAGTAGATTCTGAGAGCTAAACTGGCTGTGGAGCCCAAGAGAAGAAACGTCATGATGAAGGAATGCCATTGCAGCAAGAGCAGCAGTGCCACATAGCTAACTAGCTGGAAGAAATCCCACCAGTCCTCTCCAGCCCTCTCCTTCAGAGACAAGCAAACGTGGCTCAGCAGCAAGTTCTCCAAACCAGGGCTCCAGTTCTCAGATGGAGGAATTTCAAAGAAACTTTGCCACAGTCCTTTCAGGATTAGTAGTCTTCCTTTGAAAGTATTTTCTTGTCTCTTTTTCTCCCCCATCTTTATACTTCCAAGTCCCTTTTCTGAGTGCCTGCCAAAGCACTCTGAGAGCCTGCTCATAGGAATAAGAACAATCTTTACAAGGCTTATTTCTCTTCAGCATCTGTACCAGCAGATCCATGGGCCACAGAGAGGTGCTTCTGACCATGTTCTTTTCAGAAGCTGAAGCACTCTCAGCAAATTTGGTGGCAGTTACAGTCTGTTATTTATGCCAGACTAACAAGGAGTGAAAAAGGTATGCAAGGATATGCAACGCAGTTAAAAGAGAAGGCCCATTCTAGCACTTTACCCACGCAATATCCTACAATTTGTATCTCAGCTACAAACCTTCAGTTCTATTAAAAGTCAGTATTCATGAAATAAAGCTGTGTCCAACATTATCATAGAAGCATATCACAGAATGGTTTGGGTTGCAAGGGACCTTAAAGATTATCTAGTTCCAACCCCCTGCCATGAACAGGGACACCTCCCACCAGCTCAGCTTGCTCAAGGCCTTATCCAGCCTGGCCTTGAACACCTCTATAGAGGGACATCCACAGCCTTCCTGGGCAACCTGTTCCAGTGTCTCACCACCCTCAGTGGAAAGAATTTCTTCCTAATCTCCAGTCTAAAGCTCCTCTCTTCCATCTTCTATGTATTCCCTCTCATCCTATCCTACAAGCCCTTGTAAAAAGTCCCTCCCCAGCTTTCTTGTAGGCCCCATTCAGGTGCAGTGCTGAACCAAATTTTCTGGAGGATGAACCTTTTCTGATATATTTCTGTATAAAATATATGAGGTGGTTTGGTGATTGTTTTTTATTGGTTTGGTTTGGGGATTTTTTTCCCCACACAAGATGATTGAGGTGATCAAAAATGAGATCTATACCTTTTTTAAGAACCAAGGTCATTTAGGCTCTGCCTGACTGGCAAACAAAGGTTAGATCTTTCCAGGAACAGAAAGGCAGGGAGGTCAAAAGGGTTAAAGTATTTAAGTGCAAGCTCTCTAGGAGTGAATCTACCCCAAGCTATAGGAATCAAAGTAATATGAAGTGCCAGTCATTCAGACTGGTTGCTGTCAGTGAACATACACCAACACACTTCACAATTTCATGATTTAATCCTAATTTTATAACAATTTTGCTTTGGTTTTTTTCCTTTAGTTGCAGGTCCTGGAGTCAGGTGATTACATATCCAAGATGTGTAGTGCACAGGATGTAATTATTCTAAATAAATTGCCACTGCTGGCTAAAATGAGAGTTTTATTGGACATTGTGTTTAAATAAGAGAAGACTGCTAGATGCCACAGCCACATAGTGACTGCAGCTGAACCCAGCTGCTTTTCATACATATCTTAGATTAACAGATATATTTAGTTCTGTCTGGTTAAAAAACTATGAGTCGTGTGGATTTTGCTGAAAGGTAAATGGTTATTATGCTGACCAAAGGGTGTGTCCTTCTCTGAGCTCTCGACTTTGGGGTCTGTGTTTATATGCTGTGAGCAAACTGCCTGTGAAATGCTGCAGGGCACTGCTGAGAATTAGAGAAGCAGGAAAACAGAAAATTTTTGTTGTCAAAAGTGGATTCTAACATAGCAGGTAACTAATCTGTGTTGTTTTAAGCCCCCTACTTTTCAGGTAAACCTTGGAGACTAACAGCCTTTTCATGCTTCTGAAGGGCTGCATGAAAGAACAATGGTTTAAATAAAATTGCTTGCAGTGATGACAGTCTGCTTCTAACAATGCCTCTTCACTCCCTCTCCTCTCTTACTACAATTCAGAAAAAGGCGAATCCTCAGAATTAACTTTGTCTGTCTGAATACTGAAATCAAGGAGTTGCAAGCAGTTTTAGTAAGAGGAAGGAGGGGGAAATGGCTGCAGCTCTGAAGAGCATTCAGAGGGCTGGAGAGATACTGTACTTCCCAACAGCTGCACTGCATCAGGGCAAACCACAAAATAGTTTTGCAGCAGCTCCCTAGAACACAATGGAAACAAAAGCCAGACAAGGCTGTTTTGGGCTGGTTTGTTTTTAAATGGTGGAAGATAAGAGGAAGAAAGGGACAGAAAGCAAGGAAAAAAACCCCAGCCCTGTGCCAATATACCAATATACCATGGTGTATACATTGCTGTAGATATATAGGTAGCTGGCAGTAGTAAACGACATCAGACATTAACATTTGCTGTGATTTAAGTGCTGAGTTTTTAAGGTGGAATGCAGTAGTCAATTAGAATATTAATCTACTAATAAAGACAGCAGGAAATATAAAGGAATAGCTAGAGATACAGATAATTTTGATTCTCAAACTAGTGGTACTCTGAAGAAATGTCATTCAATTTACTAGCTACATCAGATTAAAGCTAGTATAACTGAGGGAAGCATGTCTGTTCCCTTTCAGAGAATCAATGTCAACTATTCTGGTTGTGTCTTTGTTCTCATCCTCTGACTCCCCATGAAAATATAGACCTTGTTGATGTAGTAAAATAAAAGATGCATTGATTGTCAGTAGCATTGCTGTCACTATCCTGATACTGAACTTCTAATGAGAGAGTTAAGAATGATAACTCCTCCCCAGGACCTAAAAAACTTCAGCTGCAATCATAAGAATGTCTGAGCTGAAGCTCTGTCTCCTGCCCTGCCCCCACTCTTCAGACTGCACTTCACTTAAATAAACTCATTGGCTTGGAAAACATTCCTTGGGCGTATTCTGACTCATGATTTCTCTGCTGCTTTAGAATCCTTGAAACACCAGGCAATTCGTCAAAAGTTTCACTCTACCTAATCTACTGGGGGGAAAAAACAGGCAGCTCCTCAGTTCCTTGAGAGCAGGGAGCTCAGTCCAAATAAAGTCACCATTTTGAGTGATGGTCACTGCATGACATATGGAAAGGAAATGTGAGCTCTTTCCTAGATATCCTCATGGTACTCTCAGAGGGACATGGCTGATGCAGTACTGGCTATGAAGAACTCCTGCTTTTGCAGTCCAGCTTTTTTTAGCCTTTTTTTTTAAAGCAGATTTTGGGACCAACCTATCAGACAGAATCCCTCAACCAATTCAGTAAAAAAGAAAGGGTGACCACTCCCTGTAAACACCAACAGAAAACTTATGGTATAACAGGGAGGGTTTTCATAGAATCATAGAATGGTCTAGGTTGGCAGGGACATCCAAAGGTCATCTGTCCAACCCCCTCTGCAGTAAGCAGGGACATCCTCAACTAGATCAGGTTGCCCAGAGCCCTGTTGAGCCTCACTTTGAATATCTCCAGGGATGGGGTCCCAACCACCTCCTCAGGCAACCGGTTTCAGTGTTCCAGAACCTTCATGATGCAGAACTTGTTCCTAACATCCAATATAAATCTGCTATTCTCTAGTTTGAAGCCCTTGCCCATCATCCTGTCACTGCAGGCCTTTGCAAAAAGTCCCTCTGCAGCTTTCTTGTAGCCCATTTCACCTGGCAGGCCATTACTAAGTCTGCATGAAGCCGCCTCTTCTCCATGATGAACAACCCCAGCTCCCTCAGACTGTCCTTGTAGCAGAGGTGCTCCAATTCCCTGATCATTTTCATGGCCCTCCTCTGAACCAGCTCCATCAGGTCCATATCCTTCCTGTAGTGAGAGCTCCAGACCTGGTATTGATACCAGAGCAAAGCCATCATTTCATTAAGATTAACTGATCAAGCAGTTCCATGAAGTTTAGGTCCTTCCTCTCATAAAGAGTACAACAATCTTCCACAGTTACACAGTTTTAGATGTGAAAAGGTGCAGAATGCATCTATTAGTGGTTTAATAGCAACAGTTTGTGCTGCTGTCTATGTGCACAGACACAATTAATGTAAACTACAAGCTAATGTGATTAACCATATCCCTTAAGGGAACTGAAAGTCATCTCATCTCATCTCATCTCATCTCATCTCATCTCATCTCATCTCATCTCATCTCATCTCATCTCATCTCATCTCATCTCATCTCATCTCATTTCATCACGGTGCTCAGAGACACTGATCACAGTTCCATTGCTGCCAGATCATTTGTTAAAGCACCTGTAAGCAGTAGTTCACACCTCTGTGCTTACACTGTACACAAAGACCTGTGGAAAGGCTTTGTGTTTCTTCTGCCAGTTAGCGTGACTACAGAGTATTTTATTCCAAGGAATGGTGGATGCTTCACCTGTCATCAAAGGGCACAAGGTATGGCAAAGAAATTACTCTAAAATCTCATAGAAGTTCTTATAGAAAAGAAAGTGAAGAATCTTCTGGTGGGCTGGAACAAGTCAACCAAGCTCCAGGACCTGCATCTCTCCATTATTAGCTCTTTAGTCCCAGCTCCTAAAGAACAACCCAGAAATCAAGTGGAAAATGATGCCCATTTCCCTCCAGTGCTTGCACCCACTCCCTGCAAAGCTCATCTGCTAATGCAGCTCCTCTTATGCCTTGTTGCAGCCTTTCCCACACAGCTCCTACTCCCTCACAGCTGGCACACAGCTGCAGCTCCTGGCCCACCAGGAGAGAAGCAGATGTTTGGTGCCAGATGAAGAGCAGCTATTTCACAAAGCTCCTCACCTTCCCTCTGTCTCTTTCCTATGCTACCTGAGTGAGTCTAGTTGCTTTCCCCATCACACAGCACCCAGCTGACTCTACACTCACATGCCAGGTAGAAAGCACACAAGAACCCAGCTCAGCTAATCATGGGACATGTCCTGGAACATTCTTTATGGAACAAGTCCAGGAACTGTGGACATTTCTGAAGTGCTGTTTTCTTTGAAAGGTGGCAATGTAAGTAGGACTGAACCTTAAGAAGAGCTTATATCACATATACACACATAGTCATACTTAGAAGGCAAAGGTTGCCTTAAGTCATCTCCTGACCTTGGCCAGGCCCCTCTCTACATCTTTTCCTGCACTTTGTCTTCTATTCCTACAGTGAAATGCAAGATGTGTTTACATTCTGCCTACCCAAGAGACTCCAGCACAATCATACAGTGAAATAGCTGTTAGCTGGCTCTCTGTAAACACACATATTGTTCAAATTAGGGCTTGAAGACAAGGGCTTACTGTTTGTTCTGGTTCTTTTACAGCCTTACTTGAGGAGTGAAGTCTCTGCAAGTGACAACATAATCAATTTCTGACAAACTCATTAAGAAACGGGTGTAACAAATAAAAACAATAGCTAGAACACAGCCACCTTGCTGTGGTTCAAAGCCAATGCCTCAGGCCCTCGGAGCCATGATCAGTCACAAATTTCCCTCCAAAATTTCTTTAGAACTGACTGACAGAGCTGGATATCAAGACAACATCCTCCAAGTGGCACCTTAATGGCCAGTAACTTCTTTAGGCACCTTCCTAGTGCAGAAGAAGACTGAAAAGCTGAATTATAACCACTATTGAATTCAGGTGGTGAGAAACTGAATACAGGTGGACCTGTCTATGCCAGGGAGCTAGAACTAGATGATCTTTAAGATCCCTTCTAACCCAAAACCTTCTATGACTCCCTGGTATTTCCCAACCTTACATACCATTACCCCAGCCCAGTAATAACTAAGTCCTGACATTCTTAGCGGAAGTCTAAATATTCAAAGAGCACACACAACAGTGGTAAGCAGGCTAACAGAAATGTATAGGGGATAACTGAAAGATAGCTCTTCTCACTGCCTTTAGCTTCTTATGGTGCAGCAACCACAACCCTCAGCTCTCACCTGGCAATTTTTCAAGGATTCCACTGATTTATTGCTCAATACCTCAGTATCTTATTAAAATTTGCTATGTGAAAATATCATCCTGTGAAAAAAAGTGAAGTAAACAATTGCAACCAGGGTGCTTAGCATCTCAGAAGTCTGTGCAGAAATATAGCAGGGCAAGATTAAGCAACCATTATCAAAGAGTGGAAAATGTTGTAGGAGAGAGAATGAAAAGCTACCGCTCTTCATGCATTAGTGGTATTTGCTAACAAGGA
Source organism: Picus viridis (assembly GCA_033816785.1). Taxonomy (NCBI): domain Eukaryota; kingdom Metazoa; phylum Chordata; class Aves; order Piciformes; family Picidae; genus Picus; species Picus viridis. The sequence continues at coordinate 17,915,297 of CM066574.1, read as the reverse complement.
AAGTTAATATTTAAGAAGGTGTTTTGTGCTGAAGAATATCAACAACATTCAGCAAAACACATTTTAGGTCTGAAGGCACAATAGACCTCAGTAAGAGGACACTGGCATTCTCTCTGTTTGCCTGCATTGCATTCTAACCTTGTAGTCTGCTTCAGTTGAACTGATGGAAAAACCTACAAAAATAGTAAGATTCTGCAAGTTTCATGAAACTGGCAGGCAGAGGGAAAAGGCTAAAACCAGCAACTCCAAGAAAGAAAGACTGCAGTCTGGCTTACCAGCAGGCTAATCAGCACAAATATACTTGGCATGCTTGGGGTTAGCCCCAGATTGGGCTGCTTTTTGCCCTGCTGATAGCTGGACAGAGGGAGCTGAGCCTAGAGTGAGATGTGAAAGAGTAATCTAGAAGAAGGTATGAGCTGAAGTGCTCATAAAGTATGCCACATCTCTTGATAAGGTCTTTTTGGTTGCACCACTCATGGAATCACCTGAGTTTTTGTTTTTGTTTTTTTTTTCTCCAATGCCACAAGCTGTAGCAATGAACAATGACCTATTAAACTGTGTTACATGTTTTGACAAAGCACAACCAGCCTTAAAAATGCTTGTAGGGAAAAACACCCCCACACATTTGTTAATTCTACTGCTTCAAAATGGGAACATTGTGGTGTACAAGTAATTCCGGGACACAGCAAGATACTGCACTTAGCCAAGCCTTACATGAGTGACTGCATCTGCAGGGATTTCACATTTGCCGCTGTGTGACATGAGCATTGCCATGAACCCTTGTACTCACATGCTCCAAGATCTTTTCCTAGTCTGCAGCAGGAGATCTTGTTTGTCCTTTCAGTGAACGGGAAGCAGAAAGCTGTGGGAAGGACACCCAAAAGTAATCAGCACTCAGATGATTTCCTCTGCATCCTCCTTCCAGAATGAGGAGTTGTAACTACACGTGAAGCAGAACAGACATCTGTCCATAGCTGCGGCAGGAGATGAAAGCACTTCAGGCCTCTGCTGAAGAGTTTCTTTCTCTATAGGATGACAAGAGATGAAAAGTTTTGAAGTCATGGAAAAGTCTGGACTGACAGAGCAATGCTGTTTCTGAATCTTTCTAATATCTGCAAGCTGCCTCATTTTTCAAATTAGCATCAAAATGCATTTGAAAACTACAGCAACTGCCTGTGGGAATGTAGCTGCTTCAGAAGCTAACTTCAGTGATGTGCACTGTCTGAAGCAAGCCATTACTTGCACTGCTGCTTATTTTTCATTGTCAGCATGCATACCAAGTCAAGTTCTTTTTAGTGCAGGATCAGGTTGAAGGTGCTTCTTCACTGAGATAGATTTCTTTCCATTAAAGCATCATTTCTGTACTCTTTGTAGCTGGGAATTATCTTGTGATATGGAAAACTGTCATTGCTTATTACACTCACTGAAAATTCAAAAGACTGTTTGCCCACCTGTTATGAACAGTTCCAGCTGTGGGTTCTTTGAGGGGTTTGGTTTTGTTGTTCTGAAATTCTAACCGTGCAGCGAACTTTTTCAGTAGTTAGCTTCCATCTGGAGGCTCCAAGCCTGGAATTGTTCAAAGGCAGGTAGGATGGGGCCTTGAGCAAGATGATCTAGTAGGAAGTGTTCCTGCCCATGGCAGGGAGGTTGGAACTGGATAATATTTAAGGTCCCTTCCGACACAAACCACTCTGTGATTCTACGGTACTCTGGTGGGTGATAATTTGAAGAGGATCACTTGCTTTATTTTTCTCTTGCCTTTTGTTTTTGTTGATAATCTTCTATGCTTTAAGTCAGCATTCTAAAGTTGGCAGGTATAATGACCCAAATAATTCAATTAGGTGGTTAAAGCTGAAAAACAAAGTAAAAAAATTCTCTGCTATGTCTTAAATACTTGTGAGGTATACAACTCTAGTGAATAGTTGCCTCTGCTGTTACTGAAGTCAGTGTGAGTTTCTATTTTATTCTCTTATTGGTTACAGAATCAGAGGCAGAGTAGAAGGCTGTTTATAACAGCTTGCAGGCTTATAGCTTTATTAATTGGACTGCAAGTAAAGTATAAATGGTCTTAAAAATTTAGGTTTAAAATTACCTTTTAGGTGTAAAATAAGATAGCATATTAATGATTGGATTATTTTATTGGATTGTTTTCAGTGTCATAGAACAATAGACTGAACTGATAATGACCTGAAAAGTAGCCTGTGTGTCCTGAATTTATTTAATCTTGATAAATTGGTTTGGTCCCAGTTAAAATCAATTGAGTCTGCTATCTAAAGGTGGACTAAACCTTTGTTTTGACTTCCTCAAGTCCTAAACATGTAACCTTCATAGAATCAATAAGGTTGGAAAAGACCTCAAAGATCATCAAGTCCAACCTGTCACTCAAGAACTCATGATTACTTAACCATGGTACCAAGTGCCACGTCCCCTCTTGAACATCTCAAGGAACAAAACAAGGAAAAGAAAAGAAGGAAAACCAGTATATACTTTAAAGTTTGCCACTTTTGAGAAGGATAACCAGACATCTCAACTTCAGTGAAGCAGCCTTGAGCTGTCATGATTTTTTTTTCTTTTTTTTTTTCTTTCCTTTTTTTTTTTTTTGTCAAGTATAATCAAGAGAAATTTTCCACTACATTTATCTACTGACCCCATCAACACCACTCCCCGCAAGGCTGCTCTCTGCCTATCAGTTGGGTCTTTTTGAGAATTCATGGCCTTTACTCCTGCTGAGAATAATCAGTGATGATGTATTTTGAGTGTACACAACCACTGGGTAACAAAACCTAAAAGAAGCAGCTGTCATAGCTCTTCACACAGAACCCATTTGTTTCTCATGAAAAGTCTGTTTGCTAAACTATTTCTCAAAAGTCCCTTTAAATGATTCTGAAAGAACTGCTTTAAAATATCTAAGAAGTATTAGGAGTCAATAGCTATGAGCTGCTTGCACAAAGAACAATGTTCTGCCTTCCATACCATTTACTGGCACTCTAAAGACTTCCTCTAAATGATGATCCATGCCCAGCCAAGTCATGACTCTCATGTGAATTTCATTTACATTAAGTGAACCTGTTTCATGCTCCTAGATCCATATTTTGTTGGACTCTTTTCCTAATGCTAAGGGTTATTTTATCCAAACTGTGGGCTTTATGCCAGCTGCAGTTTAATTCTGTGTGCTACCTGTCATGCATGTTATCCATTTCATCAGCACTCTTGAGAGCGTACATGAAGGAGGCTTCAGACTGGCTGTTCTGCCGGGGTATGGCTGCCTTTCCTTGAATCATAGAACAGTTTTGGTTGGAGAAGACCTTTCAGATAATTGAGTCCAACCATTGCCTAACTCTACCAAGTCTGGGGCTAAACCATGTCCCTCAGCACCGCATGTCTGCTTCTTTGAAACACCTCCAGGGATGGGGATTTGACCACCTACCTACCTGCTCCAGTGTTTAAGAACCCTTTCATCAAGAAGTTTCCTCTCATATCCATCCTAAACCTCCACTGGTGCAACTTGGGGCCATTTCCTTTTGTTATGTCACTTGCAACATGGGAGAAGAGACCAACCCCCACCTGGCTCCAACCTCCTTTCAGGGAGTTGTACAGAGCCAGAAGGTCTCCCCTCAGCCTCCTTTTCTCCAGAGTAAACAATCTCAGTTCCCTCAGCTGCTCCTCACCCTGTTTTCCAGAGCTTTCACCAGATTTGTTGCCCTTCTCTGGACCTCCTTCAGCACCTCAATGTCTTTCATGAAGTGAGGGCCCCAAAACTGAACCCAATACACAAGGTATGGCCTCACCAGTGTTCAGTCCAGGGGTAAAATCCCTGCCCTGGTCCTGCTGGCCACACTATTGCTGATTCAGGCCAGGATGCTGGTGGTGTTCTTGGCCACCTGGGCACCCACTGACTCATGTCAACCAGCACCCCCAGTTCTCTTCTACTGGGCAGCTTGCCAGTCACTCTTCCCCTAGCCTGAAGCCTTCATGGGTTTGTTGTGACTCAAGCGCAGCTCCTAGCACTCAGCTTTGTTGAATCTCATACCACTGGCCTCATCCCATTGAGCCAACCTGTCCAGGCTCCTTGCTAGAGCCTTCTTACCCCCAAGAGATCAACACTCTCCTAGCACAGTGTCATCTGAAAACTTACTGAGGGTGTCTTAATCAACTCGTGCTGACCATTGATAAACATGTGGAAGTGTGTGCCACACGGATGCTGCTTTCAGCGGTGCCTGGTGCTAGCTGCACCCCTGGAACACCATCTCTGTGGGATTCCCCCTCAGACGCCCAGGTTCCTTTCCCGTGCTTTCCGTACACGTCCCTCCGGAGACGGCTGATAACTCAGGGCTGGATACCCACCCTCTCACCTCCCCGAGAGAGGCGGCGCGGCCGCGCTGCCGGAAGCCTCCCGCTTCCCTCGCCGCGGCTGCCCGGACAGAGCGGCGGCCGACCGCGGCTCGTTGATGTGTCTGAGCGGGATGCGCCTGCTCGGTGACCCACGCCCAGGGGCTGGGCGAGGGAACGGGAGCGAGCACCGCGTCCCGCCGAGCCCTCATCATCTCTTCCGGCCCAGAGAAGGGGGACCCACTCTGAGGCGGAGCTCTCACTTGCCTTCGCCATCACCCCTTCGCGGGACTCCCTTCATCGAACACAGGGGGCCCAGGCGGGGGCTGGCTGCCTCCCTCGGAGGAGCCCCTGGGCGGAGAGACGGACTGGCTGCGGCCGGATTTTGGCCCGGTCGGTGGGACCACGTTAGCTCCCCTTAGCCGCTGCGGAGCCAAAATGGGCGATCTCAAGTGACTACAGCTCCCCGACCCCGGTCCCTGGGGCCGGGAAGATTAGGCGTCGCTCCGTACCGTGAGGGGCGGGTTGGCCATGCCAACTCTCAGAGGCAGGGCGCGGTCAGCTCATCTCACTCCCCTCGCCTCCTTGCGCTCTGTCAGGCGGTCGGCGCCCCCTTCTCCCCTCCTCCTCCCGAGAAGAAGTCAGCTGCCGGACAGACGTGGCAAGCCACCCCGCCAGCTTTCTCCTCAAGCTGAGCACGCAGGTGGCCGGCGGGAAGGGGAGCTACGGGGAGCACCTGTACCGCGCCAGAGAGCGACCGTGGGGTCTGTTTAACCAGCATAAAGTGCTCAGGACGGCCAGGTGCTGCGTTACTCCAGGCTTCCCCCTCACGTATTGCCCGAGTGCCCACGAAGCCGGGAGAAGAAAGTTAGAGGCTTTCTGCCCGCGCCCTGGCCGGAGAGATCTCCCTGGGGAGAGCAAACCGCGAAAGGGCTCTGCCTGCGGTCGGCTGCGAGAAGGGTGCTGGGGCTGTCGCTGCTGCAGTCCCTGCTCACTGCGGGGAGATGAGCACCCGGGGAAAGCGAGGGGCGAGGGACCAGGGTGACAAGTTGCCCGCACCCTGTGCCTGGGGGGTCAGGCGCCTCCGCACCTCTGGTGCGGGGAGCATCATCTTTTGCCCTCAGTGGCGGTGGGACGACGAGGCGAGTTTGAAGATCCAGCCTGCTCCCGGCTGCCAGGGGCACTTCCCCGCCGTCATCCCAGCGAGGCGGGATGCTCCGCAGGCCCTGGACAGCTCCCGCTTTGAAAGCCCTGAAAGCACCCTCCGGGCTCCTGCCAACCGGCCGCCCGGCGAAAGCTCAGGGCCGCGCAAGCCCCAGAAATGCAGCGCGAGGGGCGGGGGGACGTCTGAAACCGGAAAAAAAAATAAGGAAAAAGGGTGGGAGGGAAGAAAAAAAGCAGACAAGTCAGATTTTCCTTCCGAAAGCCTCAAAGTGTCCACGTCCTCAAAGCATGGAACCAATTTAACGCTACCTCCTCCCTTGCCTTGCCCCCCCCCCCCCCCCACAAGCCGAGCCCAGCCCCGGCTCCGCCGCGGCCAAAGCTGCCGCCGCGGGGATGGAGACAAGAGGGGGCACGTGACAGCCTGGGAGCCGCGCGGGCCCCGCCGCCGCCGCGCTCCCATTGGCTGCGCCTCCGCCGGTGACTGGCGGCGCCGAGACCCTCCTGTGGTATAAATATGGCGGAACGGGGCTTCATTAATTTAGCATCCCCGGGGCAGGAGGTTTCTGCAAAGTTTGGAGTTAACTCCTCAAGCCTGTATGCCTGCGTCCCATAGGTAATAAGCTAAACCACCGACCAGGGACTTCGGCACCACAAGGAGTCTGCATGTCTTGCAACTAGACATGCTCAGCTTTGTGGATACGCGGATTTTGTTGCTGCTTGCAGTAACTTCATCCTTAGCGACAGGCCAACGTAAGTGCTTTCAGCTTGTTTGTGGCATGGGTGGTTTCGGGGTGGCTGGCCGACTTATCGGCGCTCGATCCAGACGTCTTCCCCACGGATGGTAGTGTGCGGGGATCTGCAGCTAACAGAGACCATCTCCTAAAATGCCACCTCTGTCCCAGATCTGAATCTAGCTGCCTTTTTTTTTTTTTTTTTCCTCAGAAGTAGAAAAGGACGGCAAAAGGCCAGCGAGGACACCCCCCCCCCCCCAAAAAAAAAAAAAAAAACCCAACCCAAAAAAAAAGCAAAACCCAACTAACAATCCACTAAAAACAACCAAAGGAAAGAAAACCTCGGATGCTCAGGAGAACGCAAAGCCCTAGTTGAAGTGCAGACGCTTAAAGGCTAGAAGAGTCTTCGCAGCGATCCGAACAACCCGGGCTGCACCCAGAGGTGCACTTTTGGGAGCTTTCAGCCGTGCTTTCCGAAGCGGGGAGCCGGGAGGAAGCGATAGCGGCGGCTCACCCCCTCCTCCGCGGGGCGTGCGGGCGGCGGGCGGCTCGGTGCGGGTCCCGCAAGGCTCCCCGCAGTCCTCCGCCGCCACCTGCAGGCAGAGCCGGGCCGCCGAGGCACACCGGCTGCTGGGCTCTTTCAGACCCAGCCGCCCCCGGGTGGATCCCCGCTCCCTGAGCCCGCCCTCCCAGGTGCCTTCGGGGAGGGACAGACCGTGCGGGACAGGAGGTGGGAGGCAGGGTAGGAACCTTGCTTAGCTCTAGTGCGAAAAGGAGCGGAGGCCCCTGAGGATGCAGCGCAGCTCTCTCGCCCGGAAGAAGATTTCGTCCCCCCCTTACTTCCAGCGAAGCGCAGCTCCCCCACACACTGTGATGGGATCCTTCCCCTTGCCTCACAGTTAGACAGCATCCTTTCAAGTCACCCTTTAACGCCTCGCCACTGTTCCTCTTCAGGACTGGCGTGGACCTGGCGCTTGACCGCGGTCCTAGACGGCGGAGCGGGGAGCAGCCGTACGCTGCCCACTCATGGCGCTCGGAGCCCCCGAGAAAGTGCCCCTCGTACCTCGCCTCCCCCTGGCAGCGGCGGGGGTGCAGCGAGGGCACCGCGGCGGCCCAGAGGTGGCCCTCGGGGGTGTTGTGGCGGGACGGCCTGGCTGAGGCCTGCCCCGGAGCACCGCAGCTGCGCCCCTGAGCACATTCCACAGCCCGGTGCCGGTCTGAGGAGATGGCGCGGTTCCTGTGGGATCCGAAATTTTCCCGAAATAAGCCCTCACCAGTGTCACCATCACCTGGGGGCAGTGAAGTTTTGAATTTGATGCTGAGTTAGCACAGGCAGCTGGTGTTCCGGTGGCTTGCAGTGTTCAGCACTTTGAGTGTCGTTACCTTTTTGCTGGACTGCATGAACCATCTGAACTCAGTATGATCACACAGTGACAAAGTGACACTGTGGAAACCCCACAACAGTCTGTTGGTGGCCATGTGAGACTGCTGGCTTTAAATGTGATGTGAGACTAGGGTCCGTTTCAGCTTTTACTTTTTAATTGCTTGAACCTCAGATTTTTGAGGATTAATGTCTACAACTGATTAACAAGTGTGTACTTTGTGTACAACCTATATAAAATTATTTGCTATTTGGCATGTAATAGTTTCAAACTGTTCTGTCATACACTATATTTTACAGGAAATTGTGGGAATAGGGATGTTTAGTTAGAACCATTCCGCATAGGAACTGAGATGTAGCCATTTTATATTCAAATACAAGATCACTCCTACAATTTAATATCTTCACACGTCAGCCCATGTGGGTTTATTCAGCTGTTGCGTGCATGCATATGTGAAAATCTGTATGTGCATTTTTTCCCCATGGCTTTAAGCATATTTAGAGCAGCCAATAGATCTGTGTTTTTACTGTCAAACATATTATTTCTTTCATTAGCAAGTTGGTTTTGAATTTGAAATGCACAGCAGTCCCACCCTACAGTTTGAGATGATCACCTTAAACATTAGAAATTACACTAAGAAAATTTGCCTTGCATTAGTAAAATTAATAGAGTTGCATTTTGGTTTAAAAACATTAAATTATAAAGCTTGTAAAGTAACCAAATCCACACACTAATTATCTCCTTTTTTTTTTTTTCTTCCTTTCTTTCCCTTCTCTTTCCAGATGTGAGTCAGGTCAGTATAATTATATTTGGTTTTTTTGTTTAACACGTAACACTCAGCTTCAGATGACAGACTAGATTTCTTTTACAAAGCAGTATTATTTACTAACATTAAATCCCAAGCTGGTCATGGAAAAGATACCCACTAAATCCTGAAGGGACTGCCTGGGAAGGTCCCCACCCCAATTTCTCAAGTGGGACGGCCTTTTAAGAGACTGCCTTCATAGGTGTAAAGACCTTGAGGAGAAAATAACAGAGCAGCGCTGTTTGGATCCTATACCTACCAGTTTGGACTGGAGATGACTCTACTTTAAAGCCAGCCTTCCAGTCTGAATTTCATTGCACAGAAGGATTATGAAAGAACTCAGGTGTGACTTTTTTTAATGCCATTTTTGTAGGCTGGAAGAGGTAGAGGATTGCTGGTCTTTAACAGAAGGTTTTAATGCAGTATCTTTGCTGTTTAATAAACTCCTATCCTTTAGAGTAATTTCAAACCATAGGGTGTACTTAAATACACTGTACTCAGAAAAATTATGCAAGAAGACGAGTCTAAGATTGTAGATGATTTAATTTTAAAGTATTGGGAGAAACTGTATATTTGTTTTAATTTTCTTCTTTAATTATTTTTCCCCAGGCACCTGCAGGGCGTAAGGTAAGCATTTGAATTTTTCTTGCATGTAAATAGAGATGATGTCAGACATTCTTAGGCAGATGAATACTTTGCTGAATGTTGCATGGAAGAAAACCTGACTATGTTCATGATTTCCAGTGTTCCCTGAGGATAAGCAGTAGCACAGAGATGAGCAGGAGATGAAAAAAGGAGGGGACAATGGGTGCAAGGTCTTAACACCAGGGTAGATTCCAATAGACTAGACTGCATCAAAGTAGCATTCTGGTTCAACCAGTGATACTTTGGAAAGATTGGCATGAATGGAAGAGTACAGCAATATCTGTAAGAGGTCTAAAAGGCTACAGAGATTCTATTTAGTTTCCCAAATTACTGTTAAATTGTATTCCCAAATTTACTGTTAAATTAGAGCCAGTTATTCAGTAGAAACTAAAATCAACATTGCAAGTACTTCTATGGACTGTGCAGTGATACTTTTAACTGACCTGGTAATCACAGTGACTATTTCCAGTAGTTTATTGGGAGGAAAGGATATGCTGTCTGTGGAAAATACAGCTATTGGACCTGTATGTGCAGTCTTCTTTCCCTTTTTCATATACATAAATTATTTTTAACATGTGTGTTTCCCTGTCTTGTCCTGGAAAGTTTCCATGGCAGCTCATTAAGTTTTGTTTCCTTCCAACAGGGCCCTAGAGGAGACAAAGGGCCACAGGGAGAAAGGGTAAGGAATTAGATTGACATTCATGTGTTTGCAATCTTTGACCATAGTTGGAAAACCAGTAGGGAAAAACCGAAATTGAGGCATTGATGTGAGATTAAATAAATGCATCTGGAGAAGTTTGCATGTACAATTTAATTAAAAAGAAACAAATTACCTGCATTCTGCCTCAGCAGTCCCACATTCTGATTGTGCCTGATGTGGCTGAGTTGAGACAGCAGCCTAAAACTCCAAGTGAAGGCTTGAAAAAACTTTTCTGGTTGTCCAGGGTGGAAGTAGTGCATGAAAATGGAGAAGGGAAAGCTGGCATATAAAGATGGAGTGTTCAAATACAGTATATGGATAAGCTCTCTATATCAAACCCAAATAGACAAAGCTAGCTTTGAAGGTTGTTCTTTATCTGTGCCTTCAAAGGTGGCTTGTCCTCTTGGCATCTAGGCATTTGCCGTCTGCTTTCTACTAGTCAAAGTAGATGACTAGTAGAAGGTCTGTAAAGACTACTCTAAACACAACCATAAATAAGGATAATTGAATAATTTCATTGTCATGTTCATTCATATTGCCTGGATCTGTGTTTCTGATTTGCTTCAAACGTCATTGCTGCTTTTTGTAAAGCTTTCTGATATTCACCTCCTTACTTGGCAGTGTGTAGTTATCATGAATCTTTTGTGTATCTTAGGAAAATCAAAATGCCGTTGTGTTCATAGGCAGCTCTTAAAGATTTCTTGGGTCATAATATACTGACAAACATGATGGAAACCATTAAGAAGATTGTATCTGGTCAACTGGGTATTTGAATTAGGGTACCACTACCTAAATGTGTTTAATGAGATGAGATACATGATTTTTCCTGAAGGCAGCAAGACTAACCCTGCTGCTTTAAAAATCCATGAAACTTTTATTATGGATTTCATCTAATCTGACCTGGCTCCAAAATACAGACCAAATGAAATACCTCACCTCAACTGCCACGATGGCAAAACTTGACCAGCTTTGTGCATTCAGGATGAAAGAATATAGGGACAAATGTTGCAGGACTGAACTCATGTCATTTCAAGCTATTGTAAAAGGTTCTGACAGTGACAGTATCAAAAATCTGTGGAAAAGCACTGTTTTATTGTCACTGACTATTAAATAATCTAGACTGATTAATAACTGGCCTCCCACTTACTCTGAATCTATGTTAGTTCATACTGATCTCCACAGATCCTCAGCTAGTCAAACTGAGCCTCTCACTAACAGAATCTGACAGGCTGTGTGGGTCTGTATGGGTCACTTGAGGGTCATGGATCCAAAATTTAGTCACTTAAAATGAATGCTCTCTGTTTGGAGGTGATGCTTAGGTAGCATAGATCCATTATTGCCTCAAATAGGAAACTGGAGTAAATCCCTGATGTGAGGTTTGCCAAGGCAATGTAAATTCAGGCTATGCTGCTTTTCTAAGTTAACCATATACTGAACCTGCACATATGACCCTGCTGTAGTGTGTGCTGTAGGTGCCTGGATGTACCACTTGAGAGATTTGTTTAGCCACTTCTAATGTTCACTTTATATTCCTCTTTTTGACCCTAGGGTCCACCAGGTCCACCAGGCAGAGATGGTGAAGATGGTCTACCAGGTCCTCCAGGCCCCCTGGTCCTCCAGGTCTTGGTGGAGTAAGGCATCCAAACTTTCTGTTACTGAAACTGATGATCCGAGCTTTGTGACTAAGTCTAAATGTATAGTTGCTGAGAAAGCCTGATGTTGCCCTGGAGAGCAGAGGAAATACTCTCTTGTGATACACAAGAAACTGATCGTTCTAGTTCAAATGAAACTCTCCTTGGGATGCATATTTTCCATGGCAAATTTGCATTCTGTACTCAGAGACTTATGCACAGAAGCAAATAAGCCCTGCTAATTTGCATTAAATTTATACATCTGTAATGTGTCTGGATTAGGAATCAGCTCAATGAAACCTGTGCTGTTAACAGATAGGGAAAAGGCACTTTTGCAGTTGGGTTCAAGAGACACCAGCTGAGCTGGAATAAGCTGAAGAAGACTACCCTTAAGCTGAAAGTCTGTACTTCAAAGTCTTTTGGAACTTTGGAATGTCTTTCTTTAGAACTTTTCATTTATATCTGTATTCAAACTACAGAACTAAGTGGACAGTCTCTGCAGAAGTATCCATCAGTCTTCTGTGCAGAATGCTGCCTTTAACCCCTTGCTTGACATTAGCTTGCACAGAGAGCCTGAATACATAGACAGTGTCTTACTGATCAAGTTTAGTAAATCCTCCTGCGTGGAAGAACTCTCTTTTGCTTTCAATATCAACAGCAAAAAATTATTTTCCCGTTAGCAAATCCCAAACTGCTTTCATTAATTACTATTCTTTTTTTTTTAATGTGCTAATAAAACAAGCAAGAAAAGGAGTTTCAGTTGTGTTGTATAGAACTTTTTTTCCATTTTAGTGAAGATGGAAAATGTACTCTATGAAACTGGATGTACTGATAAAAGATCAAAAATCCAGTGCAGTGTTTCTGGGGCTTGCATGCCCCTCAGATCTTTTTGAAGCTGAAGGGCCCAACTCAACTGATAGTCAGTAAGGGCTGGTAGATGAATTTTACTTAAGTAATTGAGTCAAAAAATATGCATAGCTTCCCTCACTGGAAATGAGGCAGAATGATTTAAAGGTTTAAAGAAAGTTTTCAATTTTAAATGAGCATTTACTTTACATTCCTAATTTCCAGTTCACACTATTGCAATGTCTCCCTTTTGCTACTGTGTAGGTATTTGAGGCTGTTGTGTGAAAGGGGCTGCCTAGTAAAATCAAATCCTTCTGCAAACAAGTGAATAGAAATGTATAGGTAACAGGGCTCTATTTACTGAGTTTTAGGTATGCAGCAAGTCAGATGATGTATGCAGAATGCTAATTACCAATAATTTTTAAAGTAAAATTTGTAGTGTTTTAATTTCAGGCTTCCTTTAATTTCAAACTTCTTTTCACTTACAGAACTTCGCTGCTCAGTATGATCCATCTAAAGCAGCTGATATAGGCCCAGGACCTATGGTAGGTATATGATTTAGCACTTGATAACTTGCATAGATCAAGTGTTTAGTACTTTCCTTTCAGTCTAATCCATCTGTATCAACTCAAAGCACAGAGTTAAAATTAGTGTTTTCATTGTCAGCTGTTCCTTTGATGTAGGACAATGTGAAGTGTTTGAAATACAGTCTTGGGACTTGCAATAATATCTTGGGACTGTGTTTAACTTGAATGTAACACTACGGGGTCTTGTGCTTTAATTCTTTGTTGACCGCACATCTATGAATCAGTGAATCTCCTAATCTAATGTCAGATGCCACCTGTACTTTGGTATAGTATTACTTTATCCATATTGAGACAGAAGATGGTGGTTTAGAAATAAGATTGGTTGTAAAGCTGCCTTCTAAAGCAGACCTAGGTCTAGAAAGTAACTCAGTATCTCAGCTCCAGTTAGTAACCATTTTTCTCCTATGGATTTCCTGATACTGCACAGATTTTACAGGAAATTTGCCACCGCATTTGGTTCTCAACAATTAACCCTTAGTGCTTGCTCCTACAAGCCTGTTCTGAGGAGGAATTATTAGTTACTGTATACTGTGTCCAAATGGACATTTGAGGAACCTTTAAGTAACCATTAAGGACCATTATGAGGCAGTGCCTCTCCATATGAAATTCTAACTTCTCCTGATGCTAGCAGATACTTTCATTGTACATAGCAGAGCATGAGTTAAATTTCACTGCACAGAATGACGTCACAGGCAATGCATTTGATGAGTGAGCAGCAGGATGAAGGCTGTGCAGGACAGTTCTGGGTCAAGTGCTTGTTTCCCTTCCTGAAAAGAGTGTAATGTTAAATGAAGTCTTGAAAATACTTTTGGCATTCCTTTAGATACTAAATGTGGGAAAACAGGCTTATCTTTAATCAAACTCTGCCCTTAGTATCTGACAACAAATGAGAAAATGTAAATGAGGATTTATTTAGGGTGTCATTATTTCTAGATTCCAATTTTTGAGTCATTTAGGGTTCATCTGGCAGCCAAAGTAGTAAAATCTACCTCCTGTGAGGAAATTCCAGGTTTCATGAAGAAAACGTGAGAGATAGGGAAGACAGAAAAGGAGGGAAAACCAATTATGGAATATAATTGTGAAGATATTCACGGGGCTTATGCAGCATGTCTGATTCAGACTGTCCTGAAGTAGTTACTGTTTCTAGAATTACCGCGTATTTTAGAGCCACAGGATTGCTTTAGCTTCCATAAGTAAATGCCTGTATTTAATATGCATTTATTTCCCTTAATAAAAGGTATTTGATCCTAGGGGAAAGCCATTGAAAAGCTGGCACATGATTTTAATCTTGTAATGAGAATCTACGAGAGTTCGCAAGAAAGTTTTAAAACCAATTACATCATCATTTCTCTTGAAACATCTCCCAAAACATTCATTTGGACACTAGAAGAATCAATTAAATCTTGTTTTCCAACTGTTTCCTTGCTCGATTGCTTGCTTGCTTAGTCAGCCTTAAGACCTTGAGCAAGCTGGTGTAGTGGAAGGTGTCCCTGCCCATGGTAGGGGAGTTGGGCCTAGATGATCTTTAAGGTTCCTTCCAACCCAAACCATTCTAAGATTAAGATATCTGTTAATAAAATACAGTGATCTGTGGAAATTTCCTCTTTAAAAGTGATTTTTCACCTTTTTTCCCCAAGATGTGGGTAAATTCCTAATGCAGTTAAGGAGAACATATTAATGACTTTGGAGGTGAAATGAAGGGAATTTAATAAAAAAATGCAAACAATGAGAGACTTAAATAGAAGTTGATCATTATCTGAAATAGATTAATGTGCAATATGCTTGCTTTCTTTCTACAACTATATGTCTTTCAGTTCATGCTGATATTGTTGTTTCTATACCTTTGTTTTCCTTTTTACCTCTCTACTGGTATTTTTTCCCCATCATCTCATGAAAATCATGATGAAATTGAGAGGTCCCAAAAATACAACCTTTCTTAATGTGTTGTTGCCACCTTTGTCCTTAAATCCTGGAAGTCCATGCACAGGAAGGGAGAGGGCAGATAGAAAAATAAAACAACACACTTGCTAACAAGAGTAGATTACAGTATCACAGTATTACCAAGGTTGGAAGAGACCTCGAAGATCATCGAGTCCAACCTGTAACCACAAACCTCACGACTAGACCATGGCACCAAGTGCCACATCCAGTCCCCTCTTGAACGCCTCCAGGGACGGCGACTCAACCACCTCCCCAGGCAGCCCATTCCAATGACAAATCACTCTCTCGGTGAAGAACTTTCTCCTCACCTCGAGCCTAAACCTCCCCTGTTGCAGCTTGAGACTGTGTCCCCTTGTTCTGGTGCTGGTTGCTAGGGAGAAGAGGCCAACCCCTTCCTGGCTACAACCACCCTTCAGGTAGTTGTAGAGACCAATGAGGTTGCCTAATCCCATGGCTCCCAACCATAATCATATCAATGGATTCTGTGCTGGTCCTTTACTATTATAAGGTCTGGTTTGCACTCAGACTGCCCATGGAAATTCATGCAGATCTCTTCAGTTATCCTAGCTTGATTTGGACATTGCACACTGGAAACCATACCGCTTACCAAAATGTTAGTCATACCAGTAATTGATGTTATAGATGGCATTTATATCATGGTCATTTTTGTGATTTTTTTTTTTCCTCCCCTAGGGTTTAATGGGACCCAGAGGCCCACCTGGAGCATCTGGACCCCCTGTAAGTACACTCTCATCTCTCCTGCTGACTAATTAACATTGACAAGCCCAAACCGGCTTGTTCACACTCTAACAAAAATCTCCCTTTTCTAGGGTCCTCCTGGTTTTCAAGGTCTTCCTGGTGAGCCTGGTGAACCTGGTCAAACAGTAAGTACAGGCTTCACATACAGACACTGTTAGCATTAGAAACAGGACACCAAAGTAGTGCTTAGGTCTGTTTCTCCTGTCCATATGCACATCCTGGAATATTTGAATTGGATATTCCTGCTTGATTCTGTTACAGAATCAGAGCTGACCACTCAGATTGACTCCTTTGGATTGGAATCACAATGTGCAAAGTCAATTAGATTCCAGCCCTGCCCCAACTCAAGTCAGAAGACTTACCTGAAGATTGATACTTCAACTAATCCTCAATCTGTTTTTAACAGGGTCCTCAGGGTCCTCGTGGTCCCCCTGGTCCTCCTGGAAAGGCTGGTGAAGATGTAAGTGGATATTAAATGTCTCTCATCTCTTTTGGAGCTGTGATTCAATTCCATCAGCAGGTTACTGTTAAGCTAAGCATTCTATTTGCCATCCGTTTTTCATTGCTTTGTAATATGGGGTAGAATAAACAGCTGAAATAATAATTTTACAGTAGAGGAGATGCTGTATGTTGGAAATGTACAGAAAAATGGGTCACTTCAAAGCCTCTCCAAATTCACTGTTTAGCTTTCAGAGTACAGGGAGAAGGGCACTTGAAAGCTAACCAGCTCTCTCTATTTGTTGAAAAAGAGAAACTTTGCCAATGTCTTTACCTTTTTTTGATCCTTTGTTTTACCAAATGAGCTTTCTTCTCAGTACATTTGTACTGCATTTTTTAGGGTCACCCTGGCAAACCTGGAAGACCTGGTGAGAGGGGTGTTGCTGGCCCTCAGGTATGTAGATGATACAAAACAATTCTCTTATCAGTGAAACCTAACAACATTTTTGCATTGCACCACATTAACACTCTAGTAATACTTCCTGTAAGATTAATGCAAAGTCAATTCAGGGATATCATTATAATTATTTTTTTGTGTGTTCCCCTGCCCGCAGTAAAGACAGGGTAATTAGGAACAGAAGTGACAGAGTGAGGAGTTACACAGGGATAGATACCTCTAGCACAGGAAGCCAAGCCAGCTGTGCTATCACATGTTAATGCATGACATTTCTGAACTTCACAACTGGAAAAGGAGATTGATTACTCTTAGGCTTCGAACAAGTCTGGTCCTTGGAGGTTAGGGAAGGAACTGTGTTCCTCACTTGAATGGTCACAGCCCAAATCTACTAATTAATGTTACTGAAAGACTTAACTACTTTTCTTTTTAACTGCAGTGTAGTATGAGGGACAATCATTCATGCATTCTGTGTTTTTAGGGTGCTCGTGGTTTCCCTGGAACTCCTGGTCTGCCTGGCTTTAAGGGAATTAGGGTGAGTCTATACCTACTTTTTTTTTCCCCTGAACAGTTACTTCAGCATACTGGAAATCCCCTCAAAGTTTGGAGTCCATGAACCTCTTTGAAGTTTTTGATATTCTGATATAATTTTTTTTAACTCTTCAGATTATATTAGGAAATCATTTAGTGTGCAACAAAAGCTTTACCTTGCAAGACTAAGGGTTTGTGTATAGCCATTAATATTTCTTTTTCTACTCTATATAGGGACACAACGGTCTGGATGGTCAAAAAGGACAACCTGGTACTCCTGGCACCAAGGTAAAGATGAAATCTGAACATTTAGGAAGCTTTTGTAGCTCTTCCTAGCAAAAGACACATGAACTCCCCTCCAATCAATCTTCCATGTTGTCATTAAACATTGCTCAGCTGCAGTAATCTAGAAGTCAGTGGATCCATGTAGGACATGCCTGTACCTTAACATAAGAAATCATTCCTGGGGCCATATTCTTCAGCCCTCAATCAAGTTAGTACTTTCCATGTGTAAGAGCTGCAGAACTGGGTTCCTGATGGTTGATCCAGCAGCACTTAAGTCTTATTTTGCTACCTCTGCTTTTCTGTGGTTTGTGTGTGGCATTTTGTTGTTTTTTTTTAAAGCACACTAAAATGAAAACACTTCATTTAGCTACAAAACTCTGCTGCATGAGACACATGCTCCAGTGTAAGGCTTCTGCTAAAAAACTGGATAGATGGGGAGATCTTCTGCCTTAAGGTTATTTGGTATTTGTAGTCTTTTCTCTTTTTATTCTCTTCAGATTAGTCGACATTTGAACACTATCCTTAACAAATCTTCTAAAATATGGTCTAGAAACATCTCTAGCAAACTCTTCTTCAGTTGTTTCTTCTCCCATTGCACCTCAGTGCCTAATAGCAGTGTTCTTAACTCTCCTGCACTACTGGCTTTTAGGAAGTGCACTAATTGGTGGCTTATTCACAGGAGATTTGTATTTAAGAACTTCTAGTGTAATGAAGAAAGCTCAACCGCTCTTTCTGCCTCTTGCTTGTTTCTCAGAGATTAGCACTCCTTGCTTATGGAGTTACTAACTGTAACATGGCATTCTCTGATATCACTGCAAGTTGTTAACCTTCAGAAAAAGTTAGAGGTAGCAAACTGTCCAGTCACTGGAGTTTTAAAGCAGATAAAGCAATTCAGTAAAGGAAAGGAGAGTTATTAGTAAGAGTGCTTATCTGACTATGACTGACCTTGATGCTTGTTTTCCAATATAACTGTAAAAGTAATAACAAAGGCAAAAATTTGTGCTGTGTGCAGCATTTAAAACAAGGTACATTCAAATATGTTCCAAATACAGGTGCTCTAGGACAAGGACTCATCACTGTAGACCAGTATAGACCAACTGCTGTAGAAAAATTACTATTAAAGGGCAAGGGGTCATGTTTTAATGGCTTGTATCTCAGTATTACTGGTCTCAAGTTAAATACCTGAGGAAGATCCTTCTTTCCAGCCAGCTGACTGGAACTTTGTCACTATAACCTAAGGCAAGAGAAAGCATCATTCTTCTTCTGCTCTAGCTTAAAAAACAGCTGCTGATTTTTTTCATGGCAGGGGGTTGGAACTAGAGAATCTTTAAGGTCCCTTACTACCCAATCCATTCTATAATTCTATGACTGATTTGAATTGGTAGTTGGCTACCCAGAACTTAGCTGTTAGGTGTGCTAGAGAGTAAACATCAGAATAAAGAAAGGGGATAAAGAAAGGCAAGATGGGCAAAGAAAGCTGTGGCCCTCCTCCTCTAAGAGGATTCCCACTGGCTGTGTTCCAATATATGCAAAGACCTTAGGACTTGATGTTCCTGGTCTTGTGTACTGTGGTGCAAGTGCTACGGAGGACAGATGGTAAAATCCAGCAGTTATTCAACTGCCTCTCAATGGTGATATGCTGTCTGTCCAAAGCATCCTTTATGTAGCTGCAGCCTGTAATCTTTCTTTTTCACAGGGAGAACCTGGTGCCCCTGGTGAGAATGGTACCCCAGGACAACCTGTAAGTACTTGTTGCTGCTGTGGAAAATGTTGATCTGACAGATACGATTCAGCCACCATTTTGGTGATTTTTTTGTCATCAGCTAACTAGATACTCTGATGTATTAGTATGTGAACATTTAAAGCAGAATTGCCTGACTGCAAAACACTTCCTATAGAGACTTAGTAAAAGAGGAAAAAAATGTATGTATCTTTGTTCAGTGCATAGATAGAAATGAGTTAAATTAATTTTTCTTTCAGGGTGCTCGTGGTCTCCCTGGTGAGAGAGGAAGAGTAGGTGCCCCTGGACCAGCTGTAAGTGGCTTCCCATCTCTCTATTTGTCATCATGACCAGCTACCTACTGTGGCTTTCTCTGATCTTTGACCCTCTTTTCAAACTCTGTTTTGTTCTCTCTTCACAGGGAGCTCGTGGAAGCGATGGCAGCGCTGGCCCCACTGGACCTGCTGTAAGTTTCAGTCTTTATCTTTGACAATATGGAACCCATTAGGCTTGTGTCCCTCTTTCTGTTAATAAAGGATTTTTTGGGCTTCCAAGGAGTTACATTTTTAATGCAACTGTTGATTATCAGACCATCACAAAAAGATTTCAGGCAATATCCTGAGAGCCTCAGGATTTATATGTAACAGATCTATATCAAAGGAACCAAAGATTCTCATTTACTCTGGTGAGTTCATAGGGAAACACTTGATGAATTCACATTTCTGACAGAACTGTTCTCATCCCCAAACCAAAGAATATTTACATCTTTTAACAGATACATACCCGGCACCTGTTGCAGGTGACTAATTATAGGCATCCCAAACTATTATATAGTCTTCAGGACACAGCTTTGCACCTGCAACATTGTCCTGTCTAACAGGAGCCAACCTTTTTCATTTACTATTAATACCTGAGTTATGTGAGCTAGTGGGAAAGATCAGCATGATCACAGAATCACCAAGGTTGGAAGAGACCTCAAAGATCATCGAGTCCAACCTGTCACCACAGACCTCATGACTAAACCATGGCACCAAGTGCCACGTCCAGTCCCCTCTTGAACACCTCCAGGGACGGTGACTCCACCACCTCCCTGGGCAGCCCATTGCAATGGCAAACAACTCTCTCAGTGAAGAACTTTCTCCTCACCTCAAGCCTAAACTTCCCCTGGTGCAGCTTGAGACTGTGTCCTCCTGCCCTGATCTGACTGGTAAAAGCTATGCTGCGACATGCTGATCCAGTGTAGATTTGTCCATTTGAAAGGAGTTAGTGTTGCCATAGCACATACTGATTTCAGCAAACCTCATTTGCTTCAGTTTAAAAGCTGTAAAAAAAAATTCAGGCATAGCACAGGAGAGTTTATCCTTCCTCCCTTCAAAACTAGAGTCAATGATGAAGCCATATCTGGTTATGTTAAATATGCTAAAGTTCATTTTAATACTTCTTGTCACTGGAAACATCTGTCGTGCTTGAACAGCATAGGATGTTTGCATAGGTGGGAATTTCACTGCAAGTCTGCTGTATGGGGTGTTGAAAAAGACATCTGGTTGGACATTCGAATTGTAGGCAATTAGAGACCTGATAGCTAAGAACTGATGTTGGACTTTGTAGTAGAAGCAAAACATTTCAGCAACCCTATAGCTGGAGAGGGGCTTTTTATGAAGTTATGTAGGGATAGCACAAGGGGTTATGGCTTCAAGCTGAAGGAAGATGGCTTGAGATGAGACATTAGGAAGAAATTCTGCCCCGTGAGGTTGGTGAGGTACTGAAACAGGTTGCCCAGAGCAATTGTGGAGGTTCCAAGCCTGACAGTGTTCAAAGGCAGGTTGGCTGGGGCTTTGAGCAAGTTGGGCTAGTAGGAGGTGTATCTCAGTGATCATTGAGGTCCCTTCCAACCCAAACCATACTATGATTCTACTATATGAAAACTATCCTGGAGCTTCTGATTGTAGAGGTGTTACTATGAAGGACTGTAGCAAAACATGGGTCCCAGTGTCTATGGCAGGCTAAAGTTATTTTACACATACTTAGGTAATGCTGCTGCAAACATCTGCACAGCGCTCATTAACACTCTTGTTTTCAAAACTAAAGCAGAAGTAATGTTTTATTCTTGCCACTGGCAATTCAAAACAAAAAGGTTATTGCAATAGGCAGTCTGGAAGTTTACCTTTTCATTCATATCTTAAAGGGTGGTTAGTTTTTTTGCTTTACTTAATGCAAAATCAGTGAGAATTTCAGGTACTCTGTTTATAACAGGAGGTTATAGAATGCTGGTATCCAATTCCTCTTTGCTAGCTGACCCATTTTTATTCCCTTAGATTTGTGAGACAGTCTTATAACAAATATTTATCATTGAAAGATGTTAGCTCACACAAAAAAAGCAGGTATCAACCCCCAATACCTAGGAATGAATTGGCTATTTCATTAAAGAGTAACAAAGGCTATGAATCCATCAGTGCATCTTCTCTTGTGGTGTCTGGGTGCTGTACCTCAGTAAGCTTCATAAACCCATTGTCATTACAAATCTCACAGATATAGTAGAACCAGTAGAAGGGCTTCTTAAGCTGACATGCCATTGCCAGTGACATAAAAACTACTTAACTGAATGAAAAGGCACTAGGGCTGCACATATCCACTGCCTCAGAAGGCACATTCTGAATATGAATCAAGATTAGGAGTGCATTCACATGTTGGAATCAACTCCTGCCCTCAGCTGCTCTTAAATACAATCCAATTTTTGGTGCATTCTCACTGACTTTAATGCAAGTTGTGCCAAGTACTGGCTTGTAAAATATGCAGAGATCTTATCAGCCCTCTTCCCTTGTCTGATGAAGGAAAAATGCTGTCATCAACACAGGGTTGTTGTGTGTGACCAGTTGTACAGAAGGACCGCTGGTGTGAAAGCTTGTACAGTTACCTCTGCACAGTAGAGGTGTTGGAAACAGCCACCTGAGAGCTGCATGTGCAGGATGCACAGCTCTCTTAATTCATTGTGGGACTTCACAGCCAGACATCTTACATTGCAGATGTCTGCCTCTGTCCATCCTCTGTTGATTCTTTCTCAGGTGTTTGGCCTCAAGGCAAGGTTTTACAAAATTGTTGCTTAATTCACACTTCATCTGTGCTGCAAATGTTTCTCAGTGCTGTCCTCACTCTTAACTCTTTATAGTGAGGCAGATCTGTCAGTTTAGAGTTCTAAATGGCAGCTGGTCATGTGAGATGGTCATGTGCAAGAGTGTCTAAGTAAATGGGCATTGTTTTAAATCTCTTTACTTCAGCAAGCAAAATTTTTATGTCATCTCTGAGTCCCCTTACACAACTGCTTCTCTTTCATTTCCTAGGGCCCTATTGGTGCTGCTGGTCCTCCAGGCTTCCCAGGTGCTCCTGGTGCAAAGGTATGGCCATCTGTTTCTGCTGGTACATTTGATAATGAAGACAAAGTATAGTAAGAAGTAATTGCTAGGCAGAAGAAAAAAGCCCTGTCTGAAAGAGAAATGCTTTTTTAGCAGTCAGGATGAGGATCAATTCCTACAGTATTTGGAGGATGTTAGATAAAATAACAGCAGATACTGCACAACTGAAGGCTGATGATGTGGTGCAGGTTCAGGAAGACACACAACCTTTGTTTTCTTCTTGCTGCTTCCTATGTGGTGCAGTTGTGTACACCTTTGAAGGGAGACACAGATCATGATAAATAAGCAGTTTACATCAATTGACAGAAGTAGTGGAGGACCAAGGAGCTGCATTTTAAGTATCTGGCTCCTTCCAACCCATGTTCTTGGAGTAATTTCAAGATTTTCTTGATGTAATGTCTCCATTGTAATTATGGAGAAAATTGCATGTAAACATTCCAAGTTTAGGGCAGTGCCATTTAGTTCTTGCAGAGTATAACTTAGATGATTCAGTTTATTGTTCAGACCTCAGCATTATTATCTAGGGAAGAGTCTCACTATTTTTCATTTTACTTTTGTCTTTCCAAAGAGGGTCACAGCATTTGGGACCCATGCACTGCATTTACAGATTTCACAGCTGAGAGGTGCATACAGAGGTGTAGTGTGATAGTGTTTCACCCTTAGCACAAGTACACAAACTCCATGTCACAACAGACAAAACTCTTACCTTGATCTCCCTTTAGAAGAAAATCTAAGTATTGCTTGCTAGACCTCTTACTGTTAACTGAGGGAAGATAAGCAAAAAATGAGATTCCCATCCTGGCTATTCTTGTCAAAATGCAAGACTTCTTGAAGCCATGAAGTCTTTTCTGATGCAGATGTGAGTGTGTTCTCAGCATGTAGTTTCAAGAGAAGACTGTCTACATGTCCAGGGTGAACTATGACTATTTGGCATTGCCCTAGCACTGCGTACACTGATTGAGGGCTCTGTCCTTCTCCCAAACAGGGTGAAATTGGACCTGCTGGTAATGTTGGTCCTAGTGGTCCTGCTGGTCCAAGAGGAGAGATTGGACTTCCTGGGTCTAGTGGTCCTGTTGGCCCTCCAGTGAGTAACTTGCCAGATTTTCTCTGTTGTTGGATGGGTGCACCTGAGACTCTGAATTAACTGCTATTGTTCTCTTTCTTGATAGGGCAACCCTGGTGCTAATGGTCTTCCTGGAGCTAAGGGTGCAGCTGTAAGTACAACCATGTTTACACTGGTTTTTTTTGCTCTAAAAACCACCCAATTCAATTAATGCAACAGAAAAGGTAATGGGCTCATAATACCTTTTTTCCCCCTCTGTTGGACAGGGTCTTCCTGGTGTTGCTGGTGCTCCTGGTCTGCCAGGTCCCCGTGGTATTCCTGGTCCCCCTGGCCCTGCTGGTCCTAGTGGTGCTAGAGGACTTGTTGTAAGTTATTAGACTGCATATCTTCAGTTGAAACTTGGACACAGTGTCTACAGATTTCTCTGGATATATTTTTGTGTTTAACACAGATATTTACTTCTTGCTCCACTATAATTAAACATTGTGGTTAATTCCTGTGTCTCACTGCTTGCTTCAGATGCTGAAGAGGTTCACTTTGCACTCTCTTTTGTCTCTATTCATCTTGATAGTACCAAGAGAGATGTGGCAGCAACCTCACAGCTAGGCCCTTTATGGGAGTCCTCAGTAGAGGAACCAGCCCTGAATGTGTCATAGTTCAGTTGCTGTCATTTATAAACATGTTTAATATGTTTTTGTGCCTATTAACCCAAATTGCATGATTAAAAAAGGGTTTGATACTGAAAAAGCCTGTTTAGGTAGAAAAGAGATTTTGGAATAGTACTTAATTTATGATCTTTTTTGTTTTGGACTCTAGGGTGAACCAGGCCCTGCTGGTGCCAAGGGAGAAAGTGGTAACAAGGGTGAGCCTGTAAGTATGGCAACGTGTGAAGGGTTTTTCAATCAAAAGGCCTGATGGTATTTGCAACACTACATCTGATTTCTTCTTCTCTATTGCCTCAACTAGGGTGCTGCTGGACCCCCTGGCCCTCCTGGTCCTAGTGGTGAGGAAGGCAAGAGAGGCAGCAATGGTGAACCTGGCTCTGCTGGTCCTCCAGGCCCTGCTGGTCTAAGAGTAGGTTTGCTTTTCATGTTCCAGAAGTAGAAACAGTGAAGGTGACACAGTGTGGGCCAGGTTGTGGGATTCTAGCTGCTGGCTAGAGCCACTGTTAGGTTACGATGAACATGAGAATGCTGTGATGCAAGCAGATTAGAACTTAGGGAAATCTAAAGGAAGTGTGAGAGGTTTCTCTCTCAATACACATTTACACAGAGATGAGTGTGCACTTACCTCAAATTCAGCAGACCTGTTTGGAAAGCTGAAATTTAGCAAGCACTCCATATCTTACAGGAGCAGATTTCTTCCTTTCCTTCTCCTGATTTGTTTTGTGTTCACTTGCAGGGTGTGCCTGGATCTCGTGGTCTCCCTGGAGCTGATGGCAGAGCTGGTGTCATTGTAAGACTCTTGTCTGGGTCATCATTTCTTGTCACTTTTCTATTATATATACAGATGAGTGATGCTTTTTGCTGCCTTTGCCTTATTGTGTGTGTTTATTTTGGTAGGGACCTGCTGGTAACCGTGGTGCTAGTGGTCCTGTTGGTGTTAAGGGTCCTAGTGGTGATGGTGGCCGTCCTGGTGAACCTGGTCTTATGGGTCCAAGAGTAAGTTTGAACTCTGGTGTTAAGTTTGAACTGGGCAAAAAAAGAAAACTACTTAGACAGTTCCGGGACACAATTACTCAGAAATCCAAGTGTAAAAACTGAGCCTGTGCTAACCATGGTGTGGGCACTTCCACTGTTCTACTGAAAAATAACATCCATGAGGAAATAATTAAGCACCAAAATATTTATTGAAATTACTTTCTTTTGTCAGTGGTAGCATTTGATTGCCCTTTTCTTTTGTCAGTGGTAGCATTTGATTGCCTTGACGCGGAGCAGTGTCCCCTTGTACTGGATACTGCATTAACTTCTGAGAGGGGGTTCTGCTTGTGATGAGTTACAGAATGGGATGATTAAGGTCATAGCTGAAGTGTGTGTATCCTCTTTTAGTTAAAGAACAGCAGCCCCTACTAAAATGGTGGGAGATGGCAGATCTCAATTATTTCCATTTGATTTTTGCAAATGATTTCACTGAGAACAGCCAGGTGATGTCTATGTCATTGTCTTTTGTCCTTTTTAATCTACTCAGACTTCGTGGGGTGGGAAGAGTAAAAGTCTTCAATGCACACATGAACTGTTAGGCATCTGCAGACATTTAAGCACATGCTATGCTAAAGCAGAGCCTAAATGAGTTCATCTGAGCAAAACAGGTGCCTACTTATACTAATTGTCAACTGGCAAGGGACCACACACCACCAATTTAAACTTCAGTGATTTAGATTTAAACTTAAAACTGCTTCCACAGTGTATGTTGATGACTTGGCACCTCTGTGTTTGTGTGCATGTAGACAAAATATGTTGGTTAATTGTTGGGTGAGTTGGTTTCCTTCTGAAAACACAAAACCTTTGCTTTCTCAGGGTCTCCCAGGTCAGCCTGGAAGCCCAGGTCCTGCTGGCAAGGAAGGTCCTGTTGTAAGTACTCTGCTTTTCATTCTCTTTCCCCATTGCCTGTGAAACACAGACATAAACAGATTTTAACAAGCAAAGATTTCAGCACTGAGCGCTAATGTAACTCTGTGTAAAAAACGGCATGATTTACTGCCCTATTGCTCAGAGATCAGTGAGAAACCTCCTATTCATCTCTGTGGGTCTCAGATCAGGCCTGTGTCCTGGCAGGGGAAGAAGGAATACTCAGTTCTACAAAAAGGAGAAAAAGGGAGGAATGCATGAGCATGCAATGTAGAAACAATGTTTAGAAGTTCAGTGGCATTTGCTTCCTGTCACTACATGTTGTTCCTAAGACTGAAATCTTTAGTAGTATGATTTTTTTTCTAGGGTTTCCCTGGAGCAGATGGTAGGGTTGGACCAATTGGCCCAGCTGGTAACAGAGGTGAGCCTGGCAACATTGGATTCCCTGGACCAAAAGGTCCCACTGTAAGTACAGCACAGAAACTTCCTATTAACATAAAGTAATTCCAGATCAATCTGTAGCTCCTCAACTATTACCAATCAAATACATCTTCCCATGTCCTCCTGTACTGCTTATTGGATGGCATCCACCTACTTTCAAGTGTTCTGGTTTAAATTAGTTTCTATTTATCTAAAATATGATTAAACAAAGGAAAACCAATGCCATTAGATCAGGAATATTTGGACATTGAAGTGATTACAATAACAGATGTCTAAATTATCATTCCTGCATGCCCATCTTAGCATTTCTGTAACAGTTCTGTAAAGATTGGTGGCCAAGCCTGAGTTTCAGTTCCAGACTCTTGTTATTTATGAAGCACAATCCAAAGCTCACTCCATTTAGAAGGAAAGCTCTTAGTGATTTCAGTGGGGCTCTTGACACGTCACATGGAGGCCAGAGATAAAAATAATCATCTCCTGGATTTGTGGTGTTGCTGAACATACATATCCATGCAGTGTCTGCAGAGGACACTGTTCAGAGAGTCATGAATGATGATCTCAAAAAATACAGGAATTGGAGTTTTGACTAGACATCTATTTTGAACTATTCTGCCTAAGTGATTCAGCAGGGTAAATGGAGTTTGTGAGTGTTTGAATTAGGGTTAAAGAAATTACTAGACTACATTTTCTGGCAAGGAGGGTATCAGTTTAGTAGGTTAAATGGAATCTAACATGAAGTGTTGGTTAACTTTTATAACTTCTTCTTTCAACTTCAGGGTGAACCTGGCAAACCTGGTGAAAAAGGCAATGTTGGTCTTGCTGGCCCACGGGTAAGTGGATATATTTGCTTTATCAACCTCCTGAAAGCAAAAGGTAGCTTTTTTAAGCCTCTGTAATAAGATAGCATGGTTTTGTGCAAACACGAAGAGATGATGAAATAGAAAAGCACTGGGGAATGCATTTATCTAGCCTCATGTCAGTGAGGAGCACTGCTTAAAGGATAAATGAAAACTGCCCTTCTTGAGTATGAATTGGGTAATTAATAATGGATATTAACTAACTATGAAGAGGACAAAACAGCAGTCCCCATACAAATTGTTTTTAATTTATCTTGCAAATTTCCTACTTAATTCTTTCATTTAAGGGACCAAACAATTGGTCTGTTGTAGGAAAAAATCTGTCAGCCAGGTTCCTATAATCTGTAAATCCCAAAGAAGTTTCCTTAACGATTAATGTGCCGCAATAACCAAAACAATCACCAGAATATGATGGTTGGACTTGATGATCTTGGAGGTCTTCTCCAACCAAAACAAATCTGAGATTTAAAATGGAAGGGGTCTTTAATTCCCTTTGAGAGGGAAGCTCTTACAAGTAAATGGTGAAGTTCAAAATATGCAACCAGACATCTTTGTTTTGGGCACAGAATCACTGTAGTAGGTATTATCAAAACTTTGATAACAGCTTCCTGCTTGAACACATTTAGGGTGCTCCTGGTCCAGAGGGAAACAATGGTGCACAAGGTCCTCCTGGAGTCACTGTAAGTAACAGCTTCCACATAGATCCAGTCTGTGATTTACCTTTCATGACTGGGACTTCCCATTTTAAAACCTGTGTTCCTGTATTTCTCCTCCCAAGTTAATCACTTGGTTTTCATTTCATTCAGGGCAACCAAGGTGGGAAAGGTGAAACAGGTCCCGCTGGCCCTCCTGGCTTCCAGGTAAGTTACTATGTGCTCTACTCCAACTTACCTATGGTTTATGAAGCAGGAAGTGCTTCAGTCTTCACTTTGTTTATATTCATGTTTCTTCTCTCTTAGGGTCTACCAGGTCCCTCAGGTCCGGCTGGTGAAGCTGGTAAACCAGGAGAAAGGGTGAGTGGCAGACAGCACTCCACAGGCAGGGGCTGGCATTGCACAACCATTATGTTTACAATTGCACACAAGAGCTTGTTGGATCAATTTGCCAGAGCAAAGCAATCCATGTTACGTGCAGGCTTTAACAGTCCCTTTTGTTAAAGCTGGCCACAAATGATGTTGGAATTTGCAACATCACTTTTTACACTTTTACTACAAGACTTAGCAAAACCAATCCTTTGCTATTTGGGCCTTAAGCAGCAATAATATTGTCCCCTCTTCCAAAAGACAAGTCAGGACATGGAAAATATTTTATACTTCAGATTTCCTTTGAAATCTTCAAGGTTCAATCTAACCTGCAGTATTCCCAATTGTTTGCTTTTGCACCTCAGTTGATTTCTGTGCATTTATGATGACGTGCAACTGAGGTGGCTCAGTGGTAATTCAGGCTCTAGGTTCTGTTCCATTAAAGCATCTGCAACCTGCAAATTGTGCATCCTATGTGTCAGAACCACATTTAATGGTCATAGTTATATCCCTGTGAAAGAGTTGACATTGCAGGTACCTGAAAAAGGAACTTGGAATTTAAAAGCTAACACTTTCTTAAGATGAGGGGCTTGCACTAGATGACCTTCAGAGGTCCCTTCCAACCCAAACCATTCTATGATTACCCTATTTCTGCTTTGAGATATTGTGCAGCTCTATGAAAAGGATTTATTTCTATCTAAAAGATTCAGATTAGTCTGAAGGTTTTCAATGTGCTGCTGCAATTTGAGAAGCATTTCTATTTACTGCTAAGAAACAAAGCACCATTTCAGTTGGTAAATTTGATTTAGAAAGAAGCTTTACAAATACATCTGTGTTCTTCTAGGGTCTTCACGGCGAATTTGGTGTTCCTGGTCCTGCTGGCCCAAGAGTGAGTAATTTATTTGAAATCTACTCCATATTGTCTTAACAATGTGTTCAATAATGTGAGTAGCTGCATAGATTTCCAAAATTCTCAAGACAAACAGCTCTCTTCAGCTACAGAAACCAGTGTGTTACAACAAACTCCCAGGCAGGAAGGAGAATGTTCTCTGCTCTTTGCATGAGTCAAGCTGTATAATTGTTTGACAGAATCTGTATAGTTGCAAGTGTTAGTAAACTGATAAGCAGTATGAATCTTACCCAGATAATGATATCCTGTAGTAATGAACCTCACAATGAGAATGTGGGTGACAAAAGACTGATCCTACAGTCTTATACTGAGGCCTGGTGCACATGAGAATTTTCATCTCCAGTGCTTTTGTTACCTTCCTAGACTGACCTTTGCAATGTGAGAATTTTCACCTCCAGTGCCTGTCACCCTCTGACCATTTCAGTTATATCTTGTTAGCCAGCTCCTACCTAATGCCTTTGTGAACAAATGGTGGGATGGATCCAGAGCCTGGAATAGTCATTAGAGGACATTGCCTCCTGCTTCCTATTATTCTTGCACTGCAGAGAGCTCTTTGTGGAGGCCATGCAGGAAGGTCTCATTTATGTAGAGCAATGAGTAGTTTATAAAATATTTCATCAATTATTTATTCTCCAAATCTACCCTATAATGAGGTTGATACTTAAATGACTTTTGTTGCTTCCTCTTTCCTTCTGACTTCCAGATTAAATGTATTCATGACAAATAATCCCATTCACTCTTACCACTTACAGCAATCAGTTTAAACAGCACTTTTCCTCCCTGAGGCTATATTAGTAATCATGTGCTCTTTAAACTTGCACTTGGCTAGTCTATCCAAACCAGGCCCCCTTTATCATTGTAGTAGCAATTATTTGCCTGTGCTGTAGCTTGCCTTAAGCATCTCATGCTCACCCAGAGCATATTTCATTCTGTATTCCAAATTAGGTCTTTCTTATGCTTTGTACAACAAAATTAACACTTCTTAAAGATGCCTTGCTGCTTGTGCCAGATCACATCTGCATCATATTGTCAGCTATTTGCTGTCACCTTTCCCTTTCTGTCATTTTCATCAGCTGAAATTCCTATTTACAGCACAAATCCTCAGTTTTGGTGCCTAAATAAATGGCCTGGTGCTTTACATTCTTACTTTTGTCCCACTTCCAGCATGTTATTCACTTCTTCCCTTGCCAACCCTTCTTCCTGTCCACAACAGCTTCTACCTTTCTGATAGCTGCCTATTGGCACAGTAGCCAAAATCCATGTTCAAGAAACATGGCTTGTACTTTGCCAGCTCTTACCATGATGCAAGACTTACTAATTCACTGTGCTGAATTTGTGTCTACTTTATTTTATGACCACTTGAGCTGATACTCTGCACAATTCTAATCCAGTTCTGAGTGGTTTGTTCATATAAACCTGTATTACTGCTGGTTGGTGCTTTGAAACCTCTAAGCTATGGAATAATTGAAGGAAAAATTCCAATGAAACCTCTAAGCTAGGGAATAACTGAAGAAAAAACTCCAATCACCTTTTCTCCTGCAGGGTGAACGTGGTCCTCCTGGTGAAAGTGGTGCTGTTGGTCCTGCTGGTCCCATTGGCAGCCGTGGTCCAGCTGGCCCACCAGGCCCTGATGGTAACAAGGTATGCCTTTGCCAGCTGCCATTGCTTTACTGTTGAATTCCAAAACCTTCTTTCCTAAGAGCTTAAGAGATAACTGGTAAGAGGTGGTTACCTACACATCATAGCCCCATGGTCATTTCTTCCACTGGTGAAGTTCTATCCCAGCTTGCCCACAGTAATATTAAAGGGGTTTATGTTTAGCACTCTAGATGACGGGAGGGCAACCCCAGTTTGGACTCAGTTGGAATACAGCTTGTCAGCTGGGTGTGATAGGGTCTGTTTTGAGATAGGGTCTGAGATTTTGGGCAAAAGCCATACTAAGTTCTATTTCTACCCACCTCTACACAATGCTAATGTCTAGTAAGGAATATTTTCCCCAAACATTAGCACAACAATGAGCAGCCGACTACCAAAATAATGTTAACTTGATGCTAACTGAATATGGCTCTTAGTTTTCAAGATTTTCGTGGGTAGTCTGGACTGTGGGACACTCCAAAATCTTAGAAGCCCACAAAATCAGAGAGAGGGTTCATGTCTAGCATATTCATTAGCTGGAAAAGTAAAATAAGTACAATGACATAAGACAAAATACTCCTCCTCATGCTGTTTGCAAGCAAGCATAACTGAGCAAAGGAGTAAGGACAGAGTTTAGTTTCAAACTGGGTGAGTGATTTGACTCTGTCTTATGCTGTTGCTGCTAGGGTGAGCCTGGCAATGTTGGTGCTGCTGGTAGTCCTGGTCCTGCTGGCCCTGGTGGAATCCCAGGAGAGAGAGGAGCTGCTGGTGTTCCAGGAGGCAAAGGTGAAAAGGTAAGATGGACAATCTGCTTTGTTTCTGCAAGCACAGCCTTGGGAGATGCTTGAGTTTGACTTAAAAATCCTGCAGGTTGCCCCAACATGACTTTTTACAGTGAAACTCTATCACTTAGTAGTCAGTAAGTTGAAGGGTTTTTTGGTCTAACAGACCAACAGTCTTGCTGATCACAAAGGACCAACTCTCTGGTTAAATCCTTGGCTGCTCTAGGTGCAGTGAACATGACATAAGTACATCAGTTACAAAAGTGTTGTGATTATATCAGTTTTCTGTAAAATCAGAAAGCATTTTAGCCTGGGTAAGCTCTAACATAAAGCTGTGAAGTCTGGTTGAAAGGCATGTCACTAGTTCTGCTTTATCCATATCATTAGCTACAAAACTGGTAGTTACTTTGTTACAAACACCTCACCCCTTAGTCTCCTCTCTTCATTATTTAAATTCTTTAACTGGGATTTATAGAACTGACTAAAAAATATTCCATAATCATTTAGCCTAAGTGGAGTTGTAAGGAAATTAAGATGAAAACTGCTCACAACATTTTATAAACCACAATGCACTGACTTACAGATTAATGCAGAAGAGAAGGATGTCTTAAAAACAAAGAGATAGAGCATAGTGCTGGTCTGATTTGAGCTGATTTCTTAACACTAGGGACAGCCTGGATCTAACCTTTTG
The DNA here is from genome assembly GCA_033816785.1 of Picus viridis. NCBI lineage: Eukaryota > Metazoa > Chordata > Aves > Piciformes > Picidae > Picus > Picus viridis. The sequence continues at coordinate 17,882,971 of CM066574.1, read as the reverse complement.
CTATATGAAACGTATGGTGCTTTTTGAGACCACTTATCCAACATCATTGGTTTTGACAGTTGTTTTCCTGCTTCAGACTGAAAGTAGAATAGGATAACAGGATGCCCCCTTCCTGGAGGTATTCAAGACCAGGTTGAATGAAGCCTTGAGCAAGCTGGTCTAGTGGAAGTTGTCCCTAGATGACCTTTAGAGGTCTCTTGCCACTCAAAACGTTCCATGATGTTTGCTACTAATGTGGGTTTTTTTTCCCCTCTGTGTATTCTAGGGTGCCCCAGGACTGAGAGGTGATACTGGTGCCACAGGAAGAGATGGTGCTCGTGTAAGTAGCTTTTGCTTGTATTTCAATTTACCTTCCTACACCTCCAAACTTAGTGACTAAAAACGATGGCCACGACTTACTTTTCCCACTGTGCTGCACTTCTGCTCATATGTGCTCACTTTTCATACAAATCAATATGATTTTGTTGTCACTTGCCCAGGGGTGCTTGAATTTGAGGGGAGAGAGAGAAGTGATCATCTCATGCACATAAGCAGAGAAATTACATCACCAAGAGCCTTGTATTTCATAGACAATTATTCACTGTGACATTTATCCTCTTTAGCTTCATAGGCTGAGCCCAGAGAGCTAATTCTAAAGGCAGCCTGAAAAGTCACACTAAGTTATCCTTAATTTTCAGCTGCCTGTCCTAAAATTCATACTTTGGAAGGGAAATAACAGAATAGCTTTGGGTTTATAAAATAATGTGTCCTTTATCTTGAAAACAGCTTTAGATATTGTCCTCTATATTCAAAACAGAAAGTCATACACCAGTCACCAGGAGGAAAGAGCAAAAAAGTATTAGAAGCAGTCATTCCTGCTTAGAGTTTGTTAGAAATGGTGTCCTGTCTCTTGACTTACAGGGTCTCCCTGGTGCTATTGGTGCTCCTGGCCCTGCTGGTGGTGCTGGTGATCGGGTAAGTCAAGTCTTTGAATGAGAAGTTGTCTTGTTTATTCTTACAGTTTACCCATGCAGGAAAACCATAAAAACCAATCCCATCTTTTTAGTATGGAAGGGGTTTGCAAGTTTTTCAGATTTTGGAGGCAAGGGTTATTGGGACTGTAGAACCATTCAGTGAAGTTTGTCAGGAGTCAAAAAAACGCTACCCCAAACATCTCCCCAGATGAGCAGAGAAGGGATGTACATCTAGGTGGCAGTGGGGGATAGGGTTCTGATTTAGGCTTTATCTGAAATCTTCCCAGGTGAGGCTTATCTCCACAGTCCTGCTCACACTGAGAAGAGGTTTTTGATGTGAGGAACACTTTAGCTCAGCACAATTCTTTAGCCTGTCTGAGCATTGGTAGAGGTAATTAAGATAGGAGAGGTCAAAGGAGAAGCATGTTCAGGAACACCCTCTCCATTTGAGAAAGGAGACTCCCTACATGCATTTGTACCACAAGATCATCCCTGTTTTGACTGCAGTGAGGCCTTTTCATGTTTTCTGTCATTATGTCATCATGTTTTCTGCCATCTGTTTTAGGGTGAAGGAGGTCCTGCTGGTCCTGCTGGTCCTGCTGGTGCCCGTGGCATCCCTGTAAGTAGCAATTCCTGCAGTTTTTCCTGTGTCAAAGACAAGATGTTCAGAAAAATGTGCTTTGAAAAAGGGGAAAATGCCCTTTTAAAGCCCATTCTAACCAGTCCTCTATTTTTTGTCCTCTCTTTAGGGTGAACGTGGTGAGCCTGGTCCCGTAGGTCCTAATGGATTTGCTGGACCTCCTGTGAGTATTGTTTGTGCTTTCCTCTTCCTGCTACCACACCATTCCTCTCTTTCCTTCCCATGCTTGTCCAGCCCCTCAGTCTGGATATTTTTCTGCCCATAGGGTGCAGCTGGTCAACCTGGTGCTAAAGGTGAGCGTGGACCTAAAGGCCCCAAGGGTGAAAGTGGACCAACAGGTGCTATTGGCCCGATTGGTGCTTCTGGACCACCAGTAAGTGAATTGTGTCTTCATAAAACGAATAGTCTTCAACGGTGCTATGCAAGCAATACACTAGCCTGAAGGCCTCGAGTTTGGAAAGGGTAGTTAAGGAAACAATACTTCAAACTAGACTGATTTTTATATGTGATAGAAACTCCTTCAGTGAGCTCCGGTTGAGTGTCTGCAACAGAAATGAAGAGGAAAATAGTAATTTTCAGCTTGCTCTGAAGATCAGCAAAATTAGTCTGTCTTGGACCATTCAGGGGGCAATTGTGTAAGTTCTGAGATGAAGATGTTGATAGCTACCTCTCAAAGGCAGACACGCTATCACAATCTGGTTTTCAGACCCAGTCATTTAGAAGCCTATGTGCAGATTTCTCTGTGCACCCACTAGCACACAGGCTTTTCATGTGCTAACACCTTCACAGCCTAAATGTGCTTTGCAGCACATGCACACAGCTCCTTGCTGGGGAACTGGTTGAAATGCTGCGGAGAGTCAAGCCCTGGTATTTCAGATAAAGTGCTGCAGGATAACATGGGTTGGTGTTCTTACTGTTCAATTCCAACAGAGCAATCCCCGGCCCTGGAGCTATGTGGCTGCATTAGTCATACAGTGCAAGGAGAGGGCCTGCTGTTCTTTGCCTTCCCATGTCCTTCACATTTTGATTTCCAGATTTTCTTAGGTGCACATAACATTTACAAGGAAAATTCATTTGAATCATAAATGCCTTGTGCAACTCTTCTCAACAATACTGATTTAAAATGTCTGTGAGAATTTACTACCCGTGTATCAGAACAAAAAATGGGGTTTGGGTCCAGTCTTCCTCCTGTGAAAGTAAAAAGCAGTATCTCAGTTTTCCCCTGGACTCAGCACTGGTGAGGACACACCTTGAGTCCTGGGTTCAATTTGGAGCCATTCACTCCAAGAAAGACACTGAGGTGCTTGGGCAGGTCCAGAAAAGGGCAACAAAGCTGGTGAAGGGTCTGGAGAACAGGGTTGGTGAGGAGCAGCTGAGGGAACTGGGGTTGTTTAGTGTGGAGAAGATGAGGCTGAGGGGAGACCTCGTTGCTCTCTACAAATACCTGAAAAGGGGTTGAAGCCAGGTTGGGGTTGGTCTCTTTTCCCTAGTAACAAGTGATAGGAGGAGAGGAAATGGCCTCGAGTTGCACTAGGGGAGGTTTAGGTTGGACATAAAGAGAAACTTCTTGATTGAAAGAACTGGCACAGGTTCCCCAGGGAGGTGGTTGAATCCCCACCCATGGAGGTGTTTCAAAGAGGCAGAGATATGGTGCTGAGGGAGATGGGTTAGCCCAGCCTCACTGGAATTAGAGAATGGTTGGACTTGATCATCTTAAAACTCTTTTCCAATCAAAATTAATCTGTGATTCTATAAACTTACCCAAGGGTAAGATGAGCCGTTATGCTAGACAGGGAATATGAACAATCTTTGCCTTGATTAATTTTCTTTTCAATCCCTCATACATAGGGTCCTGCTGGTGCAGCTGGTCCTGCTGGCCCTCGTGGTGATGCTGGTCCTCCTGTAAGTCTTCAGGCTTTTGGTCCTGCCGTTGTTGTTTTTAAGGAAGTCTTTGTTGCCTTTAAATCAAATCTTCCTTTTTACTTTCTGTTTCTAGGGTATGACTGGTTTCCCTGGAGCTGCTGGAAGAGTTGGTCCTCCTGGCCCTGCTGTAAGTAACTAATGAAGTTCTTAGGGGAAACAAGTCAGACATTGCACTGGTTAGGGACAATCCTCATTTTTGTTACGTTGTCACAAATTCTAGCTCCGCTGGAGTCACCTCAGGTCCTTACAGGACTGCAGATGATAAGAAGGCTCTTTTCTACTTAAAATCCCAGAGCGAAGGTTACACATTTAATTTGTGGTTCATTTTACAACCCCCCAAGCATCCCTCTGCAGAAAGAAAAGAGGAAAAAGGTGGAAAACAGGAGCAGGGGTGGGGATTGAGTTCCTGTTCGGCTCAAGTGACTGCATAGCCACTGATTTTTGAATGGCATAAGAAGGTCATACCCTATCTGAAAAAAAGAAAAAAAAATTCTATTGTGCCCACATTTTCTAAAGCCTCTGCAGTTGCAGCCCCTGTCTCAAGCAGGGCAACCTCTCATTGTGTTGAAAAATGTGAATCCTTGCTTCTTTATTTTTCAGCCAAAAAGTCTCATTTCAACCTGACATTTGTAGTTTTCCTTTTCAAAGCTGTTTCCAAACTTTACAAAAAGGCAGTTCCTTGCTTAGATACCCTACATTTAAATGTAGTCTGAATCCCAGTATCCAAAGTAAAATGCTGTTGAATTAGAAGAGGTTTTGTCTTCTACATTTTTGAGTCTCCAGAGCCAAGTCAATATTTTCCCACCAACTTTTTGTCCCTTTTACCTGCACTAACTAAAAAAAGTAAAGGTTAAATCTCTCAGTTCAACAATTCCACTGATTCCAGCTGCTAACAAAAGGAGCAGAAGCCGCTTCTTCAGAACATCAAAAAACCTGTGTGTTGCAAAGCCCAACTTCTGTACAGGGACATCAAATGATGTTCCCCCAGTTAATGAGTCTATATTGTAATGATATCATATTGATACTCAATCCTAGGGCATCACCGGTCCCCCTGGTCCTCCTGGCCCAGCTGGCAAAGATGGTCCTAGAGGTCTACGTGGTGATGTTGGTCCAGTTGGCCGTACTGGTGAACAAGGTATTGCTGGCCCACCTGGTTTTGCTGGTGAGAAAGGTCCATCTGGAGAGGCTGGTGCTGCTGTAAGTTCATATCTCCTTAATGTTTCTCGTCCTGCAAATGTCCTGACTTCTGAGATACTTTAGTATTTGTGGAGGGCTTTTTTTCCTGGTACCCACACATTTAGCAAAGTTTCTAAGTAGAACTCCACTGAGAATCAGGAAATTGCTTATAGACACATTTGACAAACATGCTGTGACAAAGTGAACCTGATCTCTGAGTCAGGGTTTTCTCTCATTTACTTTTTTTCTTGTGGTGATTTGCATCTTTTCTCTGCAAGTAGCCCAAATGAAAGCAACAAGGCCAAGAAGTTGCCCCTTGAGCTGAGAAAGGGAATCGGAGCCTCCTGCTCAGAAACTTAGCTTTGTGGATGGAAAAAAGCAGAGCATGTGAACATAGATTCAGAACTAACTCATTTCTGCATCACAAACTCGCATGTGTGAGGATCACACAAACTTTTCTGTGCCCAGGTTGGCTTAAAGTTACGTAAATCAATGAACTCTGAGTGTCTTTAATCTAGAATTGATGGGATTTTTACAGCCAGACACATTCCTGTCTCATGGAAGTGTGCGCTCATGTGAATTACCACTCTATTGCTTCTCAATTAAAAATTACAGACATATCTTGGCAGAGGGATGGAACAAGACAAGAGGGTCACTTCCAACCTATACCATTCTATGATTCTCCTGTGATCTGCAGAAGCTGCTGCTAAGAATGAAATCTTGTGTCATTGTCAGGCATGGACATTAACATGTTGTAGGTGACAACTGAAAACTTGCCTTTTTCTGTCCAATATAAAGCAAGACACTTTCCAATTTCTATGTCCTAATTTAACTTCAATTATGAAAAGCAATTGAACTTGTAGGCTTGACTGTAAATTAGGATAATAATTTAGGGTAATCTGTTAGGCCTAGTTTAGCATCACATATGCTCAAATTTCAAGGAAATGAAGAAGTCATCGAATTAAACTTGACTTTTCAAATGGTCAGTAAGGGTTGTCTGGAGATGTCAAGATATCACCTAGATATCTTCTAAGGCTGTTTCATGATCTCTCAGGTGACCTGTCTCTTTGCTGGAGAATCCTCTCAAAATGTCATCTTCTCTCACTGAATACTCCAGCATTCACTGGAGAGTTACAGTAAGAATTATTAAATATTCTGGGTTTAATGCATTACCCAGTGGTGTTGAATGGGAAAGGTTAAGAACATGTGTCTAGTGTTGTTCAAACACAGCATTTTCACTGGAAAACAGTTGTGAGGGGAGTACAACCAGCATCATCATTTCACAGACCTTTAGCTCTGGAGTTTCAAGTGTTACAGCTCGGTTGCAGCTTCTTGCACGCACTGACACACACTGAGAGCTTTGGAAAGCAGTTGTTGTAGAGTTAAGCAAGTGAGAGATTTGGAGGCCCATAAGAATTGTTTTCTTTCTTAATATAAATAATATTCTTTTTTGTCATAGGGTCCTCCTGGTACCCCTGGTCCCCAGGGTATTCTTGGTGCTCCTGGTATCCTTGGTCTGCCTGGCTCTCGGGGAGAACGTGGTCTTCCAGGCATCTCTGGAGCAACAGTGAGTATATGAGTAGTTAATAACTTTAATTTATGACCAGTTAATAGATTAAAAGGAAATGTGTAAAGAAGAAGGCTGAAGTCTCTTTTTATGGGAAGCTAGGGTAAAGGAGATGTAGATTCTGCTGTTGCCATTGCTGCTGCTAACAGAGGCTATGGACCTAACAGCCTTAGAGCAGAGGCAAAAGCTGTTGCTTGCTGCAGACAAAGAAGACTTGTGTCTGCAGATGGGCATGTTTTTGAGTGGTCTTAGAGGCTTCTGATAGAAAAAGTAGAAAACTTAGAAAGAAGCTAGTATTTGGCATAGTTAGGTCTGTTTCTTGTGTCCTGCTTCTTTTTCACTTCCAGGATGGATTGCAGAGAAATGTTTCTCTTAGATATAGCCCAAAGGTTCTGTTAGACTGGTTTGTGTTGTACTGTAATGTCACATTTTCTTGAGACTGATTTGTGTTGTATTATAATGTCACATTTTGTTACCACTGTTCCTGTATTAGGGTGAACCAGGTCCCTTGGGTGTTTCTGGTCCTCCTGGTGCCCGTGGTCCCTCTGGTCCTGTGGGTTCTCCTGGTCCAAATGGTGCTCCTGGTGAAGCTGGTCGTGATGTAAGCTATGTCTTATTTCCTCTCCAGGATTGCTTTTCTTTTATTCTGAGCCAAAGACAAATACACAGAAATCGTGGATGGCACCTGGAGGCTGTTCAGCCTGCAAACTTGTATCTTCTGGTGTCTGCAGGGAAAACTGTAGCAGGATTCTAATAGACATGGATTCCCATCCTCAACTAGATGACAGATTCTTCAAGGCACAAGTTGTGTCTGGAGTCACTGTCAGGATCTTTTGACTAGTCACTTAATTGCCAAGAAATACAGAGTGGGGGAAAGGTTTTTTCTGAGTTGGAGATGTGAAAAAATGGTGCATTCCAGAGGATGAAGTTTTGGCTAGGGAGAAGAATAGGTTAGGAAAGCTTATTACCAGCAAATCTTAAATGTCACCTTAGATGCAGTGTACATACACACCTTTAGGGAAGTATAAAACCATACTTTATAAAAGTATAAAAAATATATATTTTAGGAAAGCATAAAAATCAGTTTTACTGGAGGGATCTGGTGGTTGGTGATATTAAAGACAAAGTGATTTTTAACTTAAGGCCGACTCAGAAGGCACGTGAAGCACATCACACATAATGTTGATATTCAGTTACTGGAGTCCTAACCAAACAGATACACTTCAGCATTGTGTTCCTGCTGTGCATTCCCTCACCAGAAAGTGTAAAGCAGGTTTATAAGATAGGTTGTAACAGGTTTGACAGAACTCGGTGTGACAGGCACTGCTGGACTACAGAGATCAGTGAAGGTGAAGACACAATGGAGGACCTGAGTCCTGTACAGGAGGAGGAATGTGGGGAAACTGTAGTTGGACAAATTGCTCCCTCTTGATTATTTGGAGGAGAGGGCCCTGCTCCCAGATCTTCATAGAGCAGCAAATTTACCCATCCAGTTAGCAGTTCACCTTGAAGAAGGGTATCCATCCAGTGGCCATACAGGACTCGTGCTTTAAGAGCAGTTTAAAGAACGTGTTAATACATTGTCTTGCCTTTTATCTCTTTAGGATAACCATATGAAGCTTTCTCTTGTCAGGGAAACCCATTTGATAATCTGAAGTGTTGTTGATACAGGACTCCTGCAAGTCCTGAGACTAACAGGATTTCAAAGAGATCAGTGAATTGTAGTTACAAAGAAATAAACTTTCTTCTGCTCAAGGAAAAGGTTTGCTGGTGTGCACAGTGCAACAGCTGACCTGAAATTAACATTCACCAAGGAAGCCATTTGTGAACAACAAAGTAATTTAGCTGTCACTACTGTTTAAATCCTTTTTTCACCACTGCCATTTTCCATCCAAAAAGAAGGTCTCCATTTTACAGGAGTGCAAGCTAGATGAAGACCACCATTGTCTTGACCTTTTTATTTAAATACTGCAATTTGCCTCTACACTGAACTTGTAAAACCTGAAATATTTTAAAGCCATCATATTTATCTGAGGGAGAGTTTGAAATCCTCAAGATTTATGCTATCCCATCTCAATATCTTCTTACTTTCAGCAATTAGACTGAGAAACAGTTCTGTGCAAGATGAAGGTTGATGGAATTTAATCTATTTTCAGGGAAATCCTGGGAATGATGGTCCTCCAGGCCGTGATGGTGCTCCTGGCTTCAAGGTAACTTCTTTTTTCCTTACATTTCATAATCATGGAAGAAATACTCTAATGGGTGTAAGTCAGCAGTAACACACTCTCTCCTTTTGCATTCCTCTGTTGCCAGGGTGAGCGTGGTGCTCCTGGTAGCCCTGGTCCCAGTGGTGCTCTGGGTGCTCCCGGTCCTCATGGGCAAGTTGGTCCTTCTGGAAAGCCTGGAAACCGTGGTGATCCTGTAAGTTGATGAGACCTTAATTTTTTTGATTGACACAGGACTAACACTTACCCATCATATATATACACACTCATATATATACAAACCTCTATAGTATGTGGAGTCCCCTTCACTGCAGGCATTCAAAACCCACCTGGATGCATTCCTGTGTGACCTGCTCTAGGTGATCCTGCTCTGGCAGTGGGGTTGGACTGGATGATCTTTCCAGGTCCCTTTCAACCCCTACCATTCTGTGATTCTGTGACAATTGCTATCTGCAGAGATGTATTGAGCATAGAACCTTTTTAGGTACAATATACAGCACTGACATTTTTCTATGCCTCTTTCAGGGTCCTGCTGGTGCTGTTGGTCCTGCTGGTGCTTTTGGTCCAAGAGGTCTTGCTGTAAGTCTGATATCTAAATACATCACCACGCTGATGCAAGGAGAGAAAACATGCTTTATTAATAAAACCTCATGACTCTGCTCAAGATATGGGCCCAAATATTAGTGCTTAGGGAGCTGTAAATACTTCTAGACCTAGGATCTCAATGAGGGCTCTCAATAAAGAGACCAGTCCTGAAGCTTTTGGGATTGACATTCCTCCTGGGTGGGTTAAGGGGGTGTACATAAATATATTGGGGCAACCTATGACATAATATAGCTCATGCTTAATTCTTGCTTTGACACTGGTATATACTTCACACCTGTATCCCTTCTAGGGCCCACAAGGTCCACGTGGTGAGAAAGGTGAACCTGGTGATAAGGGGCACAGAGGTCTGCCTGGCTTGAAGGGACACAATGGATTGCAGGGTCTTCCTGGTCTTGCTGTAAGTAAATGATTTTCAGGATTTTGAATATAAAGAGCAAAATTTAAAAAGGAAATTTTTTAAAAGGAAATAAGGTCACCCTAGTGTGGAATTCTGTATGCACAACCCAGCATGTTCATGCCACTGACTGCACTCTCTGCCTTTTTTTAGAGGCCAGAAGATTCTCTTTAGCACTCAGTCCTCTTCCAGAAAACAACTTTTGATACTGCTATTGATAGTTGGCTTTAGAACTGGGATTGCCATTAGATATCCTGAAACTTGGACTGCATTTGGATAGCACAGAATTCAAAGAGCTCTACCTTTTAATACTATTTCTATTTTTTTTGATGGCCAGAAATTGTAAAGCCTTTATATCACAAAGAAGCAGATGTAATTTGTAGGTTTTCTTTTCTTTATATCCCTGTAGGAACTTGTATTTTAAACCCCTCTCTGAAACTCTGAAGAAACAATATACTTTTAGAGGTTATCCCCTTGAGTACTTCTTCACACTTTTTCTCCTTCCTCCCCAAAATGGGCATTTTATACCCCAACTCCACTAATAAATGCCATTAGTCCTAGATTCCCATCCTCTGAGCCCAAATACACATCCTGACTGTAGCTCCCTCCTGAATCATGCCAATACAAATGTGTGCTGCTGCATTTTTGTTGACTGCATCTCTTCCAATAGGGCCAACATGGTGACCAAGGTCCTCCTGGTAACACTGGTCCTGCTGGCCCAAGGGTATGTAGATTTAAGAGCATGTTCAAACAACTCCCACTCCTTTTGTGCAACATAAAGATGTGCACTCCCATTTATATCAGTCTCTGGTTGTAGTGTTTTCTACTCTAATTAAACTGAGTTTCCTTTTAGGGTCCCCCTGGTCCTTCTGGTCCTCCTGGTAAAGATGGTCGCAATGGTCTCCCTGGACCTATTGGCCCTGCTGGTGTGCGTGGCTCTCACGGTAGCCAAGGCCCTGCTGTGAGTATAACCTCCTTTTTTTTTTTTTTTCCTAGTTGATTTAATACATTTGAGTCACCATGACAAGAAAATTACTTCAAAAGCCTCAGAGTTTAGGAAAATATGTGGGTTTGTTTTTTTAAATAAAAACCTAAGCAACACTAAAACTTCCAAATGTCTGTTACTGAATATTAAATATTTCCCTAAGGGGCCTAACCTGAAGTTCTTGTTCATGCCTTATAACAGCTAAAGGGTGAGTGAGAGGAGGAGGGAGCCAGAGTCTTCCCAGTGGTGTCCAGTGAGAAGACAAGGGGCAGTGGGCACAAACTGGAACAACAGAAGGTTCCACTTCAAACATAAGGAAAAAAATTTTCACTGTGAGGGTGGCAGAGCACTGGTCCAGGCTGCCCAGAGGTTGTGGAGTCTGCTTCTCTGGAGGCATTCAGAACCTGCCTGGAAATGTTTCTGTGTGACCTACTCTAGGTGATCCTGCTCTATCAGGGGGATTAGACTAGATGATCTTCAGGAGTCCTTTCCAACCCCTGCCAGTCTGTGATGGATAGGCAGAAAATACACAAAGATGTAGTAGTACTGCACTGTAAATCTTCTACTGCTTGAGCCCATGGTAGTCACCACAGGGCACCATATGGAATCATAGAATCAGTTTGGCTGGAAAAGATCTTTAAGGTCATGGAATCTAGCTATAGATCCTGCAGTCTAACCTTATCTGCTGCCTCAGATTAGAGCTCAGGGTACTAGGAGTTAAGCAGAGAGATGCATGTGTGGAAGCACTTAATTGGAAGAAACATGTCTAATGGAATGCTTCTTATCTTTTGCTTCTGAAAAACTTTAGGGTCCTCCTGGTCCTCCTGGCCCCCTGGTCCCCCTGGCCCCAGTGGTGGTGGCTATGAAGTTGGCTTTGATGCAGAATACTACCGGGCTGATCAGCCTTCTCTCAGACCCAAGGATTATGAAGTTGATGCCACTCTGAAAACACTGAACAACCAAATTGAGACCCTGCTGACCCCAGAAGGCTCCAAAAAGAACCCAGCTCGCACCTGCCGTGACCTGAGACTGAGCCACCCTGAATGGAGCAGCGGTATGGTGGTGGCAGACTTGCCCTTTCTGGCTCAGGGAATACTTCCAGTTGTTCTGCTTTCTTTCATGAAAGGTTTCCCTGGCCGCCCAGTGAAAATACTAAATGGCCATTGAAGAAGTTTTCCATGTCTCCACTGAAAACAAATATGAGGACATTCTTAAAAGTTCTTTGCAGCTATTGCTGTGTGATTAGTACAATATTACTTATTTTTAAACACAAACATACTTAAGTCTATCAAATATAGTTTCTTATACATTAAGAACCTAAAATACGTATTTATCTCAGTTGCCATCTTAGTATTGTACCTAGTTGATTTATTTCTGGCTTCTCTCCTTAAGCAAGCTGGTCAAGTGGAAGGTGTCCCTACCATGGCGTGGGGGTTGGAACTACATGATCTTTAAGGTCTCTTCCAGCCCAAACCATTTTCTGATTCTTTCTGAGCTCCTTTATCAAGAAGGTGAATGCAAATATTTGGCCAAGTGAACTATTTGATTTCTTTCCTCAATGGCAGGCTTCTATTGGATTGATCCTAACCAAGGCTGCTCTGCTGATGCCATCAGAGCCTACTGTGACTTTGCTACTGGTGAGACTTGCATCCATGCCAACCCTGCCAATATTCCTGCTAAGAACTGGTATGTCAACAAGAATCCCAAGGACAGGAAGCATGTCTGGTTTGGTGAAACCATCAATGGTGGCATCCAGGTAAGTGATGTATGGGAGGAAGATTGTTTCCTACAGAGCTGAAGAATTCCCAACTCACTGACTCTCAGCAAGCAAACACATAAATTCAACACTCTTAGGGGAGAAATGTGAAAAAGGGAATTACCTTTTATTTCAAGAGGACAGAGCTCCAGTTCTGTTTTGGATTTTAATTTGCTGGAAGGATTTCTCCTTCCCCCTCCTCTTCCACCCTATTGTGGAAGAGTTCTGCCTTTTAGCCACATTATCTCATGTCTGGTTTTCAACCTACCTCCTACTAGTTTCACTGGATGCTCTTTCGCTCTGGAGTTGCAACAGACAAGTGACTGCAGACCTATGTGGTTATTTTCCTAACCTTCCTAGAGCAAATGTCACACAGTTCCATTACAGGCACCCATCTTTCCTCAGCACCACAAATGACCAGGTCTTTCTGCTTTTCAGTTTGAATACAATCATGAAGGAGTGACCTCAAAGGATATGGCCACCCAACTTGCCTTCATGCGTCTATTGGCCAACCATGCCTCCCAGAACATCACCTACCACTGCAAGAACAGCATTGCCTACATGGATGAGGCAACTGGCAACCTGAAGAAGGCTGTTATACTGCAGGGATCCAATGATGTCGAACTGCGAGCTGAAGGCAACAGCAGATTCACTTTCAGTGTCCTTGAGGATGGCTGCTCTGTAAGTAGCACAGAAACCATAGGCACCATGGTTGCTTCTGCTTAAGCATGTGATTAGGGGGACAGAGTTGTGCTTTCATTCAGAACCAGGTTACAAATCAGACCAGCAAAGTTTTACCCAGTGAGGATGAGCAGCCTACAAACCCTCCTGGAGACTTCCAAAACCTGCCTGGACACATTCCTGTGTAACCTGTTCTAGGTGAACCTGCTTTAGCAGGGGGTGGACTAGATGATCTCCAGAGGTCCCTTACAACCCTCACCATTCTGTGCAACCCAGCCATGCCAAGGCCTGGGCTACAAACAAATCCTACTTTGTACTGAGCAGTGGGGCAAACAGAAGAAAAAGAGGGACTAAACCTTAATTTGTTGAAGACTGAGGAGAAAATAGTGTGCAAGCTCTAGGAGGAGCAGGATCTTCTTTACGAGGGTGGCAAGACTCTGGAATGGATTGTCTGGAGAGGTTGTGGATGCCCCCTCCCTGGAGATGTTCAAGGCCAGGTTGGATGTGGCCTTGAATAACCTGCATCCCTGCCCATGGGAGGGAGGTTGGATTCTATTATCTCTGAGGTCTCTTCCAGCCGAGGCCATTCTGTGATCTTTCAAGCCTGAAAAAGCTGGTCAGGGTTCTCTGAGGATTTAACATCAGTGTGAATAAAGTGGTAGTTTATGTAGAGCACAACAAATGTGACTTCAGAAGAGTAAGTACTTTTGGTATCAGAGATGTCAATAGCTTGCTATGGGTTTCTGATCTGCGAACAATGGCAGCAAGATTAACAGGAAATTCTTTCAGAGGTGATCCATTCAGGTGAGCCAATTCTCAATCCTGTGAACAAGGCAGTAAAAATTGTTATTAATCTTCTCTTGCAGAGGAAGAACAATGAATGGGGCAAAACAATCATTGAATACAGAACAAACAAACCATCTCGCTTGCCCATCCTTGACATTGCACCTTTGGATATTGGCGGCGCTGACCAAGAATTCGGTTTGGACATTGGCCCAGTCTGTTTCAAATGAACGAACTAAAATTAACTTAAAGCCTCTCCCAAATTATTCTCTTGTCATTTCTTTTTATAATGAAAGCTGCCTCCTTCCATTTCTTCTGTTCATCTACTTGCTTAAACTCTGGGCAAAAGAGAAGGAGAAGAATTGATTGGAGCATTGTGCAATGAAATTTAATACCAGCCCCAAAAGGACTTGGAAGTCTCTCAAGATTTAACACCTTACTTTGGGAAATGTCAACCTTTGTAAAGAGAAATTAAAAAAAAAAAAAAAAAAAAAACAAACCCAAAATAAAAAAATTATGAAAGTTTGCACCACTTGTGGCCTTTGAATATCTTCCACAGAGGAAGTTTAAAACCACAACTCCCAAAGGTTTAAACTACCTCATACACTCAGTCGTGTGTTCCACATCTTTTGTAGGTACTTCTGAGGTACCTTCAGTTCCACTCCAAATGCAGTGGTGTGAATTGCATTATTATAACCAAGTCTCTTTCCAGTACTTGAACTTTGATGGTGCTAGCAGCATTTAAAGTGTCACTTCTCTGTTTCTTTGAAGTCTGCCTCAAAACTTAGAATGTCCTGTCTCACCCCAGCTTAAGCATGTGGATCACTTTTCCTCATCTTTTGTCTTCTTCCTCCAAAATCAGGTGCTTCTCCTTTCAAATCTCATTTCCACCTTAAACAATGGCTAAAAACCCAAACAATTACCATTTCTCAAAAAAGAAAGAAAGAAAGAAAATGTATTTTGTATATGTGAGATTTTTAAATAAATTGTGGGGAAAAAATAATGAAATAAAGCATGTCCAGTGTCCCAAAAGAAACTACTCCGTGAGTTAAGTTACTTGGTTAGATACTCAGAATTTACAAGATGTTGGCATTACTGCAGCTATCTTAGCCCACTGCTGTAAGGCATTGCCTTAGAGCATTCAGACACTGATAACAACTGTCCTGAGGGTGTGATTGCCTACTTGGCTCTTCATTTCAATAGCACCTTTTGAAAAGCCCACAATAAACTCAGCAACTCCATGGCTCATAGTTCAGAAGCAGAAATAATTCATTTTTGTAATTGCTAAGCTTGGATTAATGACTGGAAGAAGGATCATCTTCTTACTTGAAGGTAGAAGGGAAATGAAGCTTCTGTCTTGCACATCAAGAAAGTTCCTTGGTGTTGAGAGAGTTGTGCTGGCTGATGCTGTGCTGTAATTACTAGAACTGTGCCTGCATGCCTTGGAAATGATGTGCAAAAGTCCATGCAAGGAATCTCCAAATTCAGTGTCTCCTCAGGAAGGTCAGGGTTTGTCAGGCTCTTACCATCCATGCAAGGAATCTCTAAATTCGGTTGTCTGCTCAGGAAGGTCAGGGTTTGTTAGGCACTTACTCATTCGGTTCTGTAGGAGATGACAAAACTATCTGCTGTTGCTAACCTTAATACTTTACTATCACAAAAAGCACCAGGAGAAGCACTTATCTGAGGCCTTTTCAGAGACTGCAAGTCCAACAGCCTTGAGTTTGGAATTGGGAAGGTGCTCAGAACACAAGCATTTAAATAAATATAATTTATTCTAGTACTTCAGTAATTATTGGAACACCACCTTGAAGCACCATCTTATAAAAGTATATATATATTTCATTTTCTCTTACTGCTTTCAAGCACTGAAATTGGTTCTTTGGGTGAAATGAAACAAGTGTTCTCAGCTGCCCATTCTCCAGGCCCTTAGTGAAAGAGCAACAGCAGCTTCTCCTCCCTTTCCATAGTGCATAGTGCACCACCTATTGACTTAGATACCAATTACCAGCACCTGAAAGTATTTTTCCTTTTTCTTTTTTTTTTTAAAGCTTGTATTCACTCCTATGGTTACTATCCAAATCTTCTGCGTTGCCCATGGCCAAGAGTATCCTAAGGGCTATTTCTGCAAAATATCAACATCACAATTCAACCTAAAGATAGATTAACTTACTAGAAGAACATCCATCTAAAACAGAAAAGCTCTTAGCAGCAAAATGTGGTCTCCTCTGGATAGACAAGACTCAAGACAACAATAATTTAGCCTTTAGGTGTCAGGTTCTCTGAAACAGCATATGTAAATGTACCTGATTAATATCTCCCCAGTGAAGCGCACGGCTGTTAACATGCTGCTTGTGACTCAGCAAGCAGTCTCCTGCCACCACCTCCCAGCAAAGGTACTGCTGTTAAATGATCATTTTAGGTGTGCAGGGCATTTGGTAGTGATCTGCAACAAGTCAGGGCAGAAAGAATTCACTTTACAGAGGAACTACAGAACTGGATTCCTTCTGTTTGGCCAGACCTACAATACTGCTAATGTTATATGGACACAGGAGGCAGAGTGGAAGGAGGCTGAAGATGCCACCTCACAGTTGTCTCTTTCCTCCTTTCTATCTTCCTGACAAATCCCTAGATGTGTACTCAGCTCCCATGGTCAGGGCCTTTGAACACACTCTGTTCTCACCTTTCACCAGCTCTCTCATTTAGACTGGAATCACTCTGGACTGTTTAATTTTATCTTAATCCACAACAAGGTTTCAACTTTGTCCTCCTGTTGTCTGCCTGCAGTTCTGAAAAGGTGAAAAAATATTTTGGCAAGGCAGAGAAACCTTGTCTTGAGGGGTAAGTGGAAGCCATTAACAACTGCACCCATACCTAAGCAAATAATTCACAACCAATAAATTAGCCTCCAGACCTCATGGTGGGACTTGGGCATCATCAGGCCTTACACAAATAAAAGTATAGGTTTAACATGGGGTTCAAAATGGGAAGCAAATGTCTTTGAGGTAAGAGTGGGTTTGGCTCACCTCTCATCACTGATGGAGAGCACAAATTTCCTCCACAAACTGCCACAGCAGAAGACAGCAATCAGGTTTCTTTCAGAAATGTCACTGTTCAAGGCTCTTACCATGACATCAGCTGTAGTATTTGTTGGGTGCTTGATATGAACCTCTGCATCAGGTTCCTGAAACATTCACAGTAGGAGTGAAGGACATTTTCCCTCCATATTAGAGTCAAAGTAGAATGATAGAATGGTTTGGTTTGGTTTGGGTTGGAAGGGATCTTCAAAGGTCTCTTCTGGGTTTATTAGCTGGTGTTTTGCACTTAGACCAAGGCCAGCTGACCTTTTTACCAGCCAAATGTCTGCTTCCTGCTCTCAGGTTGATCGGATTGGTAGAGTTTTGCCTTCAGCTTTGAAACCAGCACTTTGATTGCCTCTTTCCTAGTGTTCAGATCCTTATGCTCCAGCAGTATAGAAAGGAAGACCTCTCACAAGGATTAAATTCTTGCTTATACCATGAAAACAGGCAGGTGGGCAGTGTAGAGAGGGCACTAACAGTTCTCCCTGTGAGAGAGAAGATGATTCATGACATGATGAGAGAGCTGCTGAAGGACACAGGCTTCATGGTTTCACTGCATGTGGATTGGTCCTGGTTTTAGGCTTTAGCTGTTACCAAAGTGTGCCCAGGGGTTTTAAAGCTGGCAGCAAGCACCAACAGCTGGCCTGCAGCTTCCAACTCACCAGGCTTTTACACAGGATGTCTGGAAGCAGGACAACTGCTCAGCTCTCAGCTCACTCCTAAATGACAAATCCTTGCTAAGCCCAAGGTGCACAGTGGCCCGTGCTGATATTTTGTTTACACTTCAGTGTCATAAAATTGCTGTTGGAATATTGTAGGCATAGTGGAGCTCACAGCCACCCACAAGAGGACAGATAAACAGATGTGACAGAACAATGTGTACCCTAGGAAGTGTGCTGCTTAAATTGAACTCATTCTCTGTAATTCCACCATGTAAATATTTTAGTCTATTAATCTGCTGTTGACACTTCAGCAAATTAGTGTTTTAATGAGCCTCAGGCTAATAAAAAAATTGTTGTCCAAAGTTTCATGCAATCATAAGATCATAGAACGGTTTAAGTTGGAAGGGACCTTCAAGACCATCTAGTTCCAACGCCCTTGCCATGGGCAGGGACACTAGATCATTTTGCTCAAGGCCTCATCCAACATGCCTGTGAACACTGCTTGGAGCCTCCATAGCTTCTCTGGGCAACTTGCTCCAGTGCCTCACCACACTCATGGGGAAAAAATTCTTCCTAATGTCTCAACTCAATAAAGCTGCTTCTAGAGTGATACCATTCCCCCTTGCCCTTCACTCCATGCCTGTCCTGGCAGGCCCCTTCCCATGCTGCAAAAGTGGCCTTCTCTTTGAAACTTAACCACCCCAACTCTCCCAGCTTGTCCCCATGGCCGACGTGCCCCAAAAGCCCCACCTTCCTGACCTGCTCCAATCAATCTAGCAGTTCCACCTCCTTCTTTTGTTGGGGCTGGATCAGAGAAGGGTTTGGCGTGGAAGGGACCTTAAATTAAAGGTCTTTCGAGGCTACCATTCCTCTACCGCCGGCAGAGGAAAGGAGCATTAGTCGTCCCTGGGTGGGCTCGAACCACCAACCTTTCGGTTAACAGCCGAACGCGCTAACCGATTGCGCCACAGAGACTCCTGCTGGCCCCTTTCCGTTAACACCTGAACGCGCTCACCGATTGTGCCACAGAGACTCCTACTGGTAGCTGTCCTTTAAGGAAAATTACTTTCCATAGCTCCTCATTCACCCTTCATTTGGCCTTTTATTTAGCCAAATGCCTTTTGTGACATCAAACTCCGTGTCTGTTCAGTCTCAAGGATCACATGGTTTAGTTTCCTGGCAAGGAAATCCAACTTCAGGCATTATCTGAGCCTTTTCATCATGTGCTTTCCTTTGCTCTTCTCCTTGCTCAGTTTTGCTCGGTTGCTGATTGCTAACTGTTTTGATTGGGATTAAATTAACGAGGCGGGAATTGTAAAAATATAGTTATCTTTATTTTCCCAAAACCCCCACCCCAAAACTATGTACAAACTAGTTAGATTTTATTTACAGGTTCTGTTTGGTCGTGAATTCTACAGTGATGCTTATGGGCAACTTTAGTACAGTTTAGAGAATTCAGAGAATGGAAAAGGCTAAGGCACAAACTAGCTTCACCCCACAAGCCAGGACCTATGGGAAAGCCAAGGAGAACGCCGGTTGTACTCACCCGGACCGAGCAAGAATTTGGAGATGGTCTCTCTTCGCTGGCAGGCTCCAGAACCGCGAGTTTATAATCCAATGTGTGGATCACGTGGCACAGATCCAAAGGAAAAGAGACCCACCAAAATCAAAGTGTCCTTGGACACAGCTGCCACGAGGCAAAACTTGTGCAGCAGCACTGTCTGAGCAGTGCAAGGAAAGCCGCACTGCCGGCCTGCGCCAGCCAACAGCCGCAGTGTTACGGCAGGCAGGGTCACTCCAGCAGCAGGCAGGGAGCGGGACCCCAGGGTAGGCAGGTCCGGGGAGAAGCCAGGTCTGAGTGCTCATCTCTCCAATTTTGCCACGAATCCAGGGCGAGAGCAGAGTGAGTCCAGAACGAGCACCAAAACTGATCCAAAAAAATGACAGCCAAAATGAAAGCACCCAAATGAGAGGGCCCAGACCACTTTCTGGTCACTCTATTTAAGATTTCCCTAGACGATGTATCCAGTGCCAATATATCCTGGGTGTGAAGAACACAGCCAATCACAGCTCCAAATCCCAGCACGGGCTTCCCCCCACAGGTGAATACCTGTGAGGGGCTTCAGCTCCCGGTGGGATGAATGTCCCCCAGGGCGAGGAGAAGGCAATTTCACTCCTTTGTCTTCCCCCATCAAACCTCCACTGATGGAGGTGGGAGAAGAGGGGTTTGGAGCACCCCGTAACACTAACCCCAATACAGGCTCCAGGCTTTGAGAACTGAACAGTATCAATAAGCATGAGCCATGAACGAAGCTGTAAGAGCAGGTGCCTTGTGGAAGCCCAGACCTAAAAGATTCATAGAATAATAGAATGCATTGGGTTGGAAGAGACCTTTAAAAGCCTTCTAAGTCTACCTCCCCTGCAGTAAGCAGGGGCAGCCCCAAAGAAATCACATTTCTCACAGTCCCATCAAGTCTAACCTTGAATGTCTTGAGAGATGGGGCCCCCACCACCTCTCTGAGCAACCTGTGACAGTGTTCCACCATTCCATTAAGAAGTAAAGAACTTCTTAATGTCTAATCTAAATCTACCCTGTTCTAGTTCAAAATCATGGCTCCTGGTCCAGGTGCTCCACGCCTTGTAAACAGTCCCTCCCCAGCTTTCCTGTAGCCCCCTTCAGGTACTGGAAGACTGCTCTAAAGCAGTCCCTGGAGTCTTCTCCAGGCTGAACAGACCCAACTCTCTCAGCCTGTATTCATGGCAGAGGTCTGATCATTTTGGTGGCCTCCTCTGGACACCCTCTATCTGGTCCATGTCCTTCTTGTGTTGAGGGCCTCAGAGTACTCCACAGTACTCTAGGTGAGGTCTCACCAGAACAGAGTGACAAAATTACCTCTTTTGATCTGTCAGCCATGCTGCTTTTGATGCATCCCAGGATGCCACTGACCATCCTAGAGCAGAAAGAAGAGTGAAACCTATCCAAGGCACACTAGCAAACAAATAACCATCTTCAGTAACTCCAAATCTGTACACTTCGGAGTTTACCTGCTACCTTTGTTTTCCTCTCTTCTTGAGAGAATAAATCTGAACACGTTAAAATAGTAGAGATTTATCATTATTAAAAAACATTGCTGATAAAGTGAATGATTTAAGGGACTGAATTTAATATAAAAATAAAGCTTACATGGTGACAGTAGTAAAGATATTGGTTGAGTGGAAAGTGGACAATCGTTGAATAGCTAGTAACAGCACACATCAGAATACTCAGAACTTGAGAACCTGGACATGAGCCAACAGTGTGCACTTGCATCATTCTGGGCTGCATCAAACGCAGTGTGACCAGCAGGTCGAGAGAGGTGATTGTGCCCCTCTGCTCTGGTGAGACCTCACTTGGAATGTTCTGTCCAGCCCTGGAGCCCCCAGCACAAGAGAGACAAGGACCTGATGCAGAGCGTCCAGAGGAGGGTCACCAAGATGATCAGAGGGATGGACCACCTCTCCTATGGGCCCAGAGCCCAACCCCTCTGCCAGAGAAGGGTCACCCGGAGTAAATCACACAGGAACGTGTCCAGGTGGGGTTTGAATGCCTCTAGAGAGGGAGACTCCACAACCTCTCTGGGCAGCCTGCTTCAGCGCTCTGCCACCTCCAAAGTGATTTTTCCCCTTATGTTTACGTGGAACCTCCTGTGTTCCAATTTGTGCCCTTTGCCTCTAGTCCTGTCACTGGACACCACCGCGAAGAGTGTCTCCCTCGTCCTTAAGAGCGACAAGTGTTTTAAAATCGCATTACCTGGGGAAAAGCTCACACTGCCCAGTGCCAGCAGCCGCGTAACGGGTAAAGTACAGCACCCTGCCTAGCAACTCCTTCACGGAGCACGCTCAGGGGCGAGCCCCGGAGCCAGCCCAGGGGACTCCGCCGCACCCCCGCGCACAGCGGGGCGGGAAGCTGAGCGCTGAGGCCGCCCACTGGCGGCCCAGGGAAAGCCGCGGCGCTGAGAAGAGGGAGGCGGTAGCGGCTCCGCCCTGGCAGCGGGGTGTCGGGCTGCTCTCCGCCGCTCCGGTGGGGACGGCAGCGGCGGGGGCTGCCTTTGCCGTCAGCGGGGACCCAGTGCTGCCCCGCTGCGCCCGCCTGCTCCATCGCACGTTGTTGTCATGGAGGAGCCAAGATGGCGGCGCTGGCCTACACCGCGGGCAAGCGGGAGATCAACTACTACTTCAGCGTGAGGAGCGCCAAGGTGCTGGCGCTGGGCGCCGTCCTGCTCCTCACCGCCTGCCACGCCGCCTCCCGCCGCTATCGAGGTGAGGGGGCGGCCGCGGGCGCTGCACGGGGGCCGCGGCTGGCGGGCAGCGGGAGGCGGAGCCCCGGGGACCGCGGCCGTGCAGGGAGGGCGACGGTGTCGGCCGCCTGAAGCAGCTCTGGGGGCGACAGGCGTTCACCCGCCTCGGCGGGCTGGGGCGGTGCTGGCCGCTGCAGGAGGGAGCATGGGCAGAGCGGACGCTCGGCGGCCCCATCGCAGGTCCTGGCCCGTGGGACCTGCAGGGCCCGGCTCCGGGGTCGCCGCAGGCTTTCCCGCCGCCCTGGTGAGGCCTCGGGGGCTGTGGCGAGGGGACGGTTTCACCCCAAGCACAGACAGACTCACAGGGCCTCGCCTGCGTAGTGTGTGGCGGCAGTACGGCTGCAGGTGAAGTTGCAGGGCTAGAGCGTGGCTTCTTCCCTGTACCCTATACAGGATGATTAACGATCTTTACCTGGCAATTTGTGGTTGAAGTCTTAATTAGTACAAGACTTAGTATAGGAATGTTGTATAAAACTGAATCATTACCTCAAACATAAAATCCAGCCTCTGGTGGATGAAGAAAAATAAAGACGTGTTTGGTTTCATGCGTCGTTAGTGGCTGTGAACAAGCCAGCACCTGGAGACAGCTGGTGAACCTGTCTGTTACCGGGGTGTTGGGAGCTTTGTTGAGTACTCTTTCAGGTTGTTTTGGCCCTCAAGCTGTGAATCTTGGCATGATCTGCAAATGCTAATATTAAAGGAAAGATCTTCTTGTTTCCAGGCTAAAAAATGTGGGTTTTTTTGTGGGTAAATAAAAAAGTTGATCCAGGGAGAGCAATCACCACGGCTCTGTTTATTGTAGGAGAACTGGTGTCATTGTTTTCTAACACTTGATGCCAGCGTCCTTGGAAGACAAGGCTGAGGCAGTTTATTATGGAAATGGGAAAGTGGGTAGGAGATCTTCGTGGATACAGTTCCCTACATTCAGCCCCTGGCTGGCCCATCAGTAAGTCTGATAAACTGACTAGTACCAAGTTGCAAGACACAGAAGTGTTTATTGAATTCTAGAGGAGCTCAAACGCTAAGTAATTGACTTCCCTGTTGTACTGTGTTTCTTAAGGCAAATCAGTCACGAAAATTCGCAGGAGGGTGGTGAACGTAATGCTTTTTAACAGAGGGATTGCACAACGAGCCCAAGAAAATAGGGACTGCCATATCAAGCTGATTACAAGCAAGCTGGAGTATGCATATATATGATACATTACAGGAGAGTTAATGAGGGAGGTGAGTCCTAGGTTGTAAATCTGCAGACCTTTATGTAAGTTTATATGGTCTGTATAGATTTTCACAAAGCTTTTAACAGGTTCCTTTCCCTAAGACTTGAAATTTCGTAAAGTTATTATAGGGCAAGCATGAGGCTTTTCCCCTAACTGTTTAAAAGCTAGGCGTTGGGTGAATAGTTACCAGGCTGAGGTCCTTTAAACAAATAATATTCAAAATGCAAATGGTTTAGAAAAGGCAGGTGGAGCATTTATAGTAGACAAAAGTTTTCAGGATAATTGAAAGCAGAGGTGCTTGAGATCATTCTGCAACCCTTAGGTGATCAAAAATATCTGAAATACAGCAAATATCAGGATATTCTGGGCAGTCAATCAAACCCCATATGATTTCACTATGGTTGCACAACTACAGATAATTGGCACCTTGTTTTACTGTCAGTGGTACTGGTCAACCCTTCTCAGTAGTGATAGGCTAGAGCTTGGAAAAATCCTGTGTGGCAAGAGAGCAACACACATGACAGGGGAATGAAACAGCTGTCTGAAATAAATAAAAAAATCTGTACCCTGGACAGAGAACTAGTGACTTGGCCTCCAATATTATGACTTGTTGGGGGAAGGTAAATTCACTGCGATTGTGTCATTACACAAAAGTACCAGCTGAAAAATGAAATTAGCAGAAATCAAAAGAAAGCACTTTCCTCCCACCAAGCCATTTGGAAACATTGTTAAGATTTTATTCCAAAATTTCTCCCCAAAGGATTATCCTGATTGACAGAAGGTGATTGAGGTGGGGCTGCAAACATGCTGGGCTGGCAGCTCAGGTGTTCATTCTAGTTAACCTTTAACAGGATGGAAGATTGTTTTACTTGTGAGTAATTCTTGTGAGAGTGTCATGGAGTGCAGATCTACCAAGCTTGGGTCATGAAATCAAGGCATGGAGTCTTAGAATTGTTTTGGTTGGAAAAGATGTTAAAGATCATGGAGACCAACTGTCAACTAAGAACACCACCTCCTGAAGTGCCATGCCCACACATTGCTTGAACACCTGCAGGGACAGTGACTCCATCCCATCCCATCCCTGGGCAGCAATGGGTAGAAACCACACCCAGCTCAGGCAGTCCCTGGACTGAAGATGGAAGGAAGGATGTTAGGCAGGAACAGAATGTTTGCCTGTGCTCTTATTTATCCCTAAGTATCTGGTGATAGCCCCAGCTGAAGGCAGAATACCAAGGTAGATTGACCACAAAGAACTGTCCTTACTTTCTTGGGCATCTTCATCAGCAAGTTAATAGATTTCAGAAGGAGTCCAATTAAGTGGTGGCCATTCTTCTACATATTTGTCCAACATCTTTCCTATGAGGAGCTATGAAGGAACTTGAACATCTCTTCTATGAGGAACTATGAAGGGACTTTAACACCTCTCCTATGAAGAAAGACTGAGGTACCTGGGTCTGTTTAGTCTTGAGATGAGAAAGCTGAGAGGCGGTCTTACCATATTTGAGGGGTGGGTGTCAAGATGAAGGTGCCAGGCTCTTTTTTGGTGTTACTCAGTAACAGGACAAGGAAAAATGGGTACAGACTGGAACACTGGAAGTTCCATCTCAACACAAGGAGAAACTTCCTTACCGTGAGGGTGCTGAAGTCCTGGAGCAGGCTGCCTAGGTTGTGTAGTCTCCTTCTCTGGAGACTTTCAAGACCCATCTGGATGTGTTCTTGTGTGACCTGCCCTGGGTGATTCTGCCCCTACCATGCTGTGATTCTGTGATCTCCTAATTTTCATGATATGTAACATGGAGGACTTTGTAGTAGTAGCTTTTGCAGCCATGCATCACCTGTTCTCATCATCCCATCACAAACCACATGAGTGTGAAAAGGTTTTGTAGTATTTCTGGCTGGTCCATTTTAAAGCAACTTGCTCCAAATGCTATTTTTCAGACGTGGGTGTGCTTGAGAATCAAGGAAATCATATCACTTGGAAGCCAAAGTATAGAAATTAATTTATTTGAAATTATTAAAAGTGAAACAACGGTAATTTAAGATTTATACTTCCTATAGACAGATGTCTGTCCAGCACACACCAGAGCTTTGCCAACGCAGTTAAAAAGCAGGTGAAGACTCTGTTTTCCATCTCATCTGCAGGCATTTTGGCAGCAGGATCAGCTATCTTCCAAGGACCGATGGTTGAAAGAGGAGCAGAAAGGCATTGATAAACTGCTCCTGGGAGATCTTCTCTTTAATCTGTTCAGAAGTGGCACTGTACTGAATAATGAAACAGGCACAAAGTGGAAAATAAAAGATGATGTTGCTGACCTGGAGTAACCTGTACTGGTTGAAAAACAGAGTTGCAGAGACTATCTTTCTGGAATCTCCTGAGTGCAGCCTGTGTCTATGTTCTCAGCATACTTTCATGAGAGCTCCTTAAATGTTCAGAAGCATGTGGCCCTCTGCATCTGGCCATTTGCCACATCCCATTGCTGCTGTGCAGTAACTAATCAGCTTGACATGGATAGTGCAAGTGCACTCAGATAAGGAAGGAAGTCTCCATTTCATTTGTGGAATCTCAGGGATTTGCTTGAGAGGCTACTGGTCAACTTCAGGGAATTCCTCAACTGTCTTGAGGTGATTAATAGACTCTTACTGATGATTAAAATAGAAGCTTATCACCTATGTATGTATTTTCTTTACATTTTTAATGCATTTTGGCTGTGTCTGTCAAAATACACACATTTGTTGGGTCTGGAGATCAGGTCTTATGAGGAGCAGCTGAGGGAACTGGGGTTGTTTAGCCTGGCAAAAAAGAGGCTGGAGGGAGACCTCATTGCTCTCTGCCACTCCCTGAAAGGAGGTTGGAGTAACACGGAGGTTGGTCTCTTCTCCTTGCAAAGAATAGAATGGAATACAATTAACCAGGTTGGAAAAGACTTTTGAGATCGAGTCCAACCTATCACCTAACACCACCTAATCTACTAAGCCACGGCACTGAGTGCCTCATCCAGTCTCTTCTTAAACACTTCTAGTGATGGTGACTCCACCAACATCCCTGAGCAGCCCATTCCAATGGCCAATCTCTCTTTCTGTGAAGAACTTCTTCCTATCATCCAGCCTAGACTTCCCCTTGCGCAGCTTGAGACTGTGTCCTCTTGTTCTGGTGCTGGTTGCCTGGGAGAAGAGACCCATGGGGACAGGGGGAGAGGAAACAGCCTCGAGTTGCACCAGAGGAGATTTAGGTTGGAGACTAGAAGAAACATCTTTACTGAAACAGTTCTTAAAGCCTGGAACAGGCTCCCCAGGGAGGTGGTTGAACCCTCATCCCTGGAGGTGTTTGAAAGAGGCAGAAATGTGGTGCTGAGATACATGGTTTTAACACAAGACTTGGTATAGTTGGAGAATGGTTGATCTGAAAAGTCTTTTCCAATCAAAACCGTTCTGTGATTCTAAAATCTGCCTGACCAAGAGCTTCAAAACAGTGATAAGGAGTAGAGCATGACTGCTTCCATAAAGGCAATTTACTTTGCCTCTTTGGAGTATGTCCTGTGAGTTGCTTACAGAGAACTAACCCAGACTCAGAACTGTGATTCAGATGTTAATCCAAACCTTTTGAAGACTGTTAATGTTCTTCATCTTATTCCAGTTTATCAGTAGTCATGATACAGTAGCGGTGGCCACTAATTGAAGTTCCAGAAGAGAAATATTCTAATTTGGTTGTTAGAGTTTTGTGTTGCAATGAGGCAGTGAAGAGCTTTGGATCATGGTAAATAGTAGTACTTGTTTGTGTTGCTAGTGCTGGATTTGGTTAGATAGATGAGTCAGTGAGTGACAGTTCTAATAGAGCCTGGTCTACAGTTTTTCCTGATTTTCATGAAAATGAGTGGGAAGAGTTCTAGGGAAAAAGGAAGGGATGTATGTCTCACCACCATAAGGGTGGTGAGACGTTGGAACAGGTTGCCCTGGGAGGTGGTGGAAGCCCCATCCCTGGATGTTTTTAACGCCAGGCTGCATGTGGCTCTGGGCAACCTGATCTAGTGGAGGGTGTCCCTGCCCATAACAGGGGGGTTGGAATTAGCTGATCTTTGGGGTCCCTTCCAATCCTGACAATTCTGTGATTCTTTAGCTGCCACTTCTTCCTTCCTCCACACTGTTACATTCTTTTTCAAGAAGCAACACAGGAGCTGCACTCTCTGTACTATACTTAAAACCTTCTTTGTGCATCCTAAGCAGGAAGGAGCTTGAGTTTTTGAAGAGGGAACTAAGAGTTTTGTCAGCTGTACTTTAAACATGTTGTTTTTAATGCTTTTTCTAACATTTCCCCCAACTTCCCCCTAGAATCATGATTCTGTGTTTTAATTTCTGTGTGTCTGAATTCTAATCTTAATATTTAACATTTTAAAGGTGGTGATACATGTGAGTATCTTCTGTCCAGTGGGAGATTCCTTGGAGAAAAAGTATGGCAACCCCACAGTTGTATGATGCATAAATATAAAAACAGGTAAGAAAACTCCCATTCATCTGCCTGGAAAGAAAAGTGGCTGGTTGACTGCAGCTGTTGTAATTGCACTGTCATCTCTTTCTCACTCCAGAACTGATTCTCCAGGCTTTCAAAAACATGTAGCGTTTATCAGAAGACTGTCTGTTCCTTGTACTTTATCTGTGTGTCCTCAGTGTTTACCATAGTTGTATTTCTTGCTAAAAACGCATAGCGCTGCGGACAGTAGAACTGCAAGAGGCTGCAGAGCTTCCTAAGTCTCTGTCAGAGTGCTAAAAGGGAAAATGCTGACCTTAGGCATGGAATCACAAGTAAAAAATGCCCCAATGAAACTACCAATCTTTTTTTTTCCCCTACTATGAAGAGAACTTTAGTCTTAGGAATTTACCTGGATCTTACCATTTTGGCACTACTGTGTTTGTGACACCACAGCGTAGGAAAGCTTTCTTGGTTGGTTGCCTCATCTCATAGCAGGAGAGTTCATTTTCATTTCTATGAAGTAAACTTTTGATTCATTTGGCATGTTTAAAAAGGATTTACCACTCCTTAGAGCTGGTTAGAATGCTTGGAATTACCTGTATTGCTCTGTAGATTTTCAGAAGGCTTTTTCCTAAAATACAAGCTCCCTGGAACATGAATGTTTCTGTTTTGTTTTGCAGTGAAGCGAAAAACTGCCTCCTAGACAGACATGTTGCCTTTATAGGAGATTCTAGAATTCGACAGCTGTTCTATTCTTTTGTAAAACTCCTAAATCCTCAAGTCAAAGAAGAAGGAAATAAGGTAAGATTGTTTATTTCAATCATGGTTTTGTTTCTTTCTTTCTTATTTACCTCATAACTCTTCTCTGGGCTTCAAAAAAACAACGCAAGAAATGGTACCATTTGCTGGCCTGTCCGTTTGGAAGGAGAAGCACAGATAATTTGGTACAGATGAGACAATTGGGAATCTGAGATATGAACTGGGAAGCCTAAGAGAAAGCACTTGGCAATCTGGGAATAAATTAATGAAGCTGGATTGTCCCAGAGCAACTTCCACTTCATATTTAGTTTCTTGATGAGAAAATGATTGCTCCTTTGTGTGTTTTTAAAGAGGAGTAATTCATGGCTTATAATTTGTCATTTTAAATGTCAGTTAAATTGCTGATCTAATCTGTTCATTAAAATCCTTGGGGCAATGACAGATTTCCAGATCTAACTTGAAGCTTGATTTTGAAGAGCTGTCTGAGTGAAGAATGTAAACTGCAGTTTGTTGGGTGGAAGCAGCAAGAAAGGATTTAGCAGGTTATTTGTTGAGCAGAACGTTCATTTCTTTTGCTATATCATGCTTCTTAGGTGTGTCCCTTCATGGGTGTATACATGTGTGTGAGGGGAAAGACATTTCACTTTCAACTGTACATCAGATTTGTCAATTATTTAGTAATTCTGTCGTTAGAAGTGCCAGCTTGCAGCCTGTCCAGCAGACAGCATTGCCCCAACCAAGGTGTTTGATTGCTTCAGTGATTCTGGTTTCCCTGGTCTGTTAGGTCACGGCTGCTGTTCAGAACGGATGATACGATGACAGAGTGCTATAATTGATGATTCTGAGTCAAGAGGTATCTTTTGTCAGGTGTTTATGACATCAAGATCTTATTTTGTGGTGGAGAAATATTCTTGTGTTTTTGGACGAGAATTGAAACTAACGCTCTTTTTTGGTGATGCTTTAATGGAGGATTGTTTCTGCAGCATTTGAGTGCTTGCATTCTGACTTCTTACAGTCTCACTCTGCAAATTTAATAATGCATTTCAGACTTTGTTTCTGCCCAAGTTGGTTTTCTTTTATTCTTTAATTAAAACTGTGTCAGGTGCTCTGCTCAGAGAAGATGGGCAGATGAAAAGGCAGGCTAAGGGACAGGAAGTATAAAAGAGGAAAGAGGAATCAAGAAGTCAAAGGTTTTAGGTTTTTTTTAGGAGGGTAAATTTAGGAAAACATTTTGTACCTTTGTAAGAGAGTGAGCAGAACACATTTCAAGCTTTGTTGGATAGATTTCTTCCAGTAAAAATAACCTTTTATGGAAGTAGCTTGTTTTATTGGCAAAGTAACATAAACATGAGTATACTGACAAGTGTATACAAGAAAAATCCTTTCTGCTGCAAAAAGATCTTGGGGTGAAAGCAAATTAATATATGAAAGTAAATATTTTGTTGTGATTTTATTGTTTTGGGTTTTTTGGCAGCATGGAAATATCCTGTTTGAAGATAAATCTGCTTCAATTAGAGTGGTAAGTTTTTATCTAGCTTTAAATTGTAAGCCAGAATCACATTGTTATTTCATACAATGAAACCCAAATTGCAGTCAGAGCTGCATTTGTCAGGTTGCCACAAGTGCTGTAAAATTCAAAAGGGAAAAAAATAATCTTGAGACTATCCACAAAATACATCACACTGTATCTTAACATATTGATGGTTAGCTCCCCATGAGCCATCACTGCCCTCATGCAGTCCAGGAGGCAGCCATGTACTGGGCTGCATCCAGAGGAGTGTGGCCAGCAAGGCAAGAGAGGGGATTCTGCCCCTTGACTCTGACTGAGACACCACTTCAAACAC
Source organism: Picus viridis (assembly GCA_033816785.1). Taxonomy (NCBI): domain Eukaryota; kingdom Metazoa; phylum Chordata; class Aves; order Piciformes; family Picidae; genus Picus; species Picus viridis. Next base: position 17,852,918 of record CM066574.1, on the reverse strand, counting down.
TGCTTCCAGTTCTGGTGTCCCAGGCATAAGAAGGACACAGAGCTGTTGGAGTGAATTCAGAGGAGTGCCACAAAGATGATCCAAAGGCTGGAACACTTCTGCTTGAGGACAGGCTAAGGCAGATGGGATTGTTCAGCCTGTAGAAGAGAAGACTCTGCGGGGGGACCTTAGAGCTGCCTTCCAATACCTGAAGGGATCCTACAGGAAGGCTGTGGAGGGACTTTTCATGACAGTGTATAGAGACAGGACAAGGGGAATGGTTTGAAGCTGAGGGAGAGTAGGGTTAGACTGGATTTTAGGAAGAAGTTCTTCAGTACAAAGGTGGTGAGACTCTGGATTGCCCAGGGAGGTTGTGGCTGCCTCCTCCCTGGGAGTGTTCAAGGCCAGGTTGGGTGTGGCCTTGAGCAATCAAGTCTAGTTGAGAGGCTTCCCTGTTCATGGCAGTGGGGTTGGAGTAGGTGATCTCTGAGGTCCCTTCCAACCTGAGCCATTCTGTGATAGTACATTTTGAGGAAGATTTTTTGGCTTTGAGTACTTGTATTCTGCTTTAGCTTTGAGCATAAGATCTGGAGTGTTTACAGGTTTTTGTCAGATCTCATAATTTGGCCTTCCCAGGAGTAGGTTTTGCTGAGAAGTTTACTTTCCCACTGCTGTGAGAATATGTATCTGGGGCTAACCTACTTGAAGTGGCAATTGTCATAATTGCCATTAAGCTCTCTCTGCTATCCCAACAAGTATTCCTTTGCCAGGTTTTGCATGGAGAAATAACCACAACGTTAATGAGAATGTGGATATTTTAAAAAGGAGAACAAAGTAAGTACTTGAGAGGAGGTTTTGTGAAGGGCTCTGTTCTCCTCTGCCCTGGCAATGGAAATGGTGTCCTCAATAGCTTGCTTTTCTTCCCATGACAGCTGTCAGCAGTGCTGGGGTTCTGCTAGTTTTGTATTTGTTTATGCCCTGGAGACAGATCATGCTCTGTTCAGGAGGACCAAAGAGGCAGTGTATTTGCTGAGCTGTCTGACAGTGAGGTTTCAGTACCTGTTTGTGTATATGGTTAATATTTGGGGTAAAGAATAACATTTTAGGAGGTGAGCCCATGGCAACATGAGCCTGTGGTGTCCTACTCTTGCTCTTCACGGCATCTTCCTGGTTTTGTGCTATAACTAACCCTGGTACAGCTGTGCAGTGGACTGGTTTAGGAGTCAGTGCAGCCAAAAACTTACCTTGTAGGACTCCTTTTTGGTCAGGTGTGATGTAGCTCATCATATAGTCACCTGAGTGCTGGAAAAGGAGGGGCAGAACATAAGGCAGGACAAGAGAACCAGTGCAGTGTGGCTTATGTTTTTGTAGCCTGACAAAGAACTACACCTACTACATCTTGACAACTCCTTAAGCCTTTGCAGGTGTCTAACCACCAAGATTTGTGATGGCAGGTTTGGGCTCTTGGGAGATGTCTAGGTAGGCAAGAATATATCACTCATCAGCTGCTTTCTTGTTTTGATTGCTGTTGCCATTATTGGCATGGCAGCTGAATTTTCACACTCAGAATGGCTGTGACCCAATAATCTAACTATGCACAACAGACCAGAGAAGCACTAGGAACAAATGGAGAGTTGAATTTTGACCATTCTAGTCATCAGACTGACTATTTGGTCCTCCCGCCACTGCAGAGTGCTGGGTGATTGCTCACAAATTCTTGGCAATTGATGAACTGACAGTACTCAAGTGTCTTAAGTTGTGTGCAAGTGGAACATAGGTATGGAACATTTCTTCCCTGAAAGGCTTGTCAAGCCATGGAACAGGCTGCCCAGGGAAGTGGTGGAGTCGTAAAAGAAATCTCACTTTGTGTAGAGTGTTTTACCTCACAGTTGGATTGGTAGCAATTAATTTGGGGTGTTTAGTGCTTATCTTGAAGCTTACAGAGGAAATCTGCATTTATTTTACAGGATTTCCTGTGGTATCCAGAAGTTAATGGCTCTATGAGGCAACGTATCAAATCTTGGACTGAGGTTTGTCTTAAAATCCTTTATTTTAGGACAATACAGCAAGTGTCAGAGGACTGTTACCTTGCTTTTTTTCCACTCACACAACTATAATTGTTAAGAGTCCAGCAGCTGCAGCCTGTCACATAACTCCAGTCAGTTATGTGCCAGAGATCTGAAATTTGACATCAAAATAGTGAAAGGGAGATGTTTACTGGTGTCTGTGTTTCTGGGCACCTCCTGGTCTCCTAAGAAAGGGTTCATTTGGGCTAAAAAACTCAACCAAACCAAAACACTTTTACTTCCTAGGAGCAGGTTGATTGCTCCTCTTAAGAGCTGAAAGAATTTCCCTTTGCTTTGCTGTTTTGCTTCCTCTGTCTGTGATTGCTCTGCTTATATGTGGCCAAATATTTTTTGAGTCCTATGGGTCCCCTCTGACCTGAGATGTTCTGTGATTTATTTCAGGGGTTCCAAACTGAAGGAAAGCAGCAGTTTGGAAGATTTAGAATGCCATGATTTATTTTTTTTTTCTTATCAATATTTTCCTCAAGTTGCATCCTAATTATTTTAGATGTTTCAGTGCTGGTACAGGTTGTCATGTTATTCAGCATAAAATGAAGTAATTCTGATAACAAATAATATGTTTGCACAGCTTTTTGAAGAGAACTTCTGCTAAATTGATAATAATTTGCAGTGCTTATTGATACTTTGCACAGCCTGTGATGTGAAAATTCTGGGTTGATGTTCACTTTAATGTATCCACAATCAATTCTTTTGTCATCATCAACTGATGGACTGAGTAACAATTAACTAAGATATGAGTCTGAATTAGCCTACTCAGTAAATAATAATATAGATAGGAGTCTTAATTAACCTGCTCAATATAATAATAATAATGTAAATATTTAAAAACTGATTCCTTTTTACTTGTGTCTTAGGATTCTGTGGCAAAACCTCATATAATTGTAGCAGGAGCTGCCACGGTAAGCTATCTGGGGCATCTCAGTAAAGAAGAAAGTTCTAGTAGGATAACTTTTCTGCTTTCAGATTTGTTGCATGATGAAGTTATATTCAATGTATAATAAAAAGTACATTCTCAGTGAATTTGCTGCTCCAACAAGTAGTTCTATAGTATCAATTATCTTTTGTTATAGCTGTGGGGATGTACAGCTCTTGCTTTTTGGCAGCAATTCTGGATGATCTCAGAGGTCTTTTCCAGCCCAAATAATTCTATGGTTCTGTGATTGTATAATTAGCTTGAGCTTAGCCAATAAAACAGGTTTGTTAAAAGCAGATAATTTATTAAAAGAATTACATAAAAGTACCTGCATGCTGACTGAGATGCATTTCAAATAACCTCTTTTCAGTCATGAAAACCTACTTGCATGGCCCAAGCTGGAATTCCTCTTGAGTGTACATACTGCTTTTAGACTTACATGGGTAAACTCATGATTTTTACATGAATAATTCAACCAAAGAGAGTGGACTTCCTAAATCTTGTTTCACTGGAAGCTTCCACCATTGCTATAGGTTGGAGCCTCACAGAAAACAGGTCTAACAGGGACCTGAAGTGGTCCCCTGACCCATCAGTTTGCCACAAGACAGGACCAGTCGTACCTGTGTTGCACTTGATAAGAGTCAGCCAGTTCTTAAAAACTTTTAGGGATGGTTGTCAGCAGCCTCCCTAAAGAGTCTGTGCCAGTATTTGGCTGGTACTGGGAATCACAGAATGTTAGGGGTTGGAAGGCACCTCAAAAGATCATCTAGTCCAACCCCCTGAGCCAAGCAGCTGCTCATCTCATTAGTTCCACGTTTGATGTCCCTTCCAAATATTTTGGAACTGGAATTTGAAAGGAATGAGCTATTATAATTTCATATCAGCTCAAATGCAGAGGGGAAAAATGTGTTCCATTTTAAACAGATTCCTTTCGTTTCAAGGGAGTTCAGGCACTCTACCAATGTAGAAGCTCCTAGGCATGCCAATCTAGGGTGAATCCCCCCCAGTTTTAGGGCAATGTCATATTTGTATGCAAACTTCCACATACTTTCTGAGGGATCAGAAAGTCTCTGTTTCCTTATAGATGAACCCCCTAAATTCCCTTCCTCTGTAGGATCCACATAAATATTTAAGCTTTAGGAATCATAGTAAGATTAAATTAACTCTTCACAGTCTGATGCCTGTCTTGGTGGCATCAGTCTTTAGATTTCACACAGAAAATGCCATTATATATGAAGAGTGGTCTGACATGCAGGTCAGGTTGTAAAACTACAGGACTCTTAGCTAAATAACTCTTTTTACTTGCATGGACATTAGGCATAGCTGCTTGTTCTTTGTAGACAGCTGGAGATAGAAACCCACAATATGCTCAGTTGAACTCAATGATGTTAAAGGTCCTTTTCAGCCTTAATGATTCCATGATTCCTGAAAGTCAAGAGGCTTTTAATTAAAACATCTTGCAGCATTTGATGTATGGAAAGAAAATCTGTGTGAAGCTGGATATCGTATATTCTGCATTTGAGTGGTTGGTTTGAATGTAATGCTCTGTCTAGACAGCTGCTTGGTCCAAGGGACCTTTTTTAGCACTTTAAAAGTGAAGACTAAAGAAATAATCTGGCTTTATTAAAATAATTAAAAATAGCTACCAGCAGAACAATGAAATCAGTTAATTAAGGATCCTCAGACATGTCTCTCTCTCCTTATTTCTCCAGTGGTCTATCAAGATTCACAATGGCAGCAATGAAGCCCTCACACAATATAAAATCAATATCACTGCAATTGCACCTCTTCTGGAAAAGTTAGCCAAAAGTAGCGATGTTTACTGGGTCTTACAAGGTAAAGTAATGAACAGTAGGTACCAATTTGCACTGTCACTGTCTGCTGAATCATGACGGAAAACTTAGGCCGTACTGCTTAACTGTAGAGTATGAAGGGTGTTGGCTGAACTCCAGCCTGGCCTTTCTTGCAGCCTTAACTAGCCAGTGTTACTAGCTGTTACTAGTGATGGAGATTTTAAAGCTCTTTCAGGAAAAGCTTTTGCTTTCTGAATCCTGAAGTTTTTGTTAGCTTACTGTCAGACTCAGTATGCCAGGTCTGTTCTCCCTCTGCTGAGCTCCTTGTGTGCCTCCTGGGAGTGAAGAACACAAGTGCATAAACCAGCTGTATTCCTTCAGTTGTGCTCTATTACATTTTCAGAGTACATAAATAATACGAGAGGTTCAACAAATACAGTCTCTCTGTGTGTCTAGAATGAGTAGGCGTGCTCCAGAGAATATAGAGAATGTAAGTTTCTACAGTGGAACTTGCTTCTGTACTCTGAGCACTGCTGAGTTAAGATCCATGGCTCACAGTGAGTCTGAGAGATTCTCATTGTGGCACCAGTTTACATTCTTTTGCTTTTCCTGAGTAGAACGGAGGTATGTCCCTGACGCTGGACAGAGAGCTCACATGTATGGTTCTGTGGATTTTAGAACAGCATTTTAGATGGTCATTACCTCAGTTAGAACCCAGAGCAGATTTTGTGCCCTTCTAGGAGTATACCCAGCTGTACATTTACAGTCACATCCAAGTTCCTGTCAAAGATAGTTCTAGAGGTTAACCTGAATCAACAATTCAAACCCATATTTATCTATACCAGAAGCACTTAGCTGTCAGACAGTATCTCCCCATTCTGTTGCTAAAGATCCAGTTCATTTAAGTCATCCCTGAGTTCTTTAGTGGGAAAAATAAGAGAAGCGGTCTGTGCACGCAGAGTTGTCCAAGAGTAAGCAGCAGGTAGCTAAAGTAAATCAACTTAGAACTTGTAGCATGTTTTACCAGAGTTAGCAGCAGCTTTTCATAGCAGATTGCTGATTTACAGCTGACCTTATGATCTAGAACCCCATAGAGCTTTGTGTTAAGCTGTACATCATTTCTGAAGCCTGCAGGCAATTAAGTGATGTTCCATTCTTCTGAAAAACTGAGATTCTGCCATCACTTAAACTGGACTCAACAGGAGCAAGTGGAATATGCTTATGGACTATGACTTAGAGAATTGAGAAGCTGGTTTCTTCTGCAGTAACTAGAGGGTTTGAGAGATTTATTTATTTTATTTCCCCCCACATGTCTATTCTGCTGCCTATCTTCTGTCCTCTTGGCTTTGGAGTCTTTCCTTGGGGGATTCCATTTCTGAGAGAAGGCATAAGCAGCTTACACTCCAGCATTACCCACTCTCTGTGGCATAGGGGACATTAAACAGGCATTCATGTCTGGCCAAAGCTTTCTAATCTAAGCATATATATGCATGAGTAGGGAATGGTGGTGAGAACATTCCTTCACAAACAACTCATTTCTGTAACAGTCACTCCTAGCTGTACATTTTTTGTGTGCCATTAAACAGCTGTGACTACCTAAAGGAAAATGGCTTGTGCAACTTGAGCTTGCAGATGTGTCTGCCAGGTAGAAGATTAACATCTTCCTTCTTTGTCCTTTCAAATGCAGATCCTGTTTATGAAGATCTGCTGAGTGAAAGCAGGAAGATGATCACTAATGAGAAAATAGATGCTTATAATGAAGCAGCCATTCGGATTCTGAACAGCAGCTCCCGAAATTCCAAAGCTAAAGTGAAAGTGTTCAGTGTGTCAAAATTAATAGCACAAGAAACTATCATGAAGTCTGCAGATGGTCTGCATCTCCCTGAATCAAGCAGAGATACAGTAAGTGCTTTTGTCACTGGTTGTAGTGGTTTGAGCCTTAACTGGAGTTTAAGGGCTCAGGTGATAGCAAACCGAGAATTCCTCCCCTGCACCCCACCCCTTTTCCCTGATAAGGAAAAAGGAGAGAAAGGAAAAAAAAAAGGCGTAGGGAAAACGAGAAGGAGGTAAATCTACTCAAAAATAATCTGGAGTCGGTTTGGAAGTAGAAGTAAATTTTTTAACTCTATATATATAACAGTAACAGGGAGGATTTACAAGGGTAGGGAATAAGGATGAATAGGAAAATATACAAAACCAAATTTGGATGGCCTTATATCTGCTTTGATGTATGTGGATTTCAGTCCTTTAGAGAAGCATGGATGGGATGCGGCAGGGAGGGGACCAAGCCTGACCATATGGCAGAACCAGGAGGCTAGCAGCGAGGCAGGAGCAAAAGAGCAATTGGCCTCAGTGTCTTCCTTTTTATAGGCTTGCTGGACAGGAAGGGGGAGTGGAATAGACCACCTTTGACCTGGGGGACCCCTCCTCCTGGGAGGGGGAAACCAAGTCCCTCTAGTTTCACCTGGATCAGGTTTTTTTGCCCCCTGGGGAAGCAGGGCTCTCGCAGCCCTCCCCCAGGATGGGTGTAACCCAGCACTCTGGTCAACATGAAAAGGCAATTATAGTAACCAAGATTTAAGTGGACCAACATTTCTAAATGATGGTATAGTTGAAATGAGCTGGCCCAGCACCGTGTCAAGCTGAGTCTGAAAACTGACCAATGTAGGGGAATCCACTGCTTCCTTGGGAGATAATTCCAATGTCCAACTCTTCTCATGGGGAAACATTTTCTTCTGGAGTCCATTTGGAATCTCCCCAGCAGTAACTTGTTCTCATAATCCCTTGTCTTTCCCTGGAACTCCTTGTAAAATGGGACCCTCCATCCCCCTGGTAGCCACCCTTTATATACTGGTGTGTGGTAATAAGGTCTTCCATTTGCCCGTATAATTTGGTTTAGTAAGGAGTAAGCAAAGAGTAAGAAAGAACACAGTATTTGCCTTCCTGGCTGCCTGGGGTGCCCCTGACTTGATTTCTTCATTTATATTTAACCTCTGCCTGCAGTGATTCCCTCTGAGCTTTGTCGGTCTGCCCTTCTTCTGAGTTTTCCCACTACATTACTTTCAGTTCCACTGCTTTGAAGGTTCCAGCTGCTTTCATAGACTTATAGAATGGTTTAGGTTGGAAGGGACCTTAAAGATCATCTAGTCCCAACCCTCCTGCCATGGGCGGGGGCACCTGTCACTAGCCCAGCTTGCTCAAGGCCTCATTCAGCCTGCCCTTGAACATCTCCAGGGAGAGGGCATCCACAACTTCCCAGGGCAACCTGTTCCACTGTCTCACCACCCACACTGGAATGAATTTCTTCCTAATCTCCAGTATAAATCTACCCTCAAATAGATTTCAAGTACCGGATGAACTAAATATCCTCTTTCCACAGGTTTCAATCTCCTTGCCATGTTTTTGAGGCTTTCACTGCCCCTTTAGGACCGAAGTTTGGGAGGTGCTTTTTGTTTCTAGCCCATTTGGCTCTTTTATAGCTCCTTTAACAGCCAATAGAGAGAACTCTTCTTTTGTAAGGATCAGGGTTATGTCTTTTAGATATCTCAGGAAGCTCAAGGAAGAGATGTTTTGACTGTAGTGTGACATTTTCTCTCTGATGTGAAGGGAGAATGACATGTGTTTGATGGCAATGCAGTCTAGGAGGCAACGTCATACAGCATTAAGTTTGTAACTAGTGATTAACTGACCAAACTGCTTATTTCTTTGACAGAATGCAATGATCCTCATGAACGTCTACTGCAATAAGATCATGAAGCCTATCGATGGCTCCTGCTGCCAGCCTCAGCCTCCTCTCACTCTGATACAGAAGTTGGCTTTCTGTTTCTTCACTTTGTCCATTATTGGATATTTAATCATCAGCTTAATTCATCGGAATAATTATCGGAAGAACAAATCCTGCACTGATTTGGAAAGCGGAGAGGAGAAGAAACCTGCTGTCAACACTCCTAATGTTTCTACTTTAGAGATGCTCTTGCACTCCTTCTGCAAACTTGGTCTAATCATGACCTATTTTTATCTATGTGACAGAGCAAATCTTTTCATGAAGGAAAATAAATTTTATACGCATTCATCTTTCTTCATACCCATCGTCTATATCTTGGTTCTGGGGGTATTCTATACCGACAATACCAAAGAGGTAATTAATGATCTTGTTGGCATCTGGCTTACAATGTTATCTCCTAGTTTAGAAACATAGTGTTGTTTAGGTTGGAAAAAACCTTTCAGATCACTGAGTCTACCTGCCTTTAACTCTACCAACTCTTGTGCTAAACTGCTAAACCGTGTCCCTCAGCAGCACATCTCTGCCTCTTTGAAACACCACCTCCAGGGATGGGCATTCAACCATCTACCTCCCTGGGCAGCCTGTTCCAGGCTTTTAAAACCCTTTCAGTGCAGAAGTTTCTTCCAAACCTCCTCTAGTAGAACTTAAGGCCATTGCTTCTTGTCCTGTCACTTGTTACTAGGGAGAAGAGAGCAACCCCACCTGTCTCCAACCTCCTTTCAGGGAGCTGTAAAGAGCAATGAGGTCTCCCCTCAGCCTACTAAACTACCCAAGTTCCCTCAGTGCTCCTCAAAAGTTTGAGTGCAAATAACTAACTGCTATAGAAATTTAGATTATTTTTTTTTTTTTTTTAAGTCAGTGTACCTAACCTGGAAAAAAGGCACTGAGTGTTTGCATGGAATTAGATGCTTTTTTGAAAGCATGTGAATATTGAGTACTTCCAGCCATTGTCACTCAGTCATGTTGGAAGTGAGTGTAACTTGGGTGCAAGAGAGCTTAGAACACATTAAAATCTCAGACTTGTGTCTCCTAGACAGGCTTTTACAATTGAGACCTATTTACCTATAAAGTTGTTTACTGTTTTGAACTCTCTCCTCATTTTGTAGACATGTCTTGTACTTTTTTGGAATAGCAAAACTCTTGTTTTGTTTTGCATTAGACTAAAGTGTTAAATAGAGAACAGACTGATGAATGGAAGGGCTGGATGCAGCTTGTTATTTTGATTTATCATATCTCTGGAGCAAGCACTGTAAGTCACTTTAATGTTTTCTATTTTAAGTGGGAATGCACTGCAATGAAAGAGAGTGCAAATGTGTATTAGGATTGAAGAGAGTTAATAACTGCTCTTTCTGTAGTTTAAAAATTATATTAGCAGGATGCATTTTTCTTTCCAAGTGTAGATTTCATTGCTAAGAGCAGTTTCTGCCTTACTTAACCTGTGAGAAAATAGACCGCTTACCTCCATGTAGAATATTAGGTTAATTTATTTTTAAGTGCTAGCAACCTTTCTTTTTAATGTTCTGAGCTTGAAACTGCTGAACATAAACTTTCAAAGAGCCCTTCCTAGATGCTAATAGAATATGGAAAGTGTAGAGCAATAAATATAACAAATTAATTTTAACATCAGAGATACTAGGGCACCAAAAGAGCTTAGTAAGAAAGAGGGAAATGTACCATAATGTTTCCTTTCTAAGTTAAACTTGAATTACTGTGGTGCAGAAAAAAGGCATAAAATGGGGAGGGGGCGGCAATTAAAGTCAAAAGCATTTCCATGGCAATTTGTAAAAAGTACTTTATTTTTCTCAACAGTTTTTGCCTGTCTACATGCACATTCGAGTTCTGGTTGCTGCGTATCTGTTCCAAACAGGTTATGGGCACTTCTCCTATTTTTGGCTCAAAGGGGACTTTGGTGTGTACAGAGTGTGTCAGGTAAGAATATCTACTTACTGTTTTAACAAAGACATGTTTTTTTATCACATAAAAAACCCCTCTCTAATAGATCCCTACTGCCTCAGCAATGTGATACCAGATTGCTTAGCCAAGGTTTGCAGTGCAAGGTGGCTGGTGTTTGACTGTGTTACCTGATTAGTTGGTGGTGTGTGTCTAATACAAACATGCAGCATATAAATGTTCCTTACAATGGCAGAAATGTCACTGTCTAGCAAGGCAAATACCTGAAATATGAAATATTTCAAATAGGAGTAGTTCATATCAAATATGAAGTTCAATAAGGACAAGTGAAGAGTCCTGCATCTGGGGAGCAGTAACATCGTGCACCACTACAGATTAGGTGAGGGTGCTTATGGTGAGGGTGCTTATGGTGAGGATGCTAGAGGACTGGAGCAGGCTGCCCAAAGAGGTTGTGGAGTTGTCTTCTCTGGAGACTTTCAGAACCCACCTGTATGCATTCCCCATGCAGCCTGTCCTAGGTGATGATCTCTAGAGGTCCCTTCCAGCGTCTGCCATTCTGTGATTTCACAATGTACAGCAGTGGGATTTTCATTGCAGTAGCAATTTCCAGTATATAGCAGTAATTAAGTAAAGATCCAAGCAAGTCTTCAAAGACAGTGTGTTGGTGCCTGCATTCGTTAATGCAGAAAAGGAATTTTCACACTAAAGAACATAACTAGTTTTATGGGTTCCCTCCCAGGTTTTGCAATGTGTGATGTAGCAGTTAAAAACTTTTTTTTTTTTTTTTTTTTTTTTTTTTTTTTTTTGTTGCTATTAAGTGCTGTATTGTCAGGTCACTCAGGTCTTCATGCTCAGTAAACAAATTTTTACCCAGGTAAAAAATTCTTCCCAGTGAGGGTGGTGAGACACTGGAATAAGTTGCCCAGGGAGAGTCTGGATGTCCTCCCCCTAGAGATGTTCAAGACCGTGTTGGACAAAGCCTTGAGCAACCTGGTCTAAGTTGTTTAGAAGGTGTCCCTGCCCGTGGCAGGGGGCTTGGAATTTGATGATCTCCAAGATTGCTTCCAACCCAAACCATTCTGTGATTCTGTGTCTGCAGCCTAACTGCAGCACTTGTGATACGTTTATGACCTTAGCTTTACCTGAGCCTGCCCAGGTAGATGTGGGAGTAAGAGAGAGGCATTAACAGCATCCAGTAACTGGACTACTTGCCCCAGCCTGGGAAATAATGGTCAGCTCTGTTTGACTATTTTCATGGCTGTCTCTACCCAAGACAGGCCCAGTACTACACAAGCAGCCTGCAGTCATACCTTGCTGCTTTGATTTTCCCCCAAGGTACTTAGCAGTGTTTCAACGAATATAATGAGCATGTGCCACATAAAATAGAAACATATCAGCCATGTCTCTCAGCTTTGCCTCCCCTCTGTCTTCTCTCCTCTTGTTGCCCTTCAGGTCCTGTTTCGTCTCAATTTCTTGGTTGTGGTTCTGTGCATCGTGATGGACCGACCTTACCAGTTCTACTACTTTGTGCCATTGGTCACTGTCTGGTTTATGATCATTTATGCCACATTAGCTATATGGCCTCAGATAGTCCAGAAGAAAGCAAATGGTAAGAGTGATGTAATTTTTTCTTTCTGCTCTAAACCATTTCCATGTCCTTGGAAATGGTGGCGTTGGTGCATTTCAGTGTCTTTGTAACACAGTCACAATGATGTCACACAGCTGTGGACAGAAATGCAGCTTGTCATGGGTACATTCTGGGTCAGGTGGAAAATGTAACAGCTGATAATTAAGCTCTGGCCTGAGCACAGCCCTGTTAGAATGTTTCTGTGCAGAGTGTTTGGGAAAGCAGAGTCTTTAAAATAATTTTTCTGATTAAACACCCACATTCTTTTCCTTCTCACTTGAATCTTAATATAGGATTCATAGGTTGTTAATTGCTGTGAGTGTTTAATTTAATTGCTTAAAGCAAAACTGGTTCCGTCAGTGTAGGTGGTAATAAAATATAGCTGGTGATATTTGACCATGTATTTATGAGTGTATCTGTTACAAAGCATAGCTGCACTAAATAATTGGCAATTATTATTTCATGTGCCCTGGGGTTTGCTATTGAAAAATTGATGACTGAATGATGATTAATTTATTTCTACCTCAGGGAACTGCCTGTGGCACTTTGGGTTACTGCTGAAGCTGATTTGCTTGCTGACATGTATATATTTTCTGTCATATTCTCAGGTTTGTACATTTTGACTATTTTATCCTTAATGCCCTAGGAGGGTATTACCTATCTCTGCTTTTTAATGTGCTGATAACGTTTACATTTGCTCCTGCATCATAAATACAGAAAAAAAGCTGGAAAATGGAACCTTTAACTTTGCATATTTAAATTGGTGTGGATGCTGGGAAAAAAATTCAACATGATTTTGTGTCTTACTCATGTTTTTTTCTAGCACTTTTAGGTCTTTTCTGCATTTTACTACAAATAAAATAAATACAAAGGTCTGTGTTTTGGTTTGGGGTAAGGATTTTTTGTTGTGTGCTTAAAGGCTAATGCAAACCTCGTCAAGCTCAACAAAGCCAAGTGCAAGGTCCTGCAGCAGGGTCAGGACAATTGCAAGCACAAATCCAGGGTGGGCAGAGAATGGATAGAGAGCAGTGCTGAGGACAGGGACTTGGGGGTGTCAGGTGCTTGCAGCTCAGAAACCAACCCTGTGTTGGGATGCATCCAAAGCATCATGGGCAACAGGGGCAGGGAGGGTGTTCTGCCCTTCTGCTCTGCTGAGAGCCTTCTTGGAGTCCTGTGTCCAGCTCTGGAACTCCCAACACAAAAAGGACATGGAACTGAGGAGGCCACAAAAATGATCAGAGGGGCTGGAGAACCTTTGCTATGGGGACAGGCTGAGGGAGTTGGGGTTGTTCAGATTGGAGAAGCCTCCAGGGGGACATTAGAGCAGCCTTACAGTATTTGAAGAGGGCATCCAGTAGAGCTGGAGAGGGACTTTTGACAAAGGCATGGAGTGACAGCACAAGAGGTAATAGCTTCAAGCCGTTAGATTGCTTGAACTGATGAGACAGACTGAGATGGACCACTAGGAGAAAAGTCCTCCCCATGAGGGTGATGAGGCACTAGAGCAGGTTGCCCAGCAAAGGCTCCATCCCAATGGAGACATACAAGGTCAGGCATGATGGGGCTCTGAGCAACCTGACCTAGTTAGGGATGTCCCTGGTTACTGCAGGGTGGTTTGGCTAGATGATCTTTAAAGGTCCCTTCCAACCCGTTGCATTCTGCGAGTCTGTGATTTTAAACAGCATCTGGTGATAACATAAGGTGATATATCTGAAGATCTGTCTCTGAGAGACTTGGTGTTGGCTTTGACCTGTCAGAACCTGGTTCTCATGCTAAATTAGTTCCTTACTACATGCCGTAAATCTAGCTGACAGAAATAAGGGTAGAGTTTTTCACTCTAGGGCTGTGCAGGGAGGAGTTTTAAGCCTTCACTGGTTTCAAGTCCATTGAACTGTAGCCTTCTGTGGAGTGTGCATTTGTTATACACATTGGTGGATCTGTCCCTTGAAGCTTGCAGTGCCAAATGGAAAGTGTGGGGAAAAAACCTGAAACCCTCTCCCATCTGAAGTCTCTTTGGTGGGTATTTAGCTTTTGTGAGTGGGAGTGCCATCTGAGGCGGCCTCTTGTTTTGGTAATGCTGGTGGCCATGTGATAATGTTAAAAGACAGCATATTGATATAAATTTAGTAAATGTGGATGACATCATGTGAAGGTTTTTGCTGTGTTTCCTTTTTTTACAGGGTGTGTTTGAGAAGATATTTTCTTTTTGGCCACTGTCCAAGTGTTTTGAGCTGAATGGGAATGTCTATGAGTGGTGGTTCAGGTGGAAGTTGGATCGCTATGTATGTACCATTTGCATCCATTTATACTGGGATTTTAAGTGGATTTTTTAATGCAGAGGGAGGGAGAGTTGTTTTCCCTCCAGACAAAGCAGGGGTTTGTCCCACTGGATTGTTTCTTCTGCAAATGTCTGCCGAAGCATTGCTTAAAAGGTGGACACTGATTTATTTGTTGTTGACTTCTTTGTTTGCTGCTAGAGGAATGCTGGAGGACCTTCCATGAGGGTGTCTAGCAATAGGACAAGGCGGGCAGGTTGGAAGCTGCGGGAGAGTAGGTTTAGACTGGATCTTAGGAAGAAGTTCTTCAGTATGAGAGTGGTGAGACTCTGAAATAGGCTGCCCAGGGAGGTTGTGGCTGTGATCTCCTTGTGGGTGTTGAAGGCCAGGTTGGATGAGACCTTGAGGAACCAAGTCTAGTTGAGAGGCTTCCCTGCCCATAGCAGAGAGGTTGGAGTAGATGATCTCTGAGGTCCCTTCCAACCTAAGGCATTCTATGATTCTGTGACCTAGATTTGTCTTTTCTCAAAAATTTGACCACCAGATTTTAACACATGTAGCACTTCAGGCTACTGAAATACAAAGCAAAGCACTGTGATGGCTTTCTTAATAATAGATTGTGAAATTTCTATCAATGAAATCTTTATTTCTTTTAAGATAACTTTTAAAACACTCCTAAAACCAGAGGCCTGATGCCCTGACCAGGCTTTTGTTGCACATGTTTTTAAATGGTTTCCCAGTGAGAAAGGTTCTTACACTCTAGGAAAGAGAACAGGGAGAGACCAGTCTTTTTTGTAAGATAAGTGGAGTTTCTAGGGTGGGAGCATTTATCTGCTAACCTTATCCTTAAGAGGGTGACTTGCATGCTTCTCCCTCAGCTGCGATTTGCAGAGCACACAGCTGACACATCCTGGGCTGCTCCTACACGCTGTGGGACTGTGTAATCTGTGATGCTGATAGAGAGGAAGTCCCAAAACAAATGCAGAAGACAAGCACCACGTGGGCCTGAAGCAGCATGGTGTTGATAGCTAATGAGAAGTTGGCAGAAGATCACAGAACACTCTGTTGAAGAACTGTCTGTGAGAGAGGGAAGCACTTGTAGTGCTTCTTGAATGTTTTCACCTGCCAACTTGGGAGTAGGCCAGAGAACTCATGTGGTGGTTTTCTTTGTTTGTTTGTTGTTTTTTTTCCCCCCAGAGAAAGCCCTTTTCAATGCTGCCATAGATTGCAGAAGGGATAGGAGGTACTTGAAAGCTTCTTGAAATGTCATTGTTGTGTCTTTAATGCTCTGTGAAGTATTAGTAAGAGAATTCAACTTAAAAAGTAAAAATAAACTAAAAACTGCAGTTTATGACAACGTGGAATAGAGCGCTAGTTCTGGGTGCTTCAGTAAATCTGGGAAAGGACCTGTTGACACTGAAGCTTTGGTATGACAAATAGTTTCTCCTGTTTCATTTCTGTTAAGAGCATGAGCTCTAAAGTACCTGTAACAGCTCTGAAACATTCATTGCCTTCTGTTTGTCTTTTACAGGTGGTTTTTTATGGGATGCTGTTTGCTTTTATTTATCTGGCATTGCAGAAACATCAGATGATATCAGAAGGGAAGGGAGATCCTCTTTTCTCTAACAGAGTTTCAAATATTGTATTATTTATTTCAGTTGTATCCTTTCTGGTAAGTACTTTGTATAACCAGGTTTGTAAATCTCTAAAGAATAAGTTTTCTGAAGTTCTTGTCCCAAAAATATGTTGATTCTAAAAATGAACTCTTGATCTGGAGATATTTCAGCTGTGGTTTTGTGCACAGCCAAATCTATCTACTCTTTTCAGTCAACTGGAGGTGAAACCGTCTTTCATGTAGGTCCATTTCAGATGGCACAAGAAGATTGGGTCATAAAAACAATATGCTGGATACTGCAGCTCTTTTCTCCACTCCTGATTGCCTATTTGTGATGAAAAAATGGTCAGCAGTATGTCTGTATCTGAGGGTGTGAGTAAATATGCTACCAGTGGCAAAGAAGAATTTCAGAGAAACCCAAAACTAAGCACAATGTTTTTTTCTGTGGACCAGCTAGTGCTGAAGCACTTCAAAATAGCTCACCTCATGTTTTGTTATTAAGTGGTACATCAAATTGCTATACAGACTGATTTTCCTGTCTTTCAGACTTACTCTATTTGGGCTAGTAGCTGTAAAAACAAGACAGAGTGCAATGAACTACATCCTTCTGTTTCTGTGGTGCAGGTAATTATGATAGAGTCCTTTTCCTTACAGTGACAGAATCTGGTTTGGGCTTTTAATATAACTTCTTTATGTCTATTTTTGCTTTGGTGTATGGGTGGTCAGTTATTACACTTGTCTGACAGTGAAAGAGGGTTTACCCACTCCTTGTTGTGCACTGTAATTGCACACTGGGGTTATGCTTTTGATGAATCATGATGTCCGTAGTGCAGGTTTTACTTGCACTGTTCTATGTCCACATTTTGGTTAATTGCATAGCAGTGGAAAAGACAAAAAGCTGTAAGGAAGCATGAGTCTTTTGGAGGTGGAATAGAATGGCTTGGGCTGCAAGGGACCCTCAAGACCATCTTGTTCCAACCACCCCTGCTATGGGGGGCATGTAAGGTAAAATAAAAAGGAAATGTTTCTTGCTGGAGTTTCAGATAGTTCCTCAAGAACATAGACCAGTGAATAGTTTAGGCTGGAAGGGACCTTAAAGATACTAGTTACAACCCTCCTCCTGCTAGCCCAGCTTGCTCAAGGACCTCAGCCAACCTACCTTTGAACACTGCCAGGCTTGGAGCCTCCACAATTTCTCTGGGCAACCTGTTCCAGTGCCTCACCACCCTCATGGGGAGGAATTGCTTAGAGCCTTAGGAAGCAGTTCTTCTCTGTGAGGGTGGTCTGCTCTTCAAATTAGTACCTATGGCCTATAGAAGCTTTAAAATAGAAATATCTTCTGTGATGGTGTCCTAATCTCAATCTAGCTTCTGCCAGTTTGTAGGACATACAGTTTTTCAGTTTGTGTTAGTGAAGAAAGCAACATGTGGGACCTTGTAGGCACTTTTGGACAGAGGAGAAGTAGGCCACAGGAGCATGTGTGTAGTTTTCTTAAATTTAGATGTTCTCTGTATCTCCAGCCTCATTATACCCCAGGTGTCTGATTCTCTTCCCTTTCTGTTTTCTTGGTCAAAAGTTTGTCCAGCTCTCATTTTTGTTTTGGGTTTTATTAGACTTTTCATTTTTTGTTTGGTATTTATTAGATTTTAATGAAAATCTTAATGCATTATGAGATTCAATGAAGACAGTGAGAGTCACTTTGGTTTTTTTATGTTCTTTTACAAAAGATTTTAGCTTTTGTCCTCATCAGGAACATTCCTGGCTATGTCCGGTCCGTCTACAGCTCCTTCTTTGCCTGGTTTGGCAAAATCTCTTTAGAGGTAAGTAGAGTCATAGAATCATTGAATAGTTTGGGCTGGAAGTGACCTCCAAAGGTCATCTAGTCCATCCCCCACTGCAGTCAGCAGGGACATCATCCACTAGGGCAGCTTGCTCAGAGCCTTATCAGCCTGACCTTGAGTATCTCCAGGGATGGGGCCTCGACTACCTCTGTTGGCAACCTGTTGCAGTGTTCCAGCACCCTCGTGATGCAGAACTTGTTCTCTCATCCAGCCTAAATCTCCTCTGCTCTCATTTCAAACCACTGCCCCTCATCCTGTCACTGCAGATCTTTGCAAACAGTCCCCCTGCAGCCTTCCTGTAGCCCTTTCAGGCACTGGCAGGCTGCTATTAGGCATCCCCAGAGCCTTCTATTCTCCAGGCTGAACAACCCCAGCTCCCTCAGTCGGTCCTTGTAGCAGAGGTGCTTCAGCCCCCTGATCACTTTCATGGCCCTCCTCTGGACCTGCCCCATTAGGTCTATGTTCTTCCTGTGTTGAGGCCTCCAGAGCTGGATGCAGTATTGCAGGTGAGGTCTCACCAGAGCAGAGCTTCTCTCCACACTAAACTACCCCAGTTTCCTAACCAGGCCTGTTCTCCAGATTCTTCATCAGCTTTGTTGCCCTGAATGGTAGGCTTTTATGTAAGTAAAAAGCTTTATATCTAACTATTATTAAAGACAGTCTTTATTTTATTTCTTGTAGCTTTTCATTTGCCAATATCACATTTGGCTGGCAGCAGACACAAAGGGGATCTTGGTGCTCATTCCTGGATATCCAATGTTCAATGTTCTCGTCAGCACTTTCATCTTTGTGTGTGTGGCACATGAAATCTCTCAGATCACAAATGACCTAGCACAGATCCTGGTTCCTAAGGATAACTCCACTCTGCTGAAAAGGTTGCTGTGCATAGCTGGATTTTTTTCTGGACTGCTTCTCTTCTCAGCAATGCAAGATCAGTCAAGGCATTGACTTGGAAAGTTCTTGGCAACTTCCTTCAGGTTTACATTGCATCTGCCTGAACAAAAGTTCTGCACCAGAGGTGCAAAGAGACATTTAAATTAAGGGTGTGGAAAATGTATATAGTGCACACGGACATCCTTTGTGTGGAAATAGCCTTCTCAAGTAGTCTGAGAAAGAAGAATGCACTGTACAGAGCTGCATGTGGAGATGAGTCTTTTCTACTGGATAGATGTTTCTGTTTACATGGCATGAGGCGGTGAACAAGTTCAGTGACACCGTGGAGCCAGCTTCACCTGGGCTCAGCCACCTGAAGAATGGCTGTTACTAAAAGGAATCATGCTCAGCAAGGAACAAACCAGAGCAAACTTGTGATCCTTTCTTAGTGGTCACCTTTAGCTGATGTGAAACACAAATTTACTGGGAAACCAGGGCATTCTTCTGAACAAAATGGTGATTTGGGGGGTTTTGGTTAGAAATGAGTATATTGGGTGGAGATAGTAAATGTTATATGAAACCCTTTATACCTGGAGACAAAAAGTCATCACCAGGTTCAGTGATTGAAGATTACGTACAAGTTTACATAATATTTTCGGGTGTTTTTTAGACACTTAAGATATTATATGGTGAATTCTGAGCTGATTTGTTTTGGTTTTTTTTATTTTTCCCCCTAAAAACTCCTTGCTTTTCCTAAATCTTCCACTAATTCATGTAACTATGTGTAGTTCTCTGCACACAGAACAAATAGATGAATGCTTTCCAGAGACTCATTTTGAGATGGAGAATTTCTGGAAGACCTCCAACCTTTTCCAGTCAGATGAAATCCCATCATCTCCAGCTCCATCAGATCTTAAGGAGATGGGAGAATGGGGGAAAGGGCGATCTTCAAACCTCTCGCTGAGTTTGTAGGTGACTTTGAACTGGGTCTCATTAGGGAACTGGTGCCAATCTCTCTGCTGTAATCATACTTTCATTTGAAAGGCTGCAAGTCAATCTGTTGAAACCAGGAAGAGGGACTCAGTGGTCATCCTGTTGCACACAGATGGCTGGGTCTCAGAACTATCAAAGAAATGAGATTGGACTGCTTGGGGGACTCTTTTTTTTTGCTCCTTTTGTTAATCAGTCTCAATCTTTTAGCTCTTCCTTTTAGCACAAAAAGTAAAGAAATAGCCCTTCAGGCTGGCAATGAGAAGCTCTAATTTACTTAATGAAGTTATGGTCATTTCTTTGCTGTTCGTGCTTTAGCTTCAGGTGGGTTTGACCTCAAGTTTTGTTTTTTTTTTCACTGTATTCTTCTCATGATTACCTGTTAGCAGCCAAAACCCATGAGCACAGTGTTGTTTTCCAAGCATATTTGCAACTATCTGTGATTAGAAACAATAGGAATCTTAATTTGTAGCCTGTGTACTGTCATGTACATGGTTTTGATCTTAGCCCAGGCAACATGTTGAATTCAAACTTGCAGCCACCAAGGAGTGCAAAAACAAATGTGAGAAGAATGGAATGGCTTCAGTTTGTTTTATTTTGGTTTGTTTTTTTCAGTGGAGAAGAGTTTCTTTTAAAGAATGGCCAGTCTTTCGTGTCAAAAAAGAAAGAAATACTTTCCTTCCCCCAAATTCAGCAGTGAATGATTAGGTCTGCCAGGGCTTTTGGAGCTGTTGGAAAGATAACTCACTCAGCTGTTTGTTCTTTAGATGCATTGCTTCCAATCTCTGGAATGACTGAAAGGAAATGGTGTAGGTGACCACTGTGGTTGAGGACAGGATGCAAAACCTTCATCTATGCCAGTATTAGGAGCAATGGGGAACTGTGAGTCTTGAGGGGTAACTTTTTTTGTTGTTCTTCACAATTTTAAGTATTGTAGATATAATTTTATTTATCTGTTGTACAGACTTGGTTAAAAGATTTTATTTTTCATGGTTGAAATAATGCACTTGTTTACTATTACTGTATGTGGGATAAATGTATTTTCTTTTCAGGTTGTGTAAAAAGATGAAATAATTTAAACATTAAATAAACGTGCTGTGGATGCTTATTTTTGTAATGGGAGTAAGTAAAAACTCACTGCTTGACACCAGCTGAGCTACAGTTCACTGTTGTGCCTTCCTTCAATGACAGATCAGTAACTGCAGCTTTTCCAAGGTAGATAATTCTGAATACTATTACTTCAAATAAAGGGCAAATAGTCACTTGTATCACAAATTATTTCAGATGCAATGCAGAAGGAGATTGTTCTGCAGTAGATGCACTGTCCCAGGTCTGAAATTACAGCTGCAGTAGCCAGAGTCACCCTTGGAGCTTGGGGACTTCAGTAGAACCCCCCACCAAGGGCTCAAATACTTCCCCTCCCTGGGTTACAAGCTGTAAAGACTGCAGCAGGGCTCTGGGTGAAAGCAGAGGAACTGAGTTTTGCTTTTCTTCAGTCTGGAGTAGCAAGAAACCTATCTTTGAGATTTGTGTGAGTGATTTAGCTTTTAATTGAGCCACCTAAGTCCCACACTAAATAGAAGGGGCTCATTAAACAAAGGATTCTGAGTGACAGTTGCTGTGCCCAGAGCTACTTGGATAACAGAGAAGGCAACACCTAATGTGGTACAAATACTTCAAATACTCCATCCTAGGGCATCTCACCCAGTCAAACCAACCCTGCACAATCAGCTCCACTTCAGCTCTTGGCCACATTGAGTTTGTGGACTCATTCTCCAGTATCACCATCCATAAACATTAACAGCTGTAACAAAAGGTTCAGGCATTAAGTGAAATAACCAGGCAGTGACATCACCACTTCAGGTGTTGCTGTTTATTAGATGTTACATTTCAGGTATTTACAAAGTCAGTTGGAGTGCTTTTGAGTTCAAGTGGTTGCAACTGTCTCAGAATACATCAGTTCACAGTGCCATTAAAAGGGGTTGTGAATTTACTGGGTATGACTATCAGCACTTCAGTAATAATTCTGTAGCCATTAAGTGTCTTTAGCCAGCTTTATAAACCTTTGCTTTCAGAGTAATGGTTTTAATAAGTAAAAATAAATCATCTGTTACTAAATATACCTCAAGTAGATGAAACTTTCAACCATAAAACACTTTGGGTATGCTTAATACCCAAGTCACCTACATCATCAGCTTTTCAAGGTTAAGTGGAGCAGCTGCTGATACAAACTGATTCTTTTTCTGTAAGTAAAGAACACTTTAAGGAATCTCCTTAAATCTGTTGGCACTGGTGAATATTAACACAGATTAAGATGAGAGCAGCTCCACTGGTAGTTGATTGTCACATCAGAGCCTCTTAGGATCCAAAACAAATGTTATTTACAAAGGCCAGTCTTAAGCTGCAGCAGAAATCAGTAATTTAAAATCCATTCCATTCATTTCTGTTCCAAAGCACACTGACAGCTCCTACAGCTGAAAACAGAGAAACTAAGAAAAATTAGGAGAAACCAAATGGAGATTGTACTCTGATTACCACCCAAGATGCTGGACAAAAGGAGAGGTCTCACAGGAGGCTGGCTGAGTGCTGAAAGCTCTTACCTGGTACCATTTGGATGAGGTAGGTGTTACGAGCGCTGCTTTAAAAGGGAGTAGGAATGGTTCTTTATTCCAGCTGTCTCAGGCACGTCAATTTAGCTTGAGCTACTTCTCATAATATAAGCAATCACTGGTATGATTCCCATAGCTAGATTACAGAATTATGGAATGGTTTGGGTTGGAGTGACCTCAAAGGTCATCTACTTCCAGCCATCCCATGGGCAGGGACACCTCCTGCTAGACCAGCTTGCTGAAGGCCCCATCCAGCCTGCCTCTGAAAGGTGCCTTGCTTGGAAGCCTCCACAACTTCTCTGGGCAACCTATTCCAGTGCCTCACCACCCTCACAGGGGAGAATTTCCTCCTAATGTCCCATCTTAATCCAGCTTCTTCCAGTTTGAAGCCATCACCCCTCAGCCTGACACACACCATACCTTTCTGGAAAGGCCCTTTAACATAAATAAAATTTGATATTTTGAAAGAAGTGGGGGAGGAGGGGAGGGAAAGAAAAAGCCATGACTACTTTGGTCTTTTTACAAACTCTACTACTATTACTTTACAGTTTCCTTTTAGCCTCAAAGTCCTAAATTATCCAAATTTCTCTTAGCAGAGACCTCAGAGAGCTCAGCTAAGGAAACACAGGCAGCATTTAGCAATGTTAAAGCACAGCTTTCTGCTTACAATGCAATGTCCTGAAGAACAACATGCAGCTTCTGAAAAACACTGCAGAAGAGAGCTAAAGCACAAGTGTCAGCTTCACACAGCAGAGTGCTTCAAGGTAAAACCTCAGTTCTTACTGATCTTAGTTAAAACCAGTTCTGTTGGGGTGAGCTGTTACAGCAGAGCCTGAACTATTGGAGGATTTAGAGAAACATCAGAAAAAGTAGTTTAAAGTTAGCCAAACCACATCAGGAAATACATTACCACCCTTTACTGAAAAAATAAGGAAATAATAAGGAAATAAACTCAGTTCCTTCTAACAAAGTTCCTATTATTAAGCTGTCAGCTGCCCAAATGCCTCTCAAAGCAGCCACCTCTCAAGACATATTTAATCAACTCCTTTTAAAGGTGCAAAAAAAAAAAAAATCCATGGTTTTTTGATAGCTAGTTCTCCCCCTACTCCTTTTGCTCCAAAGAGGACAATTAATGTGGAGGATTTAAAAAATAAAGTACATCAGGAATATCACAAACAAAGAGTTAAAAGTTGGTCCATGTACACAGAAATAAAATCTACCCTTGTTTACTTGCAGACATTAATTTCCACCTACAGTGTGGTTTGGAACAGTTTCTTCCAACACAATCAGAGGAATGAATGGACAGATTTTAAATATTTATTGCTTACAAGCTGGTGAAGGATCTGGTAAAGGAACAGAAATCCAACAGGAATAGTTTTAGGAGTTTGAAGGACCTGGTAGAGGAACAGAAATCTAATTTTCAGCAGGAATAGTTTTAGGGTTTTGAAGGATCTGGTAGTGGAACAGAAATCCAATTTTCAGCAGGAATAGTTTTAGAGTTTTGCTTCTTGCTTTGTGGTTTTTTCCCAAAGCTAACTTTGCTCATTTCATTTTGATACTCTCTACAAAATAAATGCTTACTGCATCTGGAATGCTGTTGCTGAGCCTCACCATATTGCACAAGTTTTCATGCTTACACCTTGCTGCCTTTCATCAGCACATACAAGGCAATTCTATCATCCCATTGTACAGTCTGAAATATAGTCATGGAATGGTTTGGGTTGGAAAGGACCTTAAAGGTCATCTAGTTCCAAACCCCAGCCATTGGCAGGGACACCTCCTACTAGACCAGCTTGCTCAAGGTCCCAGCCAACCTGCCTTTGACCACTTCCAGAGTTAAAATCCTTTGAACCTGGTTCTTCTTTTGAAGTGTTGATTTCTCTGTTTAAAACCTCCAGGAGAGATCACAAACCAGAATAAACTTTGCTGTTTATTAATACATGTATATGAAAGATTATTTTCTGAATGTACCAAATATAAAAAGTTATCAGTGTTTATAAATTGTCCAAAATGTCCCAAGTACAAAAGTACAGCAGCTCCATGAAGTGATTGCACTCTCTGGCACTGAAATCATCTCAATACTGTGGGCATGCAGAACAGACACCAGAAAAAATTCATGCACCAACCAACAAATGAGAAAACAAGACCATTTGCTGCCTTCTCTGATTACAAATTCATTGCTTCTGTTAGCTTTCTCTCCTCAGGAATACCATTTACCTGCAAGTAGAGAGAATTTGGTATCATCCAGCAGTGGCAGATGATGATCTGACACTGCTGAACTGCTAATGGGTAGCACAGCACAGGAACAGTTTTATTAGTCCTTTACCACAGCCACACTGGGGACACACAAGTACAGCTGGCACCAAAAGATAACAATACACATGAGAATGTTTTGCTTGCTGGCTTCTGGGGAGGCAGATATGGGAAGCAATGGTTTAGCCAGAAATTTACCTTTCTCTTTGGGATCTAACAGACTTTCTAGGGAGACAGGTTACAGGTTGCCCAGGGAGGTGGTGGAAGCCCCATCTCTGGAAGTTCTTAAGGACAGACTGGATGTGGCTCTGGGCAACCTGATCTAGTGGAGGGTGTCTCTGCAAACTGGATTGAGATGAGACCTTAGGAAGCAATTCTTCCCCGTAAGAGTGTTCTGCTCTTCAAATTACTAACTATGGTCTACAGAAGCTTTAAAATAGTACTATCTTATTATCATGGTGGTGACTGGTAGAAAGTTAATGATCCTGATTATGTTATTTGGAATCCTCTGCAGGATGGATGTCTAGTTCTAGAAATTTATTTGGCCTTCAGCATGTTAGTTCTATACATTGCTTAGGTGACCAGCTCAATAAAATTGGTTGCTGAGTCTGTAGTTTTGTTGCTAAAGAAAGGTAATAATGACAAAAAAAAAAAATAATAATCTGAGGAGCACCTAAATTTGGGGTTAAATAATAATTTCCTAAAATTCTAACCTTCTGACAACATGAGTCATAGATAGCCTTTAGGAGATAAACTGCAAGAGGCACCCCCATCATGTCATCATGAAAGCTCTTGCAGTGTCATCTGCTCTTCTGAGCTATGAAGGAAGGTGTCACTGCAAACTAAGAGAAGAGGAGGGAATGTTTTCTGTCACAAATAGGGTGATGGGTATCAAAGAGCCAAGTGTATTCTACCAAAATCAGAGGCTACAGGAGGACTTTTAAAATCTGGGTTTGTGGCAGCTCTTCAGTGTGACCTGGAAATGACAAACTCATGCTAGCTTCTACTTCATCCCTCTTTAAAGATTTCTCACAGTGCTACCTAGTGATTTTGCACTTTTTTTACTGTATGACAGACTGGAATCCTTGTAAGAGAACAGCCATAACAGAAGAGCTGAACTGGGTGATGTTTTGAGTGTTAAGAGCTGTGCTAAATGTCAACCCAAACCAGTGCTGGAGGCTTTGATTGCCATTTCCAGCAGAGGTCCAATAGAGCACACAAACAGCAAAGCCAGCAGAACTGCAGTCTGGGGGGTTTAGAAATGTTTTTAATTTCCAGATAACAAAATAAAAACAGATGGGCAGAAGCATCTATCATATACTTGCCTCAAATCTTTGAAATGTTGTCATACGAAATTCTCCTTTAATCCCCGAAAGCAGTAATGAAGAAGAAGGATTTGGAATGAAAAGAGTTGCTTCTGTAACTCCTGACTTAAGCTTTCCTGCTGGAGCTGTGTTCCTCATAGTATGTTCACTCTATGTCTCGATCTGTGGCTAGTTTTGCATCAACACCTCTTTGGATACTCAAATTATACTTTGGCCTCTGCATTTGCCTTCTCACTTGCCTGTGGCTGCAGCTTTTTCTCACACCTGACACTTAACTAGAGAGAATCACAGAATGGCTTAGGTTGGAACAGACCTTAGAGATCATCTACTCCAACGTGCCTGCCATGGGCAGTGACACCTCTCAACTAGACTTGGTTGCTCAAGGCCTCATCCAACCTGGCCTTGAACACCTCCAGGGAGGACACATCCACAATCTCTCTGGGCAATCCGGATTCTCACCAGTCTTGTACTGAAGAACTTCTTTCTAAGGTCCAGTCTAAACCTACTCTCCCTCAGCTTAAAACCATTCCCCCTTGTCCTATTGCTGGACACCCTTATGAAAAGTCCTCCAACCTTCCTGCAGGATCCCTTCAGGCATTGGAAGGCAGCTATAATGGCTTCAGTCACTGCAACAGGATTAGGGAAAATGAGCTAAAAGTGATGACTAAGGCATGGAAAACCTGCAGCATGGGGATGTGCCTCACCCCAGGTTCCCCAATATCAACTCTGCATGCTTAGTAACAGCAGTAGAGAGCTCCTTCTTCAGAGCTTAGCTAGCATTGCTGGGAGTGAGAAAGTTTTGGAGACTCTGAAGAGTTCAACCACAGTGGGGAATCTGGCTGTAGCTTCTTGTTGTCATAGAAAATTCTTTCTAGAAGGCTGTTTCTAACTTAGCTTAGAATCCAGCGCCTTACGCTGAGTCCTAATGCAGCATTTATCCTACTGGTTCAATCAATCTGAGCCCCAAATGTCCACTGATGTACAAAAATCTGGAGTGACGATGCTGTAAGACTTCACTACACTGGCAATTGGTTTCTACTGCCCACAGCCTGTTTGTGTTTTCACTACTGATTGCTCCACACTGGTCACTTCACAGCTACAATGTTTTCTCCGTACTGACCTGCACTCTGCTGCTGTGGAATCTGGGTCTGATGTGGCAGGTTCCTACAAAGAACAATTTAATATCTTGAATTAGAAGAGTCTGAATACCAAGTAACTCTTCTTTTTTTCTTATGAAGCATTAATCCATTTCCATCATGCAAAGACAGTTGTCCAAAGATCAGCCAGGTTAATGAAAGAAAGGAAAATATTGCTAAGGGGTAGCTCCTGTTACTTCAGTTCTCAGCTATGATCAAAGCTCACTTGGTGAGAGACCAGAGGAGTCATGGCAGGTTTTTGATGTTATGCAAAGTTTGGTTTCCATAAGTGGTAAACACAGAAAATGTGACAGTATTTGCAGCTTCATTATTGACTATGGAACGATGAAAGGCCAGCTAGTTTTACACGCAGGACCAGTACACTCACCAAGGCAAAGTTACATTTTTGTGTCCCGTTTAAGTGTCTATTTCAATAGCCCCTAGCTAGTGAGGTCGTTTGTACACAAAAGAAGGGGATACATACCCTGTGTACAACTTGGGAAAGCTTTTACTACCCCAGGCATTTGAAAATGCTATTCTGGATGGAGAGGGAACTGTAAAAGAGAGGGCAGAGCACTCTGCAGTGGCTGCACAAGGCAGAATTCTACCTTCTGGAGAACAGCATTGGGACAGGGAGAAGAAAACACTCCTCCAGCAGGTACCTACATTATGAATAAAGCTTGGGGCAAGCACGTGTAAATTAGGGCCAGGGTAATGCTGGGGCCATGCAGGCCTGCCAGCCTTCAGACAAAGACTGGATTCTCTCTATGGAACCATCCCCAGCCCCACTGCTAGTTTTGTACCAGAAATCCAAAGGCATGGCTTTAGAGGCAGGGTGTATAAAACAGAGCAGTTCAATCAATTCCTCTGTCAGCAGCAGGTTTGCTCCAAAGCATGCAGAAATGTCACCTCCTTGCCAAGCCATTTCATTTGCTTTTGACATTTACATTCCTGACTGAATCGCAGACCTCAGAGCAATCCTCAGCTAGAGCCGCTGCTGACACCACCATGATAAACACAAGCACTGGGATTAAGTGGTGCAACCCAGTGAGAAAATCAGAGTACTTACTGCTGC
This sequence comes from Picus viridis, assembly GCA_033816785.1. Lineage (NCBI taxonomy): Eukaryota > Metazoa > Chordata > Aves > Piciformes > Picidae > Picus > Picus viridis. Next base: position 17,824,831 of record CM066574.1, on the reverse strand, counting down.
GTCTGCATCAGTGGCATACTGGTGTTGTCATAGCTGTCTGTGTGAAGGGGAGGCACAATCTCACCGGTGACTGGGTGGAACACAGGGAGTGTTGAAAGAGGCCAGGCTATCTCTCTATTCTTAGACATGTCACGGAGCTCTTTGGTTGATTTCTGTATAGCACTGTGGTGGACCAACTGGATGCTGTGGCAAGAAGAAATTAAATACATGTTTTAAGTGGTCCATCAGAATGGATAAACTTGAACAAGTATTACTTGTCTTAAAAATTACAAGGACCCTGAGGCATGCTACAGACTCTACAGTAACTTTACATAGTTAAGTTAATAAATATTTAATAAATATTGGATTTCTTTCATTTTAAGGCAGTAATTATTCTATTAAGAATTTGCTGTCTGGATAAGGACTTTTCATAGGACCCAAACCTGTGCGTTTATTTGGTACAGTTAAAAGGTTTGGTTAACTCCTGATTCTTGTGGGAGATCCATAAAAGCTCACAGATTAATTTTAAACCACTCCATAGCACAGGCACTGGATACCTTCTAGGATATTTCCTTTCCTCTCCACTGCCTTTAAGATAGAGGCTGGAAAGTCCAATAACCAGGAGTTTAAATGAGATATTAATGTCTTTATTCTAATAGCACTATTTTATCTTGAACTGAGAGTCATTAATTTCAAACCCTTTTTATTCTGGTCTTCTATCCTTGCCAAGACTCTGATTTAAAAGCAGCTTTCACATTGATGAATTAAACCATGGATTAGAGAGAATGAGAGAAGATTATGACACACATGTATGAAGCATGACAAGCTACCAAGAATGAAAATTAAATGGTAAAAGAAAAATAACAGGAAAGAAGACACTTACTCTGGTGTTTGCATGTTTCTCTTTTCCCTAAAAACAAAACAAAATTTATGAATTAAATAATAGCATTGATAGTTGGAACATTAAATCTATCTGGTGGTGAGGATAGTTGGTGATGCACAAATGCTGACAAGGTTCTTGCCAAACGCCAACTCGGCAGCATTTGCAGCTGGCTTTATGGTGATGGATGGACGCACGTAAAGGTGTGCTGATGAGAGACACACGCACACAGACACACACACAGAGATGGAAATGCAGGTTAAAGAGCAAGCTTCTGGCTCAAATAAATTCTGTGACAAAATGGAACTGTAGTTGGTGTAAGAAATGGCAGGAGTTGCGTTACTTGCTGCTTTGCTTTTAGGTGGTTTATAAAAAGGCTAAATTCAGGTCGTTTCCTCAACCAGGCTTATTTTAGACAAGTTAGCATTTTAGAAATTACTTATTATTTCCCTGAATCCACGATCCTTTATTAGCATTTTATGTGTTTGGGGCATTTTGTGTGTATGCTGAGGTGTTTAACCCTTTCAGCTACAACAGTTAAAGGCCCTACATCCCTTCTCCTGGCAGTTACCACGTGTGCTTCCATGAGGGACAAGTCACTATTTGAAGCTGATAGCTTTTGGTTCATTTTAAATGTTTTTAATGAACTGAATGGAATTATCCTAACAAATACCATCACCTTAGAAAGCCCTGCAGGTATCAGTGTGTGAAGGTACTCACACTCCTTCCCGTCGGCAGCACATGATATAGGCAAGGATTAGAAAGAGCACCAGTGCTATTGCCGAGGGCACTGCCAGTGTGATTAGGAAATCCGAGTAATAGTCTCTGCTTTTCAGGGTGTCAGAAGGTGGCTTGTATTCTCCACCATCAGGTAGTATCCCCTCTCCACGGATCACTTCCTGAAAGGTGGAAACTTGTTTTGTGTTGTCAACCTGGTACCCAGAAGAAAAAAAAAAAAAAAGAAAAAAATAAAGACAATTAATAAAATAACAGACTGTGAGAGCAGGCAGTGTGTAACCAGCTGGAACATCTATGAAGTCCATAGCACACATCTGACAACTTCTAAAGTTTCATCCAAACCCTTTTTTAAGAGAATTAAACCCCCAGCCTTAGCAGAGTTAGAGAAGGGTTGGACTGGATGATCTTAAAGGTCTTTTCCAACCCAAACTATTCTGTGATTCATTTTAGGGATCTCTCACACCAATATTATTTGGAATAAACATTCAGTAACATTTTTATTACAAACTCATTTTTTTATGTGATTTCTTTTTGATTTATTAATTAATTTCTTACTAGTCTCCTAAACAACAGTACTGCCTTCTCTTGTATGGAGGTAGTAGAGATGGAGAGTGAAGTAGCTACAATTTTCTTCCTCCTTCCTACTGAACTTCACCTCCAGTGCTCATAAAATCCAAGAGGCATGAGCCAGCCTGCTCAGGACTGAGCGGTTCTGCTGCCTCCTCCACTCACCCAATGCAGGCTGCACCCTATCAGGAGATCATAGAATCACAGTGTAGTTTGGGTTGGAAGGCACCTTCAGGATTATGTAGTTCCTACCCGCTGCAATGGACAGGGACACCTCCTGCCAGACCAGCCTGCTCTAGGTCCTATTCAGCCTGCCTCTGAGCACTGCCAGTCTTGGAGATGTGCATTCAGTTGATCAGAGCCAGAGTTCTAAGGCTTTTTCTATGTCCTCACTCAACTAAGCTCCAGAGGCTGCATTCCTGATCACAAGTAATTCTATATCTGATTTTTTTAATGTCTGTATCTAATGTTCCAAGTAACACAACCTTTTGTTTTTGCTGCTGACTTTCATATTGCATTTAATTGCTTTTCCCACATGACTTTTCAGTTTCCCGCCTTCATTTCCTTGGTATCTCCAGTTAGATATTACTTTTTAATTTTACCAGTGTTGGCTTTCAAACTCTCTCCAGATCATTAATGAAAATAAATCACATTTGCCTCCATTCTTGACCTTTTGCCTGCCACTGTTCACTGAGAAATCTGGCAGCTGATGGTCATTTCTTGATAATTTACACTTTAAGTCATAAAATGGTGCATTAAAACTTCTGCAATGGCTGAACAGGCTTTCATGGAACACTAGAAACAATGCTTTGTTGAGCTTCAAAGACATGCAGATTTATATATTTAAGTGCAAGACAGTGTGACAAAAAAGAACTGAAGTATTCTCCACTCATTAACTCCCATGGTAACTTTGGTGTTAGGTACACCAGGTTTCACCTGGGTGCTGAATCTCAAACGCGAAGCACTGCACAAAAAATCTTTGTGCATTTGATGTGGCTGCCAGCAGTTAGGAGTTGTTAACCTTAAAGTCACATTCAGGAAAAGCAACCAAGACCAACTTGTACCCTAACAGAAAACATTTCGCAGCTACAAGTGAGCACTGGAGCAAGGCAAGGCTCCTCTCTCCTGCGAAAGTCCTTCCCCATAAACCTGCTCATGGTGAACCCAGCAGGCACCTGACACACCAGTTGCAGCTGCCTGAGCTTTCTTGTTTCTCATTTCACATTTTCTTCTTAGCACTGCAGCAGCAAAGATGAAGTGAGATCAAGCTCCTAGCACACCCAGCTGAGTGGGAAGATCACAGCTGGAGCAGCCCTAAGGGAGTCCAGTGCAAACAATTTAATTCATGCTATTAACTCTAAATGGGCCTAAATCATGTCTGGCATAAAATACTGAGCTCCTACAAACATCATTTTAATGCAAGAAGAAAATAACTCACCAGAGAGATTTTGCACCAGTCAATATGGAACTGAGTACGGAATTTTTTATCACAGGTTATGACAGGCTCCATCTCTTGACTGCACCTCAGCTGGTTCTGGGGGTTCTCAACTTCCCGTAAGCAGGAAGAGAATGGAACATCTGCCCCAACCATAACATAGACACTGTGGAGAGATGAGTGACAGTCAGGACAGCTCTCCACTGATGTACTCCACCAAACCTTACTGCTCACGGTAAGATTCTGCTCTGCTTTAAAGATCAAAATCCTTTTTCTTGGTAGTGTATTTTAAGAATATAAATAACAGAATCAAATCAAAATTGTTTTTCTAGCTCCTTACGCCAAGGTATTCTGTTTTCTGCATAGTGTGTGTTTGCTTACCATCAGAGTTGTCACATGAAGTCATAGAGCTCCGAGTGTTGGTTCCTCACTTTTGCAGTACTCACTTAAATTGGGACTACTTGTAGAAATTGTAAAAAGTCTAATTCTGTCCTAAGGAAATCTTCAGTCTTGCTCAGCACTGAATTTTTAAAGTGTTTCTTCCCACATTTTCAAATTAAATTCACAAGGACCTAATTCTAACATCAACCTGACAAAGCCCCACCTTCTCTTAAAAGGTTCCACCCTGTAGCTATGCCACTGCCTACAAAATTGGCAGAATACTGAAGGCTGAATATAAACACTTCATTTAGCATTACAGGACAGAAACCCAGACAATGGTTTGGCTTAGAAGGGACCTTGCCCAGAGAAGCTGTGGAGGCTGCAAGCCTGGCAGTGTTCAAAGACAGGTTGGTTGGGACCTAGAAGAAGCTGGTCTAGTAGGAGGTGTCCCTGCCTATGGCAGGGAGTTGGAACCAGATGACCTTTAAGGTCCCTTCCAACCCAAACCATTCCATAATTTTCATTGTAAAATCAGCACAGAGAAAGTGTTGCCTTTTGAAATGGTATCAACCACGACAGACCCATGGTACAACAGGCCCAGGCCATCAGTAAACTTTTCAGATCTGACAGCAATCTGATTTTCCAAAATACAAAAGAGCAGCTGCAAAGGGTCTAGAACACCTGAAAAACAGGAAGCTTTTCAGCAAGGAAAGAAGAGAGTAAAGACTGAGAGATGTGCTTACCCCTCCTTCATGTCATTAATAGGAAGTGGAACTCTCCCTCCCCTGTCCAAGGCGGAAGTAATGTTTATAGCATTCAGGCGCTCTGGCTGCCACACGTTTTTCACTGCTCCAAGGAAGTCCCCAAGAACTTCACTTGCCAGCATTTCTTCTACATTCATATTCCTGATGAAGAACTCCGCTTGATAGGGCAAGGGAAAATCTAATTGGGAGGGAAAAGGAAGAGTTTTGCCTTAAAGATTCCATAACAGAGTTGGAAGTCATTAACACAATACCCCACTGAGGCTGAAACACCTCTCTAAGTCTTCCATGTAAACTAGCTCCTTTTGAATCTGATGTGCTCATGTTTGTTTCAACAGTCCTACTGAAAAAGCTGAAAAACATTGGCTGGGAAATTGAGGAGTGGACTACAGGAAAAGTGTCTCAGCTGGAAACCTTCATTAAGCAGATAAAATTACACTCGTGCTAATTTGGCGCTCCAAACTGACAATGGGCTGCAACCTGCAACACTCCAAACTATGTGTATATAGAAATAGGAGAAACTCATTCTGAGGATGTAAAATATTCAAGGGGGGTTCAGCTGAAATGTCCCTCTGTGGCATAGTCTCTTGTTTTCTGAATCTGCCTGTACAATTATTCAGCCTAGAGAAGGGAAGGCTCCAGGGAGACCTCACACTAACCAGCTAGTACCTGAAGGGAGCCTACAAGAAAGCTAGGGAGGGACTTTTCACAAGGGCTTGTAGTGATAGGAGGAGAGGGAATAGATTGAAGCTGGAGGAGGGCAAATTTAGACTGGAGATTAGGAAGAAATTCTTTACAGTGAAGGTGGTGAGACACTGGAACAGGTTGCCCAGGGAGGCTGTGGATGCCCCTTCCCTGGAGGTGTTCAAGGCCAGGCTGGATGAGGCCTTGAGCAAACTGGCCTACTGGAAGGTCTCCCTACCTATGAGCTGCTGCCTTCCAACCCAAACTATTCTATGAATTTATGAATTGATCTCTGCATAAAGAACATACAGAACTAAGCAAACTAAATAACACACAGAAAGAGAGTAAAATCTTTCCTCTAATGTCCATCTGAAGAGGAAAAAAAAATTACAGAAAATGTAAACTAGTTATATATATAAAGTAATAATAGTCTTAGCTGACATAAGCGATTTAGATTAAAAATAAACTGAATCAAGAGGGAGAACGATTACATCCCCTTTGAGCTCCCGCATGTGGCTTGAACATCAGACAACTGGTTTACATTAACTTTTTAATCTTAAAAGATTAAGAACCCATAAAATGTTTTTCCTATTCAAAGCACAACAAGCTATTTTTCTTTCTGGAGAAAAGGAGGCTGAGGAGAGACCTCCTGGCTGTACACAGCTCCCTGAAAAGAGGTTGAAGCTGGGTGAATATTGGTCTCTTCTCCCTGATAACAATTGATAGGGCCACAGGAAATGGCCTCAAGTTGCACCAGGGGAGGTTTAGATTACATATAAGAAACTACTTCACTGGAAGCGTTCTCAAACCCTGAATAGGCTCCCTAGGGAGGTGGTCGACTCCCCATCCCTGGAAGTGTTTCAAAGAGGCACAGATGGTGGTGCTGAGGGCCTTGGAAGAGTTAGAGAATGGATGGGTATGGGGATCTTAAAGGGGCTTTTCCAAGGCAACTGCTTCTCTGATTTTCTGTACATACCTTCTGCTGACATGATATTAATGATCAAATTATGTCTTGCTGTCTCAAAAGTCCGCCTGTTATATGCCGTGATCTAGAGACAAACCAAAAGCAACAATGCAAAAATGAAACATCAGTGAAAATTCAATTGATTATTTAGCAATATTTATCACCTTTTGAATGCTTGCCTCCTTCATGAAACAATCTGAAACAGATTACATTTCTCCCTAATTTCCAACTTCAGTTCATTCACTTCAAGGACAAGGGAGGGGCAGAGGAATGGCAATAGGTACATAACCATGCTGCTTCTCAGCAAACAGAGCCACAAAGCATAGTGACACTGATTATTAAACAAAGAAAAGTCAGAGATACTGCATGTCCAGATTGGAATCAAAAGGAGAAATGCTCTGAGTATCTTCTGTAGGTTCCTTCCAGTGCAAAAGAAAAGCTTACCTGATACATCCTACACCATGTAACGATTTCATCTAAAACTAAGAAAATAAAGTGGGGATTTTTAACTCCTCAATACTGTTATTTTTTCACAGGATTGTTTTAAGAGTAGTTTGAACATTAATACCTAGAAAAGCCAACTCTGTACAGGAACACAACAGCATTCACTCTGCAGCTGCACTCCAGCAGTGAGAGCTGCCAGTGTGGACTGTGCACCCGCCCGAGTGACAGTGGTGGACCTGCCTCTGTACTGAATATTCATTCATCACAAACCATCTCTGCACAGCTTTTAGAGGAGTTTGGGCTCAAGAAGATTACCTGCTCTACTGTAGGGCTCTTCTAATTCTGAGCTGTCCTCCAATTAATTGACCTTACCATTACATCACCCCCAAAACAACATGATGAAAGTTATACTGAAGGCAGGAACATGCAATCACTCCTCTCAGGTGGCACTAGGGAGTGGATCAAATGCAATCTGCCCTCTTCACATGCTACAGAATTAATTTAAAAGCCACAGATGAGAGGGGACTGCAGTCAGTTAATTTACATGCTAGGCAAGGTTTAGTTCAAATACAGGCTTGGGGTCAGACTTAAATGGAGGTCTTGATGTAGATCCTAGAATCTAAAGGCACATGCCAGCTTAAAAAAGGGCAATTTCAAGTAAGAAGTTTCTTCTTCAGAAAGCTGAGTTTGCAAGAACTTCAGCACATAAATCATTTTACAGATGGGAGTAGTTCTGCTGACATCAAAACTGCATCCTGGATACAGAAGGAAGCATGGGTGAAATTATCTCCAGTATAACTTAACCTTTAGAGATGTCATTCTTGAGGAGGAACAACTACATCAAATGCAGTTTAGAAAAAAAGTCATCAAGGGTTTAAGACAAATGTGCTGCTGAGGCAGCAAAATGGGCACAACAAGTTAAAAAGCCTATTTTCCAACACTGTGAACCACAGTGCATGGCAAACACACAGCCCTTTTTGCCTTCCCTGTGCTGCTCAGTGAATAATTGGTGCTTTGAAACATTTAGACAGCTTATTACCAAAAATGAAGTAGTGGGGCTTGTCATTTTTACACTTACAAGAACAGGATTAAATACATGGAAGTGCTAACTAAAATTCAATCTACCAATAAACAATAATGAACCAATTAATAGTTGATGAAAAAAAAATTCAGTTTTTAGAAGCACAACAAAGCAACCCTAAAACCTGATTGCTGAGTGAACACTGGGGAAAAGTCTCCCTCATATTTAGGGAAGAATGTTGCAAAGCTTAAAATTGAGATTTTTAAATAAAATTCAGATTTTGAATACAACTGTGTTACAGTTAAACATTTTATGTTTATTATATTTTCTAATAATATATTAATAATTTTATTACTATTTTAATATGTTTGACTTGTTTATATATTTATATTATTATACTATTTATATAATACAGTTAATATTTTCTAACATCTCTATTTTATAAGATTACTTTTTTATATATGCATATTTTAATGTACACTTATTTGCATAGATTTATACAGATTTAATATATTTATATAGATTTAATGTATTTATAATTTACTGAAAGGAAACCTCTTAGAAAGATGAAGGGCAGGAATCTAAAGATATTTCAGCAAGGAACATTCAGTCTAAATGGTTATTGCTATTTCCTAGTTCTATCTTAAAGCATAAGATGAAATGTCACACAACTTGCCTTTCTCTCAGAGGACACAGTGGCACCTAAGAGAAAATTTTCATGTCACAAGTCCTTGTCTCTGCCTTAAATCGTTTTTTAACAGTAATTAAGTTTTAAAAAAAATAGGAGGCAATGCTTTTTGCCAATTCTGAACCTTGTACTCTAAGCCAAAATACATCTTTGTAAGCCTTCCAAAGCAAATACCTCAATGACAGTTGGCTTGCCCACATTTTCTACAGTTGGTGAGCCATAGAGCACTCCATCACTGTATGGTGTCCTCTGGATGTAGCGTAGCCAGCCTGGTCTGTCTGGGTAACCCATCAGGTTGGTGTTAAATGTTATGGGATCATTACTTATTTCACCTAGATAAGAAAAAATTCTATTAGACCATTTACAAGAGAATACTACATAGCTTGACTTTGTATTTCTAGTAGAAAATCCTATCCCGTCTTCTTGTTAGGTCTTCTCAACATGTCCAAAAGGTAACACTGCTGCTAACCTTCACCCTATCAGAAATATGGGAAGTCTTCAATCCTTTAGGTTTGCCAAAAGACCATGCTTAGAAAACTACCTTACTAAACACTGAGCTGTTCCTAAACACAGGAAGAAGGCTCAATCCAATTGTTTTAAATAAAAGATTTCAAACCTAGAAAAAGATAGATTGAGATTATATCTCAGGAAGAACTTCTTCCCCATGAGGGTGGTGAGGCTCTGGAATAGGTTGCCCAGAGAAACTGTGGAGGCTTCAAGACTAGAAGTGTTGAAAGGCAGCTTGGATGGGGCCTTGAGCAAGCTGGTCTAGTGGGAAGTGTCCCTGCCAATGGCAGGGGTTTGGAACTAGATGATCTTTAAGGTCTCTTCCAACCCAAACTATTCTATAATCATTACATAGTCTCATATTTGCTGTCTCAAGTTTACTTCTTGCTTTCAAAGTGCTCCATCACATAGCCTGATACCTGCTACATCTGAAACAGTGATCAGGTACCTGGCATTTTTAACAGACAAAATTAAACTTCCTTGATTTCATATTTGATGTGAAAGTGAAGAAAAGCTACTCCCAAATCTCATCTCTCTGATGCGTTACTCATGCCTTCCCATTCTTCCCAACACACAATTATTTTGCATCTCTGCACAACCCACAACATTTCCACCTTGTAGGACCATGAATTTTATATCCTTTGAAGGCATTTCAATAGAAACTATAAAGTGTTCTTTTTAAGTTACATGCTGAACTCTGAGATATGCAAAGCAGACATTTCAACACTTTATTACATTTTTATACAATATGGAAGATGTTAGCATCCCATACCAGTCTTTGGGTAAGGAGGAAATTCCCCCTTAAAGTACTCTCTCTCCAAAACATGAACAAAAAGAACTCCAGCAGAAGGGTAAACATTCCGATCAGAGTGCACCTTGGACAGAATTGTGTACACTGGAAAGCAGAAGGAAAGATAAAAGAGACAGAAAAAGGCAAAAATGAGACATGCTCTGGATAATAACAGCATGCATTTCAATAGCAGTGTGGGCAATCTGGCAGCAGGAAAGCAAGGGATATTAGAGACCTGTTAATAAGTTTTTAAAGGTTGAGTGGATTTAAGATGAGAACACAGAGCAAAGCCTCTCTTTGCCCAACAGGATCCTTCCAGCACTGCAAAACTGGCTGTGATAGGACATCAGAAGTTGCACAAACTGTTTTCATTGCAGTAAAAGAAACCAAAAACCAACAAGGGAGGCTGCTGTTATTTTACAGCTGTTTATTTGTAATATTACATGAACAAAAATTTATTCAGTGGATGATACAATTGTGGTTTCTTGATATTTTACATAAAAATAAGAAAGATGAGAAATAAGAAGGAACTTCACCAACTAACGGTATTGATTGCTCACAGAATGGAATGGCAGAGTTTTCACTCTTTGTGCCGAACAGGACAAGGCAAATTCACTTCAGCTGAGGCCTTCTGAGTTCTTAAAGCCAGACTTTCTTGGGCCAGCAGGTTGAGACAACAGACACCTAAAAATCTTAGAGAGCTCATTATTGAAGAAGAAAACAAAAGGTTAAGGGCAATTAAAGGCCAGCCACTGACTCCAAACTAAATGAAGCTGTATTTTACAGCACTCAGCATTAAAAACCTACAGAAAACTTGAATTAGAACCACGAGCATATGTGAAAGCAATATGTTGGGTTTTTTTAACACAATTACAAATTTAGTTGATTAAAGTAAATCTTCTTTAGGTATGACACATTTGACACAGTACTGTATGTGTGTGTGTATATATATCTATACAGTGACACTATATATACATTTTAATGCAAAAATCATTATGACTCACTAAATGGGTAAGAAGCCACTTTATCAACAAGCAAAAAAATTAAAGTGTAAATGGAGAATACTGATATAAAAGGTGTTTCTCATGGTGTCTTAACAGGACACACTCTAGGTCATATTACTATCCCACATCACTATTCAACTTTAAGTCAATGCCCTGAAAGAATTAATCACATTGCTGAGAATGATTGTCAATAGATGAGGGTTACATGAGTGGTAAATAAAGAGAAGTCACAGGTACAGAGCCCCACAGCTACCTGCCTTGCTTGCTAAGCTGAAAGAAACTTCTGGGAATCACATCTCTGAACAAAGACTGTGGGCCATGCAGCATGGGGTTACTGTCAGAGGCAAGTGTGACTCAAAGAGACTACAGTTGTCATAACAAATTCAAAGGAATGAGCCCCACACCTCCTGGAAGATAAAAGGGCTAATTTCAGCCCTTCAATCAGTAAACAAAATACATCTGAAATATGGATCAAGCTCATGTAATTTTGTAATCCTGCTATAATTTCTCCAGCCTTCTCATTACACCAACCTTCTTCCTTGAGATCTGCTTAAAAAGCCACTGCTAATTAGGCATTAATCACAGACATTCCATCCCTCGCACCACGTACTCCGGGTGGAATCTATCTCACCTAATTTTAGATGCCTACAGAAACAACATCCACCACTGAGTTAGTCAGGCTCCTTTTATAGTCAGTGGAGAAGAAACAGACGCTTCTAGGCCTTGATTAATTTGATTTCTCCTGTAAATGAGATGAATCATGTCCTAGATTCCTAACTACACAGACTGGATCTCCACTGATTGCAGAGGCAAGCTGAGAGGAGATGCAGACAGCTACAATGTAGAGCTCTACATTTAGTTACCTGCTTCCCATTCTTCAAGTCTGATATTGCAGAATTAATAGTCACAAGCTCTGGATATATTATTGATCAAATCCCCACTTTTGGAAGTTGCTTTTAACATCTGAACTGAGTATCTGTCTAATCATTTTTCCTTGAAACCAAATAAAATAGATCCAAAATTAAGAGAGTTTATTACTATTTTGTGTGGTTAATAAACTAGCTACTTTAATTTTAATTATGTAGCCTTAAGTAGAGTAACATTGCTATTTGTGTAATTGAAATTAGCAAAGCGATGAGCCAAAAAACCTTTGTGCTCATTTCTGTGAATGAGTTGCTAATGGAGCAAGGAAACTCATTAATTTCCTTTAAACTCTATTTTTAAGAAAAGCAGAAAAAGTAATTTATAATATAAATAAAGCAGAGAAGCTGACAAAAATATGGTGGCTGGCTGAAAATGTGTAAAATACCTAGAAATTTTCTTTTTTTCCAGTTCTGACGTTGGACTCTAGAATGAGAATGCATTTCAGACCAGAACAGTGGAAATCCAATGTGTATTTCCTCCACAAGCAACAGTTTTAGAAAGGATGGATAATAAGATCAGCAGTTACTGAAAAAACCCAGCCCCATCTGTCCCAGGTAATCCATTGCCACCACTAAATGTCTGCCCACTGCTAGCAATGAGATATTTCTCTGTGAAGTAAACACACCAACAAGGACTGCATGCAAATAAAAAATAATGACCTAGTTGAAAAACCAGAAACACCTCTCAGCAGGAAAGAAACCCACCCATTTTATCCTATAATGACAAACACACTGAAAGGACGCAAGTATGGAGATGATTAAGAATCTGCAAGTCCTCACCTCCCTTGTCAGAGAAGCCCTCTTCTCCCAGTATGAAGTTCCTTCCAAATCAGAAAGAAAATGATGAGTCTTCAGCCCACAACAGCAATCACTGCTTTTCAATAATTAAACCAGTGAAATGCTATTCTTTTCAGAAGCTCTCAAACCCCACCATTGTTCTGCTAAGAGTACCTGAGATGAATGTGTAATTATCTTAGGTGATCTAGGGATGAAACTGAATACACTTAACCAACCTCCAGATACTACTAATCTAACACCAGACTGCCAGACTGTGAACTGCCTGGGCAAATTCCCTGTGGTAGATAAAAATCTTGTGGATTGTGAAAGGTTTCTGTAAAACTGACCATGTAGAATTAAAAATCTTCACTACACAGGATCACAACAGATCCCTGCTAGAAAAAAAAAAAAGACAGCATATCAGCTACTTCAACAGCATTGTTTTCTTCTTTCTTGTTTCCAGATCCTTTGGAGGAATTTCTGTAGGTCCCAGGATAAATTTCTGCAGAAAGGATGACAGGAAATGGCCTCAAGTTACACCAGGGAAGGTTCAGGTTGGATATTAGAAAAAAATTCTTGACTGAAAGGGTTCCCAAAGCCTGGAACGGGCTCCTCAGTGAGGGGCTTGAATCCTCATTCCTGGAGGTTTCAGATGCAGAGGTGTGATGACGAGGAACATGTTTTAGCCTGAGACTTGGAAGAGTTAGAGAATGCTTGGACTCGATGATCTTAAAGGTCTTTTCCAACCAAAATGGTTCTAGGAAAGGTTAAAAGCTCTGGAGATTGGGAAAGAAGTAATCAGGAACTGAAGGTTAGAAAACACACATCAGTCTCTCTGACACACATACCAAAACTGTCCCAGTTGTTCTTCTTGCAGGTGTTAAACATGGGCACTGCCATGAATTTAGCTAAGATTCTATCAGCCTCAAGACTGTCATCAGATCCAGAAGATTCCCATTTCCAGAGATTTCAGACAATTTATCATGTTAGCTGAAGCCTAGATGTTGATGATGTTCAGAAAAACATCCCTCTCGGGTTTTTCTGGGGGCAATTCCAGTGGCTTCTCTCCCCACTGATTGTGAGCAGGATGAAGCACAACTTCAAAAATCACTTGATTGAGGGCCAATGCAGATTGCCTGCCTGGCTGGGCAGTCAGAGCAAAGCCTTTTCTCAACTAATGCACACTTGCTCCAATATGCTGTGTGCATTTACAGAAATGACACCAAAGAATCCTTTTTATGTACATCAGTGAAAAGTCTTTCTTGGATTGCTGCAGAGAATTTATTTTATTAAGCAAACTGCAGAGGTGTCTCCAAGCACCAGCCATGGTAAGAAGTGCAGTATTAGGTGTAACACAGCCATTACTTCAAGCAAAGCTACAGTAGCAGGAGCAGTTGGGGAAGACTCACAAAGGACAAGCAGGTCTGTGAATGTTTAAAAGACTGAAGAAATGTAGAATTTCCCAGATTACTTACCTGAAAACAGCACCTTACCCCTAAAATAAGGACATGGCTGGAAAAGCAAGAGGAATATTAAAAGCAGACTTGACTGAACCAATGTGGGATTTAAATTCACAACCTAAACTCACCATTCTTCTCAACAGCCTTTATTCTGCTGATAACATAACTGTGGGCTCGCTTAGTCGTCCAGTTAACTGTTCCATTATTGCCATCAGCAGAGCTTAACAACATAGCTTTTGAGAATAAAACATGCAAAAAAAAAAAAAAAAAAAAAAAAAAAAAAAAAAAAGAAATTAGTCAGATCACCAGACTCCCACAAACCAAGTAACAAATGGGACCAGATGCCTTCTACACCAGGTTTTGGGGTTGAGGAACCTCAGGTTTCAAAAATGGTGGTGTTTGATTTGAATATGTAAAACCTTTCTGACAGTTAGCTTTTTGACACACATTTTTCTAAATAAGTTGAGTTTACACTAAGTGCTTGAACCTTTGCAGACACTTCTGCTGACCAAATGATAGCCACAATAAAGCTACCTAAAAGGAGGTTGCAGTGAGTTGGGGTTTGGTCTGTTCTCTCTAGTATTGAGTGATAGAATGAGAGGAAATGGCCTGTAACTGTGCCAGGGGAGGCCAAGGTTGGATACCGGGAAGAATTTTTTTCCTGCAAGAGTAGTCAGGCACTGGCACAGGCTGCCCAGGGAGGTGGTGGAGTCACCATCCCTGAAGGCGTTCAAGAAATGTGTGGACATAGCGCTTTGGGTCATGGCTTAATGGCCATGGTGGTATTGGGTTGATGGTTGGACTCAATCACCGAACGTTAGGGGTTGGAAGAGACCTTGAAAGAGCATCAAGTCCAACGCCTCTGTCAGAGCACGATCACCTGGAGTAGCTCACACATCCAAGTGGGTTTTGAATGTCTCCAGAGAAGGAGACTCCACAACCTCTCTGGGCAGCCTGTTCCAGATGATCTCAGAAGTCTTTTCCAACTGAAACATTTCTCTGATTCTGTGATTCTAAGATGAAGAGCATTCTCTGGTAAATATATTTGCACTGGCAAAACCTCATACACAGAGCACAGCCATTGCTGAAGTTGCTTTGACTGGTGCAGTATATTTTGAGCCAAGTAGGGAAAGTAACACAACCAAGAGCATGGCTTTGCTTGTATAAAGATGCTTTGCTTAGATAAAGACACATGGAACTGATTTCCTAGCTTGCAGGCATAACAAATAAGCAGTTCTGAAAATAAAAATTGTTGTCTCCATCCCAGGCAGCCAGAACACAGCCTGAAAAGAGCTGGATCACTGCAGCTGAAGGTGTAAGGTTTAAATGTGGTGAGGAACAAATGTTTACAGGAGACAGAAGGCAGTTGTGGAACTGACAAACTCCACTTCACCAGCAGCAGAATGCCCTGGGAAAGCTCCTCCTCATCTCCCAGTTTGAGCTCTTTTGTTCCTATTCCTTTATGATGAAGAACAGACACATCAGCTGTTTGTACAGTTACATGCCAACTGAAAGTGTGGAGGGAAGGAATTGCTCTCAGATGTCAGGAAGGGCAAAGTGGTCACAGTAAGTCATGTTTCTTTTACAATTGTTTGGGAGGGAGAACTTGTGTCAAACCCTGGTTTAAAAATGTTATCAGATTAGCATCTTCACTTCCTTATAAAACAGTAATACTAGAAACAAAGAGGCAGCAGCACTTGGGTTCACAGACATCAGCCTGCAGGAAGAAACAAACACTGGCAAACAAATTGTAGCAATGCTGAGAGGGTTGTCAGGCACTGGAACAGGCTCCTTAGGGAGCTGGCCGAATTCCCACCCCTGGAGGTGTTTCAAAGAGGCAGAGATGTGGTGCTGATGGTTTAGCCCTGGACTTGGTAGAGTTAGAGAATGGCTTTTCCAACCAAAATTACTCTGTGGTGGGTAAATAGCAAGATAAGGAGGAGCAGGGAGATTTCATTTTTGTCCTTGACAGATGACTGTTCAAACACTGTGTATAGTACTTACACAGAGCCTTCAAGAAGCACAGTGACAACATGAAGAAAGCTGAGGGAAGGCTGACAAGAGAGCCCTTATACTACATAACACAGGGATTCAAACTATGCATTTTATCAAAGAAACACTTTAGAATTCATTTAATCAGCCTTGTACTCACACTGAGAAAAATGTTAATAGTGTCATGCTCTTCAGATGGTTACACACCACCACACTTGCTGGAGCACCCAGCAGTGCTGCTTGTAGCAGGAGTAACTCACAGCTCTGCGCCTGGGACCTCACCATGCAAAGGAGAAGTACATCTGCAGTGCTTTCTAGTCTCTTTTCTTTAATTAACATTTATTTTCCTTAAATTTCCCTCCCCATGGGAGGGAGATTAGAGTAGATCTCTAAGGTCCCTTCAAACCTAAGCCATTCTATGAAATCAAGCTTTTTTTAGTTTATAAATTATATTGATATTGTTTTATACTCATTTCCCTTTTAAATATCTTTACACAGGGTTTATGTAAAGCATTTTAATGTTACTATTTAATGGCAGAATATTTCACAGAGAAGATAGATCCTTTTTGGATTGTGTTGTGGCTAAGTATCATGGAGCAGCATCCCCTTCCCCATTCCTTTACTACAGTTTGACACCCACAAACCATCCTGCAGTACCACCTATGCTCCTTATTCCTTCTTTGAAGTAGGATCTCAAGCCCATCGCTCCCACTTGTAACGCACCACACAGCCCCCCTCTCTAAAGCTGGCATCTCCCCTCCCTCCCACAGCTCTGCCTGGGACTCTGACCTAAGCAGGTGCTCATCATCCTCATGCCACATACCATAACCTTGGGCCATGCCTTCACTACCCCTTACTCTCTTACCACACAGCTCTGCCCCCAAAAAATGCTCTTTCAGTCTTCCACCACATAACCCATCTAGCTCAGAGCCTTTCCCGCATACTAAGCTAGAAGCAATGTACAGCAGAGATTTCAAACAGGCTGCTGAGAACCACCATGCAAAACAACCAGGAACTGATAGCACCAAGGTACAACAAAAGACCCACCAAGCAACCCATCTTAGTCCACATCTCAGAGCTTCCAACCAGGCAGTTAGTGAGCACCATAACTACCCTGTTAACAAAACAATGGATACTTTGGACCTGCATAACCTGGCCATGCTAACTGCAACCCTGCAATTCTCAGCAGCAGCCACTTAAATCTGTACCTTCACCTCTCAGTCAGTAACACCTTGTTCCACACTGAAAACACTTCCAGATAGTTGTCAAAACCCTTCCCAAGTTAGAGCACTTCTTGATTCTATTACTTGCTTGAAAAACAGCTCAGCTGATCAGACGGGAACTAATGTGTGTTCTTTGGTTTCTTGGCTCTTTCTTCCTGCTTCTTTCAAATTCCTCTGTAAGTAATCAAAAGTAGCAACTCCCTCCTTTCCTCTAGAGCTCTGCCAAAGGACAGCACTCTACACTGCTAGTGACTGCTGTATCAGTATGTACTCAAGAAGAGCTCAAAAGCTGCACCAGAACGATGTGTCTAGGCTTGGCATTCTTCTTAATTTGATTGCAAACAACCTCTCTTCAGAAGAAAGGGGTTTGCTTTGGTGACTGTAACTCCTGAAGTACTTTAATGAACTTCAAGGGTAAAAAAACATTAAGGAGCAAAAAGAAAAAAAGAATCCTCTCTTTATACATCAAGTTACATCTGGAAGATGAAATCCCGTTGTAACTGTCTGACTTTAGGACCTCTAAGATGTCTCTGTGTAACCTACGCCACCTATTACACCACCTTCCCTCCTGTAATTAGTTATTCAAGCAATTTGGAAATTGATTTTATTTATTGATCTGGATCAGATTAGTATAAGAACTTGAGAGGTAACATCTTTACAGGCAGAGATTCAGAGCCCTGCATGACAAAAACCTGTTTGCCTTTATGGTTGCCCTTACAACTGAAAAAAGGGCAGGCATGCTGTGGTGTGAGTTGGAAAACACATCATCACCCCTAAAACGTTCTGCCTCCCTCTGCAGAGTGCACTGAGCAGCAGAGTGGCTCTTCTGGGACAGGAGGCAGGTGTGCCAAAGATCACCTGTCATGATTGTCTTCAGACAGCCTGAGTTTACTTTCTGATTTTGTCAGGCACTGGAACAGGCTGCCCTGGGAGGTGGTGGAATCGCCATCCCTGGAGGTGTGGACGTAGCACTTCAGGACATGGTTTAATGACCATGGTGGTGTTGAGTTGACAGTTGAACTTGATGATCTTAGAGGTCTTTTCCAACCACAATAATTCCATGAATCTATGGTTCTGTAAGTGCAGGGATCAAGTTCAGCCTCCTGAATACCCATCCTAGCAATTTCACAGCTGTTTTAAAGTAGCCCTGCTGCAAGGAGGGATTTCCAGCACGTTCCTGGCCACCTCACACACACCAGGGTAAACAATCCCATGCCACCCTGGTCAGTAGATTGATTTCAGCGAACAATTTCTGGTTGTGGGTGGTCTAGTTTTCAGGCACATGCCTCATCTCACAGTATCACTGTACAAGTTATTTGGCACCTACAAAAGGAAGCATAGAGAAGTGCCTTGTTGTGGAAGAGCAGGAGAATATTCTCTGGCAGTGGTGCAGCCTTATGACAAATTACAGCTTCCAAAGTGAGAACGAGGGTGTTCCTTCCCCGTTTTGACCCCTTTATTGGGAAAAGGTAATATGATTCCATTGCTCTACAACTCCCTGGGATAAAACAGGCACTCCAGGGACAACACTGACAATGAATTCTTTAAGGGTAGCAATATATGACAACAATCAGAAAATGGCCACAGTCACTCAACAACATTTTGATGACCACACTCTCTGTACAAGCAGAATATGGGGACAGTACACTGGCAAATCTCTCTACTAGCTTAACCTAGTAAAATTCTACCATGTCTGCTTACTATGAAGCTAAAGAACTACCCAGTCTGTATCAGAAATGTTTAACCCTAAATACCACTTCTCACAATATCTCATTTTTTTCTAGTAGTGAAGAAAATGACCATCAGGTAGTGTTCGAGAGGCAGTATCTTCAATTTGAGTACCCTATCAGCCCTCTAGAAGCAAAGGTAGGACTTCCAAAATCACTCTTACATCCCTTTAACTCTTCAATCTCTTGAAATTAAAACATTTTGAGTTAATGTTTTGCAACAGAAAGGATAGGGAGGAGGACAATCCACACTTCTGACAGCAGCCAGCGTCCTCCAAAAGCCTGCAAGTATGTTTCACACATCTTTAAGAAGCACAAAAAGTCAAGTTTCTTCTGTAGATCAAGTGCTACTAGAGAAATGGGGAAAAAATATTAGCAGAGGAGAACTCAAAGAAACCTGTTTGCAGATTTTATGCTATTTCTCATATTCTACTTTGTCTGTAAGATGTTTTTTTCCCAGGTTAAGTCATACTTCAGTACCATGGAAGTCTACTTAAGAACAAGACTCAAAAGAAAGGACTTTCAGGCAGGGCTGTGGCTCATGTCAGAGCCAGCAGATGAGGCTGGAAGTCCTTGCACATGATCATAGTTGGGATGTCAAGCTCAGGGAAAACAGGAAGATGCTACAATGAAAACAATGGGGTGGGGTTGGGTTGTTTTGTGGGTTTTTTTTTTGCTTAAGGGGATGGAGGAACTTGGGTGAGCTCCTGGGACAGTTTGCATCATTCAGCTTCTCTAAGCAGTCTTGTGTTGTTGTACCTGAACTCAAACCAGGAACACGCTGCAAAACTCCACTTTGCTGAAGCTTGTATTTTAAATAGATACCTCTTGAAAGAGCTTAACTGAATTTAAGTTCATGCTTCCTTTTTTACATCAGTTTTAAACTGTATGTTCTGCTGGTTTAAGTAATGAAATCCACCTGAATCAAGCTTAAGAATATCTGAATTTGGAGTGGGAAAGTTAACACGAAAAAAAACCCCGTAAGCTCTCTGCCCTTATTGTGTAGCCTGAGAGAGACTTGTGGATTCAGCTTCTAAAAGCTCGTTTCAGTTGAAATTTCTTTAACTTCATATCTTAGTTCATACTGAAAACTTATCCTAAGATTGTCCTAGTTCTTTCTTGGTTGCTATCCCACAACTGGTCTTGGGAGAGGGTGGCAGAACAGGCAGGAAGAATTTCCACATAAGGAGAGAGCAGCATCTTGCATTGAACAAATGCAAATTTTTGTCCTCACATACAACAACTCAAAACCCAGGTACTAAATGTATCTTTACATGTATCCAATGTGTCCCATCACCTTTGCTGTCAATATTCTATTACAAGATTGGCTATAAAGAAGTATTAGAAATGTACCTAGATATTATTCAAGAAGACGTTGAGCAGATTGTTAGCTTGCAATGACAGACCACTGACCTCTCACATCACAAAATTACCTAAAGAAACAGATTTTTTTTTTTTTTTTTTTTGCTGTTAACTTGCTTTTGGCTTAGCAACAGTCTCATGAAGGCAGTCCTGTGGCTGGTATGATATGAAGCATTATCTGTTTAAAGTATTTCACTGTGCAGAACCTTATGGGTGTGAAACCCGCCTGCTGCATGACAGCTCTTCTTTACATGCATTAGGGAGCAGGATTAAGGCTCCCAATGCAGGAAATGCAGTCTCAGTTCTGACACAGTTGGATTAAGTGGTCAAACTGGGAAAGATACAAAAGATACTCCTTTAGTCGAAATAGTCCAGCCCTGGGAGACAGGCTGCCAGGCTGAAGGAGAAGCGCGCAGCCCGTTCCCGGCCCCAGGAGCGGAGCTGCCCCCGCCAGCCAGCGCCTCTCAGGCAGGCCCATCAGCGACCCCCTGACACATCAAGAAGCCTATTCCACCGGCCCAGACGCCTCAGCCCCAGCCCCATCCGGGCTCCCTCAGCTCCGAGGCAGGGAGAAGGGCGGGCTGCGGCTGTGCCCTCCGCAGGGAGAAGGCGAGGGGTAGGCAGGTCGCCGCCCTGCACAGTCTTCGGGGTGGCCGCCGCCGTGCCGAGAAGCCGCTGGAGTCGAGGCGGGTTGGGGGAAGGTGGGGAGGTACCGGGACGGTTCGGATAACGCACCGACGCGGGGCATGCAGTGAGGCAAAGGCGGGGCGGTCACAGTACCGCCAGGAGGGTACACGGAGTCCGCGGGTTGCCAACGAGGCCCGCACCCGCTTGTCCGCCGTGAAACGCCGCCGTGACCGACCTGTCAGCAGCAGAGTGGTGAGGGCACCCCGCTGTGCGGCCAGGGCCCTGCCGCGCAGCACCGCATGGTTCCCCGTTCCTCCGCCGCCTGCTGCTGTTGTTGCCGCCGCCACCACCGTCGCCGCATCCTCCCTTCCGCGCTGTGTCGCCGCTGCCTCGCCCCACGGCGGCCGCGGCAGCATCCTCCCCGCTCCGCCCCGCCGGCTGTCTCTAGGCAGCCCCGCGGGGCATGCCGGGACGGGCCGCCCGCACCCGGCTGGCGGCCGCCATGTTGAGGGCAGGGAGATGAGCGCCGAGCGCCTGGGGTGTCATGTGTCGTTGTTCTTGGGGAGGGGAGGCGGCAGGACCTGCTGACCCTGAAGGCAGGGGCAGGCTGGCTTGTGGTCCTCTGGTAGAGTCAGGTGGCTACCTTGCCTTCCCTTTCCTCCAAGTAGGAGATTGAAATAGCGTAGGGAATGAAACAAGTAGAGGGTTTTTTGTTTATTTATCTACAAATAAATATGAAGTAGAATAGGTCAATGAAACAACTAAAGCACAGCAGAGAAACCCTAATTATTAGTTGTTAACTTCTGGTTGTTTGAGAACACAGAGCTGGAGAGACCATCTTTGTAGGCCTCAGAGAAGGAGATGATGAATCGTAGAAGGAAAGGTAATAAAGTGTGAAGTTCTCTTGAAGATAAGAATAAAACAGAGTCTTCTAAACAGTTAAGACTTTCACTAACAAGTCCACACCTCTAAACGTGTGTGAATCTCTGGGCCAACCAGTGAACAGACTTAAGACCATTGGAATATCAGAGGAGGTAGAAATCGGAGGGATTTTTCATAAACTCCCCCAAAATTTTCCATAGGCTGGCACTGTGCTTGTGGAAGAGATATTTGCATAGCTTAGCATGAGCTCTGAAATTCAGGCTAATTAATATGTTAAAGATTTATCAGAAAAGTGATGAATATGTATTGATGTGTGTTTGAATTGCTGTACATAGAACCTCTTCGGCACATGCAGACTTTGCAGGGAAACCCACCTGCATGTCCATTCCTTTTTGCTCCCTAAATATTCAAATTGATCTTGGAGAGCTTGAATCCAGTATTTTTTGGTAACTGCCCTCTCCCTTCTCTCTCCCCTCTCTCCTCTTTCCCTCTCTTAGCAGAGATGTGGGCACAGCATGCGGCACACCTATCTGCCCTTACCTCAGGCCTTGCAAATGTGTCAGGAACAAAGTCGTGGTACAAGGCAATGTTGGTGTACAGGATGGGAAAGGGAAGAGAGCAGTTGTGGCACCTTGGTACTCAACTCTTGCAGTCCTGCTTCTTCCCTTGAAGGCAGGACATAAGTAATTAGACAAGACACCTCAAAAGCTTGTCTTGTGGTGTGCTTATTGAGGACGTTACGGCTAAAGTCCTAGCAACATCAGATTCCAGGTCATCTTATCTCTTTTGGGTTTGTGTTCCTATTCTACATGCAAATCCAAAATGGATTTTTTTTTTCCCCCATTCTGTAACTAGCAGAGTTGTGAGTGGGGTCTATGGAGGGGATTGTTAAGGGCTCCAAGCTCCAGGCTACTCTGTGTGTGAAGGTTGTCACTTGTACGGTGTTATGACCTCCATTACAGATCGTACCTGATTTCTTTGGTCAGGTCTGATCATTTTGTGCTGTCTCATGTCACACAGGCTGTGAGATGCTTTCTGGTCTAATTACTAAATTTTTGACTGCCATTTAGTATCTGTGGCATAGCCCAAAAATTCTGATAGTGTTTGCTTCCATGTGGAAGCAGATCCCCCCGTGTAGGAAGGGAGAATATAGTCAAATAGAGCTCTTGGCAGTGGTGCTGTATTTTGTGAGTAGGTGTCTGTATATGTCGAATAGAACCACTTAAGACACAGTGCTATGTAAATACAGTGTTTTCCTGCAGGGAATGTCACTCAGTTTCTTCTTTGGTATGTGGAAGAGTAGTGCCTTGACTAGAATTACATCTAGAACCACATCTAGACCCATTCCTGTAGACCACATCTAGAGCCATTCCTCATAGACTCATTCAGGTTGGAAAAGACCCTTGACATCATCAGATCGAACCATTAACCCTACTCTACCAAGTTCACCACTAAACCTGAAGTGCCACCCTTAAACACTTCCAGGGATGGTGACTCCACCACCTCTCTGGGCAGCCTGTTCCAATGCTTGACCACTCTTTATGTTAAAAAATTTCCTAATATTTAGCCTGAGTGGTGCAGCTTGAGGCCATTCCCTCTTGTTCTATATATACCTGTGAGAAGAGACTACCACCTACCTCTCTGTATTGTCCTTTCAGGTGGTTGTGCACGGCATTAAGGTTTCCCCTCAGCCTCCTCTTCCTCAAACTAAACAGTCCTAATTTCCTCAGCTGCTCTTAAATCAGTCTGATTCTCTGGGCCCTTCACCACTCCAGCCCCTCAGTGTCTTTCTGGTATTGAGGTGCCCAAAGCTGAGCACAGTACTTGAGGTGTACAGTCACCTCCCTGCTCATGCTGGTCACACTTGCTCATCCAAGCCAGGATGCGATTGGCTTTCTTTGCCACCCAGGCACACTGTTGGCTCATATTCAGCTGCTTGTGAATTAGAACCCCCAAGTCCATTTCTGTCAAACAACTTTCCAGCCACACTTCCCCAGGCCTGTAGTGTTGCATGGGGTTGTTGTGGCCCTAGTGCAGGACCTGGCACTTGGCCTCGTCACAGCTCATCCCATTATCTTGGCCCGTTGATCCAACTCTGAAAGAGCCTCCCTACCCTCAAGCAGATGAGCACTCCCACCTAACTTAATGTCATCTGCAAATTTATTAATGGTGCACTCTAACTCCTCATCAAGATCGTTGATAAAGATGTTAAACAGAAGTGGTCCTAACACTGAGCCCTGAGAAACACCACTTGTGTCTGGCTGCCAGCTGCATTTAACTCCACTGACCACCAGTCTTTGGGCCTGGACATCCAGCCAGTGTTTTAGAATCATAGAATGGTCTAGGTTGGAAGGGACCTCCAAAGGTCATCTAGTCCAACCCCCTCTGCAGTAGGCAGGGGCATTTTCAACTAGATCAGTTTTATCCAGCAGTGTGCTCATGCAAGCCATTTGATTAACTTCTAATTTAAGCTTGCAAGATCTTAGGACAGTTATACATGGGAGGGTAGATTTTTGACAATTTCTTTGTAAGTGTTTTGTGTAGGCAAGTATAAAAGTACATTTAAACAGGACAAGAGTTGGATGGAGTGTTTCTGTGAAATACTTGTTTGAAATTGTATACAATGCAGTTGAAGACTTTTTTTCACCTTCCACAACTAAAGCCTCAGCTCAACAAATATGTTTCTACTTTTATATTCTCCTGTTGGCAGATTGTCATGTTTGTAACTTGCCAGTTGCAGTAGGTCCTCCATTATCCATTGAAATAACCTTCCTTCCTTTGTTCTGCATACAGAGTTTGGGCTTCTCATGAAATTTCATAAGCATTTCCACTCTTGCAAGCCAAATGCATTTGGAAGTAATAATAATAATAATAATAATAATAATAATAATAATAATAATAATAATAATAATAGTATGCTTTTGAGGTTTGGAAGGAAGAAATCTGCCTTCCTCAAATTGCATTGACCCTCTTGAACTCTTTATAAGTAGAAGGGAAAAAAGACAACTGTAGAAGACTTCACCCTGTCTGGCTTTAGTCTTGTTACAACTCTAAATTTTCATTATGCCATACCATGAAGGGGAACTTTACTTAGTGAGAGGCTCTTCAGTCAAGAAGTTCTGCTTGACATTAAGGTGTAAAATCCTCTGGTGTTTTATGCAGCCAGCTCATTATCCCAAAGTAAAGACTTTTATTCTGAGGCTTTCAGATCTTACTCACATTTTAAATTTGACTACATAGATGTTTAAGAGCAGAAGTCAGTCTCCTCCTTTTACCTCCAAGTACTCCTGTGTCTCTTGAGTAGAACTACTTTCACTGAAGTTCTGTGTGACTGATTCATTCCCTTACAGAAGTGTGCAAATGTAGCTGTGCCATCCTGTGGTGGTAACATTTAGGCTAACTGGTGAGAATACTGGTAACTGTCCAGCAATCGTTTTCATGCTAGCAAAGAATCTGATTGCATTCCAAGGCTTCTTTTTTTAATACTTTTTCTAGTGATAACTGGAAGTCTTTTGGCCAGCAGGAGTAGGGAAGCCCTGGTGAGGCTGCACCTTGAATACTGAGTTCAGTTTTGGTGCCCTCACTCCAAGAAAGACATTGAGGTGCTGGAGCAGGTCCAGAGAAGGGCAGCAAAGCTGGTGAAGAATTTGGAGAACAGATCTGGTGAGGAGCAGCTGAGGGAACTGGGTTTGCTTAGTTAGGAGAAAAGGAGGCTGAGGGGAGACATGTAGGCATGGCACTTTAGGACATGGATTAATCACCATGGTGGTGTTAGGTTGATGGTTGGACTCAATGATCTTAGAGGTCTTTTCCAACCAAAACTATTCTATGATTCTATATTAATGTGGTAAATTGTAGTATACTACTAATGTGTCTACAGTGTTTAACTACATGCTTTATAGGCAGCACTGCTGCAGGACACTGGGACAACAAAAATATCATCAAAAATTCAAGTTTTGAAGTATTTTAATATTATGTGAAATGCACCCAACAGATGTTTATTGAAACAAAGCACATTGTTCAAAATTAACTTCCAGAACTGAACAGAAATAGACTTTTAGCTCATTTAGCCCATGTATTTTATCCTTTCTTGGAATTATAAATGGTTAAGAGGAGCTCAGAAGATTGAATTATGT
This sequence comes from Picus viridis, assembly GCA_033816785.1. Classification (NCBI taxonomy): domain Eukaryota; kingdom Metazoa; phylum Chordata; class Aves; order Piciformes; family Picidae; genus Picus; species Picus viridis. The sequence goes on along the minus strand of CM066574.1, from coordinate 17,798,879 downwards.
AATGTAGTAGTTTTCTCAAGAATTTGGCTTTTATTTCGGAAAATACCATGTGTTCAGAGACAGAAGGTTATAGAGATCCAAATATGGAAGTCATAAACAAGAACAAATGGGGGGTGGGGGGGGAGAACTTGGAAGAAATCAGAAGTGCACTGTAAGCTGAAACAGCCCACAGGCAACTTCGGTTTGCTGATCCAGCACTTGCATAGCCAGTAGCCCTCTGTGTCAGTAACTTTGGGCTGGTTACAGAGGTTTTAGCTGCACACGTGAGCACTTCTGGCTTTTCAGACATCACTGCACCTGAAATTCATTCTTGTCAACATAATAGAACTTTCACTCTCTTTATATGTACAGATAGCCCATGTCTGCCCCTCTCTCCCTCCTATGGCACTGCCAGGCAGCAGTGAGTGAAACAGTATTGAGGTGTGCTTTTAGAGAACCAAAGGATCATGGAGTTGTTTAGGCTGGAAAAGACCTTTAAGATTATTGAATCAAACCATTAACCTAACACTACCAAGACATGCTAAACCATGTTCATTAGCACCATGTCTACATGTCTTTTAAACACCTCCAAGGGTGATGGTCCCTGGGCAGCCTCTTCCAGTGTTTGAGAACCCTTTAAAGAAAGACATTTTTTCCTAATGTCTAACCTAAACCTCCCTTGGTGCAACCCTAGGCCATTTTCTATCTCTTGCTACTAGGGAGAAGAGACCAACTGCCACCTGGCTCCAACCTCTTTTCAGGGAATTGTAGAAAGCAAGAAGGTCTCCCTTCAGCTTCCTCTTCTCCAGATTAAACAACCCCAGTTTCCTCAGCTGCTCCTCACCAGCCCTGTTCTCCAGACCCTTCAGCAGTTTCCGTACCCCTTTCTGGACCTGCTCTAGCACCTCAATGACTGTCTTGTAGTGACAGCCCCAAAACTGAACCCAGGACTCAAGGTATGGCCTCACCAGTGCCAAGTCCAGGGAGACAATCACTTTCCTGGTCCTGTTGGTCACACTGTTGCTGATCCAGACCAGGATGCTGGTAGTCTTCTTGGCCACCTACACACATACTGGCTGATCTTCAGCCAGCTGTCAATCAACACCCTCAGGTCTTTCTGTGCTGAGCACTTTCTAGCCACTCTGCCCCAAGCCAGGAGCCAGATCCTTCTGTAAATCGTCCCTATCATTGTAAGAGACTCCCATTTCAAACATACTTGCTGCTGGCTGCTCATTGATGGCTCATACTTCAAAGGGAAAAAATATTGACTGTGCTTTCTGTCACAACTTTTCCTGGTGGCAAGCTTTTAGGGATCATGTTAGTTCAAAGAATTAAGATGTCTGTCTGTGTTTGTAAATAATAAATAAATATACAATAAACCAGGTTGGAAGAGACCTTCAAGATCATTGCGTCCAACCCATCAAACAACTAGATCATGTCACCAAGCACTCCATCAAGTCTCCTCCTGAACACCTCCAATGATGGTGACCCCACCGCCACCCCAGGCAGCCCATTCCAATGGGGAATCACTCTCTCTGTAGTAACTGTCATTCCAGAAAGACACAAAAGCCAGCTAGACAGTGGCAGGTTTTTTTGTCTCCTTGCTGTGTATTGGGAAAGGCTACATCTTTGTAGAACGACCCTGAGAAGAAATGCTCTACTTCTGCTTTATCACGAGGGGAATACCAGGGCCAGAACATTGTCTCCCTGTACTAGTAGTAATCTATTAATTATGAACTCACATTAGTAGGCTACTCACTCCAGTTCAGGTACCACTAAATTAACACTTTCCTCATCTTTCTGTGATCTCTGCCATTGCTAAATCTCCATTTTTTAATTTGCCTTAATCGCTTGTAAATTCTAAAAGAAGTTAGTGTCTGAAGTAGTTAAAAATCTGAACTAATTCTTCTGTCTTCACTGTTTGTCAGTTCTTATCTACAAAAATTCCTTGTTTCACCTTTATTTTTTGTAATCCACATCAAGGCAAAGCTTCCTCACCTGAGAAGGGAAGAGTGGGTGTCTGTTCAAAAGCAATATGTGGGGGCTCAAAAGCACATGTGATGTACAATTATCAGAGTTAATGGTTGAAAAAGGAGAATTTCTAGGTTCTCCTAAGGTGGCTGCCTGAAGCCTCCGTACTTCAGAGATCCTGTTTGTGCAAACAAGAGAAATTTATACTTTGAATCCTCCCCGCTTTTGTCTTGTGTTTTTAGCAGTAGGCCCTGGAGTACAGCTGTATGATGGTCAACCCCTGGATGCACAGAAGTATCTTAAAAGGAATTACTAAAGAAAACAGTGTGTAGATAAGTATATTGGCAAGTCACAGAATCAGAATCACAGAATCAAGCAGTTTTGGAAAGACCTCAGAGATCATAAAGTCCAACCTATTACCTAACACCTCCTGACAGCTAAGCCATGGCTCCAAGTGCCACATTCAATCTTTTTTGAACCCTTCCAGGGACAGTGACTCCACCACCTCCCTGGGCAGCCCATTCCAATGGCAAATCACTCTTTAATAATAATACAATAATAATAATACAATACACCAGGTTGGAAGAGACATTCAAGATCATCGCGTCCAACCCATCAAACAATCCAACCCACCCAACAACTAGACCATACATTCTTCTTTCTGTGAAGAACTTTCTCCTCACCTCCAGCCTAAACCTCCCCTGGCGCAGCTTGTGACTGTGTCCTCTTGTTCTGGTGCTGGTTGCCTGAGATAACAGACCAACCCCCACCTGGCTACAACTTCCCTTCAGGCAGTTGTAGACAGCAAGAAGGTGTCCCCTGAGCCTTCTCATCTCCAGGTTAAACAACCCCAGCTCCCTCAGCCTCTCCTCACAGGGCTTGTGCTGGAGACCTCTCACCAGCCTTGTTGCCCTTCTCTGGGACACTTACTAGCCCAACATGCTCAAGGCCCCAGCCAACCTCCCTTTCAACACTGCCAGGCTTGGAGCCTCCACAGCTCTCTGAGCAACCTGTTCCAGTGTCTCACCACACTCTTGGGGAAGAATTTCTTCCTAATGTCTCATCTCAGTCAAGCTTCTTCCAGTTTGAAGTCATTACCCCTCATCCTGTCTCTCTATGCCTTTGTCAGAAGTCCTTATCCAGCTCTCCTGAAGTTCTCTTTCAAATACTGAAAGGTCTTTCTCTTCTCCAGGCTGAACAGCCCCAACTCTCTCATCCTGTCTTAATAAGATTGGTGCCCCAGCCCTCTGATGATGAGTGAGTAAATCCTCAGCTCTAGCAATAAGATTTTTTAAATGTATTTTCCTGTGCATTAATGTCCATCTCTTCTCCCTTGACCAAATAATTTATGACAAAGTTTACTGCAAAAGGCTGACATGATCCTAGAACCAGGATTTGTAACAAACGTGGCCTGTGAAGCATGAACTAGACTGAATGCTCCACATTCTGTTTAGGTGTTTGATGTGTGTTGTCATACATGGATGGCCAGGAACTTAAATACTTCATTCTGTTTGATGCAATGAATTCTTTGGAGAAGTAGTTTCCATGTCACGATGAAACCTACAAATAAATTTGGGGATGGAACCTGACTAGCAGGAACTGTTGCAGGTGCCAAACCTTGGATGTCACTATCATGTTGACCAGCTTAATGAACACAGATCCAGCTCCATTGTGAAGAGTGAAAGCCCAAGGAAGCAGAAACATGGGCTAGCACTGAAAAAGTTCCTGATATGGGGGTAGTCAACACCTAGAGCTTAAGGCAACAGCTTTGAAAACAGCCAGTTAACCATAGATCTGAGATGATGAATCAAGGAGGGTGTTGGATTTGTACCTGGAGTCAGGTCTTGTCAAGAGTGTGAGAGGTGCAGAAACACCTCAAAGAAGCCAAGCAAAAGCTCCTGGCAGATGGGAGTTTTATGAGCAGATTTTAAAAAACAGTTTGATGAAAAATGGAATGTCTTTAGCCTGAAAGCATATCTGAAAGTGTTGCTAGGAAGAAGGGCCAAGCTTTTCCCAGAACAAAGAATAAGTTTTCTTTCTGTTCCAGAACAAGTTTGCTTGGAGGCATAGTGAAGTGCTTGTCTATTTTCTCTTAAAGATAGATCATGTGCTCTCTAGTGTGTTTGTGTGAGGTAGAACCTGATACGGGGAGAGCCAGGTCGAAAGTGGCTGTTTAAGGGTAGCACTTAAGAAAGACTTAAAAAACTGAGAGCAAACCACAGAGCACAATAATTAGGCTTGCAGCAAGGAGAACATGGAGGCTGGGAAGGCAGAATGCAGTTGGAGTTTAGCATTGTTGAACATGTATAAACTAAGATCCTTAAGCTAACAGATGGAAAGTAGTTGTGAATAGTGTGGAGTTCAGATCAGGATCTTGGGCTAGCTTTTTGTCTCATATACATGAGGCTTTTTGAGATATATATTGACCGAGAGCAACAAACATGAATATTTTTTCCCTAGAGAGTAAGTACCAAGGGAGCCAGGTGTGTTTAGTTGTCAGGAGAAATGCCAGGTCCAAGTAAGACTCTGCGTAGGGGACTTTTGTTCATCTGCCACGTCTTTGCAGGTGGAGTCTTTTGGCAAGCTGTATTTTGTTTAGGAGAATCTACTCCTAGATCTGCTCTGTCACTGTGTTGTGATGTTGTCTGCCTGGCTAAGTAAATAACTAGCAGTTGCCAAGCCTCTCAGCTGATAAAATTGTCACAGATCATGAGGGGGGAAATGTAACATAAAGAGTTATTGAGATGCAGAGTTTCTTCTGGAGGGGTGGAGAACCAGCTGGTTAAAGGTAGGTGATCAGAGAAACTAGTCATGAATTTGGGAAGGAATAGCCTATGCTGAGTTTTGTCCTTTGCTGTGTTCATTGACTTCAGTAGGAACTGAGAATTTAGAATGCTAGGAAATTAAATAATTTCCAGTTTGGGAGCCCCAGGGTTACTGCACTGTTTTTCTCCTGGGCATTCATGTTTCAAGATTTTTTCACTTACCAGTCTTGGGCAGATAGTTTGCTTTCTCTGGGTGAGGTTCCACATCTGATGGTAGTAAATCAGGTGAATGCTAAAGGATCCATCCAAGGTAGATGAGAGAGACCATTATTGCAGTAGACTGCAAACAGTGTTTTTATCTCTTGAATGAAGGTGATCATGGCAACCACAAACTGGGAATGCTGTTAAATCTAGGCCTGGAATAATAGGGAGGAGGAGAAGGAAGGGATGATGTGACAGTCCAAAGTCCTGTGATCTTCACACTTAGAAGGGTTTTTGCAGGACTGAAAATCTGGCAATAGCCGGATTCTTAATAGCCAGATTTTTAGATCTGCTCTTTTCCATGCATGCTACTGGCATGCTCTGCTTCAGATTTGCAGGACACAAAATTCATCTGCTCAGCTTTTTCTGCAATAGAAGGAGGAGTGTGTCTTCTGACTCTTCAAGATTTGCTCCTATAATTATCCCATGGAAATAAGCTGCAGCTTCCTGGCAGCCCACTGGGTTTTTTTTTCCTTTGGTACACATGCAAAGATTTTGGATTCTGCAAACCTATGTTCTCATCTCTCATTTTTCTTGATATTTTTCTGCCAAAAGCTGAGCATTGTAAATTCTTACAACACCAGGTGAATAAATCTGACTATTAACCATCATTAGTACCTGGCAGTCCTAGTTTCACAAATGTGGTAATGTAGCAGTTCCAAATCAGATCTCTAATGGATTCTATAGGGGTTTATAAGACATTAATAGGAGTTCTTTCCAGCATTTTCATATTACAATACAATTGTTTTCCAGCAGACCCTAACTGTCCTTTGATTTTAAGTCATTTACAAGAGACTGAACACAGCATTATTACAGACTTTTAAGTCAATTTGTGGTCATGACCTGTCAATTTAAAAGTTTATGCACTGTTAGCAAATCTGGATTTTAAATGGGGCTGAGTTTCATTGTTCTGAAGTGTTCTGCACAATGAAAATCTTGATCTGTGCCATATTCTCCTGCAAAACAAATTATCTGCCAAAAAGCTTCTTCATTTAATACTGTAAGATGGTTTTGCTGACATTCTGAATGTTTTGCATGTTTGAGCTTTAGAACAAGACTTTTCTGTCCCCCAGCAACTTTGAATTATTTTGAAGCTTTGTTTTAAATCTTTGTGTAACACAGACATACCCTCTTCTCCAATCTGATTTTTGCCTTTAAATCCCTCCATGGCTTCTTTTCAAATACTTAAAACTCAACCTTAACCAATGTATAAAATTTTAGTACAGAGAGGTTCAAAATAATATTTCCATATTTAATGGTGCAGTCCTTGTCAATCTCCTCCTTCTTCTACTCTGCAAGATAGTGTCTGTGCTGCATTAAATGTACATTGCTCTCTTCAACATGTCTGCAGAAATAGTTTCGCTTTTTCCTGCACAAAGTGGAGAACAATCTTTAGACCTTTCTGCTGCTTGCCTGTGTGCAATCTCTCATACTCTCTCTTGCCACTAAGCTTTCGTTTTAAATGAAGGTCTTTGGTTTGTCTGTGTTTCCCTGATTTGTGGTATGGCAACGCTGAGTTCTGGAGGGAAACCAACACAGTGCTATACAACTGAATTCATTCCAGCTACGTTCTGCCATGTGATGAATTCTCACAGCATTTCTGAGTTTAAATCTTGCTTCTGTGTTGCTGCCTGAGTACCCAGCCTAGGGCAGGCAAGGCAACCGGGGTCTGCAGAATAAGCAGGGCAGGCAAGGCAACCAGGGTCTGCAGAATAAGCATCTCAGGGTAGAGTCTGAGCTGGACCATGCTGACCACTTTCAGTACGCCCATGAACACAGGTCAGTGCTGCAGACATGCACATACCTGCTAGTGTTTAATTCTTCACAGCTACTTAATTGTACTAAGGACATGATTTGGGGTCTCTCTCTCATCATGCATCACAGATCAGCTCAGATGACTTCTGAGCTGTCAATAGCATATTTGCCTCTGGTATGCAAAAATCCAAAAGCAGAAGAGAGAAGCAGAAGCTGCTTTTATTCCTCTGTAAAATGTTTCCCAGACTGCAGTGACACCCCAGCCTGCCTTTCCTATCTGTGAATGACTGCTCCCTCCAGGGTGCTTTTAAAAGCTTTGGGGTTTTTTTCCCCCTTCCTCTCCCTTCCTTCTTCTCTTAAGAGTAACCAAACCATCTTGCCACATGAAGATTTCAGAGCAAGATTGGCATCTCTCAGGTTTGTGATTGTGCTGTCATCTTGAGGAGAGACCTTTTGTCAGCACTGCGCTAGTTCTGACCTTTTAATGAATGCCTGCAGCAAATAGACAATTGCTGAAAGATTCTGGTAAGCAAGACAAGCTAACCTTGCATGGTTCTAGAAGCTTCATGAGAATACAAGAAGGTAAATTTGTATTTTACTCAGTTTTATAAGGGGCTGACCACTTCAAATTGTCTATCTATAGAACAAATCTGAATGTTTTCCTTGTCAAGGCAGCATTCTACTTTAAGCAAATGCCATCCCCTGAGTTGTAGAATTATGGCCACCAGCAGAGCTAACAATTTTTTTACTTCAGTATAACTAGGTTTTTTGTTGGGGTTTGTTTGGGTTTTTTTTGAGGGGGAGAGAAGGGAGGATAGTTTGTATTTTTTGAAGGAAGGGAAAGGAAGGAGTTATTGTGTGCTTTCGGGAGGAATAAATAGCCCATATTATATGAATTAAAGACATGTAGGTTCTCAGCAAAGTGTCAGAACAAAGACAAAATCTCTGCACGAGAGAACTTGCTGTGTAGGAGGACCTTTCTGTAGCAGATCAGCTGCATTAAGCTAGAAATTACAGGATTTAATTCTCTGTGAAGTTCTAATGTGTGCCTGTCACCCAGGCAGTGCCAAAGTTCTTGTTGTTTGATTCAGGAATACCCAAACTCAACTTTTCTTGGGCAACTAAAATATTCTTGGAAGGATGTATGTAGAATAATGACATGGATGGTAGTGATATGTCTTGATAAGGAAGTAGTGGGAGTTTGCTGCAGTGGGTAGGAAGTGACTTTGCATTGCCTGTGCCAAAATGGAGTTAGATTGGAGGTGCAAATGCATCTGAATGTAGGGTCAAAAGACAAATCAGGAATACTAGAAAGGGTGGGATAAGCAAAACTGGAGATACTTGATTGCTGAGATGGAGGAAGCCAGTGAGGTCAGTCTCTTCTCAGTAGCAAGTGACAGGATGAGAGGAAATGGCCTCAGGTTGTGCCAGAAGAAGTTTAGATTGGACATGAAATGGAACTTCTTGACTGAAAGGGTTCTCAAAAGTCTGGAACAGGCTGCCCAGGGAGGTGGCTGCATCCCCGTCCCTGGAGGTTCATTCAAAGAGGCAGAGATGTGGTGCTGAGGGCCATGGTTAAGCCCCAGTCTTAGTAGAGTTAGAGAATGGTTGGACTGGATGATCTTAAAGGACTTTTCCAACTGAAATTATTCCATGGTTTGTAAGAGGGAATGCTTATGGGGAAAGGGATCTTAGCAACTGTGGCAGTACGAAGTGGGAGTTAGAGAAGGCAACAGAGGAGGTGGCAGTACCTGAGGAACTTCAGAAGAAAGATGATCAGAGCTCAAAGATTTCAACCGCAGGGAGTGAAAAGACTTGCTTATTCTTCAAGGACATGTTGTAGAGGGGGAATCAACAGGCCTTGGCAAAATACTCCGAGTAGTGGGAGAGAAGAGAGAGTACAAAATGATAGACTTCTTGTTCTGACAAACAGGAGGATGTTGGAGCTGTAAAAGCACAGAAAAGTGCTTCTAAATGGGGACAACTGCTGTGAAATCATAAACACAGTCAGGTGGTAAGTATAGTAGAACAGAGCTGAATATTCCCATTGGAACTGCCAGACTGACGATCCTGATATTTAAGTAGGTGTAACACAGCAAGTCATGGCTTTTAGTTGGCATTTCTATATCTTTTTCTTGTTTACACTTTAGAACTAGGTACAAAGAACCTTTAATGATCATGTAACAGAAGTGTTTGGCTTGCAGAGGGGTTTTGTGGAAGCACAAAGCTTAGGAAATTTGTCAAAGTGTGGTAAGACAGAATCTAGAGTTCACACCATCAATTTACTGCTCAGTACTAGTAACAGCTGACTTCAGGTATTGGTGGTGTGGCAGTCACTCTTGTCTTAAAGCTTTAAACCTTGGGATGGGAACAGTCACAGAATACAGTGGATTCTCTCTCTTAAAGGTCTCCCCGATTCAGGGAAACAAAACCAAGGACGGAATCTTCAGTTTTACTCCAACTTCTTATTCTGAAGCAGCCATTATTGTGAGAATATTCAGTAATCTTCCTAGAGCCTTTGTATCGTCATTTCCTTTTTAATGACTCTAATTTGAACTCTGGCCTGAAACATTTTAGTAAAGCTTTGGCTTTATGAGGTTGCATCAAGAAGAACCTTGAATACTGTGTCCAGTTCTGATGTCCCCAGCATAAGAAGGACACAGAGCTGTTGGAGTGAGTTCAGAGGAAGGTCACAAAGATGATCCAAGGGCTAGAGCACCTCTGCTATGAGGATAGGCTCTCCCTCATCTTAAAAACATTCCCCCTTGTCCTATTGCTGGACACCCTTACGAAAAATACCTCACTAGCCTTCCTGTAGGATCCCTTTCAGGTATTGGAAGGCAGTAGCCCCCCCAAAGGAGATTTTTTGCATCGTTCCTGCTGACATTCAAATGCAACTTAAAATATTTCCAGCCTGTAACCAAGATTTTGCAGATGATTAAGTGAGCAAATGAGGCCTTCTTGGCAGTCCTGACAGATGCTTCTTTTTTCTGAAAGAATAGTAAACACTTGTTCTCTCTGCCTGACTCAATTGCACAACAAAGAAACAAAAAGTTCTCTCTCTCCATCTCTTTTACTCAATATCAGCTGCAAGTCCTGTAGGACACTGCCCAGCCTTGGTCAGCTTGTTGGGGAAAACTCCTCCTTTTTCTCACTGTCACTGGGTAACAAGTTCGGTGGAAAGCAGGATGGCACAGCTGCATAAATAATTTATTAATGCTGAGTATTTTCTAATATTACAGCAGTCAGGCAGTGTGACTCCTCACCCAAACATAAATGTCAGAATACTCAAAGCCACTTACAGCAGCACTTAATTACCAGAAGAACTGCTGGAGTTACTCTAGCAGTGCTTTTGGAGTCCTCACCAGGATGGGCACTGGTGAGGCTGCACCTTGAATGCTTGGTTCAGTTTTGTGGCACTCACTCCAAATAAAACACTGAAGTGCTGGAGCATGTCCAGAGAGGGACAACAAAACTGGTGAAGGGTCTGGAGAACAGGTCTGGTGAGGAGAAACTTAGGGAACTGGGGTTGTTTAGTCTGGAGAAAGGGAGGCTGAGGGGAGACCTTCTGGGTCTCTAGAACTCCCTGAAAGGAAGTTGGAGTGAGGTGGAAGTTGGTCTCTTCTCCTTAGTATCAGGTGATAGAAGGAGAGGAAATGGCCTGAAATTTATCAGGGGAGGATTAGGTTGGATATTAGGAAAAATTTCTTTTCTGCAAGAGTGGTCAGGCCTTGGAACAGGCTGCCCAGGGAGGTGGCGGGGTCACCAGCACGGGAGGTGTTCAAGAAACATATGGACATGGCACTTGGGAGCATGGTTTAGTGGCCATGATGGTCTTTGGCTGATGGTTGGATTTGATGATCTTAGATGTGTTTTCCAGGCAAAACAATCCTATGATTCTATGATGCTGTGATTGTCTTATTTCCACATTAGGCACAAGCTGATATGGGATTCCTCACAGTGACCTGTAGAACCATGATTGAATTTACCGCAGAGATATAAGTACTGATGACAAGAAAAGCATGGGAATGTCTTCTGAAATCTGATGTTACTGCTCATTAGAACACTCTGAGGTAAAGACTTTTTATCAGTATATACAATTTGTCTGATGCAAACTTTCGTTCCTTAAGATGCTGCTGTTTCTTGACGTCATGTCGAGGCTCTGCGTGGGAGCTACACACTTCACATACAGTTCCAAAAGGTGGCAACCTTAGGCTTCCAAACTGGGGACTCTGCTGAGCAGCTCTGAACAATTCACAGTAGTGAACGTTAGGAAATCCTGGGTTCTCCCAGACTGGGCTTATTTTTATCCATCCATTCTATTTTTCATATTTTTTTCTACATATAAACCAGAATTTATGTGACTCAGTTAAGAAATGGGCACTTTCCCAAATGTATTTCTGTGTCTGAAGGAAGCTGGGGATCAGAAAACTTAGATGTACTGTCTCCAGGTTTCAGTCTGTGACTTCTCTTATCATAAAGAGTAAGGCTCTGGTATCAGTCTGGGCTGAAATGATACTCCTGTGGCACAGTGATAAAGCAGAGACAGTTCGGCAGAAGTATGAGAAAGAAACAGAGTTGATAAACTGCAGTCTACTTGCTCTTGTCTTATTGAATTATTTAGGTTTTATATACACAGTCCCCTGGTCTTGTCCACAGCAGTGTACTTCAAATGGCCATCACTGCCACTTTGAACCGCTGTGCAACCCTGCATGGGTCACTTGAGACATGATAGTGTACTCATCATACTATATTCATAGAATCACAGGTTGGATTGGGTTGGAATGGACCTCCAAAGGTCATCTAGTCAAACCCCCTGCAGTCAGCAGGGACATCTTTCACTAGAGCAGGCTGCTCAGAGCCTTGGCCAGTCTGACCTTGAATCTCTAGAGATGGTGCCTCAGCCTCCTCCCTAAGTAACCTGTTGCAGTGTTCCAGAACACTCATGTTGCAGAACTTGTTCCTAATATCCAATCTAAATCTACTCTGCTCTCATTTCAAACCATTGCACCTTGTCCTGTCCCTGTAGGCCTTTATAAACAGTCCCTCTGCAGCCTTCTTGTAGCCCCCTTCAAGTACTGGCAGGCTGCTATTAGGCGTCCCCAGAGCCTTCTCTTCTCCAGGCTGAACAACCCCAGCTCCCTCAGCCTGTCCTTGCAGCAGAGGTGCTCCAGCACCCTGAGCATTTTTATGGCCCTGCTCTGGACCCTCTCCATCAGGTCCATCTACTTACTGTTTTGAGGGTTCCAGAGCTGGATGCATTACTCCAGAGCAAAGTGGCAGAATCTCCTCATTTCATTCTATGATATGATATGATATGATATGATATGATATGATATGATATGATATGATATGATGATATGATGGGTTGGACGCGATGATCTTGACGGTCTCTATCAACCTGGTGTATTGTATTATATTGTATTGTATTGTAAAACTCTGGGGTTTTTTCCCTCCCCCCTGTGGTTTGTACTTACTTTTTATTTCATCTACGTCCAGTTCCTGTCTTTTTTGTGGTTTTGTTTTCATCATGAATTTTATATATGAGTAGGCAAGGACAGAAACTTTACACAGCATTTAATCAGAAGATGCAGTTATCTTAGAATGCTTTAGCAGATTGTGTAGATTTGGCCAAAATTGCAGTGGTAAAAATGATGCTAAAGTCTGAATTCCGTGGTTTTATAACAAATGCTGCTTTTGTACTACATGATGGAAAATCAAGCATCTTGCTTATTTTCCAGAAGTCATGTTTGGAAACCATTAGCTTGGAAAATTCTGTCTGGGTTTGGCTTCAAGCCAGCTTTTGAAATCTCAGCTGTTGTCAAGCAGAACTGTCTTTCTCTAGGCTGCCCTAGCAGCGGGGTCAGAGTCTGAGCCCCACTCTGGTTTATGCCAAAGCTCTTCACTTCTGCAATTGTTCATCTGCTTCTTCCCCTCCCCAGTTCAGGGATAAAAAGTTATGTGTTGTGGTTATGCCAGTTCCTTGTGATCCTTCCTTCCATAGTTGTGCTGCAGCGCTGTGGAGGGATAAGTACTGGCCAAGAACTGTTATTGTCTTCCTTCATGAAGGCAGCAGAACTGGGAGAGAATGTTGAGGGTGGTTTTGCTGCTTTTTGCTTTTGTGAAGATTTTGTGGTGACTTTAGTGTTGCCTCTGGGGATGTTTTCCTCCCACAGTGTTGGCTGGTCAGTCTTTTTTAACCAACTCAATATCCTAATGATTTGATAACACTTCATATTACTCTTCTCAGTTAGGTTTGTTCTCTTCATGGGTAAGATTTCAGACATGTATCTTATCTCTGTGAGGTCTATCCTGTGTCACAGCCCTAATTGCTGTAGTGTCTGAGCATCTCAATCTTCAGTATGTTTATCTTGCCACCCCTGTGCAACAGAAAGCTTATTGTCTGTCTGCTCTTAAATGGAAATCAGTGGTCCACAGAGGCTGAAGGCTGGCTGAAACAGAGTGAAAAAACGACAATGACTTCCTGTGCATCACTTCCAGGTGTTTGGCATCCCAGGCACCTCTGTTAAACAGCTGGGGTGATGGGTGCTGCATAGAGGAAAAAGTGACCTCAAAGTGTTGACATTCTCAGAAGGAAACTCTTCTGAGCCTACTAATGAGAATGGGGATGTCTCTGAAATCCTGCTTCCTTCTGCAGCTTTGGCATTCAGCTTTGTGTGGGCAACAGGCACCTCCCTGGCACACAGCCTCTCCTGACACTGCATGCAAGGCTTTTTCTCTGAGGCCTGCTCCGTGCTTTCATTCTTCTATGGCCTTTATGTAAAACAAAACCCCAGCAAAACAAAACCACCAAACCCAGTGGTTTCCCTCTTCCTTGCACCCCTCCCACCTGAATCAGCTGGCTGAGCATTAACCTGAAAAGTTCACAAGGGCTTGCTGATCCTTTGGTCATGAAGCTCCATCTCCCAGCCCTAGGAGGAGTGCCCAACTAAGCTCCATCTCCCGGTCCTGGGGGAGTGCCCAACCAAATAGGCTGCCCAGGAGGCTGGATCTGGGGTGGGAGTGGTACTGCCAAGGCCGTGTGAGTAGTCTGGGAGGAATGCAGGAGTTCTGAGGCTGGGAGGAGAATGACTCCCAGCCTGACTCTCCAGGCAGGGAGGGGTAACTTCTGGACTCCACTCCCAGCTTCCAGACTTCTTTCTGCATTTTAAACTGAACTCCAAAATGAGTTCCAAGGGGCACAATCTGTGTTTTTGTCATTGAGGTGACAGCCCTAATTACTCAGAGAGTAAACACACACTCCTTGTCTTCTGCTCCCTTCCTCCTGCTCAGTCTACCTTCTAGCCTGGTATTTAAGTGTGTTTTTGAGGCAGGAGACAGGGAGAGGAGGCTAGAGAGAAAGCTCCTCTAGCTGAAAAGACCTTTAACTTAAGTGTCTCCTGTTTTTCACAGTGAGTGTTCCAAAAACCAGCAGGATGCTGTGTGGAAATGTATATTTGCAACAATTTGTTCTTCTCTGGATGTGTTGTAAGAGAAAATGTTCACTTCTTCATGCTGTGAAGTACTCTGGGCTCCTGCTGTGAGCTGGGTATGTTCTGAGCACAGGTACTGGGCTCCTCAGTGACACTTACATTTGGGATCTTCAGTTAGAACAGGCAAGTGACAGCTGCCAGGATGCTTCATATTCTGCTTGCACAGAAGCAGAATTTTTAGAAAGGTTTCAGATTTAAGTGGGAGATGCACTTGCAGCTGCCTGGTTTGTGTTTTGGGAATTGCTGTAGAGTAACGTGGATGTTCAAATTCTCTGCTGAATGTGTAGCCTTAACTGAGCAGGGCCCCAACTCAGTGCCCTTGCTCATTTTCTTGTCCTTTTGCCTATATGATTTCCAAGTCTGTAAAAAAAAAAAGAGATGAAGTAATTACTAACTATAATTCCTGTAACACTTCACCTGAGAACAATGTCTCTGTAGTGTTTTGCCCACCATTAGAACCACTGCTGCCATTACAGAATCACAGAATGGTCTGGGTTAGAAGGGTCCTCCAAAGGTCATCTACTCCAACCTTCAATCATTCATCCAGTTTGATTTCAGTGTGTGTAATTTTTTCTACAGAAGATGAGATTTAATGTTAAGCACAGGAGTTTTCTTCCGATTTTTGTCACTCTTGAACCTATTGCTTTTCATTCGTCGAGGAGCAGAATTTAGTAGAACTTTCGTACACTGCACAAAGTTTTGTATTTAAGTGAGCACTTTTTCTCCTTTCATTTTTTAACTTTATGTCCTTTCCTCTGTATTTCCTCTGTATTGGGAAGTGAAGCTTCTTTTTTTTTCCAGTTTATTATCTTTGTTTGTGTGGAGCATATTCATCCCTTGGAAGACTGAAGAATTTACAGTGGTGCTTCTTTCCCGCTGAGCTGATTTTGTTAGAGCATTATTTATGGATTTTGTTTATGGTGTTTTATTGTGTTTATACTGGAAGAAGCCAGACTGAGATGAGACACTGGGAAGAAACTGTTCCCCATGAGGGTGGTGAGGCACCGAAAGACGTTGTCCAGAGAAGTTGTGAAGGCTCCAAGCCTTGATGTGTTCAAGGCCAGGCTGGATGAAGCCTTGAGCAACCTGATCTACTAGAAAGTGTCCCTGCCCATGGTAGGGGTAGTTGAACTAGATAACCTTTAAAGTCCCAAAGTTCCAAACCAAACCAGTCCATGATCATATGACTTTTCTGTTGAGGATTCTGGATTAGTTCCAACTCTAATGTGTTATTTCTTGCTTGATTAAATTAATGTAGAGGTTCAGTGAAAGAGTCATGTCAGTTTCAAGGGAGCAAACAGATGTAGCTCTGCTGGCAGAACTTTATGCATAAATTTAGATAAGAAATCTCCAAGCAAACATTTGTCTATTACTGGCCTAATGTCAGCCTAATGGCATACTCTTTATTTGATGCAGATTACATTGGGCACTTCTTCAGTCCAGTACCTTTTTCCCCTAAAAATCTTAGGAACTCAAAGTCAGTGTAGCAAAATACACATTTCTGCTTTTTTATTTGGCAAAAAATGAAGCTTGCAGATGATTTGCCATCCAGCACCTGGCCAGTATTGGAAAATGACTTAATATTTTCCCCTGCAGAAACTTAATTCTCCCTATTATTATTGGCATTTCTGCTGCACACACAGCCCCTCTCAAACTTCACTGGGGATAGTTTCCATGGGAACCAGAGAATGAGAACTGATGAGTCTTGAAACAGTCAAACAATAATCTTGCTTTCTACCAGTGGGCAAAGATTTACTTCTCCAGTGTTTAATGGGAGGCACTAGAGATTATTATGTCTTGAAGGAGAGAGGGGGAAAAAAAGGACACCTGGAAGGAGGCCAAGGTTGCTTTGTATACCTGTAGGGTTGGCACTAGCTGTATCCTCCTGTGCTTTTAGACTTCCTGAGTGATACAAAGGGAAGCTGTGTCAGATCCAAACAGCCATAGTCCAGGGAAGATGGGTAGGGAGCAGTGGTGACTAGGAGGTGAGCTGATTGCATCTGTGGCAGGAGCCATCTCATGAGTGCAATGTTCTGGAGGCTATTGAATGAGCTGGCAGCAAACAGCCCTGGGGACAGCTTTCCAGGTGCTAGCAGTCCACGTTTTTGCCCAGTGTGAAGTGCATCTTCACATGATGCATCTTACCTGACCTTTCCAGTAAGACCTTAGAGCAGCCTTACAGTATTTGGAGGAGGCCTCTAGGGTAGCTGAAGAGGGACTTTTGATAAAGGCATGGAGTGACAGGACGAGGGGCAATGGTTTCAAACTGGAAGAAGCTGGAGTGAGATGAGACATCAGGAAGCAATGAGCATTTGAGGCACTGAAACAGGCTGCCCAGAGAAGTTGTGGACGCTCCAAGCCTGGCAGTGTTGAAAGGCAGGTTGGCTGGGACCTTGAGCAAGTTGATCTAGTAGGAGGTGTCTGTGCACATAGCAGGGGTCGGAACTAGATAGTCTTGAAGATCCCTTCCAACCCAAACCATTTTATGATTTCATGAATTACTGTATGTAAAAAACAGGATTCAAATTTTAAAATAGTTTTTCTTGGCTTGTGGATGAAGTTAAAATACATTGAGATGCCTGCAGTAAAAAAAAGCCCACAAACCTGTAGAAAGGACTTTTCTACATGAAAGGCCTATTTCAGACAGAAAACCCCAGTTGTATTGCTAACAGTATGAAGGAATACCTAATGCAGGGAGAGGATGGGGTGCAGGTGAGGTGCAGTTAGGGAACACCTAGAGTTGGCAAACTGCTAAGCACTGCCTTTGGGTCACTTTATCTGGGCCCTGCACAGAAAGACCCTGCAAGCAGAAAGTCTGCAGTTTGGAAGTGTAAAGTAGTGCCCATTTTATTCCTGAGTTCCAATCTTAGTTTTCCTATTTAGTGTTTTAAAATGTCTTCATGTTAAATGACTGCCCTGGACAGGTCTGGTGACCAAAGGTAAACATGAGTGGAGAATGTTTCCCTGGGTTTTATTCACTTCTTACTCTTTGACTGAGACAACTGTTTACCCAGTTCTTACCTTTGGTACTAGCCCTATGCAGCATGCCCATCTTGGCATCCAGGGGTGAAGGACATCACCGTAAATCTTCATTCCTGTCACCAGTTCACCTAACTGAAGTTAATCTGAGAACGATACTGCTCCTTCTCATTCCTGCAGTCTGTAGGGCTGGAGCATTTCTCCTGCAGGGACAGGATCTGGAGCTGTTCAGCCTGGAGAAGACAAGGCTGTGGGGAGATCTAAGAGCGGCCTTCCGGTACCTGAAGGGGGCCTACAGGAAAGCTGGCGAGGGACTTTACAGAGGCTTGTAACGATAGGATAAGGGACAATGGTTTGAAATTAGAGCGGGGTAGATTGAGATTGACAGTAGGAGGAAGTTCTTTCAATGAGGGTGGTGAGACACTGGAACAGGTTGCCCAGAGATGTTGTGGACACCTCATTCCTGGAAGTATTAAAGACTAGGCTGGATGAGGCCTTGAGCAACCTGGTCTGCTGGGAGATGTCCCTGCCTATGGCAGGGGGTTGGAACTGGATAATCTTTAAGGTCCCTTCCAACTCAAACCATCCTATGATTCTGTAAACCAGGCTCATGGTAGATGTGGAATATAAGGAGCCACCAAATGCTGGTAGGCTGCTTAACTCTCTCTTCCCTGCTGTTCCCTGCGCTAGATCCCTAACTGCTGACTGCAAGATGACTATTAGAGGGTAAACTGAAGACTGTTACTTCTGCTGAATCACAAATCTCAAGCACTTTTGGAGAAAAAGGCATCAGGGCTGCTGCTTACTGTGGTGGTCTGGGTGGTGCAGTGAGAGATAGTGCAATGATAATCACCTGTGAACAGCAGAAATGGTGGTGGCTCCTAAACATCTGATAGGAGACAGTGGAACAAAGGACAGGGCTGATCCAGCTGCCATTTCATCACAGCATGCCCGACTCAAACAGCATCGTTTCCTGGGAGATTGAACAATGCTGTGTGCTTATTAATCACCAAAGAATCTCTCTGCTGCTCTCTCAAGTCCTCCAAAACCTGTCTAACTCAAGTGGGCGAGGAGCAGCCCACCCATGACAAACTGCTGCAGCTTGATCCTACATACTGCACATTATCAAAAATGTTATGTCTGCTCTGAACAGAGTGTCCAAGTGTGATAAATGTGGGCACTGCTCCAAGAAAGTGGGCTTGTCCTCATGAGAAAATTGTACTTAAAATCAAACCTTAAGTTGGTGAATTCATTTTAATTAGACTAATCTGCAGACCTGGGTGAGACACGCGTGTTTGGTAAACGTTGCTGTCATGCTGGCTGAGATAAATGTTTTGCGCTGCTGACTAAACTGGCCTGAAATCACCTCTGAAATTTGCAGTGACTTTCTCTTAGAAGATGTGGTCATGCTCTCTGGCCTTCTTTATAAAGGACAGTCAGTTCCCACTGTTCCTTCTACAAATGTAGGTGCTTTCAGTGGTGCCCAGTGACAGGAGCAAACTTGAACATAGGAAGTTCCAACTAAACATGAGGAGGAACTTTACTTTGAGATTGGCAAGGTACTGGACCAGACTGCCCAGACAAGTGGTAAAGTCTCCATCTCTGGAGTCATTCAAAACCTGCCTGGATGTGATCCTGGGCAACCTGCTCTAGGTGAACTTCCTCTGGTAGGGGGGTTGAACTCAACGATCTCCAGATGTCCCTTCCAACCTTCCAACTCCTACCATTCTGTGATTTTGTGAAACAGCAGTCATGTGTGCCCACCAAGAGAAGGACTGAGGTGGTCTGGGCTGCTGAATGCCCATCCACACTCCTTTCAGGCTGTATGTGGTAGGTCCCACTGCTGTGATTCATAGAATCATAGAATCATTCAGGTTGGAAAAGACCCTTGAGATCATCAGGTCCAACCATTAACCCTACTCTGCTAAGTTCACCACTTAACCATATTGCTAAGTGCCATATATGAAGGACTTCAAAACACCTCCAGGAATGGTGTTTTCACCACGTCCCTGGGCAGCCTGTTCCAATGCCTGACTACTCTTGCAGGAACAAAATGTATCCTGATCTCCAATACAGCTCTTCTAATTGCTGAAAATCTTGGTAGAACAACACTCATAGGAATTAATTTTTTCAAGGTCTGCTGGCCCAGTGCAAGGCAAAACTATCAGATACACATTTTTTTATTCCCCATCCAAGGAAGGAATGTTAGAATAGAATAGAATAGAATAGAATAGAATAGAATAGAATAGAATAGAATAGAATAGAATAGAATAGAATAGAATAGAATAGACCAGGTTGGAAAAGACCTTCAAGATCATCAAGTCCAATCTATCAACCAACACCATCTAATCAGCTAAACCATGGCACCAAGTGCCTCATCCAGTCTCTTCTTAAACACCTCCAGTGATGGCGACTCCACCACATCCCTGGGCAGCACATTCCAATGGCCAATCACTCTTTCTGTGAAGAACTTTCTCCTTACCTCCAGCCTAAACCTCCCCTGGCACAGCTTGTGACTGTGTCCTCTTGTCTGGTGCTGGTTCCATGGGAGAAGAGATGAACCCCCACCTGGCTACAACCTCCCTTCAGGTAGCTGTAGACAGCAACAAGGTGTCCCCTGAGCCTCCTCCAGGCTAAACAACCCCAGCTCCCTCAGCCTCTCCTCATAGGGCTTGTGCTCGAGACCTCTCACCAGCCTCGTTGCCCTTCTCTGGAGACATTTAAGAGTCTCAATGTCCTTCTTAAATTGAGGAGCTGGGAACTGGACATAGTATTCAAGGTGTGGCCTAACCAGTGCTGAGTACAGGGGCAGAATGACTTCCCTGCTCCTGCTGGCCACACTATTCCTGATACAGTCCAAGATGCCATTGGCCCTCTTGGCCACCTGGGCACACTGCAGGCTCATGTTCAGCCTACTATCAGCCAGTATCCCCAGGTTCCTTTCTGCCTGGCCACTCTCCAGCCATTCTGACCCCAGCCTGTAGCACTGCATGACATTATTGTGGCCAAAATCAAATCCTTTTAGTTGGAAAAGACTTTTCAGATACTGAGCCAAATTATTATTTTCTGTTTTCTCAGGATGTAAACTATGATCTAAGATTCTTTGAAGAGATACAAGCATCAACTAATTTAGAATCACTAAAAATCTGTTTACTGCCTGCTTACTCTCTGATATTATACTTGCCTCTCACCTTTGTTGTACTGTGTTTTCTTACTTGAGCATTATGAGATGAAAAGCTTGAAGGTGCTTTTGAAATGTAAACTAGGTTAGAAAAGAGACTGTAGAGAATGTTGTAAGAGTCATGTAAAGGAAGCTTGTTGCTCTGACCTTCATGTCTAACATCAGGTTGCTGAGGCAAGGTTTTATCTGCAAGAATAACAGCAGTAGTAGAAAAGTCTGATTGCCAGTGAAGGGCAGAACTATGAAAGTAGAATTATTTTAATGACCCAGGCCAGTCTGTCAGCAGACTCTTCGATACTTTTTAATGTAGCCTTGTGTAAACCAATAACATTGTTTATTTAAAGGATGTAAATGGTTTGTATTGTCTCTTCTAATTGTACGTGCCAAGTGTTTTACCTCACAGGCTATTCAAGAATTTGGCAAGTAACTTAATGACACTAAGTAGTCCTTCACACAAGAAGTCTGTTTCTGGTCAGTCTATGAAATGTCAACCCAAAAGTGCAAGTAAGGTTAAGTAGGTAAGAGCTGTGTCCAGCTCTGGAGACCCCAACACAGGAAGGATATGGAACTGGTAGAGCAGGTCCAGAGGAAGGCCACCAAGATAATCAGAGGGCTGGAGCACCTCTGCTGTGCAGACAGGCTGAGAGTCGGGATTGTTCAGCCTGGAGAAGAAAAGGCTCTGAGGAGACCTTGAAGCAGCCTTCCTGTATTTGAAAGGGGCCTCCAGGAGAGCTGGAGGGCTTTTGAGAGCAGTATGGAGTGACAGGATGAGGGGTAATGGCTTCAAACTGGAAGAAGCTTGATTGACATGAGACATGAGGAAGCAATTCTTCCCCATGAGAGTGGTGAGGTGTGGGGGACTGTGATGTATCTGTGAACCCTCGGAAGAGCCCTGGTGAGAAAACATTGCTGTGCTCCCATGAGAAGCTGGAAACTGCCCGGACAGACTGAGTGGGAATGAGAAACTGCAAGATAAGATGGGAGGCCACCTGGACTAACTTAACAAGTAACTATAGCAATGCTATCGCTGACCCATGAGAATCTTGAGAACAGTTCATTAACCAGTTGCAGGCAGCCACACTAACACTACACACAATATATGAGTTGTGTGCTGGAATAAACGGGGCTTGCTTTTTGGCCTTCTATGTGCTCTGCTTGTGTTTGATTCTTGTCGCACGGACCGTCACCTTATCCTTACCCCGACCCCTATACAGCGACAGTGAGGCCCTGGAGCAAGTTGCCCAGAGAAGTTGTGTATGCTCCAAGCCTGGCAGTGTTGAAAGGCAGGTTGGCTGGAGCCTTGAGCAAGCTAGGCTAGTGGAAAGTGTCCCTGCCCATGGCAGGGGTTTTGGAACTAGATGAGCTTAAGGTTCCTTCCAACCCAGCCCATTCTGTGATCCTGTAAGTAAAAGCAGCACCCAAGAAACAACTGCCATTGGGTATGTTGGAAGCATAAGCTTTGCCAGGACTGAGCTATTCCTGATTTCCCTGAAATCAAAGCTGTCTCCTCTTCAGTTTCTGTAGCAGGGGAGTTAGACTCACAGGAACTGAGCAGATGCCCTGGTGCGGTGCTAGTTAAACTGTAGCAGAGTGACTCAAGCAAGTCTGAGTTAGGCTAAAGGAGGATCTAGTCTACTAAGTGGGGTTGCATTTTTGTCCCTGGTAACACGGCTGTGACACGCAGCAGTCTGCCAAGGATTTGTACTGTACTGTTTTCAAGGGGCAAAATGTTCCCACAAGCCCTTCTGCACAAGCTGGAGGAGACTGAGTGAATCCACAACTGTGTTTTAGGAGGCTTGTACCACCCTGTGTCAGACTTCCTTGACTTTCCAAAAGAAAGGCCACAGGGAAAAACGCTTTGCTCTTTTCCCCTCCTTGTCTGCTTTTCTCTCTCTGGCCCTGTGTACCTAACCCTTGTCTGTGTGCATGGGTAGAGAGCAGAGGACAATACTGGGAGGTCTGGTCCCACTTCTAGGGGCAAGCAAAGCTATAGGCTCTGTAGTCAAAGGGAATGGAGATGACCTCGTCCTTGTTTTCTCTGTGTAAACGTGACATCCCAATGTCATGTTGTCGTGCCTTTCTCATGCTGTTCTCCACTCTGTAACCATGCAGAGGAAGGCCACTGCCTGTGCAGCAGGATAAGGTTGTGCCACAGGAGGTGCTTAGTAGTTTGCTTTCCCCTGTGGGTTTACTGTGAGCTGTGATTAGCTCAACTAAGCAGTAGCAAGGAAAAAGGAGAATTCTTACACCCACCTACAGTGAAGAAGGTTATATGTCTATATTTTTTTCCTCTGAAAATTCTTTTAGCTATCTACGTGAGCACAGCCCTCCAGCAGATCTCCTGATTTGAGTCTATATCCTTTTTCCATGCAGTGTTTGAGAAAGCTTAAAAAATTCATGTAGGATTCTGGTGTAGACTTCACTGAATTTGTACAGGCCTGGTTAAACAAAGAAATAAGCACATAAAAATTAGCACTGTGCAATTGCCTGCTGGTTTCCATTGGTTAAATATACAAAATCAGCCTTCAAAGTGCACGTAGAAGTCATTATCGCACAGTTCAATAATTAAGAGTTCTGGGGTAGTTTTTAGGTAACACTTAACTTCCATCCCCTTGTTATTATATCTGCTTAATTTTGCACAGGTTTGAAAGAACAGAATCAATTACACCTAAAGAAGGCATGGAAAATAAATAAATAAAACCCCCAATTCCCTGCTCCAAAAGCAGCACTGAAGAAGCAAGTAGTGCATGAAATGTGAGCAGTGTTCTAATTAACCTGAATCTCTACTTTTGGAGTATTTTAGGGAGGTATAGTCTGCAACAATTCTTTTAAAAACAGCCTGTGTTTTGCAATGAGTTCTCCTCTGCTCTCAGAAGGCAAAATGTTAATGAACATTCTCTTAATTGTGCCTGATATTAGCGCACTAATTAAAAAATTCAGTTTCTCCTCTGATCATCTCTCTTTCTTCTCCAGATTTGAGCTTTTCATGAGGAACACAGAGTGTTCTGCATGTATCTTCTTTAAAATCTCTTGTGTTGAACAGATGAATCAGTTGGGGAAGAATTCATGACTCATTCCTACACAAAAGTTTGGTGAGCTTCCCCACCTATGTGGCCTGAGGATCATGCCCCTCCTGACTTATCTTTTTTCTCATTTCTTCAGTGTTAAGCTCTCCATTTTCTTGTTGATACTTCATCCATGAGGACCTTGCAACTGACTCATGAAGCATGGTTGAACTCAAGACTTGGAGCATTAGGTACCTAGCTCTGACTGCATGGATGGCTGGTATGTACCAGAGGTAGGTTTAATCTCAGAAACAGTGTGTAGCTCAGTGTTTAATTGCAGCTAGTTAGATGCTTGATTTCAAGTTGAGGCTTTTCAAACTCAATGCAAATGAGAAGGCAAAAAGTTAAACATGGCTGCATGGTCAGTGATTCCCTGAATCAAATGGTTTACATCTACCACCAGGGTTTCATAGGGAAGGGAAGGAATGGAGATGGGAAGAAGGTTGAACTTCTCCAAGTCCAGTGTAGCAGAAGCCATTCCTTGCAATGAGATGCTTTAACTAAGCAAAAGTTTTAGTGAAAGGAGGCAGAAAAATACAAAATGAAGGCCTCAGTCTTGAGATTCTGAATCCCTGAAGTCACTGCTAGCACTGGTTGCCAGACTGCAGACTACCGGGGCAGAAAGGGTAAGTGTCGTGTAAATGTTGTGGGAAACAGCAGAAGCTTTATTTATGCCCCAAATAAGCAACTTTTCTAAAACACATCTAAATAGACCCATAGGAATCAAGGAAGGGAGGAGTGGCATGAGAAGTGGGAATTACTTGCCCTGAAGTCCTGAAGTGACTGGACCAGTTTGTCTTTTGCTCATCAGGACTTTTTCTCTTTTTGCTTCATAGTAACATAAGGTGCAGGCTGTCCTCTGAAGGATGCTTACATTAACTTAACTTACTCTTTTGTTCTCCACTTTTATTCAGCATATGAAAAAAAATTGTGAAATGGTAGCATATACATTTGTATTGCCTTAAAATGTCTCCTCTGGTCTCTTTGCCCCCTGCCCCCCTCCACTACTCACCATTTTTCCCTCACTCATTGTTCTATCGTTGGCTCTTTAGTGAGCTTGCTGTTCTAGCAGCTTTTAATGCAACCTTCAGAAAATCTAGTTGAAGAGAAAAATAAGAAGTGTTTTGGGCCTTTAAGTGCAATAGGAAATGCTCTGGACAGCAAGCAGAAAGCTTGCCTAAAAGAAATCATTTAGCCTTGTGCATTTATTAGCCATATTTCTGCCTGACTGTATAGGTTCAGAGTTCTAAACTAAACTTTCACATAATTCAGTGCTCTTTGCAGTTGGGAGTTTTACAGGCAATTCCATTTTGAGTGATCAGGATACCTAAATCTAGTCAGGAAGACATTCCCCATTCTGTTTACCTGCCCACAATGTTACTGAAGCCTCCATAATTTTTGAACATCATGAATTCAAGGGAATTGTAGAATAATTTGACGACTTAATATTATTCATCCTGATAAGCCCCCCCCCCCCCGAAGGTGGTGCCTTGGTGCAATGGGCTGGTGAAGAACTGTTTAGAAAGGCCTGCAGCAATAGGATGAAGGTCAGTGGTTTGAAACTGGAGCAGGGTAGATTGAGGTTGGACATAAGGAGGAAGTTGTTTACAATTAGAGTGGTGAAATACTGGAACAGGCTGCCCAGGGATGTGGTTGAGGCCCCATCATAGAGACACTCAGGACCAGATTTGGTGTAGTCCTGGGCAGGCTATTTTAGTTGGAAGTGTCCCTGCTGACTACAGGGGGTTGGACAAGATGACCTTTGAGGGTCCCTTCCAGCCCAATGCAATCTGTGAATGTAAATTTACAACAGTTAAGACAACAGAATTTAATTCAATGGAAAGTAATTATTTTCCTTGCTTTTTTTTTTTTTCTTCTTTTTCTGGTAAGCTGTCCTTTTACAATTAATACACTGGGACAACCTGGTGTGCCCTGTGTTCTGACACTCTGCTGACTTTTAATACTGAGAAGTCATGAGAAGATTCTTGTTAACAAATCACCCAACCATGATAACGCCACCATCTGCTGTCCGGGAGGGAGGAAGAGCAATGAAACCCAGAAAAAAAAACCCAAACCCCAAAACTCAACCTCCCTTCCTGGGTGCAGCCTCCCTCCAGCAATCCACAAGTCTTATTCAGGCATCTGGCAGGGACTTGGCAGCCTTGCAGTTGTGGGAAGTGCAAAATGCTGGTAGTTAAACTTACGCCTAGCATTCTCTTCTTTTTCACAGAGATAGTAAAATAGTAACATGGTGCCTGTTTGCAGGCATGTGCCTATGTATAGCTTCAGATGGCCCCTCCAAAGCACTTCCAGAACACTTGGAACATCCTGCATGGGCGAACTGGAGCGCTGGGGAATTTAGGCTTGAGCTGAACTCCCACTCTCTCAGCTGTTTCTGAAGACATGGTGCACTGTGTTCTTCTTCCTTCTCTCAATGGCACTGTGCATTACTAGTAGTAACACCACGAGTTACTACTACCTCATACTATATTAAATATCCATTTACTTTTGTCCTTGCAGTAAAATAAGGAATTTCTTCACCTGGTGAGATCAGTCTCTTCGCTGCCTTTATGAGCTCTTGCAGGGCAGCTGTGCAAAGCTGACTGAGTTTGAGGCTCTCAAACACAGGAGACTAGGAAAATGCTCGTCTCCCCTGCCATATCCCACCCCAGTTACTTGCCTGTTGGTTCTAGGGTTTTGCCCTTAGTCCTCTCTGCAGTCTGGGAGGAGCACTGCCATGAAAGCCAGTCATCCCCTTATTGCTCTGCCTGCGCTGCTTCCTTCCTTTTTCTTTTTAAAAACTTCTTTCTCTGCTCCAAGTAAGAGACAAGCTGGAGCTCTTGAAGTACAAAGCAAAACTCTACCTACATCTAGGACTTTTTGTAACTGATTTGGTGGCATCTGTACCATACAAGCTACCCAATCCAGAGCCAGTGATTTCATGCATGGTAGGAAAGTAAGACACTGCAGAGAAGATTCATGTTCTAAATAGAGTTTCTGTCTAGAGCTATAAATATGTGTAGCTTTATTCTTTCTTTTTATTGGAGTCTACATCATATCAAGACACTAACCAGCTAGTACATGATGGATTCCAATATTTTACTGTTCATGTGCCATTTCTTGCTAGGCTGGTTTTCTTCAGCATAGTCAAGGCATTGGTGGGGCTCTTGAAGCTGCCTGTACGGAGGCATGAACACGTGCAGCTACCTTACCTTGTTTCAGTCATTTTATTCCCTCTCTGATAGTTCCATGACATCCAAAATGGACAAAGAAGGTCAAGTTCTTCTGCTCCTCGTGCACTCCTTACAACTTCCCTCTTCTCAAATCTGACAGGTTGTTGGCAGTTTTGTACCCATCTGTATTTCCCTTCTGCCTCCACCTCCTCACCATCTATTCCTAAACACTGTTTTCTCTTTCACATGGCACGGCATGATACTAATGCAGACTGCTGGGTAGTGGGTCTGATCCAGCTTAGACCCCTGTAATCTTATTTTCCTTCCATCACCCTTCAGTCCAGCCCTCACTTCCCCACTTCTTTACAGCCATTCTTCTTAGATGACAAGATAGTGCTTGGAAGAGAGGTTGTTCATTTTTAATAGGTGTGTTACATAGGACAAAAGCCAACACAATACAGAGGAAAAACTACTCGTATGACCTCATTGTAAGGAATTTTACAGTGACAACTGACTTTATGCAGAGCCCTTGGTAGAAGTTAAAATTCCTCATCCTGTTTCTTCTTGGTTCTGCATCACCTCCCATTCACTGGTTTTGGTATGTTTGCTTCTAGGAGGTATGAGGCAGACTGCTTGCAGTACCTTCTTTTGCTGCCCAGACAGGAGCACATACACACGTTTAGTTCCAAGCCCTACTATCAGCTTATTCACTGAGCGATCAGTGCTAACTGTGCATGACCCCAAGCCTGAATGAATGGAAATGGTCACCCTTCACAGGGGCACTTGAAGAATCAATGGCCCTCTCAGACGTGAGTACCATTCATCAGCTGCATCCTGGAGCTCTTCATTCTCTCTGTCATTTCACAGCGAAGTTACCAGTGGCTAGCTCAGACAAAACTTGCTTGGTGAAAATGGATGGGTGGCTTTTGTGTAAATGTAACTTTCCTTGGTAGCAGTTTACTTCAACTTATCCTGGAGAACCAAGGCTGGAGAGGTGGGCACAAGCCAACCTCATGAGCTTCAACAAGACCAAGTGCAGGGTCCTGCATCTGGGTCGAGGCAATCCCAGGCACAAATCCAGGCTGGGCAGTGACTGGCTGGAGAGCAGCCCTGAGGAGAGAGACTTGGGGGTGCTGGTGGACGAGAAGCTCAACATGAGCTCTCAATGTGCACTTGCAGCCCGGAAAGCCAATCAGATCCTGGGCTGCATCAGGAGAAGTGTGACCAGCAGGTCGAGGGAGGTGCTTCTTCCCCTCTACTCAGCTCTGGTGAGACCCCACCTGGAGTACTGCGTCCAGTTCTGGAGCCCCTATTACAGGAGGGATGTGGACGTGCTGGAGCGTGTCCAGAGAAGGGCCACGAGGATGATCAGAGGGCTGGAGCACCTCTCCTATGAGGACAGACTGAAGGAGTTGGGGCTATTCAGTCTGGAGAAGAGAAGGCTCTGAGGTGACCTCATTGTGGCCTTCCAGTATCTGAAGGGAGCCTACAGGAAGGCTGGGGAGGGAATTCTCAGGATCTCAGGGAGTGATAGGACTAGGGGGAATGGAATGAAGCTGGAAATAGGGAGATTCAGGCTAGATGTGAGGAAGAAGTTCTTCCCCATGAGAGTGGTGAAGCCATGGAATGGGTTATCCAGGGAGGTGGTTGAGGCCCCATCCCTGGAGGTGTTTAAGACCAGGCTGGACGAGGCTCTGGCCAGCCTGATCTAGTGTGGGGTGTCCCTGCCCATGGCAGGGGGGTTGGAACTAGATGATCCTTGTGGTCCCTTCCAACCCTGACTGATTCTATGATTCTATGATCCGCTGCCTGAAGCCGTTTTGCATGCCTGTTCTGAAACTTCCTGATTCGAGTTACAGCTTCTCCAGTTCTTCTAGAGATGGGTTGCTTTCCTTCTGGGAGCATACATTGACTTTGTTATTGCCAGAAATGTTTATTGCAGCAGAGTGATCATACCTAGTGCAGCTTTCTAGAATCACAGAGTCACCATGGTTGGGAAGGACCTTTAAAAGCATCAAATCCAAACACTATCTAGCTCTACCAGGGCCCCTACTACACCATATTGTTGAGCACCATGTCTAGACTGCTTTTAAATACATCCAGGGATGGGGATTTAACCACTTTCAGGGGGAGCATGTTCCAGTCTTGAGGACCCTTTTGGTGTAGATGTTTTTCCTAATGTCTAACCTAAACCTTCCCTGGTGCACCTTGAGGCCATTTCCTCTTGTCCTATCAGTTGTTACTAGGGAGAAGAGACCAACCCCCAGCTATCTCCAGCCTCCTTTCAGGGAGTTGTGGAGAGCCAGAAGGTCTCCCCTCAGCCTCCTTTTCTTCAGGCTGAACAACCCCAGTTCCTCAGCTGCTCCTCACCAGCCCTGTTCTCCAGACCCTTCACCAGCTTCATTGCATTTCTCTGGACCTGCTCCAGCACCTGGGTGCCCAAATCTGAACTCACTGCTTAAGATGAGGAAATGCAGCCCCTTTCTTGAAAGACAGGAAGTGGAGCTTCCAAATACTGAAGGTTTTCATTTTTAAACCACCTTATGTTCCTCTTTGCTTGCACCTACTCAGCACATCAACTGAACTTTTGTTAAAGAATAAAAGGCCTTCATCACTGGTCTTCCTTTGGGATTTAGCCACTGACTTAGTAGTGAAATCACAAGAGGTTCCCCTCATCCAATGATGCATCTTTCTATTTGTCCCCACAGAGGTAACGAAACACAACTCTTTAGAGCAATAAAGAAACTCAGTATTTTGATCCACTCTAAACTGTGTCTCGGAAAGGCACAGAGACATCTGCCACAAGCAAGGTACTGCCCCTTTCACCCAACAGGGAGAGCCAAAGAAATTCTCTTCACTCACCTCCACTGTCATATTCTCCTGGTTTTTGTATTCCTCACCTGAGAGTTCAATATCAGACCCAGTATTTGGCATGCAGAGTTGCGATCTTTCTTTTCTGTTTTCCTGTCAGCTCCACGGTTGTGCTTGTGCAGAGCTGGCTAACTTAGAGCAGCTATTCCTGGGTATTTTTGTCCTGGGCGATGGCCTAGATCCTTCAAAAGCTTGTCTTTTCTGCCTCATGCAGTTGCGGGTTGTGTTTTATGCAAATATTAGTGTAATCCTATTCCTCTGCAATTCTATACTGATTAAATGGGAGTGTTCCAGCCCTTTCTTAAATAAGTCATGGTAAATTTCTGGACTTTGATTCCTTAATTCTTGATGTTTTGTGTTTCAACATGATGGCAGTGTTCTCTTTTTAATAATGTGATAGAAGTGCTCACCCCTCTTGAAGTCTCTTGTGCCTTATGGTTGGCACAGCACTCTAATTTACAGACACCTCAAACCGGTACCTTGTATTTCTGCAGTGACTGTGGCACTGTGATGTGGTTTTGATGCTTTGTCAAAGATCACAGCTTTTCCAAAAATAAATTTTCCAAAATAATGCTGGGACACTGGAAGCCCAGACTGCCACAATATGAGCCCAAACACAGGCACATGCAGCAGCTTCAGGGTGGAGCAATCTAGACAGGTATTTTTACCACTTGCCAATAGATTGCAGTCTGCAAGGCAGCAGTAGTGGGCTGTATTTTGGGAACTCTATCCAGCCTCTGTTTCTCTGGGGGTCATCTGTTGCTGTTTCCAGAATGGGAGTATAGGCTGCAAAGTGCCACTAAACTCAAATAGTCAGGCAGTTAGAATCGTGGAATCATTTTGGTTGGGAAAGACCTTGAAGATCATCAGGTCCAACCATTCTCTAACTCTGCCAAGTGTGGTGCTAAACCATGGCCCTCAGCAACCACATCTCTGCATCACTGGCAAAAGACAAAAGACAAACTTGCTGTCTTCTCTTCTTCATGGCACCAAGCATGATTTGTCAAGGTAATGATTACTAGACTCAGAAATCAGATTTGCTTGTGTGCTATGTACTGGCATTACCAAACATACTGGTAAGCTCTGAGCATTAAGTATACCTCTTCCTCTTCTCCCAGTTTTCTTCTGTCTCACTAAGTGTTCTTTAAGAATAACCATGGCTCTTTACTGCACAATAAATACTCTGAGATAATGCTTTTGCACAGAATGGCAAAAACCATTATTTTCTGTATTCTAGACTCTGTTAAGAAAAAAATACTTTCAGTGGAAAAAATATATATCATTTCATTAATATATAATTAAAAAGGCTTTCCATTAATCATAGAACCATAGAATTGTTATGATTGGGAAAGACCTTTAAGATCTTCCAGTCAAACCATTCTCTAACTCTGCCAAAGCTGTTGCTAAACCATGTCCCTCAGCACCACATCTTTGTGTTGAAGTAACAATTATTAAATTATTATGAGGCTGCCAACTACCTCTTATTTCTGCTTTTCTGGTTTGGAATCATTGAATTAGTTCCAAGTCTGAATCTGTCCTGTTGATGTTGGAAAAGAGAGTTTTCTACACCATGTATCTACATGCTACTCATCTGATGAAGTATGTGATGGGTACCGTTCACCTTGGAGTATGTCACACATTTTATCAGCTAACATCTCACAGATTCACAGGTTGCATTAGGTTGGAAGAAACCCTCAAAGGTCATCTTGTCCAACCCTATCTTGTTCAGCCTGGTTTCTAGAATGTTTCCTAGTAATTTCCCCACCTCAGCATCTTAGCATGAAATATGTGTGGCCAGGGTTCACTTCTTAGTGAATCCCTAACAGACCAAGCCTTTAGTCTTTTCCTTTCTCAGGAGATGATATATTTTCTGCAACTAGCTGACCTCATTCTAGCTAGGCTGGTAACTAATAGTTGTGTGTGGTGTGCTATAAATCCAGTGTTGTGTGCCCATGAGAGAAAGCTGCGTGAAATACACAGCTTTTCTGACCATTCTTAGCATTTCTAGCTTTCAATGTAGCTAAATGTGAGTAGCTGTATGTAGTAATTTCTGTCCTTCCTTTCTGAAAAGTCTCCTTTATTCTAGCCATAACAGTGCATTTCTTGAATAATTTAAAAGCAGAATGTTTAAGAATGGATGTGATAGTCTCCTCACTGTTACAGAGAAGAGGCTATTACCAGTCTGAACTGAGGCCTCCATAATGTTAATATTTGTCTTTCTGCTAAGCTGCACGAACATACACTTTTGTTATCATTAGCAGAGAATTTCTGAGATCTTTCAGGACAAAGTTAGTTGTGGTTTGTTTGTGTTTTTTTTTTTAACGCTATTCTCGAGCTTTCAAGTAATTTGACATGTTCTGTGTAAAAACAGCACAGACT
Organism: Picus viridis; assembly: GCA_033816785.1. Classification (NCBI taxonomy): domain Eukaryota; kingdom Metazoa; phylum Chordata; class Aves; order Piciformes; family Picidae; genus Picus; species Picus viridis. The sequence continues at coordinate 17,767,007 of CM066574.1, read as the reverse complement.
TCTGAAGTCGCCAAATTAGTGATATTAATGAGCTCCCATTTTTAACTGTTAACGGCTTCTGATATAAAAGAATTACACATACTGCAGCCACAGATTGCTAATGTTTGAAACCAAAGGTTATCAGCTGGTTGTGGTTAATGGAGTTTAATCTGGGTGGTGGTCAGTCACAAGTGGTGTTCCCCAGGACTCACCACTGGGTCCAGTTCTTCTTAGTGTCTTTATCAGGATCTGGACAAAGGGGTCGAGGGCATGTTCAGTAAGTTTGCAGGCAACACCAAGTTTGGTGGGAGTTTGTTCTCGTAAGGGTAGAAAGGCTCTACAGAGGAAGCTAAATAGGTTGGACTGATGGGATGAGGTTCAACAAGGCCAAGTGCTGGGTCCTGCACGTGGGTTACAACAACCTCTTGCAACACTCCAGGCTTAGGGAAGAGTGGCTGGAAATCTGCCCAGCAGAGAAAGACCTCTGAGATGAGCCTGTAGTGTGCTCAGGTTGCCAAGAAGGCCACCAGAATCCTGGCCTGATCAGGAATAGTGTGGCCAGCAGGACCAGGGAAGGGGTTATGCCCCTGGACTCAGCACTAGTGAGGCCCTACCTTGAGTCCTGGGCTCAGTTTTGGGGCACTCACAGGTGCTGGAGGGGGTCTAGAGAAGGGCAGTGAAGCTGGAGAACAGGTCTGGTGAGCAGCAGTTGAGGGAACTGTTGTTGTTTAATCTGGAGAAAAGGAGGCTGAGGAGACACCCCATCACTCTCCACAACTCTCTGGGAACAGATTTCATGTGTGTTGGTCTCTTCTCCCTAATAACAATGGTAGGATGAGAGGAAATAGCCTCAAGTTGCCCCAGGGGAGGTTTAGATTGGGTATTAGAAGAAACATCTTGACTGAGAGGATTCTCAAACCCTGGAACAGGCTGCCCAGGGAGGTAGCTGATGTGGTGCTAAGGGATGTGGTTTAGCAGCAGACTTGGTAGTGTCAGGTTCGTGGTTGGACTCAAAGATCTGAAAGATAGTTTGCAGCATAAACAGTTCTATGATTCTGTGACTATTACAGTTGTTTGCTGTTTATTTAGTCTCCTGCTGCTCTGGTATAGGGGAACCCCAACTGGAACACTCCTTGTCTGCCAAAATGTATGCATCTTGTTCAGACAAGATCTTTTTCTTTCAACTGGATTATATAATAAGAATTAATGATCTCACTTCTGTTTGTGTTGTGATATGTGAGGAAATAAAACCTCCTCCCCAGCAGTAGTTTGGCAGGACAGCAGGTGATAGCAAGTAGAGGCTTTCTTAGCCAAAGACAGAATAGGTAAATAGTTTCCATTTGTATGTGTACATAGAGATATTATCTTTCAAGACCTGAAAGACTCTGACAGGAGACATGATGGAATGGCATTTCTGCTTTTGCCAGAGCTGTGTGGAAGAACTTGCCCTGCTGCTCTGCTCTGCTCTGCAAATAAATCGCTGTCTGAAACCTCAGAAGCACCAAAGTGACTCAGACCAACCCAGCACAGATCCATAGAATGGTTTAGGTTAGAAGGGATCTTAAAGATATCTAGTTCCAACCCCACTGCAGTCATCGGGGATACCTTCCACTAGCCCAGCTTGCTCAAGGGCTCATCCGTCTTGAACCCTCCAGGGAGGGGGCATCCACAACCTCCCTGGGGAACCTGCTCCAGTCTCACCATCCTCACTGTAAAGAATTTCTTTCTAATCTTCAGTCTCAAGCTCCCCTCCTCAAGCTTCAATCCATCCCACCTTGTCCTATCACTACAAGCCCTTGTAAAAAGTCCCTCCCCTGCTTTCTTGTAGTCCCCTTCAGGTACTGGAAGGCTGCTCTAAGGTCTCACCAAAGCCCTTCTCCAGGCTGAACGATCCCACCAGTGAAGTCCAAATAGTCATGTTTGTAAATAAATACAATTAATTAATCTATAGTAAGCAGAACATCAGTTATAGCCAGTGTTGGAGGAAGGTATCAAAACTGGTTTTAAAAGACAGTATAATTTGAAGTGCTGCTGTCAGGTTAAACAATTTGGGTCTCTCTCCCTGCCATATGTATGAATTCAGAGCATTTTGAATGGAGCTGCACCTCCAGTGCAAGTGAAATGGCAGCCATACTCTATCATATGTAACTATGAAGCTGAAAAGATGCAAATTTCCAATTGGTTGGGAAGCAGAGTAATTCCCTAACTTCAGTGAAGTTCCCTTGGTCTCTTATCTTCCTTAAAGTATGCTGTGCAGACTTTTAATGCTGCTGAGGAATTAACAGAAATGTCAATCACGCTTTAGCAGAGCCTAAAAATACCTTCCAGTCAAAGGGATTGTCACAGAAATACTGAAAATATGAAAGGACATGCAATTCTCATCTTCATAGCTAGCTACATGGCCATGCTTAGCTATGAAGAGCCTGTCCTGAGAAGTGACACACCAACTGAAACAAAGCACAATTAATTAGCCCAGAGTCTATAATAATGTTCTTTAACATAAGCACTGGGGAAATAAGGCTGGAGACTGAACTGGTTATATAAGTGATTATTAAGTTTGAATATCTTGGATATTGGTGACCAGTGTTGAATCCTTAAATAAGGTCCAAGCATCTATGGCTGAGCAGCCAAAATTGCCAGTAGTTTCATAGGATCATAGAATCATCATAGAATGGCTTAGGTTGGAAAGGACCTCAAAGATCATCTACTCCAACATCCCTGTCATGGGCAGGGACACTTCTTAACTAAACTTGGCTGCTCAAGGCCTCATCCAACTTGGCCTTGAACACCCCCAGGCAGGAGGCATCCACGGCCTCCCTGAGACCCTGTTCCAGAGTCTCACCACCCTTGCACTGAAGAACTTCTTCCTAAGATCCAGTCTAAACCTACTATCCCTCAGCTTCAAAGCATCCCCCCCGTCTTATTGCTGGTTGTTGTGAACCTAAAGTGGTAGTGAAGGAGTGTGAAATTACTGAAAAAAATTTGCATTGGATTGTGTCAAAACTGAGTATTGTCTGCTTGAATGTCTGTGCTGTGTACTTAAAATACATTTAAGGAGAACACAGATGTAATGTATCTCTCATTGTGGGGAACTTGCAATTTCTTTTGTGGTTCTATCAGCATCACTGAGTCAGCTCATTTCCTTTCTTTCTACTAAAGTATAATATAGAGATCACTTGTTCTGCCACGAAGGAATCAGAGAATCCCTTTGATTGGAAAAGACTTTTAACATCATCCAGTCCATCCCTTCTCTAACTTTACCAAGTCTGGGGCTAAAGCACGTCCTTCTGCCTCTTTGAAACATCTCCAGGGATGGGGATTCAACCACCTCCCTGGGCAGCCTGCGCCAAGGTTTGAGAACCCTTTGACTGAAGAAGTTTCATCTAATCTCCAACCCGGTGCAACTGGAAGCTGTTTCCTCTTCTATCACTTGTTACTAGGGAGAAAGAGACCAACATCCACCACACTCCCACTTCCTTTCAGTGAGTTGTAGAGAGCCATGTCTCCCCTCAGCCTTCTCTTCTCCAGACTAGACGACAACCCCAGTTTCTTCAGCTGCTTCTCACCACACCTGTTCTCCAGACCCTTCACCAGCTTCTCTGGATCAACTCCAGCACCTCAATATCTTTCTTGTAGTGAGGGCCCCAAAACTAAACCGAGGACTCAAGGTGTGTCCTCACCAACACTGCTTCGAGGGGCACAACCACTTCCCTGGGCCTGCTGCTCACACTGTTCCTGATCCAGGCCAGGATGTTGGTGGCTGCCTTGGCCACACACTGGCTCATCTTCAGGCAGCTGTTGATCAGCACCCCCAGGCCTTTGTCCATTTTAATACAAATGTTTCCATGAGTACCTTGTTTGAAATATGTATGATGGGTCAGAAATGGCCATTTTATTTGCAAAACTCCTGTTAGCAAAAGGATTTGTTAACATTTATGGCTCTGGCTGTGTAGATAACATCGTGCATCCTTTCCTCACTGTCTTTACATAACGAGATGCAAATTAGTCTCTTAAAAATAGTTGTATTTGTTTCACAGATTATTTAATGTTTGCTTGTGCCCCCCTTTTTTTTGCATGTGAATTATAAAACTCTTCTAGACACATAACTGGTACATGTGAAGTTCTTCTACCACTCTGCATGCTTAGTCTGGGTTTACAAAGGAAATAATGAACATTTTCATTTCTGTGTTGTGTCCCTCAATGACACTCAAAGTTCTGTTCATCTACTTGTATCTTTAAAAGTCAAGCAGCTCTCTTAAATGTTCTTACAACTTCAAGTCTACAAAATTACACAAACGGAAAGGTGCTGCCAAGCAGAGGGGGCTCAGACCTGCTGTGTTTAGAATTAAATAAGCAATGTCCTGCTTAACTGAAGTAGCTTTAGTCCTTCTGCAGGGAATCACCTGCAGGACTTCTCACCGCGAGCAGCTGTGAAACAGTTCCCACATTCCTCTTCTTTGGGAAATGGTCTTTCTCAGAAGGGGAGCTTTCTGCAGAAGCTCAGCTGCTCCCTGCTGTGCTGGTGTGCTTCGCCATGGCAATGCTCAGTGGCCTGCAGGCATCAGAGCCCCTTTACCTTCTCCCGTGCCTCAAGTAGCCATAGGTTGCATATGAGAAGAAACTTCGTGGCTGAATCCCCAATCCTGGAAGTGTTGAAAAGAGGACGAGATGTGGTGCTGAGTGACATAGTTTAGCACAAGACTTGGCAGAGTTAGAGAATGGTTGGACTGGATGATGTTAAAGGTCTTTTCCAACCAAAACAATTCTATGATTCTATTGCTGATGGTGGGAAAAGCACTGCTGAGGTGTCCTCGCATCTGTTGCTAGCTTCGTGGGTATAGATCTATCAAGATGCTGGGTTTTTTTTGTCTGGTTTTCAAGATTTGTTGGTTGCCCATCAATGTGAGTGTGCTGGCTATTTAAACTTTTTTTTTTTTTTTTTTTGGCAAAGATCTAGAGCTGCACACCCTTGCTGTATATTAGATTAACTGGAGATTGACAGCTGTAAACACTCAGAAGGGCAGCTAGCACCCATGCTTCAGTCTCATTAACAGTAATGAATTAAGTCTGTGAACCCGTGCACCTTATGTCTTCATTTCCACTCAGTGTTTTCTGGGTTCCCTAGGCTGAATAATTAGCTTTCAGAATTTACAACATACATCCCCAGGCCATTTTCTGGATATTTATGCAATTAGTTTAATGAACTTTGGTGAGGTGCTGCTTTGTGATTAACAGTCATTACCTTCTTGGAATTGCCAGTTTGACAAATTACCTGGAGATTTCACCTTCTGCAGTTAAGTTTTTCTATTCACTGCGTAAAGCCCAAACATGTTTGTGGTGAACTGGCCCAGCCAAACAGCCAACGAAAGCATACTGGTGATATAGTATCGTTCTCCGGAGCCGGTAGCGTTTGGAGCTGAGCGGTTTGCCCGTTACTCTCACGTTACTGCTGGGTCAAACGGTTCCATAGCAAGAGCAGGAAGGCGCTGGGGCTGCAGCGAGCTCTCGGTGTGCCCGGTGCTGGATGCGCCCCACAGGTTTCCTGCGGCGGGAGGGAGCTGGGAGAGGGGATTTCCCTGCTGCGGGAGCCAGCACCCGGCCTCCTCCCAGCCGAGGGCGGGTGCCGTACCGGCTCGGTCCTCAGGGGTCAACTGGAAACCAGCGTTCCCAGGGGAGGAAGGGCGGGCTCGGCTCTGGCACTCTGGAGGAGCAGCGCGGACTCGCCTGCCGCCCAGGCACGGAGGCGGCGTTGCCGCGGCCGGGCCCAACCTCCGCCACTCAGCGGTAACCGCCTGGGGCTGGACTGCAGCGGGAGCTCGGCTCGCCGCCCCCTCGCTCCCTCCCGGCGGAGCGAACCACTGCGGATCGCCGAGGAGGTGAGGCACCTGTCACCCGCCGGCAGCGGCGGCGGGCGGCCCCGCGGCGGGCTGTGGCGACGGCGGCTCGGGGCGCGTCCGGCGGAGGGGCGCGACGGGCGCGCCGCGGCGGAGGGGCGGGCGGCTGCGGCGGGGCGCGGCGGTTCTCCTCCCCTGCGCTGTCGCCGCGGGTGTGTGCGCACGGAGCCGTGTCGGTGCCCCAGCCGCTGCCGCTGCCGTTGCCTGCAATGGCGTTGAGGCGCCGCGGCGGTTACTGCCTCCTGTCAGGCGGGCAGCGGCAGCGGCCGTTCTCCACAGAGGCGCCGGAGGAGGAGTGGGGGCAGCGCTGAGGCGGGAGGCTGGGAGAGCCCGCCGCGGTTCCTGGCTGGGTAAGGCGGCGTGCGCGCTCCGCGGGAGAGCCGCTGGGTTTGGCGGGGGAGCAGCCTTGTCACCAGGCTTTTGTTTTACCGGGGCCCGGCCCGGCCCCGCGGCGGACATCTGCCAGGGTTCTGCCCCGCCGCAAGGTGTTGCCGCCCGGAGCTCCAAGCCTGCTGGCGCGGCATGGCGCGGCCGCCCGAGGAGCAGCCGCCGCAGGGGCTCCGGCGCTGTCCTCTCGGGTGAAGTTTATTGCCTTCTGCCAACCTTGAAGGAACGGCGTGTCGCGGCGGGAGCCGTTGCCGTGTGGCCTTTTCAGATCGCCCGTGGCGATCGGCGTCCCCGGCTCGGGCAGGGCGGCGGGAGCGGGGCGCAGAGGGGCGCGGGGTTGGGTTCCCCGCCTGGGTTGCGGGCACCGCGTGTTGCAGCGCCCAAAAATGAGGCTTCCTCGCCACGGCGGGAGTGGTGGAGAGGAGGAACGGACGGGAAGGGAGAGGGATTTGGCTCTCGGGGAGCTGTGTGCTGCTATTCGCGGTGCTGTGGGAGCCGGGGGCGGCCACCGAGGCTGGGGAGCTCCGGCACAGCGGCCGCAGCGAGGCCCCCGGGGCTCGCGGTGGGAACGGCTCCAGTTCTTTGCTTCTTCTGCAGCTGCTCCTTGGGCATCTCCAGGCTTTTTCAGGTCCTCAAACCGCTGCCCCCGGCAAGGGACAACTTTCTGTAACTGGATTTCACTTCCCCCGCCCCATGTCAACCGAGGACTTTAAATTTGGGTGCAGGTTTTCCTATTCCCTCAAGCTACCGCTGCTTAATTTGCCTTTCTAAGAACATTCTGTGATGGTATTTCTAATGTTTGATGGTGTTTCTACTGTTACATTTCTCTGAGAGACCAAAGGTGGTCTTGCAGTACCTAAGGGAAGCAGAACCATCATATTTGCGTGGGTTTCTTTATCGTCAGCTGCAGCTCAGAGGTTTGATGTGGGGATTATTCTTCTTTGTTGTGTTAAAAAAGTTAAATTGTACAGAAATAATGTTATTTGCCTTGTCACGTGGCCTTTCCTTTGCATGCATGTTTGTGGCATGGTTGCAGTAGTTTGTGAATAGTAAAATGGGATCATATGTAGCTATGGAATGATACAGAGATTGCAAATTCTGCAGTTTGAAAAAGTTTGTAGTAGATGCCTGTGCAGTGGCAGATTATATATTTTTTTTTTAACTCTTTGTGGTTAACGTTTCAAGTAATAGTAAAGGGAAACGGTGGCTTAAAGAAATGCAGGTACTTGGTGTGATTCAGAAAGCCCGTCTTTCTGTTGCAGGTGAAATCAGCTGTTACTCTTCAGCACCCTCATTTACACTGATTGGCCAGAATATTTGCCTCCGGATCTCCTGCTGAGTATGGCCCTGCTGAAGGGCAGTGTTCCCTGAGAAAACCGCTCCTCCAGCCCTGTCTGGGCTGTGGCACGCTGCAGAGAGTGGTGCTGCAGAAACTATGTAACTTGGTTTTGTGCTCTGGCGCAAACATGATGAAAACAGAGTCTTCAGGAGAAAGATCAAACCTCCGAAGTGCTTCTCCTCACAGGAATGCTTACAGAACTGAGTTCCAGGCGCTGAAAAGCACCTTTGATAAACCCAAATCAGAAGGAGACCAAAAAGTGAAAGAGGAAGGAGAGGGCTCTCAGAGCAGGGGAAGGAAATATGGCTCAAATGTCAATAGGATTAAGAACTTGTTTATGCAGATGGGCATGGAGCCCACTGAAAGTGGTGGAGTTACCCCGAAATCCAGGGGGAAGGGTGGCCCTCCCTCACCCAAGAGACGAGTTAGGCCCAAAGAATTTGTAGAAAAAGCAGATGGTTCCATTGTCAAGTTGGAGTCATCTGTCTCAGAGAGAATCAGTAGGTTTGATACACTCCACGATGGTCCTTCCTATTCCAAATTTACGGAAACCCGGAAGATGTTTGAGCGGAACGCTCATGAAACGGGACACTCCAATCGCTATTCCCCAAAGAAAGAGAAGGTGGTTTCCAATGAGCTTCCGGAAGGGTGGTGCAGCTCCAAGTCTCAGAGAGGCAGCACTGACTCGCTGGACAGCCTCAGCCCCAGGACAGAGACTGTCTCACCTACTGTCAGCCAGCTCAGCGCCGTGTTCGAGAATGCCGATGCGCACAATGCGGTCGCTGCAGACAAATCGGAAAACAGTGAGGAGTACTCCGTAACTGGACACTACCCTCTGAACCTGTCCTCCACCGTCACAAACATCTCCTCCCCAGCTGCAAACCTTGAGGGCTTCAGCCCTTTGAAAGATGGCAGCACGTGGTCTCCCCCAGCCAAGCAGAGTGTGGGCATGGTGTCGCCTGAGAGCTGTCAGCAGAACAGCACACTTTCGGCACCGAGGCAGAAGACGTCCACGGGCACTTTGGCAAGTTCAAAAACAGTTGAAGAAATAAAAAAGAGCGCAGAGGCCAGTGCTGATTCTCTTGAGAGCTCTGCAGCACATCAACAGGATTTGGTCAGTGTGCTTGACAGTGAAAGATCTGCGGACAGCTGTGCTAGGAGTAAGTCAAAAACGGAGACAGAAGTTTTGTTGCAGCAAAAGGAACGGTCAGAACACACAGAGGGTGTCTTTGATAGCCCTGAAGCTGCTGAATTGCCAAGGAATGCATCTTCAGGTGGTGATTTTGCTACCAATGCTGTTTCAGATGCTACCGAGTCCCAATATGATGAGGCAAGTGAAAAAGAAGTGCAAGAAGATGGAAATAATTTGCAGAGCTCCCATGTGTATATGCACTCTGACTACAGTGTCTATCGGGTACGCTCCAGATACAACTCTGACTGGGGAGAGACGGGGACAGAGCAGGATGATCAGGATGACAGTGATGACAATAACTGTTATGAACCTGATATGGAATATTCTGAAATTAATGGATTGCCAGATGAAGATGAAATCCCAGCCAACAGAAAAATCCAGTTTAGCCGTGCTCCAATTAAGGTAATTAAATTTTCTTCTGTTGTTCCTCTGCAGTTGGGGTTGTTTTGAAATGAGGCTTTATTTGAAATAGGTTTTGACTGATTGTGACTCTGGAAAGATTGCAGTGGATCTTTCAGTATGTGGTTTTATGATGGTGAGCTAGTGAGTGTAACTCTAAATGAAGTAAGGAAGATGAGCTCTGAGGAGCTTGTATCCTTTCCTAGACTCCTTGATGGCTAAAGCAGCAGAAATCGAGGTTGGCAGTTGGGTTGGTGAGGTTTGAGGGTTTTGATATGTGTGTTTTTTGACTTCTGTGACTGAGCTGCAGTCAGGTGGTGAAATGTTGGGCTGGTTGGTGTTTTATTTGAATTGAGTTTGTTTGGTTTTTTTCAGCTCACCTTAGATGATGTTTAAAGTCCCTGTGTTTAAGCACTGTGTCATGAAACACAATGTGACTGTCTCATAGTAGACGCCTGGTAATAATTCCGTGTCTGAATAGAGTTCAGTGTGGGTTGGGAGTAACTCTTAAGGAACAGACTTGGGTGTATTGATTGATCAGAAGCTCACCATGAGCTCAGAAGGCAACTGTGTGCTGGGCTGCGGCATGAGTGTGGTCAGCAGGGCAAAAGGGGGGATTCTGCCCCTTGACTCTGCTCCGCTGAGACCCCACCTCCAATACTGTATCCAGTTCTGGTGTCCCCAGCATAAGGACACAGAACTGTTGGAGTGAGTCCAAAGGACTCACAAAGGTGATCAAGGGCTGGTGCTTCTCTGCTGTGAACACAGACTGAGGGAGCTGGCGTTGTTCAACCTGGAGAAGAGAAGACTCTGGGGGGCCCTTATAGCTGCCTTCCAATAACCAAAGGGATCCTGCAGGAAGGCTGGAGAGAGACTTTTCATGAGGGCGTCTAAAGACAGGGCAAGGGATAATGATTTGAAGCTGAGGGCAGAGTAGGTTTGGAGCTGAAAGAGAAGTTCTTCAGTATGAGGGTGGTGAGACTCTCGAATAGGTTGCCCAGGGAAGTTGTGGCTGCCTCCTCCCTGGGGGTATTCAAGGCCAAGTCTAGTTGAGAGGCAGGGAGGTTGGAGCAGATGATGTCTAAGAGCCCGTCCAATCTAAGCCATTCTATGAATTGGCATCTTCTTTTCTAGTAGCTTTGTCCCTTAGAAACTTCAGAACATTATTTTGTCTATATTCAGCATATCTCCACAGAGAGGCAGAAGCCAGGGTGGGTTTCTTGCAGAGCTTTTTGGTTTGCTTTTTAGTACCTTGAAATGAGAGCTGAGAATGTTATTTTGGGTACTTTCACTTCAGGGAGGACCAACTCATTCTGTTTTGTACCAACTTGTCACTGCTGAGCCTCAGAATTAAGCCTGTATTTTGCTCCAAGTTGGTAGTGCCCCTGGGCTCAAATGGACAATTCAAACACCTAGGTTTTTCCAGAAATGCCTCTTGAAACAGCTGTATCTGGTGGAATACTCAAAATGTAAACGTTTTCCAGCTTAAGAGTCTGTAAATGAAATTGCCTGGATTCTTATTGTGTGAGGTTAGCAAGGAAAATTGCAAAATCAATGAACAAAGTTTCGCTGTCGAGCTTGAAGTGTTGTGATGAGCAAAATGGGTCTTCACACCACCTGTAGTTTAATTGAGGCTAAGGTGGATATTTGCGCCAGGACATTTTCATCTGAATGAAGCAACAAGGCTTTCACATCTGTTTATTGAAGGGTGGAGGGAGAGGAAATGACCTTGTGTTCTTCATGCTTTGAGAAGAGCATTTTTAACACCGAAACAAGCCATTCCAAGCCAAGATAATGAGGGGGTTTGTTATTGTTATTGTGTTTTTTGTGTTAGTATTTTATTCAGTCTTGCGTCATGGACCAAAAATTCAGTGTTTGTGCTCCCTCTAGTTTATTCCCAGAATTTAACTAGTTGGGTTGCCTTATCTTTTTTTTTTTTTTTTTTTTTTTAATTATTTGTATTTTTTAAATGAAGCAGAAAAAGGTTTTATGACAAAGGATTATGGAAATTGGTGTGTGTTTGTGTCCACCTTCTTCCTCACGTGGAAGGGCGATGGGTACAAGTTACTCCTGGGGAAATTCTTGTTGGACTCCAAAAGAAATTTTTTCATACTGAGAACAGTGAGAAATTGGAATCATCTCCCAAGAGAAGCAGTGGATTCCCCTACATTTGTCAGGTTTGAGAGTCAGCTTGACAGGGTGCTGGGCTAGCTCATTTCAACTCCACTATCACCAAGAGAGATTGGACCAGAGCATCCTTGGGGTCCTTTCCAACCAGGCATTCTGTGACTATGAATCCTCAGGCTGCAGTAAAAGAAAAGATGATCTCTCTTCTGAAAGATCCACCAGTTATGCACGGAGGTTTGTTTTATCATATTTATTATAGCTCAACAGGTAAGAATCCAGAAAGGGACTTCACTGATTTTATTCTTGAGAAGCTTGGATTTTTCTACTGTTTCTGTTTTGAAAGAGCTCAGTAGTGACATCCTTACTTCAATATATTGCTGTCATCTGTCTGAATTGTGCTGTCATGCCAAGAGCTGTTAGATTATTCTCTCAGTTATTTAGTTATAGAATTTTTCTTTTCTTCTCCAGTTTTTCATACTCTGTTCATTCCAGATTACATACTAGCAAGTGATAACAACAGTCCACCAGGAGAATGCTCTGAAAGTCATTTGTGTACATAATAAAGAGAGTACATTTGTCATGGTTTTAAGCATAAAGTACTCTGAATGAGCTTATCCAAATTGAAAGAATTGATGCTTTAATTATTTTATCATCTTTATTGTGGCATGGGAAGAAAGCAGAATCAAAGCTGCCTTGAGAGAGAGCAGGGTGGGAGGTGTGGGAGATCCCCTGCTCTTTGTCCTGGGTGCCTGCAGCCTATTACTCATGTGGGGAAACAGAAGTGAGAGCGTGTGGAAAGCTGGCAGAGGAAGAGGGTGGGCAGTGGAAGTTGTGGCTGAATGAAAAGCTGCTTCTCAAGACTTCCTCCCTTCTCTCTGCCCCCTTCCATAACTCCCTTGGGAGTGTCAAGCAGCATAACCCCATGCAGGCTGCCGGTAGCATCAGGTCACTGCCTGGCTATGCTGCCGTGGGCAGGGACCCAGGAGCGGCTGTTGGAGAGTCCCACGGTGGGACCTTGAAGGCTCTCAGATCTCTGGGCTCCTGTGCTGTCTCTCTCACAGTGCTGCTGGTTTGGCTCTGGCAAGCAATTCCTGCCTGGCAGAGAGGTGTCGATCAGCAGTGCAGAGGGCAAGGGGACTCTTGGAGTTCATGAGGTTCTTGCTCATGGTCAGGAGATGTTGAGAGGTGATTCTGCTGCTCATCTCTGGTGAGACCTCATATGGAGTATTGTTTCCAGCTCTGGGGCCCTCAGACAAGAAGGACTTGGACCTGATGGAGCAGGTCTGGAGGAGGGTTGTGAAAATCATCGGGGGCTGGAGCACCTCTGCTATGGGGACAGACTGGAAGAGTTGGGGTTGTTCAGCCTGGAGAAGAGAAGGCTCTGGGGAGACCTCATACCTGCATTTCAATATCGCAAGGGGATCTACAGGAAGGCTGGGGAGGGACTCTTTAGAAGGGCTTGTAGTGATAGGATGAGTGGCAACGGTTTGAAACTGGAGCAGGGGAGATTCCAGTTGGACATAAGGAGGAAGTTCTTCACGAAGAGAGTGGTGAAATACTGGTTGCTCAGAGATATGGTTGAGGCCCCATCCCTTGAGACATTCAAGGTCAACATTAATGGGACCCTGAGCAGCCTGGTTTAGTTGGAATTGTCCCTGCTGACTGCAGAGGGGCTGGACAAGATGACCTTCTGGCTGTCCTTTCCAACCCAGCACATTCTGTGATTCTATGACCTGCTTTCTGTTCCCTCACACAATGCTAGTGGACAAACCTACCTGATTACTCCTGTAGCCATCTGTTAGGTGACAATGAAGCTTACTAACTGAACAGACAGCAACCAGCTAAGAATGTTTCTGTTCTATGCAATTTTCTGGGCATAAATGATTTCATTAATAGTTTCATGAGCATCACCTCATACATTGCATAACTGAGAAAGCAAAAAGGCAAAGCAATACAGGAGCATCTTCTGAACTGTGCAAAATTGCTTTATCTCAATTAAATGAGGCAATTTGTACTTAACTACTTTGCTAGATAATAGTGTGAAAAGTCCAACCCAAACTCTAGATGTTCAGCACTGATTTCACAACATTGCACCTCTGCTCTTCTACAGGTAAACTCTGAAATAACAAAATTGGCATTTGAATGTGGAATCTGTGAAATGAGCGTGTGGTTATTGCCATAAATTGTTACTTGGAAGGCTTCCAACAGGTTTAGACAAACCTCCTAGAATTGTTTTCTTTCCAAGGGATTTTTTAGGCAGAAGTGCGAGAAGTGAGTGATCAGACTGCTGAATCTGAAGAGCAAAGAGCTTTCAGTTATGACCAAGGAGAATCCTTTCTGTCTCTTCAGGGGACATGCTGTGGTCCATGAAAAGTAATGAAGTATGGGCAGAAGAATGAATAAATAAACTATTACTCATCAAACAGATGAAGATTGAATTGTGCTCATCTTCCAAGCAAGGAAAAGGCCTGGTTACTGAGAAATTAGTAAAGACTCACATCAAGAGGTGAAGGAATCATGGAATGGCTTAGGTTGGGAGAGATCTTATAGATAATCTGCTCTAACCTTTCTGCCATGGGCAGGGACACTTCACAAGTTGACTTGGATGCTTAAGGCCTCATCTAGCCTGGCCTTGAACACCCCCACAGAGGAGACATCCACAACCTCCTGGGCAACCTATTCCAGAGTCTCACCACTCTTGTACTCCTTCCTAAGATCCAGTCTAACTCTACTGTCCTTCAGCTTCAAACCATTCCCTTTTGTCCTGTTGCTAGACACCCTCATGAAACATCCCTCTCCAGCCTTCCTGTAGGATCCCTTCAGGTATTGGAAGGCAGCTCTGGGGTGCCCCCAAGTCTCCTCCAGGCTGAATAACCCCAGCTCCCTCAGCCTGTCTCATAGCAGAGGTGCTCCAGCCCTTGGATCATCTTTGTGGCCTCCTTTGGACTCACTCCAACAGCTTTGTGTCCTTCATATGCTGGGGACACCAGAACTGGATGCAGTATTGGAGATGGGGTCTCAGCAGAGCAGAGTCAAGGCGCAGAATCCCCTCTCTTGCCCTGCTGACCACACTCCCCTTGAGGAAATTCCTTTACAGTTTGTAATTCCAGTATCACAGCTCCCATACTCCATGGGCCATTTACTGTGCTCTGGAATTATGGGGTATGTTTGCTATCTCATCTCTGTTGAAAGTTCCATTTGAGGAACTTGTGGCTGCCCAGGGGCCTTTGCAGGCATGGAGGGTTTCTAGGTATTTAGAATGTAGCATTGTTAAGGTGAGAAATTGTCTGAGTCTGTGGGAATTCAGGTCACCTTGGTGTTGTTCAGTGCTAAAGGGTCCAAGAATTTGTGCTGTTAGTAGAGATGGGCATGAGTGTGTTGATGGGCATGATCTTTAGTTGATATTAGTGTTTATATCATGTTATAATGGCCTTTGTCAGGTCTGGCCAGCTCTTGTGTTGTCTTTCTGCTCAGGGATGGAACTGAAACTATCCAAGGTGAGTGCAGGAAGTGTTCAAGAAATGTGTGGACATGGCACAGTGGGATTTGGTTTAATGGTCATGGTGGTCTTAGGTTGATGGTTGGACTCAGTGATCTTAGAGGGCTTTTCCAACCAAAATAATTGTATGATTCTATGAAACATTTTAGGTAAGTATGATGACAGAAAACTCCACCCTTTTTTGCCCAAGGATACTTTTCTGTACAAACCCAAACCAAACCCCAGATAATCTGTGATTTATTGGCCTTTTGTTGAATTTTGCAGGGTCTCCTGAGTGTTGTGCTACATGGTGCTTCCCAAAAATTGTGGTACAAAATTCATTAACTCATGGTTGCCCACACTCTAGCAAATGGAAATATATTAATTGTCCAAATCATAGTTGTTTTGGAACCATGCTTCCTCCGTTCTGGATGGATTTAGGATGGAAGAGTAACGTTCATCTCTTCTCCTCTCTCCAAGTCTATGACGTCTGGTATCTTGATAGCTGATGGCTGCATCTTCAGTCAGTGCCATATCTCTGGCACCAAGTACACATTGGAACATTTAAAGCTGTTAGCAGCAATTGGTGTCTCCTGCTGGGCCTCCTTTTGCAACTTCTGCTCCACCGACTTGGCCCTACCTAGCAAAGGAGCTGGAGTGAACTGGGGAGTGTAATCAAACCGTATGGCAGACAGCAGGCAGCTCGTGGTACACTGTGAGGGTGTCTTGGCCCGGAGAGGAAAGGAGACTCAGCTCTGAATATTCCCATGTTATGAAATGAGCACAAACAAGGCCAAAATACCAACAGCGAGACTGTTTATTAACAGAATAAAGTGGACAGAACAGAAGAAGGGAGAGAGGGAGAGAGAAGAGGAAAGGAATTCTGTTACCACACCCCCTACCTCCCAAGACAGTTTGGGTCTGTGGAGGAAGGGTGCTGCTGCTTTGGCTTGGAGCAGATGTTATCCTTGTTGGCTGTGTTGTCCTCTGCTGGAGGAGGGGAGGGAGAGATAGCAAAGTCCAAGTCCTTCTCTGAGAAGCCTCTTCAGTTCCATGAGTTGCAGCAGGTGGAACTTAGGATGCGGAGAGAGGGTTCCTGCTAGTCTGCTGCTTGCAGGCTACATGGTGATGTCTTTTCTCCTGTGTCTGCCCTTTTCTCTCCTTGTATTTTCTTCTCTTGAGCAGGCATTGCTCAGGTCTTTTATGCATTTTTTTAGTCAAAGTTCTTTTTTAGGTATATGTCCAGGTGGTGAATCCATTGTCCTCTTCACCATCCTCCCTTTCTGGGGTAACTCTCCCAGGCAACCAGCACCAGAACAAGGGGACACAGTCTCAAGCTGTGCCAGGGGAGGTTTAGACTCGAGGTGAGGAAGAAGTTCTTCACTGAGCGAGTCATTCATCATTGGAATGGGCTGCCCAGGGAGGTGGTGGAGTCGCCATCCCTGGAGGTGTTCAAGGGGAGACTGGACGTGGCACTTGGTGCCATGGTCTAGTTGTGAGGTCTGTTGGGACAGGTTGGACTTGATGATCCTTGGGGTCTCTTCCAACCTTGGTTATACTGTGATACTGTGAACTGATGGGTTGAGATGAGCTTGTCTCTGCACATTTCAGAGGGTCGTTATCCAGTGGCTCACCATCCACTCCCTTGGTAGCTATTGTCTGGGTGAGGAGCAAAGGTGATTTTATCTTTGTTGATTCACGTCAAGAGAGACAAGATTCAGTCTTTTACAGAGAGTTCAGCCCAAGCTGCTGCTGCTGCAGTTTTCAAAGTTCCATAAGGCTTCCTTGGGGTGCAGAAATGGTGAAGGCACCTCTATGCAGAACTCTCTGAGTTCTGGGGTAACATGATATAGCTAGTGGCTCTTCTGTGCTGCTGCTAGTTATGCTCACTAGTGGTGGGGCCTCACGTTCTTCCTTTCTTTTGCCATGCAGCTTGACTGAATCTTAGAGCCTGCAGCACTTCACTTCTCCAGATCATGTTTTCTTGAAGTGGTCTTCAGCCTGACCTTAAACACCTGCAGGGATGGGGCCTCCATCACCTCCCTGGGCAGCCTGTTCTAGTGCCTCACCACCCTCTTGGTGAAGAACTTCTTCCTAACATCTAATCTGAATCTACTCACTGCTACTTTTGCTCCATTGCTCTTAGTCATGTCACTACCTGACATCCTAAAAAGTCTCTCACCAGCTCTACTGTAGGCCTCTATAAGATACTGGAAGTCCACAAAAAGGTCTCCTTGGAGCCTTCTCTTCTCCAGGCTGAATAACCCCAACTCTCTGTCTTCGTAGGAGAGGTGCTCCAGCCCGGTGATTATCCTCGTAGCCCTCCTTTGGACACATTCCAGCACATCCATATCTTTCCTGTAATAGGGGCTCCAGAACTGGACACAGTAATCTGACACTGTGATTACTTTGGAAATTTCTGCCCTCTCAAACATTATTTTTTTTATCTGGTGAATGTCAAAATAAAGTACGCTGGAAACATTTGCAAGTTCCAGTGTTTGCCTGTTTCAGTGCTTAGTTTGGTGTTTGCCTGTTGTTAAAGTGTTAGTGAACTATTTTGGATCATGAAAGCAATAATTGAAGGTTAAGCACTCTTGCGGCCACCTATCTGACACTGTGTGGTGGGATAGGGAGGAGAAAATATAGCAAAAGACTTGGGGGTCGAGACAAAAGCCAGGGAGGGTTCACTCAGTAGCCATGGTCATGGGCTAAAGAAACATTCAATGTGGGGAAAGTAAGTCAATTTAAAGAACAAAGCCACCACCAGTTCAGTAGTTGAGTCACAGTAGGACAATGATAGATGCAGCTGTATCTTAACGCTCTCCTTCCATCATTCTTCTCCTCCTGGACCCAGCTATGCTACCTTCTCCTCAGCAGTGGTGCAAGGGGGTCATGGAATGGGAGTTGTGGTCAGTTCTGGTTCATTCCTTGGTTCTGTTGCTTCTCCTTCCTTGCACTTCCCTGATGCAGTGTGGCTTTCTTGGAATACAGTTCTCCATGAAGTTTTACCAGTGTGAGTACCTTAAATGGGCTGCAGCCTGGTTGGAAAAGACCTGAGTCTAGTCATAACCTTGCGTCTCCCTGTTTAGACCATGTCCCTAAGCTTCTCAAAGGAGGTCTCCAAGTGATGGACTACTCTAGTGTGACCTTCCCTCAGAGTCACAACCTTGTGTGGAGCAATCCTCTGCTCCATCATGGGGTCCTCCATGGGCTGTAGGTGGAACTCTTCTCCACTGTTGATTTCTAAGGGCTGCAAGGGCTCACCACAGACCAGAAGAAAATGGCTGCTCTCGCATGCCTCCCTCTTTCCTTTCTTCCTGACCTTGGTGTCTGCACAGTTGTCTCTCTCCTGTCCCACTCCTCTCCCAAACCAAAGAACTTGGGCCGAGCCCAGAGGGTGGTGGTGAATGGTGTCACATCCAGCTGGTGGCCTGTCACTAGTGGTGTGCCCCAAGGATCAGTGCTGGGCCCCATGCTCTTCAACATCTTTATTGATGACCTGGATGAGGGCATTGAGTCCATCATCCGTAAATTTGCGGACGACGCCAAGCTGGGGGCAGGAGTTGATCTGCTGGAGGGCAGAGAGGCTTTGCAGAGGGACCTCGACAGGCTGGACAGATGGGCAGAGTCCAATGGCATGAGATTGAACACATCCAAGTGCCGGGTTCTGCACATTGGCCACAGCAACCCCATGCAGTGCTACAGGCTGGGGTCAGAGTGGCTGGAGAGCGGCCAGGCAGAGAGGGACCTGGGGGTGCTGGTCGATGGTAGGCTGAACATGAGCCTGCAGTGTGCCCAGGTGGCCAAGAGGGCCAATGGCATCCTGGCCTGCATCAGGAACAGTGTGGCCAGCAGGAGCAGGGAGGTCATTGTGCCCCTGTACACTGCACTGGTTAGGCCACGCCTTGAGTCCTGTGTCCAGTTCTGGGCCCCTCAGTTTAGGAAGGATGTTGACTTGCTGGAATGTGTCCAGAGAAGGGCAACAAGGTTGGTGAGGGGTTTGGAACACAAGCCCTATGAAGAGAGGCTGAGGGAGCTGGGGTTGCTCAGCCTGGAGGAGACTGAGGGGTGACCTTATTGCTCTCTACAACTACCTGAAGGGAGGTTGTAGACAGGCAGAGGTTGGTCTCTTCTCCCAGGCAGCCAGTACCAGAACAAGAGGACACAGTCTCAAGCTGTGCCAGGGGAGGTTTAGACTGGACGTTAGGAGGAAGTTCTATACAGAGAGAGTGATTGCCCATTGGAATGGGCTGCCTGGGGAGGTGGTGGAGTCACCATCATTGGAGGTGTTCAGGAGGAGACTTGATGGGGTGCTTGGTGACATGATCTAGTTGTTCAATGGGTTGGACGCAATGACCTTGAAGGTCTCTTCCAACCTGGTTTATTGTATTGTATTTTATTGCATTGAACTTACCCAACAGTTTTTCCCTCTCTTAAATATGTTACCACAGAGCTGCTGCTTCTTGGCCTTGGTCAAAGGCAGGTCCAGCTTGGAGCTGGAGGAGCTTCCTGAAGCTTCTTACAGGGGCTACTTCACTAGCCCACTTCCCAAAGCCCTGGCATGCACAAACTCAACACACCTCCCTCAAGCCCTGTGCTGTCCCTGACTCTAAACTCACCACTGCTTCTATTTGTGTCTTACTGAAGTGAACATGGAGTTGGATTCCGATGATCTCCAGATCTCCATCCCAACCCCACTAAGGCTGTGATTTTATAAATGAAATAGCCCCAGTGGTGGTTAGGACACTTACTTGAGGCAGATCTGGAAGACAGGACTTGCAGGAAGATCCTGAGGGTGTACTACATTTTAAATTATTCCAGAATTTGAGGAATTTATCCACCATCAACCTAAGAGGATATGGCCATTAAACCATGTCCTGAAGTGCTGTGTCCACACATTTCTTGAACACTCCTGGGGTAACCTGTTCAAATGCCTGACCAGGCTTCCAAAGCGTGACCATGCAAAGCTTCCTTCTAAAATGACTGAAAGAATATTTTCCTTCCCATAAATTTTCTCCTCTACTCTGGCTCCTGCGTCCATGCTTTGTTTTACAACATGGAGTAGGTGGCAGTTGTGGCTAAAGCATGAAACTGTTATTAAGTATGTTAGTATTAAGTAGGCTTAGACTCCTTTAATGTTGAATAAATCCCTAAACCTTTATGCTGGTGTTTGATTTGTGTAAAATGGGCAGCAAGCTGGTTAATTAATTTCATTAATCTCTGTTTATGAAGTAGTTTGACATACTGAGCCTCTGCATGGGTAGCTTGAAATGTGGATTATTCTGCTACATAAAATCATCACCTACATTTTTCAGGTATTGTGCAATATGGAAATTCTAGAGACTTGAGGAGTAATGAAATATCTGCAAGGCTTGTGGTATTAACTTTATTTGTTCAAGTTAATGATGTAAAACTAGGGTCTTTGTTCTGGTGGTGGAGTCTGTGGGGCATTTCTGGGGCCTGGTCTTTTATTTCAGTTACATTTTTTTTATGATGTTGGTCTCTTCTCCCTAGTAACAAGTGATAGGATGAGAGGAAATGGCCTCAAGTTGCACCGGGGGAGGTTTAGGTTGGATATGAGAAGAAGCTTCTTGACTGAAAGGGTTCTCAAAGCCTGGCACAAGCTGCCCAGGGAGGTGGTTGACTCCCCATCCTGGAGGTGTTTCAGGGAGGCTGAGATGTGGTGCTGAGGGCTATGGTTTAGCCCCGGCCTTGGCAGAGTTGGAGAATGATCAGACTGGATGATCTTGAAGGTTTTTTCTAACAAAAGGATTTTCTGGTTCAGTTCTGTGTTTCTGTGTTGAACCTGGGACCAGGATTAAGAGAGAAACAAATATGGAAAGTGGAAATTCTGGTAGTGAAATAAAGATGAATCCTGGAAGTTCCCAGTGCTCAGGTTTCTAGGGTACTGGGTAAAAGAAGCTGTATTTGAGAAAGTCTTCTAGCAAACACCTAAAAGCAAACAGAGCACTCTCAAAATACAATTGGTATGTAACTGCAGAAGAGCAAATAGCACTCACTGTTGTTTCAGAAAACAAGAGGTGCTTCTGGCAGCTGGAAAATTATTAATATCTATTTTCAATAGCAGAACAATAGAAAAGGAACCTTTCACAAATAATAAGAGGCAGGGAGGCAAAGGGAAAAGTGGAATCCATGTGGATGGATGGATGAGACATAGCATATGTCAGATGGAATTAGTGTCTGCCTTTGATAGGACAGAAAACCTTGTTAAAAATTTCAGGAGCTTTGTCTCAGCAAGCTGGAGCACACTAATGTCATTTGTTGCTGCTGGGACATGGGGAAGCCTTCTCATTGCATAGGGTTGCAGTAAAATCTGGGTGACTGGGAGGACTGAAGTAGTGGGGATGGATTTATGAGCCAAGAAGTTTCACTGTAAGCCAGTGACTCACTTCTATGGGATGACAGAGGAGAAAGCCACTCTGCCTTGCTCTTGCAGGGCAGCAGCAACCTGCAGTGCAGTGCAGCTGTGAGGAAGGCAAATAGCATTCTAGATGCATAAGGCAAAATATTTTGTTAGTGGCATTTTATAACTCACTGTGGAGGTTTCATCCAGAAGGTGTCTGGTGGCTTCTCCTTGAGGCGAGTCAGTTTGCAGGAGGAGCTGCTGTGACTTGCTGCTCTTACCTGTCTTTTTCTTGGTTAATTCTGTCATTTAAAAAAAAAGGGGGGAGGGGGCTTAACACATTTATTTTGCTCACTGAGGGATGACAACACCTGGAAAAGAGCATAATTGCTCTCTTGGTATATTCATAAAGAAAAAGCACCTGAAGTCTAGGGGCAGGGTTCCACTTTTAAGGTGGAATTGAGCATTTTCCATCTTAAAGAATCATAATAGCAGACACTCTCTTCCTATGCTCCTAACAGAGTGCTGTGTTATCTGACAGTCTCTGCTCAGCCTGTGAAGGAGTTTCCTTCAGTACTGTTGAACTTTCTGGCCACAAATAAGCTATTAAAAAGAAACATGAGAGGGTACAAAGTCATGGCTGTGGCTCTGTAGTCTCTTTTTTAATCCAGGAAGGATTCTAGTGAGGGCAGAATCTAATGGTACTTGCAAGAGCTGATTCAAGAGACCTGTTGGATCACTCAGATATTTCCATATGCTAAAGTCCGTGGAAGGGGTAGAGGCAACATATCTGAGACCCATTTGCATTTTGTTATTGCACATCCAGCTGCACTTCTCAGTCTCCGCACATCTGTAACTTTTTAGGTCCCTCTCTGAAGTTTCCATCTGCCTTAGTATTCAGTGTGTAACCTCAAGGGCATAAGATGCTGGTTCATACTGCAAGAATATATTTTATTATTCAGACTCTGCTGCATGTAGTCCTAGGGCCTTTTATTTTCTGAACTACCTGTATTTCAAATTTACTGTTCACATGATTTGTTTAAAAGCAATAAGCTCCAGAGGCTGTAAAAAGTCAGACTCTCAAACTTATGTCTAATTAATCTGATTATGGCTTTTATGATGAAAAAAGCATCCCAAGGTTTCAGCCAGCTTGCAGTCATGGTTTTATCTTTGTAAGCTTGAAGTAATTTTTAAGATGGACTCTGACATCCTTAAGTACTGACGTGTTTAGATTCTGAAGATACGTGGATTCCATCATATTTAAATGTTTACCTGTTAGCTCATCCTCTTTAGGAGCCCAGACATACCTGGTCATTGATGCTAACTGGGGTGATTGCCTCATAGCTGTTTTTGTGCATGGACTGATTGAACAGAATGTTCACAAGAAATTTTTTCTTCCTTCTTTTTCCACAAGGAAAAACCAGAGAGAAGTCAGGAATCTGAAGGTTAAAGCAAAGTGCACTAATGTAAATGAGAGTGTTCCAGTGTGGTGTTTGGGAGCATGAGACTACAAAGTTGTGTAGCTCTTTTTTCCTATAATGGTTGGACTTCATGATCTTTGAAGGTCTTTTCCAACCAAAACAATCCTGTTTTTTAACCCCTTTATTAGTCTAGTAAGTTGACTAAAAACTCCCAGCTTGATGTTTTGCACATTTCTTTCATGTTGTTATTTAAGGTGGAGGGAAATAGCATTAAACAGAGGACTTATTTTTCCTTTCTGTCTGTAGGGCCAGTAAAGCAATTTCCAACCTTAACAGCTATAGATCCAAATTAGCTGCTGAGGCTTACTGCGGTTTACTTACAAGGGCATGACCAGTCATTACCAGTAAGTCTTGGCTGTTAAAAAGGGGAAGGGGAACCTTCTCTAATGAAATGAGTGGCTTGATTGATGAGGGGAGAGCAATGGATCTTGTCTGCATTCACTTTAGTAAGGCTTTGGACATAACATCCTCATAGAGAAGCTGATGAAGTAGGGGCTGGATGAGCAGTGAAGGGGTCTGAGAACTGATTGAACAGAGATATGAGACAGGAACCTCATGAAGTCCAAACTGCTGTACTTGGGGAGTTGAAGCCCTGCTGGTCTATGCTTGGGGCCGGCCTGTTTGTATAGAATCAACAAAAACAAGGTTGGAACAGACCTCAAAGATCATCAAGTCCAACCTGTCACCCAAGACCTCATGACTACTAAACCATGGCTTCAAGTGCCACATCCAATAACTTTCTGAACACTTTCAGGGACGGTGACTCCACCACCTCCCTGGGCAGCCCATTCCAATGGCTAACAACTCTCTCTGTGAAGAACTTTGTCCTCTCCTTGAGCCTAAACTTCCCCGGCACAGTTTGAGACTGTGTCCTCTTGTTCTGGTGCTGGTTGCCTGGAAGAAGAGACCAACCCCCACCTGACTACAACCTCCCTTCAGGTAGTTGTAGAGAGCAATACGGTCTCCCCTGAGCCTTCTCTTCTCCAAGCTAAACAACCCCAGCTCCCTCAGCCTCTCCTCATAGGGCTTGTGCTCCAGGCCTCTCACCAGCCTTGTGCCCTTCTCTGGACATGTTCAAGTGTCTCAATATCCTTCTTAAACTGAGGGGCCCAGAACTGGACACAATACTCAAGGTGCGGCCTAACCAGTGCAGTGTACAGGGGCAGAATGACTTCCCTGCTCCTGCTGGCCACACTGTTCCTGATGCAGGCCAGGATGCCATTGGCCTTCTTGGCCACCTGGGCACACTGCAGGCTCATGTTCAGCCTACCAGCTGTCAACCAGTACCCCCAGGTCCCTTTGTTTGGAAGCTCTCCAGCCACTCTGACCCCAGCCTGTAGCGCTGCATGGGATTGTTGTGAACAAAGTGCAGCACCCGGCACTTGGACTTGTTGAATGCCATCCTGTTGGACTGTGCCCATCTGTCCAGCCTGTCAAGGTCCCTCTGGAGAGCCCTTCTACCCTCTAACAGATCAACATCTGCTACCAACATGGTGGTGTCTGCAAACTTACTAATGGTGGACTCAATCCCCTCATCCAGATCATCAATAAGGATATTGAACAGGATGGGGCCCAGCACTGATCCCTGGGGGACACCACTAGTGACTGGCTGCCAGCTGGATGTGGCCCCATTCACCACCACTCTCTGGGCTCAGCCCTCCAGCCAGTTCCTAACCCAGCACAGAGTGCTGCTGTCCAAGCCACGAGCTGACAGCTTGGCCAGGAGTTTGCTGTGGGGGACAGTGTCAAAGGCCTTGCTGAAGTCCAGGTAGACTACATCCACAGCCTGCCCCACATCCAGCAGGCAGTCACCTGATGATAGAAGGAGATCAGGTTGGTGAGGCAGGACCTGCCCTTCCTAAATCCATGTTGGCTGGGCATGAGCCCTTGGCCGTCCTGCAGGTGTGCTGTGATTGCCCCCAAGATGACCTGTTCCATAATCTTGCCTGGCACTGAGGTCAGGCTGACATGCCTGGAGTTTGCAGGTTCCTCCATCTGGCCCTTCTTGTGGATGGGGATCACATTGGCCAGTTTCCAGTCATCTAAGACCTCTCCAGTGAGCCAGGACTGGTGGAAAATGATGGAGAGCAGCTTGGCCAGCTCACCTGCCAGCTCTCTCAGCACCTTAGGATGGATCCCATCTGGTCCCATGGACTTGTGAGTATCCAAGTGGCTCAGCAAATCCCTAATTAATTCCTCATGGATTTCAGGGGCACTACACTGCTCCCTGACCTCATCTACCAGTTCAGGAGGCCAGTTATCCTGAAGTCCTCCTGCCTTACTGTTGAAAATGGAGGTGGAAGAGGACCTAGGGGTCTTGGTGAACACCAGGAGCTGGTAATGTGCCCTTGCAGCAAGGAAGGCTAATGGTACCCTGGGCTGTGTTAAGAGGAGTGTTGCCAGACTAGTTGAGAGAGTCAATCTTTCCCTTCTGCTTGGCATTGATGAGGCCACACTTGAAGCTGTAGGTCCTGTTCTGGGTCCCTCAGTGTAAGAGGCTGGAGAATGTCCCATGAAGGCCTTTAAAGATCATGAAAAATCTGGATCATCTCTCCTGTGAGGAAAGGATGAGGGAACTGGAATTGTATAGCCTAGAGAAGGCTCAGAGGGGAATCTTACTAATGTATATAAGCCATGACTGGAAGAAAAAGTTTAGCTGTACACTCAATTGAGGTTCAAAAGCTCCAGTCAGACTGGTGAATAACACCTACAGTGCAATCTTAAAATTACATGATAAAAATGTACTGAGCTGCTCCCATTCTCTAGCTGATGTATGAGATTCTTCCAGTAATGATGGAGGGAGGTGCTGGGCTGGTTTCACAAAGCTCAGAAACTCCCACAAGAGAGGCCAGTGTGTGTGGCTGAAGATGACCAACAGCGAGTTAAAAAACATGAGAAACATTAGTGGGAAAAGTAGTACTTGGAATAAAGGTATTAAACCTGAAAGTGAGTAGTATAAAGTAAATTGTTCTTCACTCCTTTGGCTTCAGAGTGGATCAGTTAAAGTAAGCCTTTTGTGCCCATATGTGATTGATAGGAGTTTTGGAAGTGTTCAAAGGTAGGTTGGATGGGTATCATGGTCTAGTGGAAGGTGTCCCTGCCCATGGCAGGGAGGTTGGAACTAGATGGTGTTTGAGGTCACTTTCAACCCAAAGTATTCTGTGATGGTATTTATTTTATTTTTCTAAGAGGTTAAGTGCTAGAGAATCCCTGTAGTTAATCTGTGCCATGGAGAACTGCATGTTTCTGAGCTTGAGCCAGCTGGATTTAGCTTCCAGTGGCCCAACAGTGAGAACCATGGGGGTTGGGATGGTGGTGGAGTGGTGGGGGTCTCCTGTCCCAGCAGGGTCCCTTGTCAGCACTCTGCCCTGACTGAGTTTTGCCCCAGCTTTCATGAACCATGAAGCTGGTGCATGGTAGTGATGTGCTGGGCAGGATTTAGGCCTCAGAGAAGCCGAAGGGCAGGTATTCTGTCCTTCTTTTAAGAGCTAACCACTTACTGCTGCTTCAGTAGTCTGCACTGGAGCATTATCTAAAATATGTTGCTGAACCCTTTCTTCACCTTTTTGCCTCAATTGACTGCCTGATGGTATCTGAGCATCGTAGTCTGCCTCCTAGATATTAAAAAAAGTAGCTGTTTCTGGTTGTCTTATTTTCTTTCTTTATTTTTTTTTTAAAATCTTGTATTGATTCTGGACACTTCCCAGGCTGCAGTTAGCTTTGTTGATGGCCTAGGAAATAATTTCCTTTTATATCACCATTTTGGGGTTTATTTTCTGGGGCTACATACTTGACATTTTGCATTAAATGAAAAAAATAGGAAATGAAAAAAATAGGAAATGAAAAAAATGAAGCTTCCTTTTTGCCAGTTTATGAATTTTTATTTGTGTGTTGTGGAAGCATATTCTTCTCTTAGAGTACTGAAGAATTGACAGTAGTGTTTCTTTTCCACTGAGTTGATTTTGTTAGAACATTATCTATGGATTTTGTTCATGGTATTCTGTTGTATTTATACTGGAAGAAGCCAGGCTGAAATGAGACATGGAGAAGAAATTGTTCCCCATGCAGGTGGTGAGGTACTGGAACAGATTGTCCAGAGAAGTTGTGGAGACTGCAAGCCTCAAAGACAAGGTGGCTGGGGCCTTGAGCAAGCTGGTCTAGTAGGAGGAGTCTGCTCATGACAGAGAGGTTGTAGCTAGATGATCTTTAAAGTCCCTACCACCTCCAACGGTTCCATTGGTCTATAATTCTTTGTAATAAGTAGCTGATTGTGAAAAGTGTGGCGTTGTATCCACAGCAGCTCTCTAAGTGCTGCTCATTTTCTGGTTGTTCTTAGTCTCTCTACAGGTCTTCCTCTCTGATCTCACACTTGGTCTTTGATAGCTTGCTTCTTCATTGCCTAAGACAACAAAATCTACATGTGCCATATGTTCCATGGCAGTTTTCCTTAGAACTGTCTGACACCTGAAGGAGACAAAGCATCTTCTCTAGGATGTGTTGCCTGGAGTATCTCCTTCATTTGGCCAACTTAGAAGCAGATCTGCTGCCAGGGGAGATTTAGGTTGGATATGAGGAAAATGTCTTTGCTGCAGTAGTGGTCAGGCATTGGAACAGGTTGCTCAGGGAGGTGGTGGAGTCACCGTCTCTGGAGGTGTTCCAGAAATGTGTGGACATGGTGCTTTAGGACATGATTTAGTGGCCATGGTGTTGTTAGGTTGATGGTTAACTTGATGATCTTGGAGGTATTTTCCAACCTTATGAATTCTGTCATTTTATTACCTAGCATAGTAATAATTAAAAGAACAAATTATTGTAGTGGTAATTCATCATAAAGCTTTGAAAGAGAAATTTGTTTCTCAAAAGTTCTGTAATTTGTTCTTTTCTGATAAAGAGAATGCTTCCAAGGGTGTGGGCCATGCTTTAGCTGCAAGAAGTTTTGCAGTGCAAGGTAAACCTGGCAGGAGGCTGTAGCAGAAACGTCTGTTAAGGCTAAACACAGCATGACTTGTCTCTGGGATAAGGTTTTTTTGTTCTTTTCTGAACAAGAGTGGTACTATAACCGTGAAATACTAGATCAAAGTCTTTGTCTTTTATGAGCACTGCAATTCTAAGATACAACATCACTTGGTGAGTTGCTGAATAATAGCTGTCTTTTGGTGACTGGCTTGGATTACTTGGAAAATGAAAGTCAAAATTTTATCTTTTGTCTCATGATGTGAAAAAACCTCCAGGAATAGAAGGGGGGAAAAAAAGACTGTCCCTCATCCCCCTTTCAGACCTCAGATTTGATTAAGTTTCTGAAGTGAAGAAATGCCATTGTAGAATAAATCAAATCTAAAATGCTTTAAATCAGTTGCCTCTGCTAATATCCATGTCCATGTGTTTGGTGTAGACAAATGCACCATGCAGTGCTGCCATCAGAAATAAGATTTTCTGGGGGACTCCCAGCTCCACAGCCACTGTCCTGACTCTGATCAGTAAATCAAGTTAGCTGTACTGATAGCAGATTTCCAGAAGTTACAGCACCAGCTTTGATTCAGTTCACTGAGCCTGCATGCAAGAATTCCTGACAGGACATGATGGGGGTATCAAACCAAACTATACAGGACAGGATGAGCAGACAGCTGTGCTGGAAACCATCCTTACAGCATCACTGAGATAAATGTCATCTTCTGGACCATTTGGTCAGGCACACTGGGAATAGAAAATCAGGTGTCAGCATGCTCAGGGCAACTGGACAGGCATAACGATGGCCATGACCTGAGGAAGTGCACATGTACTGATTTTTCTGCACCTGCACTGCATTTGGCAATGCTGAACACAGTAGGGGTCAGGAGAGCTGCAAAACTGACAGGCAGTGCTTCCTTTTGTCATGGATGTATGGCAGCAAGTAATGATAGGAAGGCTACACAGAACATGGACAGGCTTGATCAATGGCCCAAGGCCAGTGGGATGAGATTCAACAAGGCCAAGTGCTGGGTCCTGCACTTGGTTCACAACAACCCCGTGAAGGTTCCAGGCTTGGGACAGAGTGGTTGGAAACTGCCTGGTGGAAAGACACTTGGGGGTGATGGTCGAGACAGCAGTGTGGCCAAGGAGGCCAACAGCATCCTGGCCTGGGTCAGAAATAGTGTGGCCAGCAGGACCAGGGAAGGGATTATCCCCCTGGACTTGGCACTGGTGAAGTGTGGTGGGTTGAAATTTCCCCCAGCATTAACTTGGGGTCAGAGACCAGAGAAGCTGCTCCACTGCCCCCGCTCCCCCTGTCCCAAGAGAGAAAAGGAGCAGAGAGAAAGCAGGGGTTAGACTTAACTAAAACAACGCAGCCAAGGTCAGTCGAAAAGCAGGTTAATCTCTCCTGAGCAAAGGAAGCAGAGAAGAGATCAGAAAAGAGAAAGAATTGTTTTGGCCCAGCCTGTCTTATACTAGATATTTCTCTAATGAATTTGTTTAGAATAATCCTTAGTTTTTGTTTATTACACCCAATAGTGATTTGTTTATTTCCCCATTTCTGCTCAAAATCAGAAACTACATTTTAAAGGCATAGCCTGAAACCACCATATGAAGCCACACCTTGGGCGCTGGGTTCAGTTTTGGGGCCCTCACTACAAGAACAACATTGGGATGCTGGAGCAGGTCCAGAGAAAGGCAACAAAGCTGGGGAATGGTCTGGAGAACAGGTCTGGCAAGGAGCGGCTGAGGGAACTGGGGTTGTTTAGTCTAGAGAAAAGGAGACTGAGGGGCAACCTTCTGGCTCCCTACAACTCCTTGAAAGGAGGTTGGATTGAGGTAGGAGTTGGTCTCTTCTCCCTAGTGACGAATAATAGGACAGGAGGAAATGGTTTCGAGTTGCACCACGGGAGGTTTAAGTTGGATGTTAAACTTCTGGACTGAAAAGATTCTCAAAGCCTGGCACAGGCTGTCCAGGGAGGTGGTTGAATCCACATCCTTGTAGGTGTTTCCAAGAGGCAGAGATGTGGTGCTGAGGGACATGTTTTATTTAGCGTGAGACTTTACAGAGTTAGAGAATGATTTGCCTTGATGATCTTAAAGGTCTTTTCCAATGAAAACAATTCTGATTGAAAAGAAGCAAATATGAATGGGAAAGTTTAGAACATACAAAACTGGTGCATGGTGTAGTACAGCTAAAGAAGGTGACAGTGTTTAAAAACTTGTCAAACTGAGATGACTTAGGGAAGTTTTTTCTTAGAGACATAACAATGGCCCTTGGAGAGCTGAGAGGGAGCCTCTGCAGGACCTGCTGGTGCACTTAGCCACCTCTGCTAAAAGCCTAGCAGGGAGATTGCAGCACATTATTTAGCTAAAATCACAACCACCTCCATGTCATGGAACGGAGGGGTTTCAGCTGAAGGGTTTTTTTGATGTTCTCACAGCTCTGTTGAAGTTTAATGTGGACTTGGCAATATTTTACCTGTTTTACAGCCTCACCTCACTGATGTGTACCTGTGTGACCTGCCCTAAGTGATCCTGCTTTGGCAGGGGGATTGGACTCGGTGATTGCCAGAAGTTCTATTATCTGCTCAACCACAGATTTTTAGTTAGTACTTTCACCAACTGATAACACCATAAATACTGGATTACAGCCCACACTTTGTGATGATAGAATCACAGAATGTTAGAGGTTGGAAGGGACCTCCAGAGATCATCCAGTCCAACCCCCATGCCGGAGCAGGGTCACCTAGGGCAGGCCACACAGGAAAACATCCAGGTGGGTTTTGAATGTCTCCAGAGAAGAAGACTTCACAACCTCTCTAGGCATCCTGCTTCAGTGCTCCATCTGTTCCATTCTCCCCTTGTACACTGCACTGGTTAGGCCACACCTCGAGTCCTGTGTCTAGTTCTGGGTCCCTCAGTTTAGGAAGGATGTTGACTTGCTGGAACGTGTCCAGAGAAGGGCAATAAAGTTGGTGACGGGTTTGGAGCACAAGCCCTATGAGGAGAGGCTGAGGGAGCTGGGGTTGCTTAGCCTGGAGAAGAGGAGGCTCAGGGGAGACCTTATTGCTGTCTACAGCTACCTGAAGGGAGGTTGTGGACAGGTGGAGGTTGGTCTCTTCTCCCAGGCAATGAGCACCCGAACAAGAGGACACAGTCTCAAGCTGTGCCAGGGGAGGTTTAGGCTGGAGGTTAGGAAGAAATTGTACACAGAGAGAGTGATTGTCCATTGGAATGGGCTGCCCGGGGAGGTAGTGGAGTCACCATCATTGGAGGTGTTTAGGAAGAGACTTGATAGGGTGCTTGGTTGCATGGTTTAGTTGATTAGGTGGGTTGGATAATAGGTTGGATGCGATGTTCCTGAAGGTCTCTTCCAACCTGGTCTGGTCTATTCTATTCTATTCTATTCTATTCTATCTTGACATCCACCCCTCTGATATTTATTGATGTTGATAAGATCTCTCAGCCTTCTCTCTTCCAGATTAAATAGCTTCAGGTCTCTCAGTCTCTTTTCACAGCAGAGATGTTCAAGTCCCCCAGTCAATCCTTGTAGCTCTGTTGAACTTTCTCCAGTAGATCCCTGTCTCTCTTGAACTGAGGAACCCAAAATTGGATGCAGCATTCCATGTGTGGTCTCAGCAGGGCAGCGGGAGAGGACCTGCTGATAATAAATAATATTTGTTTCTCCAACCAGAGAAACAACATTTCTTGATGCTTTTCCACCCTGTTACAGCATCTGTTGAAACCTGACTTGTATTTGTTAGGTTGTCTCTGCCATTAGACTGTTTGAAAATGGTGGCCCAGCAGTGACAAAGTCTAACACTTAACTTCACTAACCTAAAGCAATTTGAGTACGAAGCATTCCTCAAGGGGGTGTGGAAAGGCAGATAAACCGTTCATGAATAAAGAAGGTGAAATCATTTTAGAGCCAGGATAACCAGGCTTTCTTATTCATGTTGGGAAGCTGCCCTGGTTTTGCTACACAGTCAGGGCTTTATTGAGGTATTCTCTTGGTGGCTAGAATGTCTCTTTGCACAATGCTTATAAATAAGTCCAGCAGATAACATAGTAGGAAGAGAAGCAGGCAGAGGAAGATGAAATAATGCTTGGTTATGCAACTGGGGTTAGTGGAAGAGAGAGGAGTCAAAGGAGACCTTCAAATTTGGATGGTAAATAAAGCTTGTAAAATTTAGAGAACTGCTTTTGGGGAATCTTAGGTCATTGATGAATTGATGTCATAATAGTACAGTTCAGAAGAAAAATGTTATTTGCTGTTTATGATGTGTACTCACTGAGCTACAAGTGAAATTAATGTGGGGACATGGCACTTTAGGACATGGTTTAGTGGCCACGGTGGTCTTAGATTGATGGTTGGACTTGATCTTGGAGATCAAGGTCTTTTTCAACCAAAACAATTCTGTAATGCTATGAAATCTGGAGAAAGAGCCAGGAGCTGCAGCTCCCAGTGTTGGAGCACTTGGCTTCTGCCTTCTCTACTGCTCTACCCTTCATCATTTTGATTAAAGACAACTTCTCCGTGGTCTTCAGCATCTCCAGAACACACCTCCTGCATTGTCATAGATCTTTGCTAGCTGTGAAAGAAGGTTTCAGAAATTAACAAGAATTATAACTCACATGTAACTCAGCCTGACACAGGTGAGTTTGCTGGCAGTGATAGCTTCATAGAATCATAGAACATTAAGGATTG
Source organism: Picus viridis (assembly GCA_033816785.1). Lineage (NCBI taxonomy): Eukaryota > Metazoa > Chordata > Aves > Piciformes > Picidae > Picus > Picus viridis. Next base: position 17,734,706 of record CM066574.1, on the reverse strand, counting down.
GAAGGAACCTCCAGAGAGCATGAGTCCAACCCCTGTGCCAAAGCAAGGTCACCTAGGGTAGACCATACAGGAATGCATGCAAGAATGGTTTTGTCTCCAGAGAGGGAGACTCCAAAAACTCTCTGGACTGCCAGCTCCAGGTCTCCAGCACCCTCACAGTAAAGAAATTTTTCCTTATGTTGACACAGAACTTCCTGTGTTCCAGCTTGTACCCATTGTTCCTTGCCCTGTCACTGGGCACCACCAAAACAAGCCTGGCACCTTCATCCTGACACCCATCCCTCAGATATTTATAGACATTGATAAGATTCCCTCTCAGCCTTCTGTTCTCTAGACTGCACAGCCCCAGGTCTCTTGTTTTTCTGCATAGGAGAGATGTTCAAGTCCCCCAGTCATCCTTGTAGCCTCTGTTGGACTCTCTCCAAAAAGCCTTCCAAAAAACCCTCCAAATGAAAGAAACGCATAAAATATTCAGCAAAACCAAAACTGAAATTAATGTAGAGGAGGAAGTAAAAGATAGAGGCTTCAGCCTGTGATTTGAGTTGCTAGTGTTGACTTTCTTTTCTGCAGGAGACAATTGGGACTTGGTACTTGTTTGAAAATATTACCTGTCATGGATGTAATTATCTGCTGGGTCTATAGAAGTTGGAAGCTAATGAGCTCCCAGATTCTGTTCTCCTTTCCTTTGTATATCACTACCAAGCTATGCTCTGGGCATAAAAGAGATTTATGAGTGGAGGGGCTGAGGTGTATGTATTGGTGCAGGGAGCGATATAAATCTGATACACCTAAATGAAAATGAAACAAGATGACTGGGTACCAAAAGCAGTCCAGTTGTAGCTGGTTGGTGTGCAATAAAAAGCCTAATTTGCTTTGTAATGTAGCCATGTGCTTTGTTTTAGTTTGTGTTACAGAAAAGAAGCCAAGCAAATTCTTCTTCCTGAGCCTGCCTGTTCAAATGCTAATTGCTGATGGATGGTTAGAGAATTTGCTAATAATTATATGCTCCTCACAACAAGAAATGGGGAAGTTAGTGATGCTTTGACAGAATGCTGTTTCTGCTAATTCAAGGATGTAGTTTAGGAAGCTTCCAGTTTGAAGACACAATTAATTTTATGGTTGAACTGAGTGTCTAGGGTCCTGTGTGTATCTAAATAGATGTCTGCTCTTCTCCATGTACCAGCTTTCTGGTAAGCTTTTCTTCAGAATCATAGATTGGTTTGTGTTGGAGGGAACCTTGAAAATCATCTAGTTCCAATGCCCCTGCCATGGGCAGGGACAGCTTTCCACTAGACCGGGTTGTTCAAGGCCACATCCAGCCTAGCCTTGAATGCTTCCATGAAGGGGGCATCCACAACCTCCCAGGGCAGCAATTGAAGTAATTCAATTGAAGCAATTGAAGAGATTTTTCTCTTGCCATTGGAGGGGACCTTTATGTCATTCTGTAAAGGCAGCTGTATGTTGGTTTATTTCTTCTACAGCTGGGGGCATTTTTTTCCTTTTTCCTGTGGTGGTTTCAAGCATGTTTACCCAGCAAGTACAGTGGCTATTCCTGTGGTGACTTACGACTGAAGGTGCTGGGAGCTTGATGCAGAGATCTTAAGCTAACAGAATTATTCCATCCCATTGAGAAGCTCTCTGGATTCCCAATCTTTTAAGTATCTTACAGGATGATAAGACCTAGCACTTGGGTTTTTTGGTGTGTGCTACTGTGTGCCACAGGCTTTGATTTAGGTAGTTTTTGTTTCTATTTTGCTAAGTTGTGGGCAGATGTAGGACAGCAGAATCCTGCTGTTAGTGAGACACAAATTAGTGCCTCCCTCAGTGAATGGATTCTCTGTAGCCAAGCTAAAAATTTGAGTTTTGGTGTGATTTTATTTTTCTTCCTCTCTGTGGGTATCTTAAGAAATTGCATTCCTTGTTGTCTTCTTCAAGTGGTTTGTAAGAGTCATTGTGTAATGTGGAGGGTTTTGTGTTTGAATCCACACAAGTTATTTTTGCCATTATGTGGGGTTATCTTGCTGCTCTATCAAACCTTTTTTTTTGCTGCTGCAAATGAAGAAATGAGCCCACAGCTGCGGATGAGAATTTAATGTGATTTAGGGCTGTTTGCACTGAGGGCAAAGCTGTGCAAAGCCTTTTCAGTTTATATTCTTAGAGAAGCCCCCTGATTTTTGCAGTTGGTGATGGGGTTTCTAGTTGAGGAGCAGCGTACAGGCTTGAGCTCTAAGAAGTATTTCAATTATGAGCTGGTCTTTACTCTTCCAAGTCTTGTCTAATGCTTTCAGAAAAGAAAAGGGAAAAAAAGAAAAAACTTTAAAAAAAAAAAGTTGAGCACTGAAAAAGAAAACTAAGATAGTATCCCACTGTATAGAGTAACTGAAGGGACTCCATTGCAGATAATATGCTGTGGTGATGTATTAAAAATAGGGTTAGGTGGAAGGGACCTCAGAGATCATCTACTCCTACCTCCTTGCCATGGGCTGGGATGCCTCTCAGCTATACTTGGCTGCTTAAGACCTCATCCAACCTGGCCTTGAATACCCCCAGGAGGGAGGCATCCACAACCTCCCTGGGCAGCCTATTCCAGAGTCTTGTCCTGTCTCTGGACACCCTAATTAAAAATTCCTTTCCAGCCTTCCTGTAGGTTCCCTTCATGTATTGGAAGGCAGCTCTAAAACGAGCAACCCAATTTAGACCCTGACACAAAGACAGATTCTGTCCCTCATGTGCCCCCTGTGTTGTGGCCTTGGGCCCTGGCTGAATGTCAGAGTTTCTGTCCCACATGGGAAACAGCCAAGCATCCCATTTTCCAGAAAACCCCTTTTCTACCTCCACAGAAGAAAATGGTCCTTTCCTCCCTGTGATAACCAGTGGCTGCAGCCTGGGAGGAACTTTCCTAGTTTGCATACAAAATAATCTTCTTTTTTTCAGACTGTGTGTGTATTCACATGCCTTCAGTTAAAAACCTTGTTAGCAAACCCATGTTGCTTGTATTTTGCCTGGAATGCAAATTACAGTGAGGCCTGATGTTGCACATTGATAGATGTGCAGTTAGTGCAAGAGGAAGAAGCAAGCCACACCTTGAAGGCACTATCTAAAGACAGCTATTTTTATTTCTGGGTTATGTTTTCATTTGCTCTGAAGGACACCATTCTCTGTGGCTGAAACAGAATCATAGAATGTTTTGGATTGGAAGGAACCTTGAAGCTCATGCAGTTCCAACCCCCCTGCTAGCCCAGCTTCCTCAAGGCCTTGTTCAGCCTGGCCTTAGATGCTTCCAGGGATGAGGCATCCACAACCTCCCTGGGCAATCTGTTCCAGTGTCTCGTCACCCTCACTGGGCAGTCTTTTTCATCTCCAGTCTAAATCTGCCCTTCTCAAACTTCAAGTCCATTCCCCTCATCCTATCACCACCAGCCCTTGTAAAACGTCCCTACCCATCTTTCTCGTAAGCCCCCTTCAGGTACTGGAAGGTCACTATTGGGTCCCTGCAGAGCCTTTTCTTTTCCAGGCTGAACAACCGCAACTCTCTCATCCTGTCCACACATGGGAGGTTCTCCAGCCCTCTGATCATCTTCGTGGCTTGCACTGGACCTGCTCCAGCAGTTCTGTGTCCTTCTGCTGTGGGGCACCAGAACTGTATACAGCACTGCAGGTGGTGTCTCAGCAGAGGAGAGAAGGAGAGTCGCCTCACTTGTCCTGCTGAAACATTTGCACTTTCTAGTTTGCGCAGTCAGTTTAAATTTAAACATTTGCTGATTCATGGCATCCAGATACAAAATTGCAAATGTCAAGCACTGTATTTAATGATACTCAAATCTGCATATATGAATTAAGCATAATTAAGCACAATATTTTGTGCTGTTATCTAACTGCTTCTAGAGACAGCATTGCCTGAAGCTCTAAAACCTGGGGGGAAAAAAAAATCATCAGGCTTCAGAAGTTCAGTTTTATAGAATTATAGAAATATTAAGGTTGAAAATACTTCTAAGATCAAGCCCAACTGTCAGCACAACACCACTGTGTCCACTAAACCATGTCCCAAAGTGCCATATCTATATACATATTCTTTGGACACTGCCAGGGATGGTGACTCTGCCATCTCCCTGGGTAGTCTGTTCCAATGTTTGACCATCAATATTGTTTAGCTCACCTATATTCAGCAGCATTTGTGGTGGAACTTAAGAGAGGACTTATGAAGGCCTAGAACTCACACTTTATCCATCTCTGTTTTTGTAACCTCTTCAAGTTTCCTGTTTATTCTGTGTTCCATGTCTCTGATTTGCTGAACCTGAGAGCAGTGGAGCGGCAACTTGGGGGCAATTTGAGTTGCATCTGCACTGGAGGACTCAGTCTTCTGCTTGTGCTTGTTGTGTTGAGTGTGAAGTAGCTGCTTCCCTGGCCTCGAGGCAGGCTTTTGGGCACCATTCAGGACTTTGCAGTTTAAACATTCGAAATACTGTTCTAAATAATCCTATTCTACTTTGTCTAAAATCAGTAAATCTGAGGCTTATCTGAATAGCTGCAGTTCGGCAACTTCTCTTTCAGCGTGGCACCTTCTAAATTTTCTGACTTTCTTATCACCCTGCTGACTTCCCCATGGTTAGGCCAGTTACCTTGGAAACCAGTTTACCCGCACATCTCCTGTCTGAGCTGATGGAATAATACGTACTGCTTGCAAAGCAGTGGGAAAGCCTTTTCCTGCCCTTAATTGAAGGATGTTAATCTTTGTTCCAACAGTATCAGAATTTCAAAGGGCTTTTTAGGCTCAAGTAAAATGTTGTGCTCCTTTTTCGTGTCAGTCCTTGAGAACACAGCAAAGAGGATTTACCTTATAGTGTGTTTTTAAGAAAGATGTGAATGTCTGTGGTGACCAGCTGCTTGCAAACAATTCAAAACACTGAGGCACGAAATTGTTTCTGATGGCTGAGGCTATGTGATCCAGCTGTTGAGTCAGTGCACTGCAGGGTGGGGCTTCAGAAGTGTCTCCTTGTACAGTGATGGTGTAGCTTCTGCACAGTCACAGAGAGGTTTACTTCTGCCCCAGCACTGGTGAGGAGCACTGGCTTCTCCGCTTCATTCGTTATTTGCTTCAGTTCAGGCTTCCTTGGAACAACCTCTCCTGAAAGTGGCATTTTTCTTGTCTTCAATGAGACAGGGGAAAAAAAAAAAAAGGAATTAAAAGGTTCTACTTTTTTTTTGCCTTTTAATTTTTCCTCTAATTTTCAATTTGTACTCGCTGATCTTGTGTTTGTCTTCACAATATCACAGTTTCATTTTTTAACTTACAAATGAACACTGCAAGTTGCATTCAGTTTTGTGGACACAACATAGAAACACTGTTTTTTATCTTCTGGAAGTTTTTTCTTACATTTATTAAACTATTTATGGAACTATTAAACCATAATTTCTTCAACTTTTTTTTTCTGGTTTTATATTGAACATTGAAGTTTATAAAATGGTTTGGGTTGGAAGGAAGCTTAAAGGTCATCCAGTTCCAACCACTCTGCCATGGGCAGGGACACCTTCCACTAGCCCAGCTTGCTCATTGAACCGAGCCTTGGACACCTCCAGGGAGGGGGCAGCCATGATCTCTCTGGGCAACCTGTTCCACTGTCTCACCACCCTCGCTGTAAAGGATTTCTTCCTAATACCCTGTCTAAATTTGTCCTCTTGCAGTTTAAGTTGAATACTCTTAAGGGGAACTTAAGTTCACCTTAAGTTGGATAATGTTATTCAGAAAAGCAGACTGGTTTTGGTTTTTTTTGTTTGTGTTTTTTTTTTTAATGTACACTTAATTATTATTTCTGGGAACCCATCCTGAAAATGGTTTTACTGGTAAGAGAAACCTCTCTCTCCCACCAGACTTCACTGTGGAATCAGGCTTTCTAAGCACAGCTATCAATGCTTTTGTCTTCCAGTCTATTTGAGATGATGCTTTTTGACAGTTCATCTGGCAAAATCCTACACTGTGTGCCATGATTTTTTTTTTTTTTTTAAAGTATTTAATCAGTTCTAAGCATATGCTGGATTGTGGTGAAAATACTTTATTTGCAGTGCTACAGTAAATAGTTGAGCTAATCTTTCCTCCTTCATGTTTTTTCTTCTGTCTGGTCATCTGCTTCTTCCTCTTTTTGACACATTCAGGTCATTGAAACATTTCCTGAGGGTGATTAAGTCTTTCAGATATTGTTAGATGTGTTTAGTTTGGAATTCAGGTAACAAAAGTTTCACCCTGACATCTTTACATAGAGTTTCTATAATTTGTAATAGGATTTATTTTTTTTTCCACCAAAAGCTTTATCAAGTTTACAAACTGCTTAATTGAGAGGGGAAAAAAAACCACATTGGAGAACAGGGTTTATATACTCAGCTGGAAAAAATGCAGTTTTTCATGTTTGATTAGTCTATTCATGGTTAATTCTGATAATTAGAGACCAAAGATTTGGGGGATAGGATTTAAGAAGGAGTTTTGTTAGACTACATAGAAAATCTCTTGAAAAATGAAGGTGTTGATGGGAAGTGTGCATAGACTCTCCTGATGAATCACTTCTATGACTCTCTGCGTGAATTGCATGACTTGTCCATTGTTACTTGAACTGCAAACATGCAGTAGATTGCAATGATAGATTCTTAGTTGGTGCAGAGTTACATTAAAGAAGATGTAGCCACATTAATTTTTATCTTCTGATAATGGATGTGATATTTTCCAGTGTTTCAAAACATTTGAAATAAACAAGGAGATCAGCAGGAGTAGCTGGCAGAGATTCACCAAGGGGAATCATGCTTGACCAACCTGATAGCACCTCTGATGCAGTGACTGGCCTGGTAGATGAGGGAGAGCAATGGAGCTTGTCTGCCTTGATTTCATTAAGGCTTTCAACACAGTCTCTCATGACATCTTCACAGAGAAGCTGATGAAGTGTGGGCAGGATGAGCAGACAGTGAGGTGGGTTGGATGAGCAGACAGTGAGGTGAGCTGAAAACTGACTGACTGAGCTTAGAGGCACAAAGTCTGGCTGGAGGAGAGTAACTTGGAGTGTAAACCTACTGGCTCCAGTCCTGTTCATCTTCATTAATTATAAGGATGATGGGGCAGAGTGTACCCTCAGCAAGGTTGCTGATGGCTCAAATGTGGGAGAAATGATTTGTATCCCAGAGGGTTGTGCTGCCATCCAGAGGGACCTTGACAGGAGAAACAGATGGACAGGAGCCTCATGATTCTCAACAAAGAGAGCTGCAAACTCCTGCAGCAGGAAGGAACAGCCTCATGCACCAGGGCTGCCTGGCTGGAAAGCAGGTTTGCAGAAGACCTGGGAGTCCTTGAGAGCACCAAGTCAGCAATGTGCCATTTGTCTGTAAATAAGGAGAAACTGTTTGACTTGAGGGTTACTGAGCACTGGTACAGATTGCCCAGAGAGATTGTGAAGTCGCTGTCTTCAGAGATACTCAGAAACTATCTGGACATGATCCTGGGCAGCTGGCTCTAGGTGGCCTAGCTTGAGCAAGGAGGGTTGGACCAGATGGACTCCAAAGGTTCCTACCAACATCAACTATGCTGTGAATGTGTGAAATTTTTTGGAGCATTGCTTCAGTCTAAAGAGGTAACGGCAAGCTTTTTTGCTGCCAGTGCTGTAGAAGTGTAGGTAGCAAAGTGAGCACACAGGTCACATCAGTGAGCAAGTTAAAAGCAGAACAGTCAGGCTAATGAGGAATTACTGGACAGACATTCTCATGAGCTGAAGAATGTTTTTGATAATAATGCTGACCAAAAAAAGCAGTTACAGAGATAATTGACTGTGCAGATTTTGGAGATGTAAACTATATAGACAAAAGAAGAACCAATTGACCTTGAAGACTGGTGTAACAGAGGTGAGATTGCAGTCAGAAGGATAATGAAGTCCTGCCCTTTTGGGTTTTCTAGTTTAACACCTCCCGGAAATTCAGGAGAAAGGAGGAGGAAATAGCTGGATTTGATGCTGATCACAAGACTAGTACGATTAGTCTGTTGAGGCTGCGTAGCCATATACCATGTGAGTGTGTGTTTGAAGAAATACCAGTTAGGTATTTCTAATGCAAGTAGTGGACCACTGGGAAATCCCACTCTGAGCAACTATTTGCAGTTCCAGTGTCAAGCTAAGAAACTTGACTTTGCACTGGAATGAATGGGTGGACAGAGATGGCAATAGTGGGATCCAAGAGACCCATAAGTAGATTTAGCATGGAAAGCAGAGGTCAGTATTAATACCAGACCAACATGCCTTGAATTTTCATAGAATGCCTTAGGTTGGAAATGACCTCAGAGATAGCTACTCTAACCTCCCTGTCATGGGCAGGGACACCTCTCAACTAGACTTGACTGTTCAAGGCCTCATCAAAAGCCCCCCAGGGAGGAGGCATCCACAGCCTCCCTGGGCAACCTATTCCAAAGCCCCACCACCTTTGTACTGAAGAATTTCTTGCTAAGATCTGATCTAAACCTACTCTCCCTCAGCTTCAAACTATTCCCCCTTGTCCTGTCTCTAGACACACTTATGGAAAGTCCCTCTCCAGCATTCCTGTAGGATCCCTTCAGGTATTGGAAGGCAGCTCTGGGGTTCCTCGATTCTTCTCCCGGCTGAACAGCCCTAGCTCTCTCAGCCTGTCCTCATAGTAGAGGGGTTCCAGCCCTTGGGTCATCTTTGTGGTCTCTGGACTTGCTCCAACAGCTCTGTGTCCTTCTTATGCTGGGGACAGCATGTTGAAGTAGAAGGCACAGGAATACTATTAAATTCGTGAAGGAGATTGTGAAGAACCCTACAGGATCAGGGTTTCGTTTCATAATTAGAAGAGGCCTCCTGGTTTCTTTTCATTTTACAATGTCCTAAATCACAGATTCAAAGAATGCATTGGGTTGGAAGGGACCCTCAAAGGTCATCTTGTCCAACCCCCTTTCAGTGACCCAGGACATCTCCAACTGGATCAGGTTGCTCAGGGCCCCATCAAGTTTGACCTTGAATATCTCAAGGGATGGGGCCTTGACCACATCTCTGGGCAACCTCTTGCAGTGTTTGACCTCTCTCATTGTGAAGAACTGATTGCGAAGAGCTAAATGAAATGCCTTTGCTTCTCACCATGTGCTGGAGCAATCCATTGACAGAGGAGATGGATGCTTGCAGCAGCATGCTTTGCCACTTCATTTTGGCAGGTTTAGCACACAAGAGTTATGGATTTCTCTAACGTGTTAGAACTGACAAACTTGTCAGCTGGAAAATGCCACCGATAGCAAGTCTGCTTCTGTTTGTGTAGTGAAGCACATTCCCTATGAAAAAGCCCCAGCAGAGCTATCCTGCTTTCTGTCAGACTAATTAATTAAATTAAACAGAGAAACCTGGAACCTGAGCTTCTTGGTGTTGCTTCTTTGCTTGTAGTTTTTGATGTAAGTTCTGAAAGCCCCACTGTGCAGTGTACATCAGTGTGTTATGTGTCAGTGTTCAGTGTCTAAAATGCACTTTTCATTTAAGGAGATCTTCTTCAAATAATTTTCCTGACTCCTGGTTTTTCTGTGTTTATCATACCTATGGATGGATAGACTTGTGTCCCCCACCGTCTAGATTTCCTTCCTGTTCTAAGTGCTAGATTTATAAGGTTAAAGAGTTTTAATAATGGAGACTTGAACATAGGAAGTTCTATCTAAATATGAGGAGGAACTTTTTTATTGTGAGGGTGGCAGAGCACTGGCACAGGCTGCCCGGAGAGGTGGTAGAGTCTCCATCTCTGGAGACACTGGAAACTGACCTGAATATGTTCCTGTGTGATCTACATTAGGTGATCCTGCTCTGACAGGGAGATTGGACTGGATATCTCTGGAGGTCCCTTCCAAGCCCTGGCATTCTGTGATTCTGTGATTAGTTTGGGTTGGATTCTTTCTTCATTTTGGTGGGTACTTTCAATCACACTGACAACATGAAAGGATCAGTAGAGCTGATGGAAATGAACCATGCTCTGTAAATCATAAAATGATAGAATGATTTAGGTTAGAAGGGAACTTTAAAGGTCATCTAGCCCAACCCCTTGTGGTGAGCAGGGACATCTTCAACTAGATCAGATTGATCAGAGCCTTATCCAGCCTGATCTGACTGTCTTGACTGTTTTCAGGGATGTGACTTCTACCACCTCTCTGGGCAACCTCTTCCAGTGTTTCACTGTTCTCATCATAAAGAATTTCTTCCTTATATTCAGTCTAAATCTCCCATTTTTAAATTTACATCTACCCCCCTTGTCCTATCACAGCAGGCCCTGCTTAAAAGGCTTCCCTTCATTCTGACAGACTCCCTTTAAGTATTGGCAGGCTGGTGTTAGATCTCCTTGGAGCCTTCTCCAGGCCTAACAACCCCAACTTTTCTCAGCCTATCCTCATAGGAGAAATACTCCAGCCCTCAAATTGAGTGTATCATGTTCTTGCTGATGTTACTATAGTTGCAGCAATTCAAATATGAACTTTTCATTGCTACAGGTATATTGCTTTTTGTCAATCTGTGGAGACAAAAGTATTCATCTGCAGTGGACCCAGCACTTGAATTCAGAGAACTAGCCTGAGGAGAGAGCACTCAGTTCATCTGGTTAACACTGCACATCTGAGCTGAATATAACCTGTGCTCTATAATTTTAGTTCATTCTTCTTTCAGGCATTTCACAATAACTTCTCCTAACAAATTATCTCATTAAATGTAGTAAATACGACCTGTTCCACTTGGCTGCGTGCACCAGCGGTTGCATGCAGTAACTAATCAGATGCACAAGCCATGGAATAAAAAGGAAATAAATAATTACACTCTCTCTCAATTCCATAACCTGACCAAGCTGACAGTTTCTGTAGCAGCAGTGAAGTTTGCATCACCAGAAGACTCCACATTTGCTCTCCAGTAGATTCTAATGGATTCTAATATTCTAATTGAGTATTTTGAAGCTGGGGATCCATAAACATGGAAATGCCTGTGTATCATTTTACCTCTCGGCAGCTGTTTCAAAGGCAGCCTCAGCTTTTCACTGCAGGAGATCTCTAGCCTCAACATTGGAATCCTTGACGTTTTGCTCGTTTAAGCTTTTGTTTGTGTCATTTTCCTGATGGATTAAGCAAGCAGCTGCTCTTTGATCACAGCATCTGTGCCCCTGATTTGGATGTGAAGTTTCCAAATACGCAGCTCATGAAAGGTCTGAGCAAATGGATCTCTTTTGTTTGTCATGTTTGAAAGGAAACACTTTGAAGACTATTAAGAGTATTACTATGCTACTGTCAGTGCTGGTAGAATTTAGGATGTTTCATTGTTTTCCTCCATCCATACATTCTTGGGTTCTTGGGAAATGACAAGAAGTATGACAACTTGAGAGGAATCATTATTTAGTTGTGCCTTAATGAAAGGGCTTTGGAGTAATCTCGCTAGTTGAAATGCCAGTATAGATTGGTCTGATAGCTAGCTGCGAGTGACAGAAAATACAGGTTCATTGAGGTGATGCCATTCTTTTGATACTGACATAAGAAATAAGAGGCAAACCAGCAGCCATCTACACACCATCAAGTCCAGAGGGTGGAGAAAATGAAGTCTTTGTACGCCAACCTTTAGAACCGTCTGTGCTGTTACTACTTCCTTGTTGTTCTAGAATTAATGTTCTGCATGGGTACAGTTTGTGGTTTGGCACATCAAATTGTACCCCAAAAAAATCAGAAACAAGCGAATTTAGTTGCTGTTGCTTCAGTTGCGTGGTACATGTTTCACTAGCTTTTAGAATAAATATTGTAGTTGTACCTACATCTTGGCACAGAATCATAGAATTGTGTAAGTTGGAAAAGACCTTTGGGATCGCCAAGCCATTATCTAACTTGACGAAGTCTGGTGCTAAACATCTAGTGGTTTAGATTTGCAGACTCCTGGGTTTGGATTTATTTGCTGTTATCCCTGAATGATTCTGAACATGGTCAGTGTTGGAGCCTTCACCTCTTTTCCCAAACTCTGTAACTCTAAGTACTTACACCACTCAGGTAAAGAAAGATTCCTCTTCCCTGAGGCCTTGATCCATCCAGCAATGACTGAATTCTGCTTGTCTGAAACAGCATCAAGGTGATTCTGTCAGTGATCTCTTAATCCTTTTTTCCTGCAGGTTTGAAGGAAGCAACAATCAGAGATTTTCATTCCCTTTGCATACTTATAAACAATGTTTTTAACGCTTTTTGGCAGCCATCTGATAGCTACAGAGTGTAGAACTGGGGAAGACGCAGGGTACTTGGGTACTGAGCTGCCCCTGTGGCGAGAAAACAGCAAGTAAAAGTAATTCTGGGTTTTGCTCTGTACCTGTGGAACTTTATGCTTGCATTCAGAGTTCATCTTGGTGGTCACTCCTCATAGATTTATAGAATGGCTTGGGTTGGAAAGGACCTTAAAGATCATTAGTTCCACACCCCCTTGCCATGGGCAAGGACATCTCCCAATAGACCAGGTTGCTCAAGGCCTCATCCAGCCTGCCCTTGGACACCTCCAGGGAGGGAGCATCCACAGCCTCCCTGGGCAACCTGTTCCAGTGTCTCACCCCCTCATCGTAAAGGATTTCTTTCTAATCTCCAGTCTAAATCTTCCCACCTCTAGCTTCAGTCCATTCCCTTTCATTCAATCACTGCAGGCCTTTGGAAATAGTCCCTCTCCTTGTACTCCAGGTACTGGCAGGCAGCTATAAGCCTTTTCTTCTCCAGGGTGAACCCCAATTCCCTTTCCTTTAGACTCTTTCCTAACTGTCCAGCATGTGCTGCTCCACTGGCGTCATAATCACTGCATAGCACTCACTAAACAGCTATTTTCAGGGGCAAGTAAAACACTTCTTTACACATTTCTTTTCTTACATGCATCAGAGGTGACCCTGGAAGCATGGGGAGGACATGGAGCAGTGCTAACCATCCACAAAACAGGGCATTTACTCTCACAATGAGGATTCACATTCACCCTCTCCATCTCTAACCCCCATGCCAGTTTGAGTCAAATCAAGCCTGCATTTATTGACTCGCCAGAGTTTACTGATGGAAAACATCACTCTTGGCAAATTACAAGCTGTCGCAGAGTATCAGACGAAATAACTGACGCTTCAGTGCAGTAATAGAAATGACCTAAATACCCACTTCTAGGGGAGGCTTTTGCTGTGCTCCAATAGATCCTTTGCAGAGCACAGATCGCACACAGGGTGTAGAAATAGCCAGCGGCCTTTGAAGGAGCCCTTCGAATGGGAAATGGTCTCAAATAAACGTAAAGCTGTTGTAATTACTGCCTTGTTGATGGTTAGTAACATGTTGTCTGTGTGACCCCTTTGGAAGAATTCTATCTTTCATCTTTTCAACGTGCTGGCACATCCCCAAGGCTATGAAAAATCAAGAGTCTGGGGATACAGGAATTAAATGCCTTTCCAAATGCTGCTTTTCTCCTTGCCTTTTTCTTCGCAGTTAATTTATCTTTCTTTGTAAATTCCAAGACCTTATTTTGTTTTTTAATATGGTTTCTAAAATTGGATAGCACCTCCTTATTGTAAGTGATTCAGTTTTAACAGGTTTCCTTTGCAAAAGCACTGCCATGGCTTGCTGAGATGTTAAGCACCCACCTCACTTGCTAATTTCCATGGGAGCTGGAAATGTTCAGCTTTCATGGAAACAGCACTCAAGATGTCTCAAGCAGAGGACTTAAAAGCTGTTGCTCCAAAAATGGCAGGCAGCTTTTGAGAATAAAGTCCTATATTTGAAGTGGGCTGGTTTTTGGGTTTGGTTTTTTTTTTTTTTTTTTTTCTGCATTCATTTTCTCCATTTTAGTTTGATTCTGAATCAGCTTCACTGAGAGATTTGGGGTTGGGATGGAGGATGGGTTTCAAGCACAGATGCACCAAGAGGGATGTGGAGGATGGGTGGAAGATGAGAGCCCAAAGCTAGTACCAGGGGCTACTAATTGCTTCATTTTCTTCCACTGTGAGTGTGCCCTCGCAGTACGCTGTGGCTGCTCAGTCTGATTCAGCTCAGAGGGGTTTTTAACTCTGATCTTACATCCAGCAGAGATGGGTATAAAGAACCTCTGTTCAAGATCCCATATTTAGATTGGAAATTCTTTACAGTGAGGGTGGTGAGATGCTGGAAGAGGTTGCCCAGGGAGATTGTGGTGTTCAGGGCCAGGTTGGATGAGGCCTTGAACAACCTAGTCTGTTGGAAGGTTTCTCTGTCCATGGCAGGGGCTGTTGCAACTAGGTAATGTTTAAGGTGCTTTCCAACCCAAACTGTTCTATGATTTTATTATTTCAGTATGGTGATGGATGGAGATGAGAGGGCTTCAAATTCTAGGCAGGCAGGTAGGGAAGAAACTGTGTTGTTCCAGGTTGTTCTGCTTTAATTTCTAACTTATTCAGTAATTAATTATACAGAAGAGCTACTGAGAAAGAGCAAACCTCTGCAAATGTGATTACTTCAGTGCTTAAATAATACATTTTGATGTCATTTGAATTAAACCACATTTGTAGTACTGAAAAGAGAAGAATTGGAGAGTACTGAATGTAGAACTGAGAAGCATGAGGTTAGCACGAGCAAGTTGATGCCAGGGCACTTGGGACAGTGTCCTACCCTTTCTTCTTGCTTCAGGGTGCACTGGAGAGGAGTTAATAGGATTAGAACAGTGTCACCCTTAGAGCATCTCAGAGTCATAAACTGAAGTGCTCAACTTCAGTCAGTTTTGAAATAACAGGACAAGAATTTTTGCCATGAAGATTCCCTCCCCCCCCCCAGTCTTACTTCAAATTTCAGGTTTGTTTCTTCAAATTTTTTATTCCTAGGGTTAATGCATAGCTTTGAACTTCCATCTGTAGCCCCGCTGGATGCTTATTTAGCCATAGACCTTACAGAAATTCCTCTTATTACTTGTCTGCCACTCTGATGGAATTTTTAATTCATGTTTCCTCCTGCTCTGCTCAGCCAACCATAAGACCAGGGAGAAGTGTTCTGTCTTGAGGGCAGGAATAAAATTTATGGAAATAAAATTGATATCTGAGATCTGTTCTTGAAGGTCATATCCATTTCCATCTGCCCTGTGTTTTCAGCAGTGATGAGGATGTATAGGCATAAAAGGAAGGGTGAAGCTCCCTGAGTACATCCTTTCTTTTTTAGCAGAATGTGTCTGACCATTTTAAAGGCTTGCTGAGCTGCATTACTGCATCTACAGGTCACAACTAACAATTATGCAAGTTAATTACTCTTTCCTCAATTGTGAAAGGCTTATATAAGGGTTTCTTTTTTAAAACATATGTAATTGCCTTGAAGAAAAAAATTCCTCCTATTATTTGCAGGAGAACACATTGTATAATAGAAGTCAAAGCAAGACTCTACCCTGGAGCTTGCTCTTGGAGAGGTTGTTAGCCTGGATCCTCTAAAAATAAAGTTCCTGTCTACCTTGAAGCTAGCTGCATGACTGGGAGCTTGTGCAGTTTGATGCATGTGCATTTGCTCTCTCGTGAGACCCCCCCTGGAGTACTATGTCCAGTTCTGGTGCCCCCCAGCATTAGAGCAACATTGAACTGCTGGAGCAGGTCCAGAGGAGACCACGAAGGTGATCAGAGGGCTGGAGAACCTTCTCTGTGGGGGCAGGATGAGAGACTTGGGGTCACTCAGCCTGGAGAAGGCTCCAGGGAGACCTAATAGAGGCCTTCCAGTACCTGACGGGGGCTACAAGAAAGCTGGGGAGAGACTTTTTATAGGGACTTGTAATGGTAAGATAAGAGGGAATGAGTTGAAGCTTGAGGAGGGCAGATTTTGATTATAGATTAGGGAGATTGGATATTAGGAAGAAATTCTTTACAGTAAGGGTGGTGAGACAGTGGGACAGGTTGCCCGGAGGAGGTTATAGATGCCTCTCCCCTGAGGCCTTGAGCAAGCTGATCTCATGGAAGGTGTCCTTGCCCATGGCAGGGGTTGGAATTGGATGATTTTTAAAGTCCCTTTCAATCTAAGCCATTCTGTGAATCTATGAATTTCAAGGGCCTATGACATTTGACATTAAAGTCAATATAGGTTTTTCAGCTATATTTAATCAGTGATCCTCACCCAAAGATGGTATTACATTTGGAGAACATTTGGGAATATTCGGGTTCCAGAGCAGCTGGGAAAACTCCAAACATGGGCTGCTGTGAAACATCTGCTTTGATCGAGCAGGAACAGTTTAAAATGCATTTGTTTCCAGGTTCAGTTTTGGCAACATGAAGCAGTTAAAAATAAAAAAGGAGGCACTAAATTGAGTACAAAAGCAGTAATTCCATTCCCTCCAGAACCAAGCTGGTATCTAACACAGCTCCTTTTGACTTTTACTATCTGTGGGTTTTCATGTAGGTGGAAAACTTGCCACAAAATGATAATGGGATAGTACTCGACATTTCTCCAAAACGTGGTGCTGTGGTGGTTTTTTTTTCCCCACCAGATCTGCAGCCTACACAGTGAAGTTATGTACTTGTATCAGGAGAAAAATGTAATTTAGGGAAGGAGGAATTCACTGAATATAAAGTCTCAAATGGCAGAAGGGAATACAGCTTCGGTATTAGGCTTTTAGAGAAGGGAAAAAAATGTTAATCGTGGCTTATTCATGCTGTTGGGGCTTGAATGTTTACAAATTTGTATCAACCAGAATGTGCTGTGTGGATGGACCTGATGGTGCAGGTTCAGAGGAGGCCACAGAATTGCTCAGGGTGATGGAGCAGCTCTGCTACAAGGACAGGCTGAGGGAGATGGGCTTGTTCAGCCTGCAGAAGAGAAGGCTTCAGGGAGACCTAATAGCAGCCTGCCAGTACCTGAAGGGGTATACAAGAAGGATGCAGAGGGACTGTTTGCAAAGGCCTGTAGGGACAATGGTTTGGCAATGGTTTGAAATGACAGAAGAGCAGCTTCCGACTGGATGTTAGGCACGAGTTCTGTGCCATGAGGGTTCTGGAACACTGCAACAGGTTGCCCAGGGTGGTAGCTGAGGCTGCATGCCTGGAGATATTCAAGGACAAGGCTCTGAGCAAGCTGCCCTGTGGAGGAGGTCCCTGCTGACTGTAGTGAGTGATGACTTTTGGAGGACCCTTCCAACCCAAACCATTCTATGATTCTGTCATATATTTATCAGTATAAAGGAGGAAGTACTAAACTTCTAGGATGAAACAGAGTGGCATTAAAAACTTTTCTGATCTACATAGAGAAGATGCCTTTTTATGACCACTGATAATAAATAGGATCTGAAATAGGCAGCAGGGCAAAACAGGCATAACACCACCAGCAGGAATGAAAGTGGTTTAACTCCCCTCCCTTCAACTGCAATGACTGCAGTGCTAAAGATATTTTTAGCATCTAAACCAAAAAAGAATATAACTTTTAAAAATCCATGCAGGTTTCAATGTAATGTCTTAAAATGGAAGCAGATCTTGAGGGAGTGTTTTGGTTTTCTTTAATTCTAACCAAATTGCATGATTTAATAAAGTGTCATGTTAAGACTTCTTATTTTGGAGTATTCAGGTAGTTTTATTTTGGTTTTGCTTGTGCTTTAGCTCAGATTCTTCACTGTGTATTGTCAAAATGCAATTCTTTTATTAAACTTCATACTGGCTGTTGTGTTGATGGCCTTAAGCTTGTGCATGATAAATGCATTTACTGTGGCCTTTATGGACGTTTTCTTAGGTATTATGTATGAGGAATCTCTGATGATGGTTACTGAACCTGCATGCTTCTGTAGCCTCCTTTACTGGTACTCCAGGCCTAGTTCCTGGTCTTACTAGGCCAGCATGCTTGCAAGCTGTGTTCATAGAAGAGTAAACAATTCTTGCATTAAGAATACAGGTAAATATAATCCTGGCTCCAAAACATTGTTGTAGGTTGTTGTGGTTTCAGGGAATTGAAGAAACAAATGTTCTGTTGCAGGGACTTTGAGGAGTGGAGTGTGTGACTGCAGCTTGCTGCTGTTTCAGCCTTGTCTCAAGGGTAAAATGGAGCAAAAGTTCATTAAATTAATGATCGCTATAAAAATGTGAAGTTTAATTCATGGGTTGCTGGAGGAAATGCTGTAGGAAGGAAATACATAGCCTGAGGCGGCGTGAGCCTGTGATGATTATTTAGTATCCCATATACCATGTGAAATGCCTGCTCTCATAGCTACAAAGCACTTTTTTTCCAGTTGCAAGACAGATACTGTGGATTTATGTTAGCAGAATATTATGTTAGCTGAAGGAATTCAACTCCTGTATATAGCCAGCAAGAGCAGAATGGGAGCAAAGTTTTACAATATACTTTGAGTTTTTCTTGAGATCTTAATTTAAAATGCTTCTTCAAGAATCCTCTTAATAGGCCTGTTTGGATGTCTTGGGGTTTATTTTGCAATTCAGAGCCAGTCTTATGGCTTTAGTTTATTTGACAGTAAACTTTCTCTTTTATGAAGGATACTTCAATCTTTCTGGACATCTTGCTAATATTATCTTGGACAACTGAATGCTTTTTGCTTCAGATTTGAACTGCCATGTGTGCCTATGAGCTTTTCCAGTTCTTTGTTTTGTTCAGAGCTGTCTTGTTATCAGAATCTTGATAAAAGTTGTGTGCAAGAGCTGTAAGGCTGTGTTTTCTGTCTCGAACCCCCTCCAGACTTGAGATACAGTAAAAGTTTTGAGATAGGTTGGTGATAACCCTTGATGTTAACAGTGCAGCTGTCACCTGCTAGCAATGATAGGAGACAAGCTCCTTGCACTTGCTCTTTTATCTCCCAGAGGTGTTAAAGCAAGCAGGCCTCCAAGAGACAACTTCTGGGAAAATATGGAAAGAGTAACTAAGAAAAGGAGAAGGGGATTCAGTAAGTCCAGCTCAGGAGTTACTACCCTTTTCTCACAGCTTGGTGGGAGGAAGGAACTGTTCATGCTAAAACCAGATCAGCTTCCCAGCCTGCAGTAGATTAGAGAATCATAGAATGGTTTGGGTTGGAAGGGCCACCACAGGTCATCTAGTCCAACCGCCCTGCAGTGAGCAGGGGCATCCCCCACTAGAACAGTTTGTCCATAGCCTTGTCCAGCCTGATCTTGATTATCACCAGGGATGAGGCCTCAACTGCCTCCTTGGGCAGCCTGTTGCAGTGTTCCACCACCATCATGGTGCAGAACTTGTTCCTGACATGCAATCTAAATCTGCTCTGCTCTCATTTCAAACCATTGTGCAAAACTCATCTCAAAGAGCAGAGTGCAGCTAGTCATCATTTTTAGACTTTTACAGCTGGTTTTGTGTGTGGTAGTTCTGATAAATTAAATGAGGTCTGCAGTGTTCTTTAACCATTTGATAATAACATCCTTTTCTTTCAGAATATTTGCTCTTCCAGTAACTGAAAAAGTAGATCTGACTACTGATTTTTGTCCAATGAGGCTCTTTTATTTATTTGGCCCCTCACTACAAGAAAGACCTTGAGATGCTGGAGCAGGTCCACAGAAGGGCAACAAAGCTGGTGAAGGGTCTGGAGAATGGGGCTGGTGAGGAACAGCTCAGGGAACTGGGGTTGTTCAGTCTGGAGAAAATGAGGTTGAAAGAAGATTGAAGTGAGGTGGGTTGGTCTCTTCTCCCTAGTATCAAGTGGTAGAAGGAGAAGAAATGGCCTGAAACCATGCCAGGGGAGGTTTAGATTGGAGATGAGGAAAAATGTCTATTCTGAAGGAGTGGTCAGGCATTGGGACAGGATACCCAGGGAGGTGGTGGAGTCACCATCTCTGAAGGTGTTCAAGAAATGTGTGGACATAGTACTTTGGGACACGGTTTAGTGTCCATAGTGGTGTTAGTTTGATGGTTGGACTCAATGATATCAGAGGTCTGTCACAACCAAAACAATTCTGTGGTAATTCAGTGCTTGACAACTTTGGCTTTTTGTCTGAGTTCTTCAAAATGTCTATCAAACGAAGAAACAATTCTGAACTTTTCAATTCTTCAGAAGCATGCCCTGCCTATTTTAGAATACTGGAATGACTCTTGGTATGAATCAGATGTGTTTTCCTGGCTTTTGCTATTTGGTTCTTAGTAGATTCTGGTAGACACTCTAATGATGCACTGTTATCTTGATATCTTAATTGCTTTAAAAGGAAAAAGACTTTAAATGCTGTGGATGGCGCATTGGGAAGCAGAAGAAACTCTTTCCCTGACATTTTTCCAAATAAGAACTGACACAGCACCAGGTTTTCCATAACCCCTACTGACACTCTAACACTCAGCTAAACCTTCTGCTTGTCCAGTTCCTTCTGGATGACATCTTGACCCTTTAGCATATTAACAGCACCACTCAGCTTGGTGTCTGCTATTAAAGGACTGTATGCAGCTTGTAGTTGCAAACAAGGGGGAAAAGTGGTAGCATGACTTTCAGAGTCTCTGGTATGATAAACACAGTATAAAAATGTCCTGAGGTTAGTTAAGAACTGCTGTCATGCATTGGTGACTGTGTAAAACTAGCACATGAAGGCTACAGAGTGTTTGGAAATCACTGGACGTCCAGAATATGGTCAAACCTCTCGTGAACAGAAACTTTGCTGAAAGGCTCAGATGCTGTGAGAACTCAACCTTGATATTTATGCTGTAGGTCCTGTCAGATGTTTCAATTTTAAGCTCTGTCCAGGAGCTATTAATCCAGCTGTGAGAATTTGCTTCAAACTGCAGTTTTTAATACAGTATGTCAGGGTGGAAAATCAACAGAAGTTGGTTCATCAGGTTTTGAGTTCCAGGAGTCCTGAAAAAGCTGCGGAGGTGAGGAAATCTGTAAAGACCTGGTTGAAACTGAGTAGAATCAGACATTAAATGAATTTCAATTCAGACCTGTTCCAAATGGACAGAGGAAGATTGTTTTGAACTAAAATTTAGGTAATATATTTCTTAAGATTTCAGGTAAACTCTTCAAGTGTGCTTTGGTGATGGGAAGAGTTTCAGTGGCTTGCTATGGACTAGGCTGAGTATGGACTGGTTTTTTCCTTGTGATTATTTCATTATTAAGACTTTTAAGCAGCCTTTTAACTGCTGACAGATCAGTTATCATACAGACCTGTGAGTCTCAGAGGAGCATGTGTGGATCAGAATGTTTTGGGGTTTTCTTTCTTCCTAAAAAAAAGAGAAGAGTGATTTGTTTGGTTTAGTAGGAAGTGTCCCTGTCCATGGCAGCTGGAAGAGGGGAGATTTAGACTGGATATTAGGAAGAAATTCTTTACAGTGAGCGAGGTGAGACACTGGAACAGGTTGCCCAGTGATGTTGTGGATGCCCCTCCCCTGGAGGTATTCAAGGCCAGGTTGGATGAGGAAGCAAGCTGGGCTAGTGGAAGGTGTCTTTACCCATGGCAGGGAGGTTAGAACTAGGTGATCTTTAATATCCCTCCTAGCCCAAACCACTCTATGATTCTATGATACTCTATGTCTGTTACTCTCATTCTGAGCAGAAAACGTCTCCTTTCTCTAGCTGTGGTTGTGAGCAGCAATGCATGCTTAGTCCTGCCTTGAATTATTGAGTGAAGAATTGGATTTCCTCATCTGGAGGAGGAAATAGGAGCATGTTCAACATTGTTTCCGTGTCTACTCAGAAATCCCTCATCTTGGTTGCAGCTTCTGCCTGCAGTACAGCCACCTGCAGCCCCATAAAGCCCCTTTCCCACTGGTAGACCCAAAGAATCACAAAATGCATCAGGTTGGAAGGGACTGTCAAAGGTCATCTTCTCCAAACCCCCTGGAGTGAGCAGGGACATCTTTAACTAGATCAGGTTCTTCAGAGCCACATCAAATCTGACTTTGAATGCCTCCGTGGATGTGGCCTCCACCACCACTCCAGGTAACCTGTTCTGGTATTTTGCCACCCTCATAGTAGAGAACTTCCTCCTAATGTCCAACCTAAACCTACTCTGCTCTAGCTTAAAACCATTGTTCCTTGTCCTAGTGTTACATGGCCTTGTAAACAGTCCCTCCCATGTAGGTCACCTTCAGATACTGACATGCTGCAACATGGTCTCCTCAAAGCCTTCTTTCCTTGGTGTTTCATCAGGCTGACTTTCACCTGTATGTTTTAGGGTATCCGGTGTAGAGCAAACTTAATTTAACATCCTCCCTGTGTTAATTTGTAGACACTTCTCGTGCTGCAAGAAAAGCAAGCTCTTGCTCAGCCAGCCTCTGCTTCTGGGCAGTGGAAGAGATGATGAGACTGTTAAGTCTTTTGTTTGAAGGCTGATAAAATTTATGCTTTTCAGTATTTCCCTTTTTAGGTTTTATTTGTTCAAGAAGATTTAAATCCTGCTCAAAGAGTAGGCTTGAAGTGTGGGTGGCTGCCTGCCTGCCTTCAGGAATCAGAGTGGGCTCGTCTGCTGCTGCGTGACAGCCACCTCTGGGATGTGGGTTTCCATTTCTGGTCCTAATGAGGTTTGCTTGCTCAACTGTGGGGTGCAGATGCTGCTGCTATTGTTCAGATAGGAAAGCTAACTTCCTAGCCTGAAATTAGGTGGTGTGAACATTCTTCCCCTGTAATGTCACATAAGGAGAACAGGAAAATGTAGTGCAAAGGAGGCATCAGGACTGCGGGGGTGGGGGGCTGGTGGAGGATTGCAGAGTCAGTACTGTAATGCAGAGGAAAGCAAATGAGGGAAGACAGTAGCAGAAGGGAAGCAAAGCAGTTTTCACAAGGGTCTGTCTCTCTGATACCACCACACTAACATCCAAAACCATCTCAGCAATCTTAGGTGCAACTTTGGCAAAAAGCATCAGTTATAGCAGTGGTACCCAGCAGGGCTTCTGGAAAGATCAGCAGGGTTGAATACTCAGTTGATTTGAACCCTCATGGTTAAACAGCCGAGGGAATGAATCCCTTCCAAAGAGATTGCTATTTTGACTGAAGGTGAGGGGAGTTATTAGGAAGAAATTCTTTGTGGTGAGACACTGCAACAGGTTGCCCAAGGACTTTGTGGATGCTTCTTCCCTGGAGGTGTTCAAGGCCAGGCTGGATGAGACTTTGAGCAAGATGGTCTAGTGGAAGGTGTCCCTGCCATGGCAGGTTAGAACTGAATGATCCTCAAGGTCCTTTCTGGCCTAAACAATTCTTTGATTCTATGAATCTCCATGCTGTCATTTTCACTGTTTTTCAGAAATTAGACACTGTGCTGACTGGTGAGGGCAGCCCCTGCCACGGCATGGCCTCTAAGGCTTAGTCTGGTTTAAGTAAAGCCTTCTGCCTGGTTCTCCAAGTGTGCTGGAGCCCACCCCACTACAGTCTCTGAAGCAGATAATGCAACTAATAGAGTGTTGTGTAAGACTTGGCTAAGTGTTCCAGAAATAGCAATTCTTTTAATGCAGATAGGTCTTCCCAGTGGGAGCCTGGAGGCACTGCTTGGGTTGTTCTTGCAGACACCGTGCAGCTGGTGTGGTAAGAAGGAGCTTCCCCTTTCTCTCTTTTCACTCTGGCAAGTCATTTCAGTCCACCATTTCTGGGCTTTAGCTGCTTTCTGTTATCTCCCAGCAGGGACCTGAATCCCAGGACTAATCTGGATAAAAACAGCTTGGAAAAAAAAACAAAGGAGTGAGTTATTAGAGCCACTTTTAGAGATCAGTTTACCTGGCATGAAGAAGAAAATTCCTGATCTCTGAGGGTTTTGGGTGGTTCTTAAGATCTGGAGCACAAGTGCAGAAATCAGGTGGTGGTTCTACTCTATCTGCCGGAAACACGCAGGGATGGGATGCTGCCAATATTAAAATCCCAGTCCCTTTTCAGGAAATCTGACTCTGTATCTTTTGAGGCCACCAAATGCTATTTAAAGCACAAGCAGACAGGAAAGGGGGAAAAAAAAGTAAATCAAAAATACTACAGAAATGAAGGAAAATATCCTGAGTTAAAAGCAGAATTAGCAAACTTCTGGATTCTTCCCATGGAAGTAAAATGAGGATTTTTGAAAGCTGTGCTGGAATGCATTCCCTGAAGACATTTCTGTGGATTTCTTTCTGTAGATGATTTCTTCCTAGTAAGATTCTTCTGAGGGTTTATATTTTTGTGCATTTTCTGCAGGTTGCATATTTTTGTATATGTTGCTATTTTGGTTAGTGCCTGAAATGTAGAAGATATGTCAGTGGAACCAAGGATGTTAGGGTAATTCCTCTGGACAATTTAGAATCGTAGAATCAATAAGGTTGGAAAAGACCTCAGAGATCATAAAGTCCAACCTGTTACCCAACACCTCATGACTAACTAAACCATGGCTTCAAGTGGCACACCCGATCCTTTTTTGAACACCTCCAGGGACAGTGACTCCACCACCACCCAGTGCAGTACTCCCATTGTGTGAATCATCCCACCATGTTTCTGTAATGGCAACTACATCATAGTTTTCTTGGTGAACCAAGACTTCCAGATACTCTTGTTTGTTACCCATACTGTGTGTGTTGGTGTACATGCACTCCAGCTGGGCTGCTGATTTCTCATCTAACTCTAGTTTATGTCCCACTCTCTCCAGAAAGACTGGTTTCATCACCCACCCCTTTTAAACCTAGTTTAAAGCCCTCCCAATGAGCCCTGCCAACTCTTGTGCTAGAGTCCTCTTGCCTTTTCAAGATAGATGGATTTACCCCATCTATGTCCAGCAGGTGAGGTGCAGTAAAAGTTGCCCCTTGATCAAAGAACCCAAAAATCTGCTGTTGGCACCATCCCTTGAGCCATTTGTTTCTGTCTAACCAAGTTTTTCAGTCTCTGAAGATGGATGTTTTCTTCACAGCCTTTCCGTAAGAGCCATGAATTTAACAAAGCTATCAGGGAGGAGGAGCACTGAATATACCTATTTATCTGGTTTCTACATGCAGAGTCCTGTTTTGTTTTGCTTTTCTGCAAGAACTCCCACTTTTCATAAGCATTGAAGCAGAAGCCAAAAATGGATAAGAAAAATTGTGAGGCTATTTTTTTTTTTTTGCTAGAGTTTTGATTTCCTTCAGTAAATTGTCACAATAAGTTTTCCAGTTGCTTTTGCAATGAAATTTGACTGATCAGCAAGACACTTACACTTCAGAACATGAAATTTCAGTGCATTCTATGCCAATTAGCTTGTAAAAAAAGCCTTTCAAGACCAGCAGCAGAGGTCATGGCACATTGGTTTTCTGTCCATGTTAAGGAATAACATTGAAATATGTGTGAAATTAATTTCATCTTTTCAAATTGGGGAAAAAACCCAATCCAGGCTGCTTGAGGAAATACAAAGCTCACGTGCATAGCCAAAGCCAGCTGCATAAGATCTTGAGGGTCCATTGTATGGGAAATGAACTCTCCCAAACAGTTAAATCTATTTAGTGCTGGAAATTGATTTTCTAAATTAGCTTTCAAGTGTGCCCCTGTTATTTCATTGACATAATGAGAGGTATGAGATTTGCCTGCACTGAAGTACACGCAGCTCAGAATTGTAATTAATTTAGGGATGGAGTTAAGCAGCACCCAAAACTGGTATATTAATTAAAACACCGGAAAAAATAAAGAGCATTTTGGTGACTGGTGTTTGTAGTTTTGGCGTCTGAGTAGCTACAGCACTAATGTGATTGCTGTAATCCATTGACAGCTGTCACAAAGAATTAATTATTATTTGTCTTTATTCAGTATTTACAGTCTGTAAGTTGCTTGTTAGTGTAATTACTCCTATTTATAGATTCCAAAGGTTTGGTGTTGTATTTTGTTTTGGCAATAATATCTCAGTCTTTCACTTTTTCCATCTAAGTTTGTACCAGATGGCTTGGTTGTGTTGTTGTCTCCTTAAATATGAGTAGAGTTCCTTGTGAAATGTTTTGAGGTGTCTTTGCTTCCTTCTGTTGTGCATTATACTTCCTTGTTCTTTTTTTATCTGCCTTAGATGACCAGTTACATCTCTCAGACTCCTCTGGCATGTATTTCTGTCTTTTTTTTTTTTTCCTAATATCTAACAATAGAAGGAAAGAAAATGTGGGGCGTGTAGCCTCAGTTCAAGAGGGACAGGGAACTGCTTGAAAGAATCCAGCACAGGGCCACAAAGATGCTGAAGGCAGTGGAACATCATCTCCTTGCTGAGGAAAGGCTAGGGGAGCCGGGGCTCTTCAGCCTGAAGGAGCCTCATTCATGTTGATAAAGATGTGCAGGTCAGTGTCAGGAGGATGGAGCCAGGCTCTGCTCAGGGATGCCCAATACCAGGACAAGGGGCAATGGGTGCAAGCTTGAGCAGCGAAAAAAATTTCACTGAGGGTGCCAGAGCACTGAAGCAGGCTGCCCAGAGAGGTTGTAAATTTATGATTTGGGTAGGTCTGGTCAGTATTAGAGGAACGACGGGGAGCTGAGGTCCATTCCCTGGGCATCCAGGTGTGTTTCTCAGCCTCATCCCCACAGGGGAGCTGCTCTCCCTGGTCACCTCCCACTGCCCCATCTGTCACAACTAGAAGTTTGCTATGACAAAGTGTTTGGTATGTTGCTTCAGGGTGGAGGAAAGCATTAAAAGAGAAAAGGTGTTAAGGGACTGGACTGTGGGAAAGGGGTGAAGAGAGGAAGGAGAGTAAAGCAAAAAAAAAAAAAAAAAAAAGGGAATTCTGTCTGACTGAAGTGGTTGTTATTATGCATAAACGAGAGTCGTCTTATGCTGTAGTGAGAGATTTGCAGGATCTTCCCAGCCTGTGGTGTCATTTGCAGTTTGCAGGAGGCCACTTTGTTGTTCAGACGCCGAGTGGAATTTTCGGTGAAGCACAGTTAATGCATGTGCCAAGAAAAGATGAGGTTTAGTGGCTTGATACATGAGAGAGGATTCCTTTTAGCTGCGTAAACTATCTGGCGTCGCATCTCTGAGATGCAGTATCTTTTACTAGTTTCGAAGAGGAATCGATGGACTTCCTTTATTTCTCCATGCTGAAGGGAGAGAAACATTCTGAAGCCAGGATCTAATTTAGAGTAAACAGATTAAAATAAAAAAGCAAAAACAAAGCAACCTTTCTGTTCCTGGGAGGTCTCCCATTGACTTGGAACGGAAGCTGTATTCATATTGGAGGAGAAAATGTCCTTTAGAGTGTTTTGTCTGTCTCAGGATTCCCAAATTCTCTTTCATGAGGAGTTTTCTCTGTCCCTCCTTCTTCCACATCCCAGGAGTGCCAGCACTCCACTCCCTCGGCAGTTGGTGGGGGTAGGCTTCCTCCTATGTGGAAGGACTGGAAATGCCTCTGGGGAGTTGTCAGCCCAGTGCTGCTGGTGTTTCATGTACGCATTGTATAAAGAAAATCAGTGCCCTTATTTTTATTGCTTGCTGCTCTAATTATGCTGGAAGTCACCACTGGCCATTGTCTTCCATTTGCTAGTGATGTGATTTAAAATACCTTGACCACTGTTTACATCCGGGCTTTGAGTGTTAATTGTGATGTGCAGAGATCATTATTGTCCCCTGAGAAGAGGAAATGAGCCCATGCAGGCTCTTCTTTTCATTCCAGATGTTCAAACCATCACAGAAGAGTTTGTGCTCAGCCTGACACCACAGTGTAGCACCTCTGACTGTTCTCCCTCTTCTCTGCCAGGAGGGATCTTTCTAACTGGACAAAACATCTTTGAAGTCCACATTAAATTATTTTTTTCAGTTTTCATTGCAAACAGCAAGAATTTTTGGTCATGGCACAAACTGTGTCTAGCAAGGTTATTACAGAAATGATGAAGAAATGCAAACCTCTAATAGGAGTCTACATAGTGTTAGGCTTGAAGTTTTGCTTTCATGTTACTATACACATTTCACAAATTGCATCAGGTTGGAAAGGTCATCTTGTCCAACCCCTCTGCAGTCAGCAGGGACACCTCCAACTACATCAGGCTGCCCAGGCCCACATCAAGTCCAATCCTGAATGTCTCCAGGGATGGAGCCTCAACCACATCCCTGGGCAACCTGTTGTAGGATTTTACCACTCTTGTTGTAAAGAACTGCATCCTTATGTCCAACCTAAATCTATCCTGTTCCAGTTTCAATCCATTTCCTCTTGTCCTATCACTACAAGCCCTTCTAAACAGTCCCTCTTCAGCCTTCCTGTAGGTCCCCTTTGGGTACTGGAAGGCTGCTCTGAAGTCTGCCTGGAGCCTTCTTTTCTGCAGGCTGAGCAGCACCAACTATCTCAGCATGTCCCTTAGGAGAGGTTCTGCAACCCTCTGATCATCTTCGTGGCCTCCTCTGGACCCTATCAAGACCATGCCCTTCTTGTGTTGGGGGCCCCATAGCTGGATGCAGTATCCTGGGTGAGGGTATCAGTAGGATACTGTTACCAGTAGGATAGCTGCTTTTATTTTGCCATATGCAGTTCAGTTGCAGCTCAGCAAGATGTTTTATTTCTGGCCAGACTTCATTACGACTGTGTTCATTTTAGATGAATCTGTCATTTAGAAGGTACCTCCTGTTGTAAGAATTGAGCCAAGTCTTTAGCATGGTTGTGCTGATGTCAGTCAGGAATATTCTGCCAGGCTGATGTACGTGGTCTCTCTTTTGTTGTCTTGAATGAGGACTATGGGAGAGATGAATTGAATAAAGGCCCAGATGGCATTCCACTGAAATTGGAAGCCACCGGTTTATAGTACTGGTTGTGGTTTTTTGGTGTTATTACCTTTTGATTATTTTTCAAGACTGGAAACTGTATTGTTTCATTTGAAAGAGTCATAGGCCTTCCCTAAATGTTATTTCTAGAAGGAAAATCGGAATAACAATACTACTGATACAAGAAGCGGAAAAAAAGTAATCCTGCATTTTGAGGTGTTAAAGCATCCCTAGGAAAACACAGCCTTGCCATTTCTCAAGCCTTTCTCATGCTACTGATCATTTATATGGGTTTGAATGTAGAATAAATAACATCTTAAGAGCATTAAGGAAGCTTCAAATACTGTCTTTTTTAAAATTTTTTTCTTTTCTTCTTTTTTCCCCCTTTTTTAAAGTATACATAGAACAATTCAAATGTCCAAGTGTGTAGGCACTTTAGTCTGCTTTCAATTAGGGATATTTATCTGCAGCCTCTGCATGCTGTTCCAGACTCTTTATCATAACATAAAATTTTATACTGGAATAAATGCAAATGTATTGTATTTGTTGCCTTTGGTAGGGTTTAAATGTGATCTTAAATGTTTTATTTGCAAAACTTCATAAATTACATTAATAAACATAAAGCCAGCAAAGCATTTCTGTGTTGTTTGTAATAACAACTAGTGGTAGGCATTTGGAGTGGCAAACACCTCCCATGGCAGGAGTTTGAAACTAGATGATCTTCAAGGTCTCTTCCAACCCAAACCATTCTATGATTCTGTGATGAATAAGTATCAACATGGTTTAGGTACACTCTTGCTTACTTTTTTGCAGGTTCATAGAATCACAGAACACCTTAGGTTGGAAGGCACCTCAGAGATGATCTACTCTAACCTCCCTGCCAAGTCAACTAGACTTGGCTGCTTAAGGCCTCATCCAACCTGGCTTTGAACACCTCCAGGGAGGGGGCATCCACAGCCTCTTTGGATAACTTATTGCAGAGTCACACCTGCAGTTAGGTTACCTGTAGTTAGGTTGTGTTCATGTAATACTATAAGATATTTACACACTTGTCTGTGGCAGAGATTTCTATAATTTTTATGGTAGCTAAGAATCTTTCTCAATGCAGACTTGAAAACAGAATTATCAGATTTTGAAGTGGGGCAACTGGAGAAGCAATAATGCTGCCTGGGGAGGTGGTTGGGGCCCCATCCTTGGAGATATTCAAGGTGAGGCTCGACAGGGCTCTGGGCAACCTGATCTAGTTGAGGATGCCCCTGCTTACTGCAGAGGGGTTGGGCTGGATGACCTTTGGAGGTCCCTTCCAACCCAGACTATTCTATGATTCTATAATTTTGTCACCATCATCTGATTCCTCTTGTATTATTACTGGGGATTTATTTGTATGCTTTTTCTGGTTTAATAATGAAGAGAATTGTGTTTGCTTGCTATTTTTTAAATGTTTATTTCTGTTTAAATAATGAAGACAGCAATGTTTGCCCAATAATTTGTTTTTGGTTAGGGTTCCTAGTAACATTATTCATCTAAGCTTGCAGTTCTTCTCACAGGCAAGTTTCTGAAGCCCTTCTCTGCTGTCCTCCAGGCAGCACTGAGCTGGTACTCTGCACAGACGTGTGTGAAGGATAGAGAGGGTTCAAAGACCAGCTATTAATCTGCCTAATGAATAAAATCCTTTGTAAGCACCATAACATTTTGAAAGGGAGCGAGTTCCTGCATACTCAACAGATCTGATTACCATGTGACAGCTACAGTAGACTATTGTAGAGGCTGAAAAGGCCTTCAGAGACATTGAAGCATTTAATAATGGACTGGAAGTTGGCTTTAGTGTATTGGTAAGATTCAATTCAAGGTCGGGTTTTAATGGCACCTCTTCCTTCTGCATATGTCCAGCTCTTGTCGTGTCTTATGGTGCTAGCTTTAATGAATATTGATTGCATTTGATTTGACTTTTTGTCCCAGCCATCCGTTTTTGTTAGAACAAGTCTTAAGTATCATAGAATCATAGAGTGGTTTGGGTTGGAAGGGACCCTAAAGACCATCCAGTTCCAACCTCCCTGCCATTGGAGGGGACACCTTCCACTAGACCAGGTGGCTCAGGGCCTCATCTCGAACACCTCCAGGGAGAGGGCATCCACAACCTCCCTGGGAAGCCTGTTCTACTTCTGCTCTTTGTTTTCTTTAAGTAGCCTCTAATGCCTGTGGGAACATTAAGATTGTATCTGCTTATGGAAGTGAGAAGGGCTGGCCTATAGCTGTGAGCCCTGGCAGGCAGTCATCTGTAGTGTGAAACTGCTGGCGTTAGTTCTGGACTACTATACATACAGCCTGAGATTTCAGCCCTTGTGTGAGTACCAGCTCTAGAATGAAAGTGGCAATGAACACTGGCATGTTATTGAGTTGTTTTGGTTTTGATTGGAAAAGGCAGTTAAAGTCATTGAGTCCAACCATTCTCTAACTGTACCTAGGCTGGTGCTAAACCATGCCCCTCAGCACCACATCTCTGCTTCTTTGAAACACCTCCAGGAATGGGGACCCAACCACCCCTCTGGGGAGCCTGTTTTAGGGTTTTAAAACCCTTTCAGTGAAGAATTTCTTCTAATCTCCAATTTAAACCTCTCCTGGTACAACGTGAGTCCATTTCCTCTCAGCCTGAATTGTGATGACATTTGACAAGGCACAGTGTTTCCATGATCACGATAATGGAAAATGCAGATTAGGAGACTGCAGAAGAGTAAGAAAAAATACTGCTATAACCCACAACCTCACATATCCCTGCTCTTCCAAACAGCCAGGGGTAAGGGAATAACCCACACTAGGTATTAAGAGTCATGAATTATCATCTGCTGTTTTCCCTCCATGTAAAGACAAAAGACAGAAACTTCTTTCCATTTGTTGGCAAAACCTTATCTACAGCTTTGGTAACTTCTGGCTTTAAGTTGTCACCAAGAACTTGTGCTAATTAATCATGAGCAGTATAACACTGCCATGTGTCTCGGGAAGGAAGGCAAAGCAGACAATGCCTTTAGTAGCTTAACTATCACTGAGCTTTCAATCTGCATATTTTTGCAATCTAGTCATCAGTTAATGGTTAGAGGAGCACCTCCCAAAGAGATTATCCACTTCTTTCTGTTTTTAGCTGGATTACAGATCATTAGCAATCTTCAGATTCCTGTGTGTAAGGAAGTGCAATGAGAACTGCATCCAGACAGGATATTTAATACTGCGCCTGTGGGAAGAGCTAAGTTGCTAAGCCACTTAGGTACTCAACAGGTCAGGGGAGACTAGGTTAAGCCTTTCCTGATATATCGTAGGCTTTCACTCAGCACATGGGCTTCACGTCAGCATAAGGACAGGCTGCTGTTTAGTGGGAGTCTGATTAGATCACAGGAATTTACAGGATGCAAACACCTTTTTTCCCCCCAGTGCTAATCAAGTCAGTCTTCTGATTTGGACAGTATGTAACGTTGAATGTTCATTGCCTGAATCATGGACTGGCTTAAGTTGGAAGGGTCCTTAAAGATAATCCAGTTCCAAGTCCCTGCCATGGTCTGGGACATCTTCCACTAGCCCAGCTTGCTCAAAGTCCCACCCAACCTAGCCTTGAACACCTCCAGGGAGGGGGAACCCACAGTCTCCCAGGGCAACCTGTCCCAGTGTCTCACCACCCTCACTGAAAAGAATTTCTCCCTGGTCTCCAGTCTCAATCTCCCCATCTCAAGCTTCAATGCATTCCCTCTCATCCTGTCATTACAAGTGCTTGTAAAAAGTCATAGAATCAGTAAGATTGGAAAAGACCTCAGAGATCATCAAGTCCAATCTATCACCCAAGACCTCATGACTACTAAACCATGGCTTCAAGTGCCACATCCAATACCTTTCTGAACACTTTCAGGGACGGTGACTCCACCACCTCCCTGAGCAGCACATTCCAGTGGCCAATAGCTCTTTCTATGGAGCACTTTCTCCTCACCTCGAGCCTAAACCTCCCCTGGTGCAGCTTGAGGCTGTGTCCTCTGGTTCTGGTGCTGGTTGCCTGGGAGAAGAGACCAACCCCCACCTGTCTGCAACCTCCCTTCAGGTAGTTGTAGAGAGCAATAAGGTCTCCCCTGAGCCTCCTCTTCTCCAGGCTAAGCAACCCCAGCTCCCTCAGCCTCTCCTCACAGGGCTTGTGCTCAAGGCCTCTCACCAGCTTTGTTGCCCTTCTCTGGACACGTTCAAGTGTCTCAATGTCCTTCTTAAATTGAGGGGCCCAGAACTGGACACAGTACTCAAGGTGTAACCTAACCAGTGCTGAGTACAGGGGCACAATGACTTCCCTGCTCCTGCTGGCCACACTATTCCTGATGCAGGCCAGGATGCCGTTGGCCGCCTTGGCCACCTGAGCACACTGCTGGCTCATGTTCAGCCAGCTGTCAATCAGCACCCCCAGATCCCTTTGTTTGGAAGCTCTCCAGCCACTCTGACCCCAGCCTGTAGCACTGCATGGGATTGTTGTGAACAAAGTGCAGCACCCGGCACTTGGACTTGTTGAATGCCATCCTGTTGGACTGTGCCCATCTGTCCAGCCTGCCAAGGTCCCTCTGGAGAGCCCTTCTACCCTCTAACAGATCAACACCTGCTACCAACATGGTGGTGTCTGCAAACTTACTAATGGTGGACTCAATCCCCTCATCCAGATCATCAATAAGGATATTGAACAGGATGGGGCCCAGCACTGATCCCTGGGGGACACCACTAGTGACTGGCTGCCAGCTGGATGTGGCCCCATTCACCATCACTCTCTGGGCTCAGCCCTCCAGCCAGTTCCTAACCCAGCACAGAGTGCTGCTGTCCAAGCCACGAGCTGACAGCTTGGCCAGAAGTTTGCTGTGTGGGACAGTGTCAAAGGC
This sequence comes from Picus viridis, assembly GCA_033816785.1. Classification (NCBI taxonomy): domain Eukaryota; kingdom Metazoa; phylum Chordata; class Aves; order Piciformes; family Picidae; genus Picus; species Picus viridis. Next base: position 17,701,278 of record CM066574.1, on the reverse strand, counting down.
CTTGCTGAAGTCCAGGTAGACTACATCCACAGCCTGCCCCACATCCAGCAGGCAGTCACCTGATGATAGAAGGAGATCAGGTTGGTGAGGCAGGACCTGCCCTTCCTAAATCCATGTTGGCTGGGCATGAGCCCTTGGCCGTCCTGCAGGTGTGCTGTGATTGCCCCCAAGATGACCTGTTCCATAATCTTTCCTGGCACTGAGGTCAGGCTGACATGCCTGGAGTTTGCAGGTTCCTCCATCTGGCCCTTCTTGTGGATGGGGATCACTTTGGCCCGTTTCCAGTCATCTAAGATCTCTCCAGTGAGCCAGGACTGGAGAGAGGCTTGGCCAGCTCACCTGCCAGCTCTCTCAGCAGCCTAGGATGGATCCCATCTGGTCCCGTGGACTTGTGAGTATCCAAGTGGCTCAGCAAGTCCTGAACTAATTCCTCATGGATTTCAGGGGGATTCTACTGCTCCCTGACCCCATCAGCCAGTTCAGGAGGCCAGTTATCCTCCTGCCTTACTGTTGAAAATAGAGGCAAAGAAGGTATTTAGTACCTCAGCCTTTTCCTCATCTTCAGTTACAGTGTTCCCCTCCAGGTCCAATAGAGAGTGGAAGTTCTTCTTGCTCCTCTGTTTAGCATTAATATATTTATAAAAATGCTTTTTGTTGTCTTTCACAGAAGTAGCCAGTTTAAGTTCCAACTGGGCTTTTGTCTCTCTAATTTTTCTCCTACATAATCTAACAACATCCTTAAATGTATCACAAGTTGCCTCCTCCCCTCTCCAGAGCCTTCAGGTTCTGGGAGGCTGCTCTAATCTCTCCCTGGAGCCTTTTCTTCCCCTGGTTGAACAGTGCCAGGATATCCTTTTATCCAGCACCAGGCTCGGAGCAGGTAGAGGCAGAACAGTTAGTTCAGGGCTCTGCCCATTCTGATTGGGCATCTCCCTAAATCCAGGATGACTCTACAGTCTTTCTGGACACCCTGTTGCCACATTTGAGCATACTCATGGGCAGAAATCTTTCTTTATGTCTTAAGAGGAAAATTCCCACATGCAGGCTTGTGCCTATGGCCTCTCATCCTTCTGCTTGGGAGATCCAATCCCTCTTTAATCCCTCCCGTAAAGCAGCTGGAGATGGTGGTGAGGGCTGCGCTTGCCTGCTGTCGACCATCACATGGTTCAGCTGTAATCCTACACGTGGGAGGGATGGGGTGCTGGGTGACACTAGCCAAAGCCCCTTCAGCATGGCTGGGAGTGCACCTTGCTGGATGGGGGGGAGATCAAGCCTTTCCATCTTGGAGTCTCCATGGACATTGATGGAACAGGGTGTCATAAAAGGTTGTGGAGCCTCTGTCTCTGGAGGCATTCCAAACCCACCTAGGCGTGTTCCTGTAGCATTTACTCTGGGTGACCTTGCTCTAGCAGGGGGTTGGACTAGATGCCAGTCACAGAATCAGTATGGCTTAGGTTCATAGATCCCTTCCAACCCCTGGTAGTCTGGGAAACTCTTCAAATGATCCCTTTCTTAGTTAAAGACCCCAAACTGCAACAACTCAGAAAACCCACTGAGGAGTAGAATATATGTATGTTTTCTTAAAAATCCACACTACTAGTTTTGTCCAAATTTTCCTTCACTTTGGAAATTAGTTGTTTTCTACGTGGCAGATTTCAAGCAGTGAATTATTTAAGTAGTAAATACCAATATAAAAATGTTTCACATTTGCACATAATGCACAAATATGTAAAATGTGAAAGCACAAAAAGTAAACATTGTTATAAAATATTGAACTCTTCTGGAGATGAATATTTATCTTGGTTCAGCATGCACATCATTTGTTGAGGAGGAAGGTGATATTTTTAAATTCCAGCATCTTCCACCTCAGAAATGTACTCCATGATGAATTGTAGTGTAAGAGAGCTGCCTGCTGAACGTCAAATCACTGCCAAAAGTTGTGCAGTGCCATGAAACAGTGACACAGTTGGCCCCAGGATCCTCCTTGGTGACTGAAGGGGATCAGGCATTTTTAACATAGCAAATAAATCAATCAGTGCATTAGGAAATGGTGGGATTAGCTGATGTCTGATGCTTTAGGAAAGGACACAGATGGTGTAACTTTAACTTAATTCTACAGCCCTCTTCAATAAAAATGCGCCCGGGGAGGTTTACCCAATGTTTTACTTCAGGGAAGCATGTTGAGGGATGGATACCAGAGCTCTAAATTATGTTTGCAGATGAAGGCTAAATAAATCTCCTCTGCACAACAGGAAATGTTGGAGTTAGTTTTTCTGTAATGTAGAAAGGTGTAATTATGTCTTGAAAAAAAATTTTCCCTGATGAAATGGAGTGGTGTGATAGCTGGAGTGCTGAGTCCAGTTCTGGTGCCCACAGCACAAAGAAGGACCTGCAGAAGTGGGTCCAGAGGAGGGCCAGGCAATGATCAGAGGGCTGGAGCATCTACTCTATGGGGACAGGTTGAGAGAGTTGGGGTTGTTCAGTCTGGAGAAGAGAAGGTTCCAGGGAGACCTTAGAACATCCTTCCAGTATCTGAAGGGGGACTACAGGAAGGCTGGGGTGGGACTTTTTGCAAGGGCTTGTAGTGACAGGATGAGAGGGAGGGGAGATTGAGACTGAAGACTAGGAAGAAATTCTTTACAGTGAGGGTGGTGAGACACCAGAACAGGTTTCCCAGGGAGGTCATGGATATCCCCCCCCCCCCTTGGATGTGTTCAAGGCCAGATGGGATGAGGCTTTGAGCAACCTGCTCTAGTGGAAGGTACCCGTGCTCATGGCAGGGGGTTGGAAGTAGGTGACATTTAAGATTCCTTCCAACCCAAACCATTCTATGATTCTAAGGATGCTTCTGGTGCTGAGGGGACTAGGTTTAGTCCCAGCCTTGCTAGAGTTAGAGAATGAATGGACTAGATGATCTTAAAGGTCTTTTCCAACCAAGATGATTCTGCGATTCCATGATTTTCATTGTTCTTGAGAGTAAGAGTTGTTCATATTTTTAGTCATTTGGTTTCAAAGTCTACATCACAGCCTTAGCCACACAGGTTTTTTTACAGCCATGTGCAATATTGCCACACACCAGAGTAAATAAAAGCAAAATAAGAAAGTGGAGGAATATGTGATTAAAATATAAATCCGATTCCCAGGGTGCTGTATGCAGATATTTAATTAAGAGATTGTCTGGATAGCTGCAGAACAGAAACAGCATCTGTTCCAAAGTGCATGAAATGAATATTAACTTGTACTTCATGCATGTTTAAGAGAGAAGGGTTTCAAAAAGCAGTAAAAGGCGTGGAAGTGTTTTTGTGTTGACTCTAGGTGAGGAGATGGCCATAGTGGTGACAGGTCAATGGTTGGACTCTATGATCTTGAAGATATTTTCCAATCAGAACAATTCTGTGATTCTGTTTTCCCAGTTCCATTTGTCTATCAGTTTTTTTTTTTTTATCTTCCCTGAGCATCAGTTACCTCTTACCTTTTCTTTCTCTTTCATAGATTACCAGTTGGGAAGTTTATAAGCAAGCAAAGCCTGATAATACTTCATGGAAACCATTCCCTAAAAGGATTCATAGATTTGGTTTAGGTTGGAAGGACATTAAAGATAATCCAGTTCCAACCTCCTGCCATGGGCAGGGATGCCTCCCACCAGCCCACTTGCTCAAGGCCTCATCCAACCCAGCCTTGAACACCTCCAGGGAGGGGACATCCCTGACCTCCGTGGACAACCTGTTCCAATGTCTCACCACCCTCACTGTAAAGAATTACTTCCTAATTTCCAGTCTAAATTTGCCCTCCTGCATCTTCAATCCATTCCGTCCACCCTATCACCACAAGCCCTTGTAAAACGTGACATGTAAAGATGTCCAGCTCTGCCTTACCTGGAAAACTTTGGGGTAGTTTTGATATCTTAAAAGGTGATGAAGCTTTGGAAAAGCCTCAGAGTTTTCCAGTTCAGCATATACCCATGATTCCTGAACAGGAACAATTTTTTATGTCAGGATAATAGGCACTCTCAGCCCCTGGGTACTGGCCTGATATTGATTGTGTGGAAGTGAATTGGAGATGTCTCTGTGACTGGTTTGGAAAGCAGCTCTGAGTGCCTTTCAACTTGGCACGATGTTAATGGGGACTGAGTTTGTTCCAGTGTGCTTGCATTAGCAGAAGGGTACAAGAGTAGTTTAGATAAGGAAAAAAGGGATGGTCTGAATCACTCCTTATACTCTCATTACTATATTGGGACCAATTTCTTTATATTACTGAGTTATTTAGAGCCCTAAGGACTGTAAATAGCAATTCAGCAATACTCAGTCAAACACCTGATTCTCATTTAAATTTCATATGGGCCTGGGATTGTCCTCATGGAAAATCCATATGGAGTGAAGAGGATTTTTTTTTTTAATCAGTTGTGTGGTACTATCACATTTCTCCAGTCTATTGCATCTTTTCCATTAATTTTGTTTCATAGAATCATGGAATGGGTTGGGTTGGAACCTCCAAAGGTCATCTAGTCCAACCCCCCTGCAAACAAGATAGATTGAGAGGAAATGGTCTTATGTTACCTCAGGGGAAGTTTAGACTGGATATGAGGAAACATTTCTTTACTGAAAGAGTGGTGAGACATTAGAACAGGCTGCTCAGGGAGGTGGTGGGGTCACCATCCCTGAAGGTGTTAATGAAGTGTGTAGATGTGGTGCTTCAGGATGTAGTTTACTGGTTACGGTAGTTGGGTTGCAGTTGGATTTGATGGTTTTAAGGGTCTTGTTCAGCCTTAGTGATTCTGTGGTTTGATGGTTTTTGTGTGAGTTTGTATATAATTCAAGCATTTTGCACCCAAACATAGTAGATCGTTGTCTTGAACCCAAGTATTTCAGTGTCTTGTGCTAGCCTACAAACTCCCTACTTTCCATAACCTGTTTTTCTCCAATTGTCTTTCTGTTGAGAGAACTCTTTAGACAGTCATAGTTCACGCCTGCAGCAGGCCTGTCTGGCACTTCTGATTTTGTTTTGATCAAAGGTGAACATACATCAACTATATTCTTTAAACTGTGCTGCATCCTTTCTGAGGATTTCTGATATCCTTTTAACCTATTCCTGTCCTTTCAGCACCCTGGTCTAGTAGGAGGTGTCCTTGCTCATGGTAGGGTCATTGGAACTAGATGATGGATTTTAAGTACTGGCTGGTATAATTAGTGTAATTTATTTTTTTTAAAAATAATGTTTATGTATTGCCTTCCTAAAACTCCCTACTCTTATTTGAGCTGTACTGTTTAGACCTAGAATGCAAAGCCCCATTGATAACTTTGCATTTTTGCATCAAGCTATTTCTCTCTCTTTCACTCATTGTGATCTTAACTAATGCTCAACATTTCCATTTTCCAGACTAAACTTAACTATACTTAGATACATTTCTCCTACTCTGTTTCAGTTAGAAATATTTCTAAATCTCATCAAAAAGCCCCACTGGTGTTCCTTTGAAGTTGTGATTTTGGCTTTTGTGCTGCAAATTGAGCTGCTTTATCACCTCTGGCCAAAAATGACTTCTACAGCTGCTGTCTTTACTTTCCTCTGGTACTGAGCAGTCATGCAAACTGTGCCCTCTGCAAACTGTCTGCCTTCAGTCTGGCTCATAGCTGATAACCCAAATTCTTGCTAGACATAGGGGACACCTGAGATCAGCCTTCCATTAGCTGAAGGAGGCCTACAAGAAAGCTGGGGAGGGACTTTTTACAAGGGCTTGTTGTGATAGGATGAGAGGGAATGGATTGAAGTTTGAGGAGGGGAGATTTAGACTTGAGATTATGAAGAAATTCTTTTCAGTGAGGGTGATGAGACACTGGAACAGGTTGCCCAGAGAGGTTGTGGATTCCTTCTCCCTGGAGGTATTCAAGGCCATCCTGTCCCCATCTGCTACTGAATCCAGCCTGAACTTTGGGGGAGTTTGGTATTGATTTTCTGTGTATTTAATGATTTTATTTTAATATTATCTTACATTGCTTCATTAAAGCTGTTTAGGTGGTGTTTTTCTTCAACCTGTAAGTCCTTCTCTTTTATTCCCTTTCTCTCTCCCTTCCAGGGGAGTTGGAAGTAGCTTCCATGCGGGAAGATTAACCTGGGTTCAATTATCTCTCAAGTGCACTGAAGGATTTTCATGCAGGTGGATTGTACTGCACCGGTAGTGTCTTGCTGACTAATTTCTGCTTCCCTACTGAAGTCCCTAGTTTATCGAGCAGTTTTTGAAAGGCCAAGTGACAGCCTTTAAGTTGTTCTTGCTATATACTGAAATTAATGTTGTCCTGATCAGCCTGGAGAAAAGAAGACTCCAGAGGAACCTAAGAGCAGCCTTCCAGTACTTGAAGGGGGCTACAAGAAAGCTGCAGAGAGACTGTTCGCAATGGCCTGCAGGGACAGGATGAGGGACAATGGTTGAAATGAGAGCAGAGCAGATTTAGATTGGATGTTAGGAACAAGTTCTGCACCATGAGGGTGATGGAACACTGCAACAGGTTACCCAGGGAGGTACTTGAAGCCCCATCCCTGCAGATATTCAAGGTCAGGCTTGATGGAGCTCTGAGCAAGCTGGAGGATGCCCCTGCTGACTGCAGCAGAGCTGGACTAGATGAACTTTGCAGATCCCTTCCAACTCAAGCCTTTCTATGGCATAAGACAATTAGATTTTGGTAGGAAAAAAAGGGAAAAGGCCTGAGTATGAAGAACAAATCTTGTATCCAAAAGGCTTTTTATAGAAAAATGATGGAGTCCGTTTTGTGCATCTGGTTTTCAACCACCTATTCTGGAAAAAGCTCAGCAAAATCTGCTGGGCTAATGAAATACAAGTTCTTTCCTAAACAGAGGCATGATTGCTGTCCCACAAATCTGCCTCTTATTAGCTGCAAGTCATAACATTACGATACAACAGTTATAGTTTGCATTTTTCATTGTGCCTTTGTTATTGAGTTACATTATGACATTTGTCAGAAATAAAGTTAAACTTGGGGCATGGAAGACAGTATATATTCACTATTTGGAATGTTGAATAGAAAGCAGGTTATGACAGTTGCCCCTTTGGCAAGACAGGCAGGCTTTTACCATAAAGGCAGGTAAAGTAAGATTAGTTTAATACTGCTTTTCTGAGGCCTTTTAAGCTTGAGTTGAAGCAGCATCTCATAGCTTTCAGGATAAGTAGGCAAAAACAGGCATGGTATATTCAAGTTACCTTTAATGTGAAGTGCTGTCAGACAGTTTTTAGCTAACTGTCATCATAAGATTATCAGTTCTCCCCATAATTTTCTGTGTCAGCCATCCTCTTGATGTTGTCTGTGGTATCAAAAGCATTTTATGTGGTACCAAAACCATGCAGCTGTTTGAGTTTAAATGTCATATTCATAGAATGGTTTGAGTTGGAAGGGAACTTAAAGATCATCTCCCCACATCATGGACAGGGACACCTTCCACTAGAACAGTTTGTTCAAAGCCTCATCCAGCCTGGTCTTGAACACCTCCAGGGAAGGGGAATCCATGACCTCCATGGACAACCTGTTCCAGTGTCTCACCAACCTCATTGTGAAGAATTTCTTCATAATTTCCAGTCTAAATCTGCCCTCTTCCAACTTTCCAATCCATTTCCTCTCATCCTATCACTACAAGTCCTTGTAAAATGTCCCCTCCCAGCTTTCTTGAAGGCCCCTTTCAGGTACTGGAAAGTTGTTCTAAGGTCTCTCCAGAGTCTTCTCTTCTCCAGGCTAAATGGCCCCAATGTGGTTTAACACCAGATGTGGTAGAGTTAGAAAACGATTGGACTCAATGAGCTTAAGGGTCTTTTCAACACAAACAATTCTATGATTCTACAAATTGAAAGCTAAAACTTGAACTAACTTAAAGACAGAACTGTGGTTGTGGTTGTTCAGTTCACCAGATCAATAGAAAAGGCTTTTTAGAGTTGTCATTTCATGCTATTTCATTTGCAAGCGAAAGGTGCTCTTTTGATAATGACTGTTTTATTTAGAATTACAGAGTGTTTAATGAATGACAGTATGGTTAAAATTAAAGTTTTCATGTTTAAAGTTATACCAGATTGACTGTTTTGTGTCCAACCATGTATTTATTTTCCCAAACTACCTGGATCTAAGTAACTCTCTCATCCAGGACAGTTTTTTTATCAATTGTTGGGTTTTATTTAAAGGTAAAAAGCAGGCAGGAGTCACACATGCTTTGTACCAGTTGTATGTTGTGCAGTTTCCCAGTAATGTTAGCATTATCCCTCTCCTTGGAGGTCTACAGGGCCAGGTTGGATAAGGCCTTCAGGAACCTGTGCTAGTAGAAGGTGTTCTACCCATGGCAGGGGGTTTGGAACTAGATGATCTTCAAGGTCCCTTCCAACCCAAACCATTCTATGATTATCACGCGTGGTTTCATTGAGCTAGTGCTAACTTTTGTTACTAAAACTAAAGAAGGACTTGCAAAAATTGCTTCAAATTTGTCTCTGTTTGTCCTTATGTTTGATCTATGGAGAACTGAAGTATATTAACACTCCCAAAAAGAAGCCTTTCAGCATTGATGGGTATCCTTGAAGCCATAACTGTAAAATGGTATTTTAGAAAACATGCTTCTAACAAACGTGAGCATGCAGTGAGTTGGAAAGGACCCTCAAAGGTCATCTAGTTCAACCACCCTGAAGCATGGACATCTCCAACTATGTCTGGTTGCTCAGAGCTCCATGAAGTTTCATCCTAAATGCCTCCAGGAATGGGGCCTCCATATCCCTTGGCAATCTGTTCCAGAATTCCACCACTTAAAGATCTTCTTCCTTATGTCCAACCTAAATCTCCCCTGCTCCCGTTTCAAATCATTGCCCCTTGTCTTATTGCTACAGGCCCTTCTAAACAGTCCCTCCCCAGCCTCCCTGTATGGTCCCCTTCAGGTACTGCAAGGCTGCTCTAAGGTCTCCCTGGAGCCTTCTCTTCCCAGTTTGAAGAACCCCGACTCTCCCAGCCTGTCATCTCTTTTAATTAGAGATTCTTAAACACAGCTGAGGTTAGATGTGTAAATGTATTTTAGGAAAGTTTCCTAAGATTAGTTTGCTGTCTTACTCTGCTTGTTCTTTCACAGCTCTCCCTTTAGGCAACAGTCACAGCCTTGCCAATTTCTTCAGACACTGAACACTGACTGACTTAAAAATATTTGAATGTTATGGATTTTTAGAAATATTTGGGAATATTCTCTTGATTCATTATATTAGACCGAGGTAAGCATTAAAATCATGGTAAGATGATTGAAGGGCTTTACTCTGTTGGGTTCCCAGCATGTCACACACACAGATTATACCCCATGTAATTTGTTAGCTGGAATACCTCCAGCTTCCACTAAATGGTGCCTGTTTTCCTTTGAAAAGAGATGTGCAGCTGTTTGTAACCAGAATACAGTCAGTGCCACTGACAGCCATACCAGCTGTGTGCTGCACACTTCAGCTGGAGGAGCAAGTGAACAGCACTCTCCTTCCTAGATGCCCCTGCTCTGGTTACACAACACACAGGGGAGTTCTTCTGTAGTTTTTACAGGCCTTCATCTCTGCACATGGCAATCAGCACTTTCTTCTGCTTCACTTGGGCAAATCTGCACAGAAAGCTAAGCTTCATCTTTTAAAAGTTTCCCTCACAAAGGTGGTCTTGAGCTTCAGTAATCTCTGAAGCAGGTCAAGATGTTGTGTCTGGAAGTCAGAAAGCTCAGAGGACTGAAGTCAGCAAAAGGTCCAGGAGTTTAACTATGTGTCTGATTCCATGGCCACCTCTGCTGCTGGTGTGTGGTAGGGACAACAGCAGACTCACACTGAATCCCGTGTCTGTGTACATGTCCACAGTGGATGTGTATCAGTATGGTGTCCCACTTGCCACTCTATTCAAATGTAGCCTTGCATGCTGGAACTGATAAAGACATGCAGCTCATTGCTCTCTACAACTCCCTGAGAGAAGGTTGGAGTGAGGTGGGAGTTGGTCTCTTCTACCCTAGTGTCAGGTAATAGAATTAGAGAAGATGGCCTGAAATTGCACCAGGAGAGAATTAGGTTGGAGATTAGGGAAAATTTGTTACAAGAGTGGTCAGAAGTTGGAACAGGCTGCCCAGGGAGGTGATGGAGTCACCATCACTGAAGGTGTTCAAGAAACGTGGGGACATGGCACTTTGGGACATGGCTTAATGACCGTGGTGGTGTCAGGTTGATGCTTGGACTCGATGGCCTTAGAGGTGTTTTCCAGCTGAAACAATTCTATGATTCAATGCACAGGGAGATGCTTGGTCAAACCCAGAAGAGTGAGGCATGGTGTTCCTGAGGGGGAAAAATATCCACTAAAACTCTTTTAGGGAAAGAAAGAAAAGCACATGTACAAAGGCATCTTCCCCAGTTCCCACAGCAGCCAGGTTGAAACTGTTTTCTTTCTAGGAGAGTGAGTGAACAAAAAGGCCACATCTTCCCACTCTTCATTGATTTCTCTCTTACAGCTTCTCTAAGTAGCATTCCTGCATCTTGAATGACAACACTCAGGACTCTCCTATCAGGTATCAGTGCAGAAGTTTCACGTTCACTCTCCAACATAAGGAGATGGTAATGGGGCCAACAAATGTCTTTTGCTTTGCTTTTTTGAAGTACAGCAGTAACAGCCCTGCAAGCAGCACTGCTCAGCATTACCTCAGTGTCTTTGGTACCCTATGCCACAGACATGAGAAGTCTGGTGATGGAATAGGGAAGTCATACGAAAAACTGGGATGCCCACAGTCTGGGCTCCATGGAGCTCCATGAACACCACCTCAGAATGGAAAACAGTGGGTGCTATGCTTTGCATTTGGTCCTCCAGAATTTCCAGTCCATCACAGAGTGGTGTACAGGAAACATCTATAAAATCTGAATTTGCACAGTAAATTTGGACACAAAAGGTGGAAATGTGTAAGCAAAACTCCTTGTAGTTTCTGTGGTTTTTAGTTTGTCTACAGTTTGAAGGGTAGAGTGAAAAAGAATTGTAATACAGACCTGTGCAGTAAATTTGGGCACACACAAAAAAAGTGGACATGTGTAAACAAAACTCCTATTTTCTGTGCTTCTTAGTCTGTCTACAACTGGAAGGGTAGAGTGAAAAACAGTCATGGTATAGACTCCCACCTCTTCCTCTTGGGGGTTAATAAAGTCAGTTTTGCTGTTGATTTCAAGAGAGTAATGTCAGGCTTTGTGCCTGATGTCATAGCAAATGTTGAAGTTGAAACAAGTCCAAAAGCCAGTGTTGAATTGAGTCACTTGAAATGTATTTATCTTGAATCCCCACTTTGTGGCATTATTACTGTAGTCTCATCTCAAGCTAGCATTACTCATTAATGCCAGCTTATCACCCTGATCCTTCTTTCCCTTTGTTCATTCGGATATTCTGCCTGCACACAGCTGTAACCTTCTGTTTCTTGCTCCCTTAATACCATAGATTAAATTGCATTTAAAGCTGCTACATTTGAACCAGTTACACAGTCAGATTTGCCCTCACTACAAGAAAGGCACTGAGGTGCTGGAGCAGATCCAGAGAAAGGAAACAAAGCTGGTGAGGAGCAGCTGAGGGAACTGGGGTTGTTTAGTCTGGAGAAGAGGAGGCTGAGAGGAGACCTCATTGCTCTCTACAACTCCCTGAAAGGTGACTGGAGTAAGGCAGGGGGTCTGTCTCTTTTTCCTAGTAACAAGTGATAGAATAATGCTTGCTGAGGCCAGATTAAGACTGGAGATTAGGAAGAAATTCTTTACAGTGTGGGTGGTGAGACACTGGAACAGGTTGCCCAGGGAGGTTGTGGATGCTCCCTCCCTGGCGGTGTTCAAGGCCAGGTTGGATGAGGCCTTGAGCAACCTGGTCTAGTAGTAGGTCTCCCTGCCAATGGCAGGGGTAGGGTTGGAACTAGATAATCTTTAAGGTCCCTTCCAACCCAAACCATTCTATGAATCTTTGAGGAAATGGCCTCAAATTGCACCAGTGAGATTTAGATTGGGTATGAGAAGAAAATTCTTGACTGAAAGGGTTCTCAAACCATGGAACTGGCTTCCCAGGGAGGTGCTTGAATCCCCATCCCTGGAGGTGTTCCAAAGAGCAGAGATGTGGTGCTGAAGGACGTGGTTTAGCCCCAGCTGGGGTAGAGTTAGTTGGACTGGGTGATCTTAAATGTTGTTTCCAACAAAGGCAATCCTATGATTTTGTGACCAGGGGACCCCTCTTCCTAGCTTGTGTTGAAGTCTCTCTTAGCCCACATACCATACTAGGAGGCATTAGGGAGCCAAAATTCCTCTGGAAACACAGAATGTGTGATTCCTGAAGCACTGCTGTGATTAACTGTGATGCAATCCACTGGCTATGAATGCTTAATGGATCAACATTCTTCTGCTTATTCCAGGCACTTTGACATCTTACTAGGACGCAGTTCATTGTGCTCCAGAGTGCGAATGTGAAACCATCATTAGGAGAAAGGCAGGCAGCCCAAATGAGTTCTGCCTGCAGGTGCAATTAAAGGATTGGGAGTTCTACAATATGAAGTAATTGAGTGGTGGTCTGGCACTGGGAATGCTGCATTGCACTTTCTGTTTGGAAAAGATGTTTACAAAACACAGCAGCCCTTTTGGTGTATTACAGAAGCTTTTCCCTTAATCCTCTTAGCCTCTGCTTGTTTGTCCATTTCTGTATACAAGCAGTGGCATTAATGGTTGGGCTTTGGTGGGAACGGGTGCAAGGCTCTGACTGAATTAATGCAACACCCCATTAATTGATCTCTTTGACATCAGCTGTGTGGTAATGTTCATGTGAGTGTAGCAATAGGGCTACCAAGGGCTTTGGATCCCCTAGAATCACAAGCATTTTAGTAGAGGTAGAAAAATACCTGCTTGAACTAGAAATTAAATAAACCCCCTTTGTAACGTGTGCCACCTTAAACTGGGGGATTGTGTTTCTCCTGTGGAGAAGGCTGGTTGAAGGGTTTGCTAATACCTAGTGTCATACTTCATCTGTGCTTCAACACCTAAGCTGTGTGCTTAAGTAGTGAGTAGTCTGTGTGCTGACACTCTGCAAAGGAAGAGTTTAACACATGTATGAGTTTTTCTGAGTAGAATATGATGGGATTTCCCACAGTCATCTTAAAACATGGGACTGTCTTTTTTTAGTAACCCAGTCTCAGTTAAAGAATTCATTAAGAATTTCGTGTTAAAAATTTAAACCCAAGCATTTCTTGATTTTTGTATGAACATAGTTATGAGAGGAGATGATGAGATGGCTTTAGAGATTCAGAAAGGCTCCCACTGAAGTCATAGCGTGTAAGTTGCATTTGCTTGCTGTGCCGTGGTCTGAGGCAAAACCATAAAGTCTGCTGGTTTCTGGTGCTGCAGATCCTTCTCCCTGGCTCAGTCAGTCTTTGCTGCATCTGCAGCAGCATCAGTAAGATTGCCAGTTGGTACCAAATGCAGCAAGTGCTAGGAATGAGACACGGTGTGAGAGTGTCATAACAAACCTTTGGGGCAGTTGCATCTTAGCGCCTCAAAAAAGGAGAACAGGATTTTGTATTGATGATGTGGTGCTGAGAAAATTGGACCAAAACAGACTGTCTCCACCTAACCCTTCCACCTCTGATGTCTTCTTTGGAGGATAGATGGTGATGTGTACTATTTAGAGTGCAATAGGTCTGTAATAGGTCTATTTATGTATACAAAAACATATTACTTATTGTTCAGTTTATAACATAGGTCACAGTAAAAGGAGAGTTGGATGAATTATTGCTGCATAATGATTTTTTTTTAAAAAAAACTCTTTCTAGAATAGCATCATCAAGTCCAGCTGTCAACCCAACACCACCATGCCCTCTAAATCATGTCCTCGACTGCCGTGTCCACAGGTTTCTTGAACACCTCCAGGGATGGTGACTCCACCACCTCCCTGGGTAGCCTCTTCCAATGACTGAAGAAATAAGTTTTTCATATCATTCAACCTAAACCTCCCTCTGGTGCAACTTGAAGCCTTTTCCTCTTGTCCCATCTTGTAACTGTACAGAGCATACAAAGAACCTGTGTTCACCCTTTCTATTTATCAGCAAATCTTCTAAATTAATGCCCATGATGAATTTCTGTGCCCTTTTCCCCCTCTAAATTATTTTCCTACCAGTTCTGACACGTGTAAATGAACAGAAGGAATTGCTTCTGAAACTTTGGGTTCATAGATTAATTTTTAGTGAATGTGCAGGGGCTTGTAGTGGTAGGACAAGGGGCAATGGCTTGAAACTGGAGCAGGGCAGATTTAGGTTGCACATTAGGAGAAGGTTCTGCACAATGAGAGTGGTGAAATACTGGAACTGGTTGCCCAGAGATGTGGTTGAGGCTCCATCTCTGGAGACATACAAGATCAGACTCGATGGGGCCCTGGACAGCCTGATCTAGTTGGAGGTCTAGTTGGAGGTGTCTCTGCTAACTGCAGAGGAGGTTGGACAAGATGACCTTTGAGGGTCCCTTCCTCTCCAGTTGAATCTTGAATCTCTCCAGAGGCTTAACTGGTAATAAGAATGTTTGAAGAATAGTCTGTATTTTGGTCCAGGTGTTTGCTTCTGAGAAGCTTCATGGCATTTTTAGGTTTGTGCCAGTAGATTTGGCTTGGGTGTCAGGAACAAGTTCTTTACCATGGGGGTGCTGGAACACTGTAACAGGTTGCCCCAGGAAGTAGTTGAGGCCTCATCTTGGAGATACTCAGGGTGAGCCTCAACAGGGCTCTGGGCAACCTGATCTGTTTGAGGATGCCCCTGCTTACTACAGAGCGGGTTGGGCTAGATGACCTTTGGAGATCACTTCCAACCCAAACCATTCTGTGATTCAATGATTTTCAGTCTGTGTTTAGACATCTGTAGGCTGAGGGAGAGTGAGACTGCTGGGAGAAGAAACACTGACATGTTGATTAATGGTGACATTGCTGCTGTATGGCAGTCTGTACTAATTGGTACCAGAAGCAGCATTTACTCTTGGCCAGCTCATGTGTCACATTCTTGATGACAGGAGAAAAATAGCACCCTCAATTAGGATGTAAATTGGCAGTGATGCGAGGATCTGGGAGAAGCACTGCAGTAGATTTGGGAAGAAATGGCTAGGTACTGGAGCTGCAGTTCTGCTTCATGCTCTCCATTTCTGTTCAAACTTATTTAGACACCAGAGGTCCAGACTTGAGGCTGTGCTGTGTTATAATTAATTTGTCAAACTCGGCTCACTACAGATGTTCTCCTTTGCATGCTTATTTGCCTCTTCAAAGATACAATGAGTTCTTGAGCATGCCAGTTTGTTACCTTGGCAATAGAGGGGCTTGCCAAAAGAGTGATAAAATATATTTGCTGTCACATTGGAAACAAATTTTCTCCTTAAATGTTCTTGTTGCTATTTTAATAATGTTTTGTTGTACAGCATGGCTATCAACATGCTTTTGGTGCACCTGCTTCTTTGTTCTGCTGGATGGAGACACTCTCAAGGTGTAGATAGATGCTTTTGGAGTGAAGTTCTAGTCACAGTCACAGAATGTCAGAGGTTGGAAGGGACCTCTAGAGATCATCTAGTCCAGCCTCCCTGCTAGGGTCACCTCACAGCAGGTTGCCCAGCATTGCAGCATCCAGGTGGGTTTGGAATCTGTCCAGAGACAGAGACCTGTCTGGGCAGCCTGCTCCAGGACTTCCAGTCAGCCAAAGCCATTGAGGTTTAAGGGCCAGTACTGCACTGCTCTGTGAAGCGATATGTTCAGTTGCTGCATCTAGATTGCTAACCTGTCTGGGATCTGAGAAAGAAGCCTGGCAGGAGAGACTTTCTGAGGAACCCTGACGAGGAATCCCATTTATGGGAATGCAGGACACTGGAGCTTGGTTCTTGGCTCTTTTCCCTGCAGTTGTCAAGCTACTGTCATGAAAAATACAAGGGGATTTCCCCCAGTTTTTATCCTCTATTTCTAAATTGTGGATTTTTTACAAAAAATAAGCAATAGATGATTTAAAGCAGTTAAAAAGTATTTTTGTTGGTGTGTCAGTAAGTTCTAGTTAAATGGCAAAGGAATGAATTACATATGAAGTGTACCTGTGCTCCATTACAAAAATCATCTCACTATACGAGAAGATTTAGACCCAGGTCTGCAAAACTCATCAAATAGAATTCAGTGAAAATCATTTGCCATGTGCCATTAATGGAAGAGAAAAACAGGACAGTATTGGGAATTTCCCTTTTGCAATCATGGTCATGGGGTCAGAG
Organism: Picus viridis; assembly: GCA_033816785.1. Lineage (NCBI taxonomy): Eukaryota > Metazoa > Chordata > Aves > Piciformes > Picidae > Picus > Picus viridis. The sequence goes on along the minus strand of CM066574.1, from coordinate 17,685,020 downwards.
TGGCTGGAGAGCAGCCAGGCAGAAAGGGACCTGGGGGTGCTGGTTGATAGTAGGCTGAACATGAGACAGCAGTGTGCCCAGGTGGCCAAGAAGGCCAATGGCATCCTGGCCTGTATCAGGAACAGTGTGGCCAGCAGGAACAGGGAGGTCATTCTGCCCCTGTACTCAGCACACCAGTGGCCACGCCTTGAGTCCTGTGTCCAGTTCTGGGCCCCTCAGTTTAGGAAAGATGTTGACTTGCTGGAACGTGTCCAGAGAAGGGCAACAAAGCTGGGGAGGGGTTTGGAGCACAAACCCTGTGAGGAGAGGCTGAGGGAGCTGGGGTTGCTTAGCCTGGAGAAGAGGAGGCTCAGGGGAGACCTTATTGATGTCTATAACGACCTATAAGGGAGGTTGTAGGCAGGTGGGGGTTGGTCTCTTCTCCCAGGCAATGAGCACCAGAACAAGAGGACACTGTCTCAAGCTGCACCAGGGGAGGTTTAGGCTGGATGTTAGGAAGAAATTCCACAGAGAGAGAGTGATTCCCCATTGGAATGGGCTGCCCGGGGAGGTGGTGGAGTCACTGTCACTGGAGGTGTTTAGGAAGAGACTTGGTGGGGTGCTTGGTGCCATGGTTTAGTTGATTAGATAGTGTTGGATGATAGGTTGGACTCGATGATCTCAAAGGTCTCTTCTAACCTGGTCTATTCTGTTCTATTCTATTCTGTTCTGTTCTGTTCTGTTCTACTCCATTCTGTTCTGTTCTACTCTATTCTATTCTGTTCTTGACAAAAAGAATTCATTGGGAATTCCATGTGAGATGTGTTTTGATACCAGTCTGGCCAGGGTGACCCTTTCAGGATAATGAAGTTGAGTGACTGAGATTCCCTTCCAGCACAACATAAGTCCGATAAATAAAGGGTTGCATGCTCAAAGCATGGGAAATGAGTTGAATAAACAAAAGGCACAGCAGTATTCTTCAACTTTTTGTGTTGAATTAGTTTGGTATTTGCCAATGAGTGAATTGCTTGGGATTGTAGGGTTGCCTTGGGAAAACAGCCAGAGCTTTTCCAGGATTGCTTTAGGGTCATGTTTGCCTTCAACAGCCTAGAGGCCATAATTTGTTGCCTGTATGGAAAAAAAAGAAATTATTTCCGTCATCTGTGTTTCTCAGGGCACAATATTCCTGAAGTTTCATATGAATAGGATTACTTCTCCAAGGGGCAAGCTTGCTGTGCAGAGACTCACGCCCATGGGAGACTGCTCAGTCTTCACTTTGTGCTTTTTCCTGGCACACTAGGTCAAGATTGTGAAGAAGGACACAAGATGCAAGACAGTTGGATTGTTCAGTCTGGAGAAGAAAGGGCTCCAGGCAGACCTTAGAGTAGCCTTCCAGTGCCTGAAGTGGGCTGCAGGAAAGCTGGAAAAGAACTTTTACAAGGGCTTGTAGTGACAGGATGAGGGGGAATGGATTGAACCTGGAAGAGAGCAGGTTTAGACTGGAGATTAGGAAGAAATTCTTTCAAGTGAGGGTGGTGAGACACTAGAACAGGTTCCCTAGGGAGGTTGTGGTTGCTTCATTTCTGGAGGTGTTCAAGGCCAGATTGGATGAAGCCAATGTGGGCTTGTGGAAGGTGTCCCTGCCCATGGCTGGGGGTTGGAACTAGATAATCTTCAAAACCCTTTCCACCCCAAACCATTCTATGAATCGATGCTGTGTAATAAAATGTCCTCAGTGTTTATGAGACCAGCATTGCATTTTTGTAGCTTCTGAAGTGTATAAATATTAATTTGCTTCCAAAGGAGCATATCTTGTTCTCAGATCCCTTAAAAAGTATGAAGAGGTGGTGGACAGGGTTACAGTGCCACTTATTTCCAATGGGTTTTGGACACTAAATGGATGCAGCATGGGAAAGTTCGCATCCTGCCAGTGCAGAGTTTATTTTGGTCAGAGTAACAGCCTACAAGAAGTTCCCTCTCAGGAGGAGTTTGCTGTTACTTGTATCTCATTCTTGAGCTGCCGGACACCCTCTCTCTCCCCTTGGTTTTGAGCTGCTGTTGGCAGCGGTGGTGAGGCAGGCTGCATCTCAAATGGTTTGCTTTTCTTAAACACTTTATTGAAATGAGGTCCCAACGCCTGCAGAGATCTCATATTCCAAAGTCTCTGGAAGAGGAGTGCTGCTTGGCAATGTCAACAGGAATCTCCAGAGTTGCCATTTTCAGCAAATTGAGCAGTTTGCTTGTGCATGGCAGCAGTTGCTCCTTGCTCTCTGTATGTATGTCAGAAGAGGTCTCCCTGGGATGGAGAAGTCCAGAGCACAGATATTTTTGGTATTTCAGAATCTAAACTCATCTGTGCTGTTCCTTTAGCAGGAGTTATGGTCTGCATCTGGTCTGCTTGAAACAGATCTTTCTCCTGCAGAAACCTGAGGGAACCCCCAGGCTTGGGTTTGGTGTTAGACGATCAAATTATTTCAATATTGCAACTGTCTAATTCCCATCTGTGCCTCACCCCTGCTATTGCTTCTTGGGAAGATTTGTCTCCCTGGTGCTTCCCTACTGAAGCATTAGTGACAGCTGATGCCCACACAGACTTTAGGGGAGCATAAAGCCGGGAAAGCTGGAGGAAGCCTGTGGTGGCTCCTCCTCTCTGACTCACTCCCTTTGACTCTGATAGAGACCATATCACAGAGAAAAGACTCTTTAAAAAAAGGTGTCACCTATTTCAGGCATTTTCAGAGCTTCCTCTCCTCCCTGAAGGTAGGCTATAGAGAGACTTTCAAGCAGAAGACCTTTAAGGCCATGAAGTCCAACCATTCTCCTGATCTACCGAGTGTGGTGCTAAACCAATGTATTTGCTTTTGGAACTGGCAAATGTGGATGGTTAAATGAATCAGGTTGGCAAACTCCATCCTCTAAAATAAGAAAGCATGCTTCTCCTGAAGGAAAATTCCTGAATGTTTAAATAGCCTCTGATTGAAGGCCATGCTCATGTTGGAAGTATGATAGAAAGTAGCATAATCAGATTAATGCAGTCGATGATAAACTGCAGCTTCAGAGCTGAGATGAACTGGTAAACCTGGGTAGTGTCAAATATACCCATGGCTATGCATACCGCCTTTGCAAACAGTCACCCTGCATCCTTCTTGTAGCCCTTTCAGGTACTGGCAGGCTGCTATTAGGTCTCCCTGGAGCCTTCTCTTCTCCAGGCTGAACAACCCCAGCTCCCTCAGCCTGTTCTTGTAGCAGAGGTGCTTCAGTCTCGTGATCATTTTTATGGCCCTCCTCTGGACCTGCTCCATCAGGTCCATGTCCTTCCTGTGTTGAGGGCTCTGGAGCTGGATGCAGTACTCCAGGTGAGGTCTCAGCAGAGCAGAGGGGTAGAATCACCTCTCTTCATCTCTGGCGACACTGCTTTTGATGAGGCCCAGGCTGCCATTTTCCTTCTGGACTGCAAGTGCCCATTGCTCGCTCATGTCCAGCTTCTCATCCTCCAGCACCCTAAGTCCTTTTCTGCAGGGCTGCTCTCAATCTCATCAGCCCCCAGCCTATATTGATATCCAGGATTGCCCTGACCTGGGTGCAGGACCTTAAACTTTGCCTTACTGAACATCATGAGATTCTCCTCAGCCACCAATAAGTGCATTATTAATGAGTTAAGTCTTTTAAATACACATATAGGCCAACTTAGTTATTCAAGGTCCTCTTCTGCATTTATAATGACATACAATAAAAATCAATAATTTCTACTCAGTTGACTTTTGCAACTTGAATGAAAAGCACAAATTAAGCAACCTATGATTTTCCTAAGTAGAAAGTCTTTTTGGAGTGGGTAGTTGAGTGATTTTTGGTCTGTTTTCACAGGTTTTCAATACATATTCCAATGAAGACTATGACAGGAGAAATGATGAAGTTGACCCAGTGGCTGCATCAGCTGAGTATGAGCTTGAGAAGCGTGTGGAAAAACTGGAGCTGTTCCCAGTCGAACTAGAAAAAGGTATGGGGTCTGCACAGCTCTCTCCTTCCCTAAGAAAATTGTTTGGTGGCACTCCATTACGATGTGGTTTTACACGGTGTTTGATGCAGCGTGTTCATAGAATGATAGAACTGTTTCAATTGGAAAAGGCCTTTAAAGATAATCAAGTTCAACCATTGCAGAATAGAATAGACCAAGTTAAAACCCCTGATTGTAGTTCTAACCTCCTCATAAGGGTAAGGGTTTTATTTCTGGTGTGCAATTAAAATGGTAGTACAATGGATTATTTTTTTTAAAGGAACAAATCAATTGTACTGGCATAGAAAATCAAGGGGCACTAAAGCATAGATGTTTACTTAGCAAGTGACTGTAAAAATCAAATATAAGAGGTTTCTGCTTTCACTTGTCTTTTTCACAGATGAAGATGGACTTGGCATAAGCATTATTGGAATGGGAGTTGGAGCAGATGCAGGCCTGGAAAAACTGGGAATTTTTGTCAAAACAGTAACTGAAGGTGGGGCAGCAGAAAGAGATGGCAGGTAAACTAGACTCAGTATTTGCAATTTTGCCCAGCAGTAGTTATTATGAAGTAAATTTTTCATCAGAAGGTGTTGTTTGCTTAATCACAGAATTACAGAAAACATCTGGTTGGAAGAGACCTCACGGATCATCCAGTCCAACCCTCCTAATGTGTGTCATGATAACTCAAAGCTCTACAGTTCAGGAATGAATTTGACTGATAAATTCCACATACCTGATGTGGTCAGGTATGACACCAGTTTGGTGCACAGAGTTTAAACACTTCAGGGGGAGCAGGTTTGCCAAAGGTGTGTGCTGGTGACTACTGAAAATCCAGATGCTTCAGTGTGAGTGAAGCTGGAGATTCCAAACTGAGTATCAGTTTTAACAGTAGTTTAGCTTTTAGAGGTTCTTTTGGCTTCAAACCAGCTTTAGAACTTCTGAAAAACAGTTTTGCTCAACATTTTATTAGGAAAATGATGAGTGTATCCTCACGCTTAAACTCTTAGTAAATACACCTCCTTTGAAGTTTCCTATTACAGGTTTCTGTTTCTTTCTGTGCTTAGCCTTCTGTTCCAGAGTTCAGTTTTCATCACTGCAGCACTGAAAGCACATTAATCAGTTGGAGCAGGAAAATGCACTGTAAATCTTGCCCACTAAAGAAATGAGTTACTGTTTGTAGTCTTACACGATGTTCACATAAAATCTGGTTCTTTCTAGAATTGCTTGCTTGGTATGTGCAGATTAAAGAATTCCTTTTCAACATACAATAAATATTTCCCATTGTATGGGACAGACTTATCTGTACTACACAGTGCCTGCCACAATCAGGCTGATGTTTCTCATTGAAAGTTGGAACAACTTTATTATGAAACTGTTTCATAATGGAAAGTAATCTTAAACATCTTCCAACCTATATAATTTGCTGGTTTGTCCTACTTCATACTCTTTGTGGATTTGGATGCGAATAAAACAATCCTCATCTGACACGTTAACAATTAAGTTATACCTATCTGCATCCTTTCCTTCTGTCACCCTTTAGCAGTTTGTTAAAAGAGTTATAAATAGTGCCAAACACAGACACAGGGAGATAGAATAGTTATCAACTCTAAAAAGTTGTTACTCTCTTCTGAAAAATGTATTGCACTAACCTGTTCCTTATTGATGAACACCTGGAATTTTTCAGGCAGGCTAAATAAAAGGTTGTTCTGCTGCAGAAGACCACACAAATGAAATTAGAAGGCTCTGCATGGCAGGGGACTGCAAAGTTTAATGACATTGTCTGAAACTACTGAAGTAAACTGTCTTGCAGAGTGGGCTCACAGGTAGTTTACAGCTCTTTGGCAATGAGATACCAGATTAAAAGCCAAGTACTGATTTCTCACAGGCTTAAAAATGCTGAAGGAAAGTAAAGAAGCTGACACCTCAAGGTGTCATGATTTCATCCATTGCTTTAAATTCAAGTGCAGGTTTTTCTGCAAGGTATGCTTGAACTCAGCCAGAAGGCATTAAGCTCATGACTCAGGCCTTGGGCAACCAAATCTAGCTGAGAGCTGTCCCTGCCCATGGCGGGGAGTTTGGAGTAGATGATCTCTTCCAACCTAAGACATTCCATGATTCTGTGACTAGCATTCTGTGTGAAATTGTCTGGTTGATAATCTCTCACCATTGCTGTGTGATGACCTGTATTTCCTGTTTCTATCAATATTCACATCTTTGGGCTACAGATACTAATGTTGAATCACAAATCTCTTCCTTTATTTCCCTGGCTGGCATCTGAAAGGAGCTTGTCAGCTGAACAAAACTGCATCTTTCTTTGACCATTCAAATATTTCTGTTGGTTTTCAACTGCCTGTTCAGCCAGCTGAGAAATAGCCCTCTGATTTTCTCTTTGAGAACCTGATTGATCATTCACTTGGGAAAGGGATATGTCATCCTCTCAGTTAGGAGCAGTCAGTTCTGCAATAAAGTGCATCAACTGTAAAGGGTCCTGTTAGCTTTGAAAAGCCTAGTTAATCATTAACATTGATAGCAAAACAGTCTCCTTACAGAAAATAAAGCTAGATTTCAGAAGTTGCATCAGATACTCTGAGTAATCTCACAGCAATCTTCAGCCAGGCTTTTCTGAAACTACAATTTAAACCATGACAATATCTGTAGGATAACTCCCATCTTTCACTCCCATGAATGACTCATGGAATGGTGATAGAAAGTACTTGCCTCCCATGGAAACCCAAAATCTGTAAAAAGGGGTTTCTCAGTGATTGAGCACCTCTGCTGTGGTGGGTTGAAAATTCCCCCAGCATTAAATTGCCAGATCAGCCGAGCTGGAAGCAAATGAAGCTGTATTTACAAGCAAAACTACAGCCTACAGTGGAATGCAACGAATATGTACAAGATATAGAGTATTTACAATATTGGCAGGTATTTACAATTTACAAACAGCACAAGAAACCCCCATGGCCAAAAACCAGGGGAGCTTGTATAGCTTCCCACTCCCTGCCCCCTCCTTACACCCCTGGACACAAAGGGACAAGAGAAAAGAGCAGAGAGTTATTTTATTAGAATACACAGCCAAAACAAAGAACACATCCAAGGTCAAGCAGAAGCAAGTTGGTCTCTCCCAGAGTGAGGAAGTCTAAAAAAGAGAGAAAGTTTACATATCTAAGTTTTATATCTGTTACCTGTCCAATGGGACTGTGTAGAACTTAACATTAGTTTCCTTTTCACACCCAGTATTAATTTATTTACATTCTACCACTTCCTGTTCAAGATCTGTGGAAAACTTTAAAGGTACAGCCTAAAACTACCACACCTGGCTTACAGAATGGTTTGAGTTGTAAAGGACCTTAGAGATCATCTACTCCAATCCTCCCCACCATGGGCAGGGACACCTCTCAACTTGGCTTGACTGCTCAAGGCTTCATCCAACCTGGCCTTCAGCACCCCCAGGGAGGAGGCAGCCACAACCTCCTTGGGCAACCTGTTCCGGAGTCTCATCACCCTCATAATGAAGAACTTCTCCCTAATATCTGGTCTAAACCTACTCTCCCTCAGCTTAAAACCGTTCCCCTCTTATCCTATTCCTAGACACCCTTATGATAAGTCCTCCAGCCTTGCTGTTGGATCCCTTCAGGTATTGGCAGCTCTCAGGTCTGCCTGGAGTCTTCTCCAGGCTAAACAACCCTAGCTCCCTCAGCCTGTCCTCACAGCAGAGGTGTTCCAGCCTTTGGATCACCTTTGTAGCCTTCTCTAGACTCATTCCAACAGCTCTGTGTCCTTCTTATTCTGGGGATACCGGAACTGGAAGCAGTGCTTGAGGTGGGGTCTCAGCAGAGCAGAGTCAAGGGGCAGAATCCCCTCTCTTGTCCTGCTGGCCACACTCCTCGGAATGCAGCCCAGTGCACAGCTGCCTTCTGGGCTGCATGAGGGCGCTGCCAACTTGTGGTGAGCTGAGTGAATACGGAAACCAAAAATGTCTCCTGGGTGAATTCGTAGCTGCTGCTCTCAAGTTCTTGTGGTGATGAGTCATTCACAATTGAAACTATTTTGATAACATAGAGAACAACAGTTTTGAAACATTGCACATCTCTTAACTTGAAAAATACTCTAAACATTGTCTCTGCACACATTCAATTTATCAGTTCACAGCAGTAATGGCACAAGCGAGTTGCTCAACTTCAGTTGGTTCGCTTCTCTAGTTGCTACTTCATGGAAGTGCTGCTTCATGCAGGCAAAGATTTGGGTCGTGAGCATTAGAAAAGACCTGTCAGAAGAATTGCCAGTTTTATTAATGATAAAAGGAGTTAAAACAGCTCTAATGCAGGCTTTGCCAACCTGAGCCTAATTTTTCATTCATGTTTGAAATTAGGTTTGAGAGCCATAGGAAGCTTAGAGCTCCTGATGAAGGGAAGGCTGCCCAGAGAATATGGCTGTGAGAGTATTTTGGTCTAGATGGTGTCTCTGGTAGATTGTTTTGAAGGGTTAAGGGTGGGGTACAGGTACAGAGCTGCAGTGGGTGTGGGGCTGGAGAGGGGATGCTCAAGGAAGAGGAAAACAGCTAGGAGAGTATGACTGTGAGAGTGGTATGGTCTGGGTGGTATAGAAGGTATGCAGCACCAGACAGGAGACTTCTTCTTTAATTCTGTGCAGTTTTCTAACTTGAATGGCAATAATTGCAGATTGTTTGGTGTGTGTGTGTGTTTATGTATGATGACAATATATGGACATACAGAATTTTAGTTATTGAAGTGACAGGACTTGCTGTGTTTCTAGAGGGCATTTTGGTATAGCAGTCAGTCCTCCTTCCAAGCGTTTGTCACCCGGATGAGTCCATTCTCTTCTCCAGGGATTTTGTAGCAGTGCTTGCTTCAGATAAAAGCAACATTTTCTTTATTTTGCCTAACTTTACTTGAATCAAACAGCTTATCAGCTGTAAATATGTGTTTGCTTTCAAAGAGAGTCGTCATCAAAGCCGTGCAAGCTCTTACTGTGAGCAGTAAGATCACACTTACAGTGGGAATTGATCCTTTTGGAAAAAGTTTGATGAAATACTTTAAGAGAGTATGTCAGAATGAAGCCTGATGCACAAGCTCTTTTCTCCCCAGATGAGCAGGGTGTTTGAGTTAAATAGCACATTTTTATTCCATTAGCTTGAAATACCAGAGCTGTGTCTTATGCTGTTTTTCAAGATTGGCTTAGGAAAGAATGACACAAGAGCTGTTTGAGTATCTCTTTTAATTTAAGTCATATGACAGATTCAAGAGTTTGTGTTGCTGCATTTATAGGCAGGGAAAGCAACTGGCTGATCAATGCTATTAATTGTAATGGGAAGCTGAACGGATGAATGAATTTAATGTAATGAAGCTGGATTTATGAGCTGTCTGCATGCAAGGAATGATGCATTTTTCATGTTTGCCTCAATCATTTTATGCCTGAGTGTTTGTTTAAAGTCTTTGCTGAAAACCAAATGGAAAAGATCTCTCTGTGCTGGAAATTGACCAAGAATTCACACAATTATTTCTCTCTGTGGTTTTTTTTCCCTCCAAAGGATCCAAGTGAATGACCAAATTGTGGAAGTTGATGGCATCAGTCTGGTTGGTGTTACCCAAAATTTTGCTGCAACTGTTCTTAGAAACACAAAAGGCAAAGTCAGGTGAGTAAGAAAAAGAATTGCAGTTGAATATTTCTTTCTCAGGTGTGTCAGTGAGCTCAGGTGAAATCAGAGAGGTTTGGCCTCTGTGTCCTCTCTGCTTTTATCCCAAGACAGGGATGAGCTGTGGTATTAGAGATTTGTATTCAGGCTGTGACCGGTTTGGGCTGTGCCTTTAAGAGAAGGACACTTTCTGAACACTCTGGCTGAATGTTTTGGTATATAAATGAAAACAAGAGATATGCTAATCCAATTCCATTGGTGGAACCTGGCTGTAGGTTCTAGCTTGGTCTTTCAGTCGGGGGCAGTCAGTCGTCTTCTTCCCCCTGTACTGTGAGCTGGCTCGTTTCTCTCTCTGAAGCAGCAGCTTGCTACGCAGGAACGATTCTTGCTAACCAGATAAGAGAAAACTAACTTTTGCATTTGCTTTGAGCTCTAACAAAGTTTTCCCCTTTTAATTACCTTCCTTTCTCTTTCTCTCTAACCCTTTTGGGAAAAAGGGGAGGTAGGGAGGGAGAAGGGAGGGACAGGCCAAACCCCCGCTGGCCGCAGGGGAAAGGTTTCCTGTATTACATACATTGCTGTATATTTCTGTATATATTGTAAATATTGTATATTTTTGTATATATTCATTGCATTCCATTTTCTGCTTGTAAAATATAGCTTTCATCTGCTTCTCCGGCTGAGTTAGCTGTGGAACTCTTTTGTGTGTGGGGGGGAACCTTCCTACTCCACCACACTGGCTTAGATTTTTAAAAGACGACCACTGGAGAGGGCCTTCAAGAATGATGCAGAGGGACTGTTTACAAAGGCCTGTAGTGATAGCACAAGGGGCAAGATTTAGTTTGGATATTACTGACAAGTCCTGTACCGTGAGTGTGGTGGAACACTGCAACAGGTTTCCCAAGCATGTAGTTGAGGCCCCATCAATGGAGATATTCAAGGTCAGGTTTGACAAGGCTCTGAGTGAGGTGTTCTAGTGGAGGATGTCCCTGCTGAGTGCAGAGGGGTTGGCTAGATGACCTTCGGAGCTTCCAACTCAAACCTTTCTATGATTTTCATGAATCAAGCTGAAATTGCTCACAGAAGACAGCTTTTCACTGATGTAGACCTCCCTGGACCTCAAATTGTTTGTATTAGGTGGAATGATGAAGGTCATGAGTGTTGGTCAGCTGGAAACTATGCTGCCACTGATCTTTCTGCTTCGGTGTTGGGGAGGCTGGCTACATTACTGACCCAGAGCTGGAGGAGTAAGGTAGTGAGCACTGGCGATCTCAGATACCACCTTAGCGCAGAGAAGAGAGTACTTGATGCAGTAGTGTTAACAGCTACTGAATTGGGAGAGTAACATCCCAGCATGAATTCATTGAGCAGCCTGAGTCCCTCTACCTTCTCTGAGTTTTCCTGTGTTCCTATGCTGTGGTTCACTAAAAGGCATCCCTGTAAAAATCCATAAAATAATTTATAGGCTAGAAAATGTGATCATAGACTAGAAGTCAAATTCTGAACTAATGTCAGAGCAATGCTGGAAACTTTATAAATTAATAAGAACAGCATTTCCCTAGAAATTAACTGTTTGCCATTTATAAACCTCTGCACTCACATAGCTTGTTGGGGTTTTTTTTCCTATTTAATAGCTTATCAAACAGAATATAGTGTACAGTTTATTAATTTCATTGAAGATTTAGTCCCCAAATATCTTTGACATATTGCAAAGCAACGGCCATTCTGTAGTCAACCCTTTGGTTCTCTTTCAAACCCCCTCTTAGGGAATACAGCTGAATTCTTTAATTCATGAGTTGAGGGCTGACTTCTTTTGAACCATGACTAAACTAGTGGTGGTAATAATACGCAGCCCCCTCAGCTGATGGTGCTAGATGCTGCTGTGCACAGTTCCACTCTAATTACATAGCTGTTCCCACACGACATTAAGGAATAATGTTGGGATGTGTATTCTGCAAAGAATCTTGGGGGTGGTTGATCAAGGTTTTGTTTGAAAGAGGTTATTTAGGAGAAAAGTTATTAGAAGTGGTGGTGTAATTACAGGTGACTGTATTTTGGTGTAACATTTACAGTTTTAGTTACATCAGTGCTGTTTCTGCCAAGGCTCACACATGCTGCGAGGGTTCCTGCTGAGTTAAGTATAAAAATAAGAGGAGACTTTATTAGGATTTCTGCAAAATTGGGACCTTCAGTGATAAAATCTTTATGACAAAGAAAAATGTCTTCCTATGTTTCAGGACACCAAAAAAACAGAAGGGCATTTTATCTTTGATGTTTTAGACCACCAAAAAGGAAGTCCAAACCACTCACATAAAACATGTGCATTGCATACATTTATATCTGGCTCAGTTCCTGTAATTATCATTGCATACATTAGAGAATGCAGTACTTGCTTCCATGCTAGAAGTCATGGGTTTGGAGGAAGGAAGAATCACAGAATGGTAGGAGTGACCTCTGGAGATCGAGTCCAATCCCAGTGCCACAGCAGGTTCACCCTAGAGAAGGTCACCAGGAACACATCCCAGGTAGGTTTTGAATGTCTCCAGAGATGGAGACTCCACCACATCTCTGGGCAGCCTGCTCCCGGTGCTCCACCACCCTCAAAGTAAAGTTCCTCCTTGTGTTTAGGTGGAACTTCCTATGTTCAAGTTTGTGCCTGTTGCCTCTTGTTCTGTCACTGGGTAGCACTGAGAAAAGCCTGATCCCATCCTCCTGATACCTACCCCCTAAGTATTGATCAGCACTGATGAAATCCCCCCTCAGTCTGGTCTTTTCTAGGCTGAGAAGCCTCAATTCCCTCAGTCTTTCCTCACAAGAGAGATGTTCCAGTCCCCTAAGATCTTTGTAGCAAGAAACATAAAACAGTTTTCATGTGGAATGCTCACAGAATTTTCTCTCAGGGAGCAAATTACAGCCAGACTGGTTTCAATCCAAACCCTTTTGTCACAAAATAGTGGCATGTACAACGTGTTTCTTCATTGTTGTCGAGGTCACATTGTCAAGCGTACCCTGTGCACTGGGATCATTGGCTTCTGACAGGTCTCGTTTATCAAGGAGAGATGTGTGAGCTTCTGCATTTTTCTTTGTAACTAAGCTTAAAATACTGATCTTTTATGGAAAAATGTCCCAGTGCATTAGTGTCACAACTAGACTGAAAAACCCTCATAAAATAATGTTAAATGAAAAATACAAATTATGATAGGAATTACAATGTAAAGTAATATTAAAATGTTATTAAATAAAGCAGATCTATAAGAGTCTGTAGGCACAATGTGTGAGCAGCAGCATCTTTAGACTAATGCTGATGTCTAGTTAGAGGAAAAGAAGGGGTAGAACTTGGTGCAACTTCCCCTGTATTTCTTTGATTTAAAACTTTATGGAGAAGAAACCCCTCAGACTACTCTTCTGCTTTACACAGGTCAGCTGAGAAATGCATGATTTTTATCCTGATCTGTGCCAGTTGGGTGGAGGGACTTGATGAGATGGCTAAGAATTGCATGCCGCAAGCTCCTGCCTGGCTTCTGCTCAGATCCTGCACTGCTGAGTTGTCTGAGGCTCTGGTGGCACTGATGAACTGTATGGGTGTTAGCTAATCAAAATCAGAAATGGTCCCAGAAAGCTCTTTTTTAGAGATAAAAGATTTTGGGGCATTTGGTGGTTTGACTTCAGAGTGGGTTTAAACATTTACTTGTAAAGGAAGTGAGAGCTGATGACTTGAAAGATGAGAGCACACAGTGTGGTTTTGTCTTTCTGGCTGTTTTTCTTCTGCTGTGTGACAAGAGAGTCCTGCTTGCTGCTTGTCTTTTGGAGAGATCAAGTGTTTTCTGACAAATCCTTTTTCTCACTTCAGACCTGTGTTATACCTGGGATGGAGAAATCCCTTGTCTCCACCCTCTCTGGGAGACAGTGCTCACCTCTGCACTTGAACTGCTCCAGAGCCATAGGGATAGCATAAGAGGATCTTCTAGCGCAAAATCACTTGCTTGGCCTCAGCCATCAGCTCCTGCCTGTTGGCAGAGCAGGGAGTGGAGCTCCTGAGCTTTGAGTGCACTGTTTCCTTGGTAGCTGCCATTAATGAGCTGTGGGAGGCAGGAGCAGTGGAAAAGGTTCTTGATAAATACCTTCTGCCATTCTTGTGATGGGTGTCCCAGCTGAACGCCAAGTGTGTAGGCAATGCACAATCTCACACCTCATCTAATTCAAGACAAGGCAACTTCACAAGTCCTCCTTTCACTGGAGAAATTCCTGAAGGTGTTCAGACATGGCACTTCAGGACATGGTTTAGTGGGTGTAGTGGTGTTGGGTTGATGGTTGAATTTTATGGTCTTAGAGGTCTCTTCCAACCTTAATGATTCTTAGATGCCTGTGTCATGGTTTTACCCCACCTGGCAGCTCAGCCACACACAGCCCCTCACCTACTCCTCTCAGTGGGATGGGGGAGAGAATTGGAAGAGTAAAAGTGAGAAAACCCATGGGTTTGAGATAAAGACAGTTTAATAAGTGAAGCAGAAGCTGTGCACAAACAGAGCAAACCAAGGAATTAATTCACCACTTCCCATGGGCAGGTAGGTGTTCACCTCCAGGAAAGCAGGGCTCTGTTCTGTTACAGGTTGCACTGGGTTGGATGGGACATTTAAAGAACATCTAGTCCAACTCCCCTACATCTCCTCATTCCCTCCTCCTCTTTACATGGTAAACATGGTCTGGAATATTAGATTCATGGAACGGTTTGGGTTGGAAGGGACCTTCAAGATCATCCAGTTCCAACCACTCAGATATGGGCAGGGAACACCTCCCACTGGACCAGGTTGCTCAAGCCCTTGTCCAGCCTGGCCGTGAACACCTCCAGGGAGGGGCATCCATGACCTCCCTGGGCAACCTGTTCCTGTGTCTTACCACCCTATAGGAATTAGGAATTTCTTCCTAATCTCCAATCTAAATCTCCCCTCTTCTCTCTCAAAGCCATTGCCCTTCATCCTGTCACTACAAGCCCTTGTAAAAAGTCCTTCCCCATCTTTCTTGTAGGTTCCCTTCAGCTACTGGAAGGCCTCTGTATGTTCTTCCTGGAGCTGTCTCTTCTCCAGGCTTTGATCAGTTGGGGCCAGTTATCCCAACTGTGTCTCCTCCGAACTTCTTGTGCACCTCCTCATTACACCCCTCTGGCCTGAGGAGCAGAAGAGGCCTTGATTGTGTCCAAGTGCTGCTCACCAGTAACTAAACCATCTCTGTGTTATCAATGTTGTGTCATGTCCCAGGTCCAAACCCCAGCTCTATACCATCTACTAGGAGGAAAATGAACTCTGTCCCAGCCCAAAGAAGTCCAGCATGCCTGCCATTTCATAGTTCAATGAGCGTTCTAGAACTGCCTCTGTGTGATGGCAGCATAAACCATGGACAACTTTATTTTGCCTGGTGTCCTGTGCAGAGGTTTGGGTGGGTTTCACTGGCATTGCTTCACATTTATAACCCCCAGCATTACAGAGACAATCCTTTTGTCCTTAATGTGGCCAAAGTGCACCCTGGCTTTTGTAGCAGGGTTTATTGTGTGAGATCAGTTGCAAAGAAAGGACGTTCATGAACAGAATGACATTAAAGCTGCTGCTGAATTCTTTGCAATAAATGCAGTCAATACCTCTTCAGGCAGCTTGCTTAATACCAATACTTAGTGATTTATTTTCCTCCATTGAGCCTCCTGAACACTTTGAATGATCCTGAGAGTGGAAGTCATTGACCTAGAATAGTTTTTTGCAGTGTTTCATCCAGAAAAATGTATCCAGGCTGTCTGTAGCTGACAAAATAAAGAATCAACAGAAATGAAGACATGGTTTTTACCTTTTGAACTGTTCAAGGTAAGGGTGAGAGGTGGGAAAGAAGAGCAAATAGAAACATCTGTGATTATTTTATCCATTGTTTGAAATGCTGGACTAGTCAGAAACTTGTCAGGCCATAATGGAAGGTCATTGACCCAACCCAATGCTAGTAAATTCAATTACTCTTTTTGATCATATTTATAGAAGATAATCAGCACCCATCAGATGTACTCTGGTAGCCTAGGAGAGAAAGGAAGGAGAGGGAATTCTTTCACAATCCCAGCTGGCAATCAGTTTCTGTTTTTAGGGATGAGAGTTAATGTCCTCGTGACTCCAATCTGGCAAATACAACTAGGAGTGCTATTTCACTTGATGTAAATATCAAGTCTTTGTAATTTTGCTCACTGTCTCATGAGTGGATTTCTGAATTTGGTTATTTACAGGAGGGATTTTCCACTGAATTGTGTGCTGGGTTTCAATATTGTGGAGTGCTGCCCCTGCTCTGAGATTAATGGATAAGTCAGAGGGCAGCGCCAGACTAATATCACTAATTGTTCTGTGCGTCTTCTGACCCCATTTAGGATGTAATCCCTCAGCTTCAAGTTTGTGAGCCTACAATCGTAGAAGATAAGGAGGCAGCTTGGCAGTGGGAATCCCATCCTGTCATGGAGCTTTCCACTGTTACTTTGTTTGCATTCTCCCTGTGTGGTGTGCTGCTGAATAGCAGATCTGAAGTTCTTTGAAGACTCTTGTATGATGTCGAGCCTCTGTGACTCTTTTCCCCTGTTCTTCAGCGTAATAAAATGGTGCTAGGGAATCCTAGTGTCCTTTCCAGAGAAGGCTCACTTGGAGAGCTGTACACCTCCAGGCAGCTTGATTTTTTTCTTGAGCGCACTCACAAGAGAGAAAATACAGTTCTTTTCCAGAGAAAACTTTGTCATTTTAGCATACTTCCTTAGTCTCTGTCCCTCAAAGGACAAATACAGAAGCTTTCAGTCAGGACTGCATTTCTCTGCCTCACAAATGTTCTTGTCCCCACTGCTCTGGAAAGGCAGGGTCTCAGGAAAGGAGGATGTGGTCCTGGGAAGTCTTGCTGCATTGGTAAGTCAAAGGGGTCTTGCATGAGGGCCATCAGAAAATACCAGTTCTTCAAATGCTGCTTGCATCCTTTTGTCATTCTTGCTTTCGTCTGCAAGGCTTCTTTTAAGGGAGTTAGCCAAATTCAGTGTTTCAGTAAAGAGGCCAATTTCATATTCAGTGTCCTCCTTCCATATCCTGTCTCCTGAATGTGACTAAGCATTTTCTCAGCTTTCCAAACCGTTGCTAGGCACTGAGCGGATGCTCTCTCGGTGGTTTCTGAAGGAGTTCTTGAGTTTTCAGGGAACCACACAGAACCTGTGCAAAACTCATTTGCTTTCTCCTGATTTGCACCACCTTGAATATCATTCTTTGCATACATTTTAACCTACCAATGAGTTTAATATTTTTTTGTTTATTTAAAGTCTGCTGAAGCACATGAAAGTCTCCCATCATAATAAAGGATCGAAATAATTGGTTAGCAAATTTTGGCATGTTTAATTAATCTTCTAGATCAAAAGTAGATTCTAACAGTAGCAGTGTAACTATCAGTCCCTGGGGCTTTCCACTGTTAACTATTCTCTGTTCTAATGAAGAATCATTTATTACTGGCTTTTGGGTTTTCTTAACTCTGGACAGTTTTAATTCAAAGGAGAGTTTAGTCTCAGCTCCCACTCCCAGTTCAGAGCCTAACTTCTTTATCTCATACTCTAGTGAGAATGCAACCTCAGAAAAAAGTGAAGTTTTAACTTTTCTTTTTGCTAGCTCTTGTACAAGGAGCAGCTAAAGGGAGAAAGGTGAAAATACTGCCTTTTTAATTAGCACCAACTTGATGAGTCATTTTATTTCTTCTTCAGCTAATTCCTCACCCCATCTTGAGCTGATGTTTTAATGGAAAATAGCAGGCTCAGAAAATATTTGCTTGCCTGCTGTTAGTCTTGTTTGACATCGTAACATCTGGAAAGATAGGTCATACGGTTGTGTCTTTGCAAGTGCTGAGGCAGTGTGTAGAGGGCAGATGAAGTCAACCATTCCCGGTGGGAATGCTGCTTGCTCACAGACTTGCTTTGTTTTTGTGACTGCTTCCTCTAAATAATTGCCTTCTCTTCTTCTAGTGCACAGATTTTCTCCTGCTCCTTCTACTTACCCTACCTGGGATCTTTTCCTGGGAAACAGCTGTGTCATTTAAACATTCTAGGCATTCTCCATACAGATACACCTTGTGGAGGAGGCAGGAAAGGTTGCTTTTCAGTCTTGGGTAATGGGACAGGACCCAGCTCACACATGGATGATACCATGCTCTATGTGTGAGTCAGAAAGCTGAACTGTGCTGTCTTTTTTTCTGGATGGTTTTGTTCCTCCCTTCCTTCTGTGTTTCTTTTTACTTGAATCCAAGTGCTGGAGAAAAAGAAAAGGAAAGAAAAGCCCCTTGCTCTGATTGTTGAGTGCTGAGCTGGGACTTCATGAAGGGCTACCTAGGAAGCCATGTGTG
This sequence comes from Picus viridis, assembly GCA_033816785.1. Lineage (NCBI taxonomy): Eukaryota > Metazoa > Chordata > Aves > Piciformes > Picidae > Picus > Picus viridis. Next base: position 17,667,012 of record CM066574.1, on the reverse strand, counting down.
CTTGGTGCACTTACTCCTTCTTTGATAAACATGAATCATGGACCTGGCAGAAACTAAATTAATGGTGTTTTATGCCAAAATAGTGTAGAGTTCTCCTGTTTATTCCACTAAAGATGCCATTTCCTTTCTGGTCTCTGCAAACAACTCCTACAAGCACTGGTAATTGTTCTAGAAGACTATCAGGAGTAGCATGCTGAACAATGTGACAGATTACTCACCAGTGCTGTGATCCTTTAGGACCAGTGAGGTAAGACTGCATTCATCACTACTTTGCTGGTTTATATTCCTTGGCTGTGCCTGTTGTAGGACATGAACTGTGCCTTGGACTAGTCTTCAGCACAGAGGCCAGCTGGCACTAGTGTGGTTGATGCTCCTGCTGTTAAACTTCCTTTACCTTTCAGAGCAGGGTGGCTAGATTCAAATGATCTGCTGGAAACATGTAAGCTAACTCCTAGCCTTTGCTAAATCACTGACTGTGAGTATTATTTGGTAGCATATTAGTTAACTTGGGGGTTCCAGAAACTGCCTCAGTGATTTCATAGTGTAGATGATCAATTATTAGTGCTTGGGAGCATTCCCTGGCACTGTTTAATTTACTGGCATAAAGATAGCCTCCCAGTTCTGAGATCTTTCTAATTTGAATTTTATGGCAAGTTCTGTCTAGAAATATTTGCAGATTTGGATAGGAAATGGTATGTTTGAGTGTGAAATCTGTAGAGAAATCTTCATTTAAAAGATTTTGGGTGTTTTTCTAGCTATCTAGAACACTGTTTTTAAAATTAAGTGTAATGTAACTTAATAAGACACAGCAGGGCTGGATTTCATTAGGAATTGCTTTCCTTATCCTGGAAAAAGGAACAACTTTACACATCCTTGCAACTCCCAGTGGTAGTCCTGGAAGTGCCACAGGTCCCCAAGGCAGGAATAGAATAGAATAAACCAGGTTGGAAGAGACCTTGGAGGTCATCGAGTCCAACCTATCATCCAACACTATCTAATCAACTAAACCATGGCACCAAGCACCCCATCAACTTGACAGGTAGTGAATCATTACATCCTCAGGTTGGTTGGATCTAAACAGAAACTCCTACCCTTTCAACTCTATCATCAGAAATATTTAGCAATTTATTTATCTTTTTTTCATTGTTTCAAAGTCCAAGATACTGTGTTGTGGAAGATCTCACTCAGCACCCTGATTAATGTGTCCTACCATTCATCCCTGCAGGATAACTTACCAAGCCATGAGGATAGGTCTGTGGGAGCATTTAGCTACCCCTGGACTGTGCTCTGAGGGTGGTCCATCTTGGCTAGACTTAGGATCTGGAACCACCTAATCATCCACATGAAGGACATAGTCTGAACTCAGTGCCTTACTTGCAACCCATCTGTATTTTCTTTCTGGATTTCCTTCCCATGGATGCCAGCAAGAGTGGGAGTGAGGGAAGGCCCTTGTGGCCAAGAAGGCCACTTGTATCCTAGTCTGTATTAGAAGGGATGTGACCAACAGGTAGATGAAGGTTCTCTTTCACTTCTACTCTTGCCCTGGTGAGGCTACATCTGAGGAGGTTCCACAGGAACAGGAGGAAAAACTTTTTCACTGTGAAGGTGCCGAAGCCCTGGAGCAGACTGCCCGAAGAGGTTGTTGAATCTCCTTCTCTGGAGTCTTTCAAAACCTGCCTGGATGCCTTCCTGTGTGACCTGCCCTAGGTGGTCCTGTTCTGGCAGGGGGGTTGGACTGGATGATCATTTGAAGTACTTTCCAACCGTTTTGTGATTCTGTGATCTCACCTTAAAATACAGTTAGGTTTTGGAAGCATTCCCAGCTAGCACTTGTATGCTTTTGAACAGAGCTGACTCAGGAGCTTCACTTGCATTCAGGTATGTTAAAGCACAGGTTTACAAATGCACTTCTTAGAGCTGACTATTCCCTTAAAAGCTGTGTGGTGCTGTAGGGAATGCTGATTAAGTGATCATCGTGTACTCATGGAAACCTTTATTGCAAGCACTGCATTGGGGTACTGTCAGGGAGAGATGAAAGAGATCCTCTACCTGTGCTCTCAGTAGAGCAGAGCAACCTAAGGACCAGAAGAACATGGAGAGGTGCCAAAATGTTGAATCCCTTGGCTAATTTTAAAGTACTCTTGAGTAAAGCTAATGTGTCAGTGAGGCCCTAGAGTCAAATTGATTTTGGTGGGATTAATTAATCTAAGTGCATTAACATTGATGTGTGGGTTTTTCTACATGACTTCCAAATCATCTGACTCAATATCCATTTAGTGATGATGGAAGTGTAGCTTCTCAGGGGCTTGTATCCAAGATGCTGTGGAGAGACTGCAGAGGCTTTTCTAATGCTGAATTTTTTCCTTGAATGCAAATGTGGAAGACCTTGAGTAAGTCTCTGAGAGTAGACATGAGCAGGTTAAAAGCTTATGGGTAAGAGTTAGAGACCAAGTCATCAAAGGGAATGCTGTTGGTGTCTACTTGTGTCAGTTTCAGGCTGACAGACAGGACCTTGACTGGAGGCTGGAGAAGTGAGCTGGCAGAAACATTATGAAGTCCTGCAAGGGCAAGTGCATGTTCTGCCTCTGGAGCTGCATAGCCCTGTGTGACACTGAGAGCTGCAGAGCAGCTGTGCAGCCTAAGTTATTGAGTAATTCAAAGAATCTTTATGATTCTGGAGAAGTGTAATGGAAGCTGATAGGCCGTGAATTCCTTACAGCCAGTCAGCATTTGAGGTTTCCATCCATCGGGAGAGCTTGATCTTGTTCATGGAAACCCAACATGATCCAACTTGCAGTGCTGTAACTAAATAAAACCTCCTTCTTACAGGGTTCACACCACTTTAGCACTTTGTATTAATTATATGACTATTATCCTAATGGAAGCAGCCAGAGGAGGTAATTGAAGACATCTTGAAATAAATCAGATAAATGGTAACAGAAGCAGCTTTATGCTTGGAAGCTCAAAGGAAAACCACTTTTTAAATCCATCTGTAGAACTCCCCCAAATACAACACCTCTGCTGTGAGGACAGGCTGAGGGAGCTGGTGATGTTCAGCCAGAACATTCAGTCAGAGTGTTCCAGCAACTGTCCCTTTCTTAAAGGCACAGCCTAAAACGGTCACAGGTCCCCCTGAAGTATTCTCTTCTCCAGGCTGAACAACCCCAGCTCTCTTAGCCTGTCCTTATAGCAGAGGTGCTCCAGCCCTTGGATTGTCTTTGTGGCCTCCTCTGGACTCACTCCAACAGCTCTGTGTCCTCATATCCTGGGGACACCAGAAGTGGATGCAGTATTAGAGGTGGGGTCTTAGCAGAGCAGAGTCAAGGGGCAGAATCCCCTGTCTTGCCCTGCTGGCCACACTCCTCTTGCTGCAGCCCAGCGCACAGCTGCATGAGGACACTGCTGGCTCATGGGAAGCTTCTCAGCAACCAACATCCTCAAGTCTCTTTCTTCAAGGCTACTCTCAACCCACTCTGGGCTTGTGCCTGGGGTTGGCCCTACCCAGATGGAGGACCTCGCACTTTGACTTGTTGAACCTCATGCAGTTGGCACTGATGCACTTCTCAATCCTTCTGGCTGACATCTGGCAGCACACCACACAGCTTGGTGTCATCAACAAACTTGCTGAGGGTGCACTTGATGCCACTGTCCGTGTTTCTGACAAAGATGTTCAACAGCACTGGACCCAGTGCCATACCCTGAGGAACACCACTTGCCACTGGTCTCCACCTGGACAGGGAGCCATTAATCACAACTCTTTGAGTGCAATCATCTAGCCAGTTCCGTACCTAGCCAGTGTCCATCCATCAAGTCCACGTCTCTCTGTTTTAGTCATCAAATGTGAATTATATTCCTAGCTCCATCCCTGTTTGTTTTTTTAACCACAACCAAGGTGAATATTTCACAGCTGCTATTTCAGCTTGCCTAACTGAATATCAAGGTCAGTTCATGCTCTGCTTCCCTGTGATGTTCTCTGTCTTTCCTTTGTGTGGACATCAGAAATAATCAGCGCTGGCCAGAGATTTAGCACAGTGGTGGCTTGTAGTACAGCATCGCAGACTCACTGGGGTTTGTTTTGCAGCTGCTGGCTTTTTGTGATGAGGTTTAAAGGCTTTTAAACCCTCGTTTGTCTCATATCCAGAAACATAACCTGCTTCTTAAATATATCATTGCTGATACAATTGATAATTCTTCGTAATAATACTTTTGGCCCTTGAGACTAATTAATGAAGTCTGAAATTAATGTGCTTAATTTTGTTGAGCCAGAGTGATGAGAAATCTGTAATTACCCACTTGGTTGAAGTGTGCATGTTATGGCTCAGTGACTCATTTTCTGGTCAGTGAATCACAACCTTATGTCTCTTTTTCATATTTAAACACTTCAGATCATGATAGTTCTTGTATTCTGGGTGGAAAGATCTAACTCATGCTTAGCATTTTAATAACTGCCTTTGCTTTGTGGCTTTCAGACAGAAATACTTGTTAATCTGTCTTTAAATTATCTATTTATGGTTTACTAGACCAGGTTGGATGGGGCTTTGAGCAACATGGGCTACTGGAAAGTGTCTCTCCCCATGGCAGGGGGTTGGAACTAGATTATCTAAGCACATGGAAGAAATGGTTATCAGGGGTAGTCAGCATGGATTCACCAAGGGGAAATCATGCTTGACTAATCTGATATCCCTCCATGATGGGGTGACTAGGTGGGGAGATGAAGCAAGATTCATAGAACAGTTTGGGTTGGAAGGGACCTTAAAGATCATCTACTCCAACCTCTCCACATCATGGGCAGGGGCACCTTCCACAAGACCAGGTTGCTCAAGCCCCCAACCAACCTGACCTTGGAACACCTCCAAGGAGGGGGCATCCACAGCCTCCCTGGATAACCTGTTCCAGTGTCTCACCACCCTCACTGTAGCTGGAAGAAGGAAGATTTAGACTGGATATTAAGAAAAAATTCTTTCCAGTGAGGGTGGTGAGCAACTGGGACAGGTTTCCCAAGGAGGTTGTGGATGTCCCCTCCCTGCAGGTGTTGAAGTTGGTTTTGTCAGGTTAGTTGGGGCCTTGAGTGACCTGGTCTACTGGAAGGTGTCCCTGCCCATGGCAGAAGGGCTAGAACTAGATGATCTTTAAGGTCCCTTCCAACCCAAACCAGTCTGTGATTCTATGATCTTTAAGGTTCCTTTCCAACCTTAACCATTCTATGATTATTTCATGTTTAAGGTTCCTTCCAACCCAAACCATCCTATGATTTTTAGTTCTGTGAACTTATGGCTCATTTTAGTTAGAAGTAAACATATGCAGAGTGGTGTTGTGAAGATCCCGGAATGTAAGGTGCCCAAATGTTTGCTTTAGTTTGTAACAACTGTCACTGTAGGCCACATTGTATTTCATTTTACAGATGTACAATTCTTTGTCTAGAAGTGACATTAGTCATAGCTGGAATGTTTCTAAACGTTTATTTTCACACAGTGGAAATGTCTCACTTTAAAGCATAGGAAAATAAAACATTCTTTGCCTCTCTCTGGAAAACATTTGCTTTAAACTTTGTCGTTGCTTTGAGGCTTTCATTTGTATCATCTAACAGCTGTAGGTATCATTAAGGAACTTCATTCTGATGTATGATTTAAGCCTTGAAAATCACTTCACTATAAACTGTGAGTGGCTTTGGCATAAGATGAAAAATTAATCTGATGTGGTTTTACTTTCTTAGCTAAACTTGGAAAGGGCCCTGCCTCAGCTTGTTTATCTGTATGAAAACCTTCATGCATTAGAGTCTAAGGTGTCAAAACCACTCCTAAGTAATCAGGAGTTACCAGAATTTACATATTGTAACTTCTAGGTTTTCAGTGTACAAGAATGATTGTTTCAACTATTTTGAGTCTCCTGTTTCCCATGGGAGATGAATTACCAGCCAGAGGGCAGGAGGGAATAACGATATTGGACATCAGGCAGAAGTGCTTTACTATGAGGGTGGTACAACACTGCAGCAGGTTGCCAGGGAGGTGGTGGAGGCTTCAATGCCAGGCTTGATGGGGCTCTGAGCAACCTGATCTACTTGGGGATGTCTCTGCTGACTGCAGGGGGGTTGGACTAAATGACCTTTAAAGGTCTCTTCCAACCCAGTTTGTTTTATGATTCTATGGTATTTGCATCCCTTTGTGTGGTTCCATAGTTTACTGTATTGGTTCTCTCTCTCTCACATTTACAAACATGATACTCTCCTTACTACCTATGCATAGTACACTGATGGATAATTTCTTAAAATGTTTGTTTGAAATAGAAGTTACTTTTTTCCATGTTTCCTTTAAATTTGTTTCTACTTTAGAGGAGACAAATGTGAAACAAATACGGGTTGAATCCTTTTTTACTTTGTGTAGTAGTATCAGAAGTTCATTGCCCCCCCAGCTGAGACTGCAAACATGGCTGGGTTAATCTTTGCAATACTTGGCTCTGAAATTAAAATTCAGAGGAAACAGGATCTGAGTATGAGTCAGTCTTCAGAACAGATGAACTGGGGCCATGAGGAAACATTCTTTTGCTTTCAGCCCAAGGTCTTTATCATGACTGAGGACCAATGTCACATTTTGTAATAGCAGGGTCTGAGTGCCAGACTGTCATCTGTTTTGATCAGGATTAAAATGCTTGATGGTATTTCCTTGGCTTTGTTCTACTTTCTGCTGTGTTTTTTATATAAATGCTTTTAAACTAAGACCCTTTCTTGCACATTATTTTCAGAGCATCTTGTGTCATCATTTCAGATGGACTTGCTCATCCTCACCTTTCTTAGCATTTTGGAAGCGGTTACTGATATGGGTGTTTTGATACGGTTGAAATAAACTCTACCTTGTATTATTTTCGGTATTGCCTGACTTCATAGAGCCTGACAAACTGTTTGGCATAGGAAATGGACTCAGGGTCACCCACCCAGGGAAAGCTGGCATCCACATAGATGCCAAATCCCAAGGGACTTTTAACAGTGATAGGCAGTACTAATGAAAATAATTTTCTTCCTTAGGATATAATACACAATTCTACCTCTCATTCCAATAATAAATTCATCATTTTCGCTTAAACATGAGGAGCACCTCCAGGGAGGTGGTTGAGTCCCCGTCCCTGGAGGTGTTTAAGACCAGGCTGGATGAGGCTCTGGCCAGCCTGACCTAGTGTGGGGTGTCCCTGCCCATGGCAGGGAGGATCCAGGCAGAGCCCTGGAGCAGGTTGTCCAGAGAGGTTATGAAATCTCCTTCTCTGGAGACATTCCAAAGTACCTGAATGTGATTCTGCTCTGGGTGACCGTGGGTTGGACTGGACGATCTCCAGAGGGGCCTTCCAACCCCCACCAAGCTGGGATGCTGAGATTCTGTGAACCTGGTGTTGTGGAAACAAATTATTTACTTAATGCAGTATCTCTGTCACCTGGTCATGATTTTCAGCTCTGCACAATACTTGTTTCACCTGTAAGTACCTAATTGTCTTTCTGACCTGCTAGGAAAACATTCCTTCGGCTTGGTGTCTTTAAATTGTGTTTTTCTCAGTAGTTTACAGTGTGCTGATCCTGTTTAATGGGTGTTTGTTGTGAGTACTATAAATAGCAAAATATTTAATTTCAGTCATGCTACTGTGCTGAACAAATTATTATCATCCAAGCCAATTTTGAGCTTGCTGCTGCAAGACTGGGAGGCAGTCTTGTAAGTCTCTATCAAGAAAGGGGCACTTCCCTTGTCTTTTGTTAAGCCAGAGAAATGTGCTCCCAGTGTTCAGCAGTGGCTGATGCTGGAGCAAAATGCTCCTTAGCAACACAAGTTCATGAAATCAAAGAAGGATTTAAAGGGATCTTAAAATGAGGGGAAATAGTGTCTGTTAGACTGAAAAACCTGTAAGTGGATTCTCTATTCTAGAGAGGAGGAAGGCTGGTTTAAGGATAGCAGAGCACTGGGCCAGACTGCCCAGGGAGGTTGTGGAGTCTCCTTCTCTGAAGGCATTCAAACCCCTCCTGGATGTGTTCCTGTGTGATTTACTCTGGGTGACCCTGCTCTGGAAGTGGGGTTGTACTCTATGATCTTCAGAAGTCCTTTCCGACTCCTACCAGTCTGTGATTCTGTGATCTTCTAGGTCAGGATGGAGAAGGAAGTTGCTCTGTGGCATATTGCTTTCATTACAAGCTGCCAGAAGTGTGTCTGTGCTCTTACTGTGCATCAGGTCTTCTGTAGGCTTCTGTACCTTGCTCTTAAAGGGAATAGAAGTGATCACTAATCTTTTTAAGAAGTGACCTGCTCTGTGTCTGTAAAGTTCAAACTCAGAGAAGATTTTATATTGAAATCTGGAGTGAAGGCATCAGTCATCACTTCTTCTTACCCCACGCCCCTGTAAGTACTGTTGTGGTCCAAACCCTCCTAGGGTTGCACAGATGCCATCCAGAGAGCACACCTGAAACAGTCCCAGCCTGGTGTCTTCGAAGACAAAGGCTACCCATCTCTACAAGGCATGTCTTAACATCTAGATCGTTAGTAAAACAAGAGCAATAACCTTTGTTTTCCCTGCTGGTTAGGTTTGTCATTGGCCGAGAAAAACCAGGCCAGGTGAGTGAGGTGGCGCAGCTGATCAGCCAGACTCTGGAGCAGGAACGCCGCCAGAGAGAGCTGCTGGAGCAGCACTATGCGCAGTATGATGCAGATGATGACGAGGTAAGGCTGTCCAGTGTCTCATTATTCGGTGTTTTTCAGTGTTCTGTTTTCTACTCCTAATTCCTTACTTTTAATTCTCACTCAGAGGTCACCTTCTTGGAATCTCCCCAGCAGTAACTTGTACCCATCACCCCTCGTCTTTCTTTTTCCCTTGGAAGGACTGATATTTTTCTTCATTCAGATATTTTCTGGAAGTTCCAGGACAGACCCCTCCTTCCACACACTGTTTGCTTTCTGTGTGAACAGGTAATCCCCGGATAAAGAATGAATATGCCATGTCTGCATCATGTATTGATGTTTTCCAGTAGCACCCAGTGTCCCAGTACAAAGGATTTGGAACCAGCAACTTTATACAGTAATTTTTCCGTGATTTCTTTCTGTTGGCTTAAAACTCCTAATATGCCTAAATACCAAGATGTTTTGTATTGATGGAGGTGAAGCTGCTCTGGCAGGGGCTTGGACCAGATGATCTGCAGAGGTCCATTCCAACCCCTGCCATGCTTCAATTCTGTGATATTTAGGAAGATTAATGATTTTTTTTCAGATACCACTGTCTGTGTTACTCCCTAAATTAGCTGCTGGGTGAAAGGCAGTTGTAATAAACCACTTCCACATAGCCCAGGCATGCTGCCTTCAGTCACATTATCTAGGATAACACTATTTGAAATACCAGACTCCTGGGATTAGTCCTGAGCCAGCCTTTACATTTTATTAGTGGAAGGAGGTGACAGAGAAGGGGACAGAGAGAATTCCTGCTGTGTGTTTATTTCACTTTAGTTTTCCTTTAGGTACTGAGACAAGGCTTCTAAAAAGTGACACAGAGGAAAAACAATAACTCTGAGATAAAATTGGGATACAATTGTATTTTGAAACCTGCTTTAAGCTAGCAATAGGTCAGAACAGTCAGAAGTGTCCCAAAAGACTGAGGAGAAAATCCTGTCTAGCTCCAGTGCTGCTATCACTTGCTTTGATGTCCACTGATACGAAAAATAAAAGTACTTTAATATGTTTCAGAATAAATCCTATCATATGGGCATATTTAACTCATATAAATAAATAAAGTCTTACATGCTGACCTATAAATCATAGAATCATAGAATGGTTTAGATTAGAAGGGACCTTCAAGAGCATCCATTTCCAACCCCTGCCAGGAGCAAGGGCATCTCCTACCAGCTTGCTCAAGGCCTCAGCCACCTTTCGTTTGAACACTACCAGACTTGGAGCTTCCACAACTTCTCTGGGCAACCTGTTCCAGTGTCTCACCACCCTCATGGGGAATGGTTGCTTCCTGATGTCTAATCTCAATCCAACTTCTAGTGCAACCCTCACCCCATAGCAGGGATGTTGGAATTATGTGGTCTTTAAGGTCCCTTACAACTCAAACCATTCTGTGATTCTATGATTGTAAATAAAAGTTATACTCACCTATTTTGGGGTGTGTGTGCGTGTGTGTGTGTTTGTGTGCAAGCATGAGGGCTATGAGACGCTAAACCTTATTCTTTGACTAGATGACTGGGTTGTAGTTAATGAAGCATGTCCCTTTTCTTAAATTAAGACTTACCAGCAGTAGATTTTATTTGGAACCTGCAACAGCTCTGAGTTTATTTGTTTTGGTCACTCGGTTATGCCATCCCTGTAAACTCGCATAGCTTGCACCACTCCCAGACAGCTGACATGACGGAAGCTGTGATCTGATGCACGTTAGACGCGGTTCAAAGATATTTTTGGTCACCACAAACACTTCTGCTCTACTTGCTGTCAAATATGAGCATTGCTACTTTGAGCTCACCTTGCTCTCTGAGGACAAATGTGGCTGGGTTTACATTGCTGTGTGCCAGACCCCAGTGCTAGCCCTGCATTCTTTGACCTTGGTAAGTAGGGCATCTTTTGGGTAAGAAAATCTCAGTTTACACTGTCTGAATGAATATCCACCAATAGACCTCCCCCCCCGCTCCCAAAAAATCCTACCTTTTTGAGTCCATTTCCTCAAAAGTGATATTTCTGGTTTCATGAAGCTGAGGAATATTTGGATTGCCAGCATAAGGAGTTTGGTGCTGAGGTGAATTATGCAGGAGTTGCTCAGTCTCAGAGCTGTCAAACTGCCCTGTTCATTTTCATGCAGTGCTTAAAATCTGGTAGCAGATCTTGAGCTGCAGTGTTGTATAAATATACAAGAAAATTCACTTTATTTGGCCCTGCATTGAGACCACCAAATTCTGAGCCTCAGAGAACTTCCCACAAAGACAGCAATATCATGACAGGTTTCTGGATGAGTGTTTGAGTCCAGGAGTCACTGCAGATGGCTGTGTGTGGTAGAGCTGGTCGAGCTCCAGGAAGAGAGCATGTGCCAGGCAAGTGCAGGTCCTGCTGGTTTATCTTGCTGTATTTCCTCAGTTTAGGACAGTCTTCATCATAGCTCAAGCAGCATCTTGCTTTTGCAGAAGGATCCAGGTTCTTTCACAGAGCAGCGTTATTGAGGCAGTTTCGCCTTCTGCCAGCCAGCGTGCACTGGACTTGGGTCATACCAAATTAAAGAGACACTTGGTGGCCTGCTCTGACTTCTCATTCCATTGCCTTGTAGGAATGTTCCATGACACTTATTTGGCGGGGAAGATAATTTACTACATGAGTAATCATGAAGGAAACCTCATTTACTGTACAAATGCCGTGCACTATCCTTGCTGCTCCTTCTTTCTGCTGGGGAGCAGCAAACCTATTTCAAGACTCGAGAAGACAGTTAAACAACCTGAGTAACATATTTTCCCTTTTGAAGTGGGAAATTGCAGTTGATGTTTATGAAGATCATTCTATGCTATTGGCTGTGATAGCAGAATGGGATGGCTGATTTCCAAAGCTGCTGCTGTGGAATGGATAAGCTCAAGCCCTAGGTGCTGCTGAAATGTGAAATAGGTCTTTTAAATGCATGAGTCTCACCCACCAATCCAGACTGAAGAATCCAAAGTTTTCCTTCAGGAGCATGGAAGTTTTCAGTGGTTACTGAGGATAAAACCATCTTTTCTTTTGTTTTTTTAATCATCTAGGTAAAAATATACTGCAAGGAACCTCAGGCAGCTACTTCAAGTGTTACCCTACAAGGGAGTGTTATTTCCAAGCAAAATAACATTTGTCTGTACCTTGTAAAACATTGAATTCCTCAATCTAGCTTTGTGGCAGTGGGTCTAAGCAACCTTCTCTTGGTTTCATGTGAAACAAAAGTCAGCAGAGACAATTTTTTTTCAGGTCAAATATGTTTCATGTAGCTTATGACATAGATCTCCTTATAGCAGCACTCCTTGGTTCTTTTGAAGCTGTAATTTGTGTTTCATGTGGTGACAAGATCAGATCCCTTTCTTTGGAAGACAAAAGCAAAAGTCCTGTTTATTTCTGTGTTCTGTAATGTGTTTGTGTCATCCTGCTGGCTTGGTTACCTGAGCAAACTGCACTGCTTGCCTTTGATGACTACTTTCTGCAGTAATTGCAGCAGAAATGACTGCCCATCGACACTCATTATCTACAATTTCAAGCAACATTTTCCTTTGTGTTCATTGTAGGCTGCCTGGTCTCTCTCTTCAAACATTCCAACTCTGAGGCCAGTAGAATATTGCCTGTGTTTGAACTTTTGCCTAATCTAACTCATATATGTGGGTGTTGGTCTCCTCTCCCTAGTGCCAGGATGAGAGGAAATGGCCTCAAGTTGCACCAGGGGAAGTTCAGGTTGAATGTGAGAAGAAACTTCTTGACTAGAAGGGTTCTTAAACACTGGAACAAGCTTCCCAGGGAGTTTGAGTCCCCATCCCTGGAGCTCTTGAAAAGATGTAGATATGTGGTGCTGAGGGACATGGTTTAGCCCCAGACTTGGAGGAGTTATATAACGGTTGGATTGAAGGATCTTAAGGGCTTTTCCAACCAAAACCGTTTTATGATTAAATTCTATTATTTAATCCTTTGTATCTTTGGTGTTGGTCTCTACTCCCTAGTATCAAGTGACAGGAGGAGAGGAAGTGGCCTCAAGTTGTACCAGGGAAGGTTTAGGCTGGATTCACAGTTTCACAGATTGCATTGGATTTTCAGTCTCAAAGGCCATCTTGTCCAACCCCTGTGCAGTGAGCCGGGACACCTTCAACTAGATCACGCTGCCCGGGTTTGTGTGTAAACCATTGTCTAGGCAGCTTGGGGTTGAACATTGCAGTAATTTTCTTTTCAGTACTATAGTTCTGTTTAATCTTTAAATACTGATTTACCTTAGGATTTTTTAAATTCTATTTTGTCAGCAAGTTGCTCACATCTCACAAGTTACCAGCCCAAGAAACCACCTGCATTTTCTGTTTATACCGTGAAGCATCTCCTTACTGAAGGTGCAGGTCACTAAGCTCTGACTTCAGCCTCTGAACTTGCCCTCAACACCCAACATCTTTTTCCTTGTCTTTTGTTCTTGTCTTCCTGTGTGGGTGTGACTTTTCTACCATGAAGTTGTTGATAATGAGCAAAACCAATGGATTTTCAAATGCAACGTGGACTATCACTGGAGAATTACTTCCTTAAGTAAAATGTGTTACAAAAGACTAAAAGCACTAAATTCTTTGTGCTTAAGACAATATTTTCTCCTCTCTTAATGTTCTGAAATACTGCTGTGGAGTTGTACGTTGTCTGGTAGAATTTATAAGTATTGAAGTTAAAGAGAAACTTCTCTGTCTGCAGGATGTTGTGTTTGCAGAGTAGCTTCATTACTCTTTAGAACAGTTTCTACCTAACAGTAAGAGGATAACTGAAATGTTTTAAATGCTGTAAAATTAAGACAGGGGAATATGCTACAGATGAAGAAGATGAAGACATGGGACCTGCCCTTCCAGGAGGTGACATGGCTATTGAAGTGTTTGATCTCCCTGAAAACGATGACATGTTCTCCCCCAGTGATGTGGACACCAACAAGCTTGCTCACAAATTCAAAGAGGTAAGTGACAGATTAGAAAACAGTCCTGAAGTATCTCACCAGAGTTAGATTGTAAAGCTGATTTCTAGCTGTTTGTATACTCAGTACTTTTGAATTACTGAGAAAGTTCTGCTGAAAAGAAGTGGGGCTATTCTTCAGAGCTGTTTTAGCATCAGCTTTCAGGTGGAAATTTTCAGCACTGAAGCTATTCTGCCTCAGCACTTAGTTTGTATTTTTGACCAGGAAGACAAAGTGCCCTTTTTTGTTGTTGTTTGGGTTTGTTTGTTTGGTGGTTGGCATTTTGGTTTTTTTTTGTATCCTAAGATTTCAATCAAAACTGTTGAGGAAAAGCCAACAGCAAATGCAGCAGCTCCTCAGTGCACAGCAGTGTCATGTCTTTGGCCACGTGTTTAGAAAGACTGGGAAAGCTCTGCTAAGGGAGCAGGTGCATTTCAAATGGGTGTTTCACCAAGCTCTGTGGGTACAGTGTTTGTATAGCATCCACCGGTACTAACTGGGGCTCGTGTCAATGGTGTTCATTGCAGTCATTAACTTCATATAACTTAACATACCAAAGTACTGAGAAACCTTTCTGCTGTATTTTAGACTGTGCTTTTGATGCAGTTTAGTTCTAAGCTTTTCTGAAAGTTGCTGCAATTAAAAACATGGAACAGTTAGATTTATCTAAGTCCACAGTAATGGGCTGAGTGATATCAATAAAGAACAATTTTCGTTTTAAATACAGGAAGATGGGAGAGGTGAAAGTAGCCAGAACCTCATAGGAGATTTGAGCAGCAGGATCTGGGTCCAGAAAGGAGTTTTTAAATACAGAGGCTCTGCTTTTATCCTTCTTCTCTTCTCCTCTTCCCTCCACTCAAACCAGATATGTTGTCTCCTATAAACACATGTTGTTACTACTCTCTATTGAGAGAGTAATGCATGGAAAATAATCAATGAGCAACCAGTCTTTCTCTTTTCAGCCTTTGCGTGGTTCCTGTTATCATCATCTTCTGAAAGATTTTTACTGTACTTAAATGATTTTCTCACTCCATATTTTCATCATACATTGTGATAGTTTTTCAAAGCAATGGGAAGGTGCTGCCATTCTGATTGTGCCAGCATACCAAGGCCACACAAAGCAGTGATGCAGTGATGAGCAAGACACTGACCTTTGGATGAATTAACTGCCCAACTCTGCTTGAGTACATTGGGCTATTGCCATACTTAAGCATGTCCAAAATGATTTGAAGCTATTGTTGTGATGCCCTCATAACACCAGTGTAGAGATGAGCTGAAGATCACCTCTTGGGGATCCTTCACTTTAAGTGCAGATGAGTGCCTGAGAAGAAACATTCAGTGCTCCTGCACAAGAGTGGACTCTTTTTCTCTAGCCCACGCAGTACCACTGTTACAAGCACTCTACTTTTGTTTCCCTGGTTGTATTTAACAGCACACAGCTGCATTTTGTTGGCTGCCAGAGTGAGTACATGTATTTTTCTTGGTATTTGCCCTGAATTCCTTCGACACTGGAGGACTTGTTCACAATCACGCTGCACAAGCCCACACAGTGTTTTTCTGGCATTGTATTTAAAGAATAACTGTACTTTCTTGTTCTTACTCCAGAGATTATTGAAAGTATTAAACAAGTGGGTTGGACATAATCTTTAAGCATAATAGTTTGACCTAATTAGTTGAATTCACTCTTTGCCATGAAAAAATGTGCTCATGTACTTTAGAGAGCAGCCTTAGCTGAAGTGCCTAGCTTTTGGAATGAAAGTCAGGAGAGAGATGGGCATTGCTGGGAGAATCACTATCTTTCTGCAAATTTTCTTTCCCTGTCTCTAAAACAGGAAAAATGGGACTGAGTTTCCTGAACTGCTTTGAGAGAAAGAGCTAGAAGCTTTGTTTTAGCCGTGGTGATTGAAGAGGGATAAAATCTGTAGTGAGAAGGGACATCATATGTAGGACTTAGGCATTTTATTTAATGCCTTAATGAAATATGTGCAAAAATAAATTAGCGGTAGTAGTGTAGTACTGCAAAATGCATATAAGCATGCAAAATCTTCAGTTGCTTTCCCTCTCTCCTGTTGTGCTCACAGATCAGTCCTGTCCCTCATCTTGAAGATCTGATCAGTGGTTACAAATAGCTGAAGGGTGGGTGTCAAGAAAAAGGGACCAGGCTGTTTTCAGTGGTGTCCTGTGACAGGATGAGGGGAAATGGGCACAAACTGGAACCCAGGAGGTTCCACCTCAAAATGAAGAGACGCTTCTTTGGTGGTGGGAAGGTGCTGGAGCCCTAGACCAAGCTGCCCAAAGGGGTTGTGGAATCTCCTTCTCTGGAGAATTTAAAGACCCATCTGGATGTGTTCCTGTGACCTGCCCTAGATGACCCTGCTTTGGCAGGGCAGTTGGACTGGGTATCTCCAGAGGTCCCTTCCAACCCCTACCATTCCACGATTTCAGGATATATATCATTACATAAACATGCAAAATATATATAATGACTATACATTTTTTTAATGGAGATTATTAGATTCCACTGGGTACTTCCTTTCCTAGTGTGCTCTGGCTGTTTTACCATTTGCTGGCTTTTCATCCCATTCTACCTTCTGCAGATGAATTCAATGAATTCATTGAGAGATGAATTCAATCCATTTTCTATCTATATCTTTTGATAAAAAGTTTCATTGTTCTGGAGAAAACTAATCAGCTTTTCAAGACCTCATTGAAAAGGAAAAGTGCCAAAAATTGTTCAAAATGCTTTTGTTCAAATGAAGCCTTCACAGTTTTATGTTGGCTTAGAAAACATAAGAATGCAAAATAGTATCTGCCAAGAATTTCTGGCATTGTATGGGATGTGGAGTAAGGGATTTTTTTCTCCCCTATTAGTAAATTAACTTAAAGGTTGTTAATTATGGAGTCCAAATTTGCTTGCCAAACAAGTGACCTTGCCTGTTGTTCAGTCTAACTGGTAAATGTGTTAGTATTTCTCATCTGTTCTGCCAGCAGAATTAGTTCTTTTTAAAAGAGAGGGGGAGAAATGAAAAGAAATGAGATGTCCAGCTACATACATTCAATAAAAAAGTCTCTTTTTCCTTCTGCCTCAGTGAGATCTGCTGTACCATATAATGATTCAGTGATCTGACTGGGTGCTCAGTACTCATTTTTAACTTAATAAAAGAGAGTATGAAAATAACTGCTCAAACCATCTGTACCTCAGCTGATTGTCATTTATCCAAAAAGTGGAGTCTGCCTGTGTGTAATAGTGAGCTGATTAAGTACTGCTTGTGGGTTTTAGAAGAGCTAGGAAAGGTCTGTAAGGAGATAGCCTAAGACTTTGAGTCTTGGCTTTTTAATTTCATTATGATCTCTGCAAAAGAGCCAAGTCTAGCTCATCCATTCTTCCCCTGATTCTCATCTCACTCCAAAACAATGAGGTAGCAGAACTAAGCAAAGACCCTGGGCACTTTCTAAGCACCACAGCATGTTGAGATGGTTCTTCTGTAATTGTTCACTACTAACAGAAATAGAATGATCTGAAAGTTGCAGATCAGAGGCTGGATTGAGTGAGCTCAGAAGTTGTAACCAACCTCTTGCAAATGCTAATTAAAGTATCTCCATAGTTTCCTCTACTATACATAGTTACAAAAAGGTATATATCCTACTGGCCTTCCTGGTCTGCTAGGTGGAATAGCACTGCTGGCCACTTCTTCCTGTTAGCATCACCTCCAGGGCTTCTGAGATCCCTGCTCCCAGCTGCACTGCTGTCTCTCCAGCCTGGCCCAGTAGCCCTGCACTCATATGGCTCTTCTTCAGGAAGCCCATGTGGTCCATGGGTTAGCTGCATGCTCAGGGTAGGTTCACTCTGACCCCATGTATGGTCCACCCTCTGGTGTGGCTGGTGAGCCTCCATGTTTTTGCCAGCTGGTACAGTCAGTGACTGCTTTCATTTGAAGGGAAATCTTAGAGCTGCTGTCACGGAGTACTGGAAGGTTCCTCACACTTCGTGTAAAGTCAAACAGTGAATGTAAGTAACATGAACTTGGAGACAAAGACTGCTTAGAGTCTTCTCTGGAGATGGTGACCAAGAAAGGTGTGATGGAAGGAAGATCTTAAAGTGTTCCTCAGGTGGAACTGGCTGCATCTGTGTCTCCTTTATTCCTTCCTTCTTTCAGTATTTCTCTACCAGAAAGGACTGCAGTTATTCACTAGATCAGTTAAAGCTGATTTGCAAACCAAGCTGCATCTGAGAGCATGCCTTTATTTCCTGTACTGCCACAAAAAGTGCATTCAGGAGGCCCCACAAAAAGGGGATTTCAAAAGAAGCTTTCCTCAAAACTGCTTGTGCCAAGCAACTCTCTGATGGCTCCTGGTGTTTTGAAAATTGCTTCTCTCTCCTCTTCTCCAGAACTTCTTTTTTGAGTTGTTTGTACATTTTTTTACTAACAGCCTAGTCTTCAAGAATGTTGCCATTGCTTCACCAGAGGTGATAATTTCTGGTTGAGTGCAGCTCCCTCATGTACTCCATTAGCTCAACACAAACTGTTCCCAAAGGCTGTTGTTAGTCTTGTGAGGGAAAATAACCGCCCTGTAAAACATGTTTGTAGGTAACTATTCCTGGTCTTCATGAAAAATAGATGAAGGCTTTGTCTTGCTCCACTCCTCCAGCCTAAGCTGTAACTCAGGCTATGCCCTTGCCCTCAGCTACTACCCAACACACTCAGGTCACTGATTCAGATTGAACAGTGCTTTAAGTGTAAGGTTGTGGGGCCTGTCAGAAGGTTGTCCGTGCTTGCCTGCTTTACATAATGAAGCAGCAGGGATTGGTTTGTGTGCATGACCATTTCCATTTGGATCAGCTGTTGAAGCTATGGTTAGATTTGTCCTTCAGAGTTTTGTGTCCAGTTCTGTACTCCCCAGTTCAGGAGAACCAGGGAACTACTGGGGAGAGTCCAATGGAGGACCATAAAGATGATGAGGGGACTGGAGCATCTCTCTTGCTCGGAGAAGCTGAGAGACCTGGGGCTGTTTAGCCTGGAAAAGAACAGCCTCAGAGGAAAGCTTCTCGGTGCTGATCAATATTTAAAGGGAGGAGGCAAGAAGATGGGGCTGGGCTTTTTTCACTGGTGCCCAATGATAGGACAAGGGGTAATGGGCACAAACTAGAACCACTTGAACTTATCAAAAAATCCTTTAATGTGAGGGTGCTGGAGCCCTGGAAAAGGCTGCCTGGAGAGGTAGTGGAGTCTCATCTGGAAATTTTCAAAACCCACCTGGAAATGTCTCTGCTCTAGGTGAATGTGCTCTAGCAGGGGAGTTGAACTCTGATCTCCTGAGGTCCTTTCCAGCCCCCACCACCCTGTGATTTTGTTTTCTTGGAGCCTGCAAATTTACAGTGAAACTAAAGATGTTTCAGGACAGCACCTACCACACTCCAAGAGCTAATGAGTATTCACTCCACTAATGACTATTCACTCCACTAATGACTATTCACTCCACAGGATCAGGCTAATGTAGGTTAGTCCAAAAGAAATCCCTCCGGGAAGTGTGCAGGTGGATGCCAGGTCCTCACACCAACCTTTTTTCCTGCACAAACCTAATGTTAGTGTGAGATGCTGCTTGGTAATGTGACTCCAGCTTTCAAAACACTTCCTGGGCTGTTCATCTCTTTGCAATCATTTGGTCTGCTCCAGTGCCAGCTCTGTTTTTCAATTTCCCTGTGGAACTGCCCTCAATTGAGCTCAGCCAGCTTGAGCAGAATCACTCCAGCTAATGGTGGAGAAGGGTAGCATCAGTTTACCTTTTTTTTTTTTGGGCGGGGGGGTGTGTGGTTGAAATAAATGTGTGGAATCTTCCCTCAAGGTTTTCCTGAGTTCTCAAGTTGTTAAATCGCTTATTTCCATATTTGCTTTTTGTAACGTGCTTGCTTTAATCAGTGCAGTGGGACTTCTGGCAGCACTGGGACATATCTCACGTTCAGATCAGAGCAGAGCCCAGCAGGATAACATCTTTTTTCTTTTTTTTTTTTTTTTTTTTTTTTTTTTTTTTTTTTTTTTTTTTTTTAATAAAGCATAAGACATTTGGTTTTGCTAAACAGATTGGATGTTCTGATTTGAAATTATGAGTGGTTAGACAGCATCCTATCTTTAATTAGGTTGCACAGACTGAGTCATTTTGCAAGCTAGACATTTTAATTTACAATCTACTGCACTGCAGCACTCTTCAAGGCCTTCTGCTGTGTAATAAGGTATTCAACTTGCAGCACAGGCTTTAAAAATGCTGGAGTTCTCTCTGTGACTTCACTTGTTTATTTTATATTTTCAATTTTAGTTGCAAATCAAACATGCAGTTACAGAAGCTGAAATTCAGAAGCTGAAGACAAAGGTAAGAATCAATATATGGTTAATACACGCTGGTTTTGTTCCTCTCCTGCAAAAATCAGAGCTGAAGACGTGTATCTATGTGGGTGGAGAAGTCAACATCCTTATTAAAGGGTGATTGAGAAGCACAATGGCTCAGCTAAATCTTGTCTTGGTGTATGTGCTCTATTCAGAGTTTCAAGTAAAATCTTAAGTGCTGCTATTAAGAGCAACTGCCAACTTGTGTAGTTTCAGTTGAACGTACATTTTAGGGGGTATCATAATGACTAAATGGCAGATTTCTAGTTTTACAATTCTAATGCAGTTTTTCAGGTGTTAAAATTCTACTTGGCTTGAATATTTAAGTCTTAAGTTAGTAAGATTTCAGTTTACCAGGGATGTTAAAATATCCTATTTAATGCTAGTTTCCATTTATTGACATAACTTTAAAAACCCTGATTTATTGAAAGGTACTGAAGATAAATTACTTTTTTTTATACAGAAGAAAATAGTCTGTTTCATAGTGTTGCAATTGTCTTAAAATGATATTCTAGAAAGGAAAAAGCTTACCAGTTTAACAGAAAACATTCTCTCACAATCAGTTGCTAGTTAGACTGAATTGGCAATAAAAAATAATTATGTTTTTTATGCTGAGGTAGACTTTCTGGGAAGTCAACTGCTGCTCCAGTTGTTAAGTAATATCAGGTTTTATAATGGCAACCTTCTCTCTGAGTATGTGACAAAGGAAATCAGAAGAAGAGGAGAAAATTGTACCTCAGCCATGTTTGCACTCACCATGTGTTTTGTATAATGTTTATCAAATGTTGTTGTTAAAAACAAATGCAGAGTGCAAGTCTTTGATGTAAGGGCAATTTCAGTACTGCTGTTGCAGCTCAGAAAATCAGAAATCTTTTCTTGCTCTGTTTTCCAGTTGCGTGCTAACAATGAGAGGCAAAGGGTCAATCCCTTGGGGTTGTGCCGAGCCCCATTGCCTTGATGGCAGCATTGTGTGGGTGTGAGCAAATGCATTAGTAAGATGAGGGTTCACGTGCCTCTTCCTGATGGATTTTTTACCTGGTGTTTTCATTAGAGCTGTAGAAAATGTGCCTGGTTTAGGTGTATTGCTAATAACTGTGCAAACAAGTTATTCTCTTTGTGTGTGTATCATCTAGCAGAACTGCCTGGAGCAAATTAAACAATCTTGATAAGTAAACAGGGATGTTAAGGCATTGTTTCTGTTTGTTTTAATTCTTATTATGAATTCTGGGACCTAAAATAAACAAGCTGCTGAACAACCCTACCCTTATCCTCCACCGAACATTGAAGCCTGCAGCTAGCTCTGATTGGGAAGCAAGAAGCCTAACACAAAAAAACCCAAATACAGCAAAGGAGCTAATTCTTACTACAAGCTCAGCAGTAAAATCCATGCTTCTTTGAGGAAGCCTGGATTGGAAACCCTGAATTCCTTTAAGGAAGCCTTGGATTCCAAGCCCTGACTTGAAAAAAGTTGTTGGGCTTTACTGGTGCCAAAGAGTGGAACTAGCAGTGGAACCACACCGGTTTTAGAGTTGAGCAATGCTGCTGTGTTGGACAGAATTCTTCTTTTGGATCTTCAACAGCAAGGGCATATTTTCTTTTTCATGTTAACTCCTTATGAGCAAGTTTAAAGAAATCAAAAGTAATATATTTCTACCAGGTTCCCTCTGGCCTTGTCGTAGTTCCAGCATAGTTTCGGTATTGGATGCAAAAGTTTGTGCTTGCTTAAATGGGAAAAAATAATCAGGTTACAACCCAATGATAAATTTTGAATTTTGCTGCAACCTCTTTTGCTTGGCTTTGTAGGTTAGGGAAGATTATGGCATAAAACAAAACACGGGGAAAATTCATTAGAGTTTCTAATTTGGGTTAAAAAAAAGCAGCTAGTTACATTAGATGCAATTGTTTTTTTTCATAGTGTGTTCTAAGTTGCTCTTAAATCAAATAAAGAACCTGGAAATCACATTGCTCCTAAAATAAGAAATTCCATCGTTTTATGAACACTTTACAATACCTGAGCAACATGCACAGAGCAAAAGCCATCCCCAGTGCTGACAGATTAACCCTGGAGTTTGCTTTGAGTACTCCACTATTGACATTTTCTTTTAACCGGGAACACAAAGTAAAGGCTCTGCTTTGTTTGATGAGGAAGAATCAGCCTGTATCAACCGGTTTTCATAGTCCTGGAATGCTCTTTTCACTGCTCACATATTACTACTCTAGTTATTAATTCACTGATTTTCGCTACTCACCTTGTTTGAATTAATCCTAAGCTATTAGGTAGCACTTACCAGCTTTTTTACTGAGTTCATCTCTGCTCTTTTGTTCAGCTGCAGGCTGCTGAGAATGAGAAGGTGAGGTGGGAATTAGAGAAGACCCAACTCCAGCAGAACATTGAGGAGAATAAGGAGAGGATGATGAAATTAGAGAGTTACTGGATTGAGGCACAAACCCTGTGTCACACGGTGAATGAACACCTCAAGGAGACACAAAGCCAGTATCAGGCTCTGGAGAAGAAATACAACAAGGCAAAGAAATTAATCAAGGATTTTCAGCAAAAGTAAGCAGCTACACCAGGATGAGAAAATAACTTAGTGGCCAGTTAGGAAACATATCTGTCATGTGTTTTGAAATAGGAAACCCATTATTAAACACCAGTAGGGTGAACACTGCTTTTCTCTCTCTCTTTTTTTTTTTTCCCCCTGAAAAACACAGGCTCTTTATTATGGAAAGATGTTAGTAGTGTTCCAGTATTAGTTTATCACAGAATCACACAATGGTAGGGGTGGAAGGGACCTCAGAATACCACCCAGTCCAACGCCCCTGACAGAGCAGGATCACCGAGGGCAGGTCACACAGGAAGGCATCCAGGCAGGTTATGAATATCTCCAGATAAGGAAACTCTGCAACCTCTCTGGGCAGCCTGCTCCAGGGCCCCAACACCCTCACAATGAAAAAGATTTTCCTTATGTTCCTGTGGAACCTTCTCTGCTCCAGCTTGTACCCATAGCCCCTTGTCCTGTCATTGGACATCCCTGAGCAGAGCCTGGCTCTGTCCTCCTGACACTGCTCTGCACATCTTTATCAACATGAATGAGGGCACCCCTCAGGCTCCTCTGCTCCAAGTTAAAGAGCCCCAGCTCCCTCAGCCTGTCCTCTTGCCATTTTTGCATCTTCACTTAGAGTAAGCTTAGGGTTTTGACCTAATTGCAGTTTCATGCTTATTAGGCTGGCAGTAAGTTGTTAAGGACAGATTTTTCTGATGCATAGATTAAGATATATGAGGAGTGACTGAAGAAGCTGGGGCTCTTTAGTTTGAAAAAGAGGAGGCTGAGGAGCGATCTCATTGCTGTTTACAATTACCTGAAAGGACATTGTAGAAAGGCTGGTGCTAGTCTCTTCTCCCAGGCATATAGTGATAGAACAAGAGGGAATGACCTCAAGCTGTGACTGGGTAGGTTTAGACTGGACATTAGAAAAAAAAAATTCAGGGAAAGAATAGTCAGTCATTGGAATGGGCTGCACAGGGTTGAGTCACCAGCCCTAGATGTGTTTAAAGGTTGTTTGGAGGTGGTGCTTGGGGATATGGTTTAGGGGTAAACCTTGTAGAGAAGAGTTATCAGTTGGACTTGGAGATCCTGAGGGTCTTTTCCAACCTGAATGTTTCAGTGATTCTGTGATATATCAGAAGGTTTTATTTTCTCTCTGACAGGAGCACACTGCGTTGGGTTAGGAACTGGCTGGAGGGCCGAGCCCAGAGAGTGGTGGTGAATGGTGCCACATCCAGCTGGCGGCCTGTCACTAGTGGTGTGCCCCAAGGATCAGTGCTGGGCCCCATGCTTTTCAACATCTTTATTGATGAGGGCATTGAGTCCATCATCAGTAAATTTGCAGATGACACCAAGCTGGGGGCAGGAGTTGATCTGCTGGAGGGCAGAGAGGTTTTGCAGAGGGACCTCGACAGGCTGGACAGATGGGCAGAGTCCAATGGCATGAGATTTAACACATCCAAGTGCCGGGTTCTGCACATTGGCCACAACAAGCCCAGGCAGCGCTACAGGCTGGGGTCAGAGTGGCTGGAGAGCAGCCAGGCAGAGAGGGACCTGGGGGTGCTGGTTGATGGGAAGCTGAACATGAGCCTGCAGTGTGCCCAGGCAGCCAAGAGGGCCAACCGCATCCTGGCCTGCATTAGGAATAGTATGGCCAGCAGGAGCAGGGAGGTCATTGTGCCCCTGTACTCTGCTTTGGTTAGGCCGCACCTTGAGTACTGTGTCCAGTTCTGGGCCCCTCAGTTTAAGAAGGACATTGAGACACTTGAACGTGTCCAGAGAAGGGCAACAAGGCTGGGGAGAGGCCTTGAGCACAAGCCCTATGAGGAGAGGCTGAGGGAGCTGGGGCTGTTTAGCCTGGAGAAGAGGAGGCTCAGGGGCGACCTCATTGCTCTCTACAACTACCTGAAGGGTGGTTGTAGCCAGGAGGGGGTTGGCCTCTTCTCCCTAGCAACCAGCACCAGAACAAGGGGACACAGTCTCAAGCTGCACCAGGGGAAGTTTAGTCTCGAGGTGAGGAGAAAGTTCTTCACCGAGAGAGTGATTCGTCATTGGAATGTGCTGCCCGGGGAGGTGGTTGAGTCTCCGTCCCTGGAGGCGTTCAGGAGGGGACTGGATGTGGCACTTGGTGCCATGGTCTGGTTGTGAGGTTGTGGTTACAGGTTGGACTCGATGATCTTCAAGGTCTCTTCCAACCTTGGTAATTCTATTCTATTCTATTCTATTCTATTCTATTCTATTCTATTCTATTCTATTCTATTCTATTCTATTCTATTCTATTCTATCATTGCTTCGATGACAGCAAATACATCTTTGTTTTGTATTTTTCCTTAAGAGAGCTTGACTTCATCAAACGCCAGGAAGCTGAACGAAAGAAACTGGAAGACTTGGAGAAAGCACACCTTGTGGAGGTTCAAGGCTTACAGGCTCGTGTGAGTAGGATTTGCTCCCACACTGAGACAATTCTATCTGATATTCTGGAAAAAATACAGCTAACATACCTAAAAAATCTCTAATAGCTCTGTGCATGTGTTATGGGTGACACCGTGTTGTGTTTCTTTCAGATACAAGACTTGGAAGCAGAAGTTTTCAGGCTAATGAAGCAAAATGGGAGCCAGGTTAACAATAACAACAACATTTTTGAAAGGCAGACATCTTTTGGAGAAGTTTCTAGAGGAGATCCAGTGGAAAATCTAGATACTAAGCAAGTGTCCTGCCTGGATGGCTTAAGCCAAGGTTTGTTTCAACCAAATGTAGATGTAGACTATAGCTAAAGGGAAACACCTCATGAATATGTTGAACTTTCAGTTTAGATATAGCTTTATCCAGCATGACTGTGGGTAAGGGTAGCAGCAAACAATCATTGAAGCTTTAAGACCAATTTAAAAGTAAGTATCAAGGCCTCATATTTGTTCTGAAACTGGTTTATTTTCAGGGAATACTCTTTAATTTAATTGTATTGATTTGTGTTTATGTAAAAGATGTATGTTGATGTAAATAACATGGTTATTTTTTAGGATATGAGCTAAATAATAATACAGGGATGTTGTTATTTTTCCAGAGTTCAGTATCTAGTGCCAAGATAGAGTCCCAGGAAAGCCAGAGAGGCACTTTTCATAAGGGTGTCTAGCTACAGGACTAGGGGGAATGGTTTTAAGCTGAGAGAGAATAGGTTTAGACTGGATCTTAGGCAGAAGTTCTTTAGTAGGAGGGTGGTAAGACTGAAACAGGTTGCCCAGAGTGGTTGGGGATATCCCCTCCCTGGAGGTGTTCAAGGCCATTTTGGATGAGGCCTTGAGCAGCCAAGTCTGGTTGAGAGGTGTCCCTGCCCATGGCAGGAGGGTTGGAGTTAGATGATCTCTCAGGTCCCTTCCAACCTAAGCCATTCTGTGATTCTATGAAATAGAAGTGAGTAAGTGTCATGGGTTATTACAGGTTATTAAACCTACTAATATTTTTTTGCATGTGTCCTTTTAGCAGCTCTGAAGATACAGGAACAAGCAAAACACGCAAAGTGCAGCTACTTGCTGTTGCAGGTCCTGTCTTAGGGAAAAGCAATGAAAGATTCTTCTTCTAAATAGCTTCAAATCCTGTGTCCATACAGATTTCAATGAAGCAGTGCCAGAAACAGAGAGGCTGGACTCCAAAGCTCTGAAGAATCGAGCTCAGCTTTCAGTGAAGAACAAGCGGCAGAGGCCTTCCAGAACAAGGCTGTATGATAGCATCAGTTCAACGGATGGAGAGGACAGCCTGGAACGAAAGGTGAGAAGGACTCTTCCCTCTCTTCCAGGCTTCCCATGGAGTGCTAGATTGTCCCTCTAGGTCATTTCCTCCTCTGTCTTTGTCCTGTCAGTGTAGCACACGCAGTATTTATTCCTCTGTGGCCAGTATGCTGTGAATGTCCTTGAGTGATGTGCGAGTCTGGTCTCCTTTGAGCCCGCACACCCAGGCTTTTGGTTTTGTTGTGTTGGTTTTTTAACAGGTAACCTGGGCTTTCTGATCTAGGTGTGCTTTGTAATGCAGAGTGGAGCCTTTCATTTGTGCAGGAGTCTAAAAGGAACTTGGATTGTGCATTTCTCTCTCTGTTAATTTGTTAATGAAAATGATGTGATAATCACTTACTGTTTTGTCCTGTTCTGACTAAGGTCTGAACCCAAATACCAATAAACACCACAGCGTGTGGTGTCAGAAGGTAATGGCATGAGCTGCTAAAGCATTTCATACAAATAGAAAGCCTAATGAATAAAAGAATTGCATGTTCAGAGTACACCTTGCTCTGGTTGGTTACTAAATGGTATAACCTGCTTTATAATCTCTTGTGTCAACAGCTGTCAAACAATTACAGTAGTCCCATGCACATTTCAAAACCACCACTGCCCTTATGCATGAGACCATCCTCACCAGCATCAGATTCTGGTGCTTCCTCCCTCTCCCCGTGGCTAGCAGTGCAGCAATCTCACTTGACAACTTAACTGAAAACCAAGAAGAAGGACAGCAGCACAAAGGAGATGTCCTTTCC
Source organism: Picus viridis (assembly GCA_033816785.1). Lineage (NCBI taxonomy): Eukaryota > Metazoa > Chordata > Aves > Piciformes > Picidae > Picus > Picus viridis. Next base: position 17,639,932 of record CM066574.1, on the reverse strand, counting down.
CTGCCCGCTCAGGGAGACACTCCACTTTCCTCTCCTTCCAAATCTGGGCACAGCTCCGAGGCATCTCCTTTGCATCACCCAGCTGGCAGGAATATTTTACAGGATAAAGGTATTAACTTATTTTTTGAACTAAATTGATGCATCATTTTGCTCACCTATATCTACTTTATGAACTTTACTGTGTAGCAGGACCTTGCCACCTAGGAAACCAGCATCTCAGCTTCTTTTGTCTACCTGGCAGTCAAAAAATTCCTTGTGTGATGATATAAAAGAAGGACAAAGCTTAAAATGAGATCAGGAATTGCTTCCTTTCCCCCCCAATCCCTTTTTTCTTTCTTAGAACTTACAGGAAAAGGTGAAGATTTGGTGGGTTCTTAGAACTCACCAAAAAGGGAGAAGCTGCTTTTAAGCCTAAATGGGGCATTTCTGTATTAGAAACATGCTTAACACAGTGCCCTTACTTGAATTATGTGATTTTGGCACTGCTAGATGCTTTTTTTGGAGGGTGAGGAGAGGAGTGTAAAGCAAGAAGAGCAGATTGTCGCTTTTAATTGCTGAGAGACTGCACAGTCTAGATGAAACAAGAGGTTAGTGTCTGGAGACTCTGCATTTGCAGCAACAAAAAAAAAATCAAGTAATTTGTGGGAGAGTTTGCCACATTGTTATGTATTTAATTCTAATTCTTTAAATTCTGTTTAGTTAATTCAAATTCTTTACATTCTCTAGTTAATTCAGATTGTTTAAATTCTATTTAGTTAATTATGATTCTTTAAATTCTATTCAGTTAATTGTGATTCCTCAAATTCTGTTTAGTTAATTGTGATTATTTAAATTCTGTTTAGTTAATTCAGATTCTTTAAATTCTGTTTAGGTAATTTACATTCTTCAAATTCTATTTAGTTAATTCAGATTCTTTAAATTCTGCCTAGCTCAGGTCCATCTGAGTAGTTTGTTACATGAATTAAGAGTACAGTAATGGCACAGAACACTGAGTCCTTAGTTTTAGCTCCTTGTGAAGTCAGAATTTGCCTTTTACACAACTCCAGCATTCTTTGCCAGTCACTATTTTATGTTAAGATGTACTTCAGTAAACTAAAATATATCATAACAGTTATTTGTAAGTGAGAACTGCAGGAATGGGTCTGGGGAGGTTCCTAACAAACTTTGGCTTTTTTAAATTGACTGCCAAGGACAATTTGTTGAGGATTTTTGTTTGTGTGGTTGAAAAGACTTGAAATGGATTTGGGGTTTTTTTCTTCATTTTCATGCAGGGCTTTCACACAGCTTCCTAAAAAGCAGTTTCAGGAAGTTGTGTTGAATTTAGGAGAAGTTAATATATACTGGGGTTTTGATATAGGTTCTGAAATGGCCGGTCTGTGTTGTTTCTAATTGCATAATTAATGAATGTTTGAGTTCTGCCAGTAAAAATAAGGGTGTGAACATGGGAATGCTAGTGGTGCCTGTTTGTGTTGTTAACTCTTGTGAAGAACTCCCCAGGAAGCCCACCACTGGCCCCTAAGCCACACTTGCCTGTGACTAGCTGGTGTGAAAATAAACATTATGACTTTCGTTCTTTAAAATGGCCAAATTGAGAATGGTTAAATGAGAAATACAGATTAAACGTGAAAGAGGAAACCATAAGAGGAGACAGGAGAGGAGTGTGCGCAGTGCAGGGTTGATGTGCATTGCCTGAAGTTCTCCTCAGCCTCCCTAGGGAACATATTTCTTCGCAGGAGGCTTCACCTTGCTTTTGTCACTCTTCCTAGCACTTGGGTTTTGTTTGCTTTTTTTGACACGAGGTTACTGGTCAGTTGTTCCTGAATGTTGTTTTTCTTTAAATCAGGACTTGTGTTGGTAGAAGTTGTGTGGCTTTAAGAGTGTGGGTGTTGCAGGAGGCTTCTTTTCCTGCTTTTCCAGGATTTATGAACCAGTTGAGCACTGAATTTGTTTAGCTGAATGAAACCTTGCTCAGTTACCCACAAAGCCGCGTACAAAGTTCTGTGCCCAGGGTTGACTGTCCTGGGATGGCTCTGGGGGATTTTGTGTTAATTCTGAGGGCTTCTTATGCCAGAAATTCACAAACCCAGCAGTGCTTTCAGTTAGAAGTCACTGTACATCTCAGGTCATGTTGCAGAAGCCACCAAACCACAAGTGACACGAATGACTGACCTTTATTTGCTGCCTCTACAGTATCTGGGCACACTTGCTACATTTAAGAATCACAGAAGCTGTGTCTGAATTTTTCAGCTGCTGTGTGCTTTCTCATCTTCCATCTGGATTTCACAGCATTTTGCAGACTCAGATTCATTGTTTTCACTTTATAGGTAGTGCAGGCTGTTTCCTCTTGAGGTTTTAACAGTTTTTGTGGAAGAGATCAAAAACTGCTGGGCATCTGAGGGCAAATTTATGAACTAAGCTACCTTAATTTTTTTTTTTTTTTTTTTTTTTTTTAATTCAGAAGGATTGGATTTCAAGTTAAATGTTTATGGTAACAAAGATGTTGAAGCTGAACAGATAGCTATGACCTAGCATGTCTGTCATAAAAGGTAGTCTTGGGTCCAAAGGTTAAGCAAGCATTTCAGGAGTAATTTAGAAGTGAAGCACACACCCCAAATGAATTCCCTAACAGCAAACTGAAGTGGCTACTGCTGAATTTAAAACTGAATTCACTGGAATGTTTACTTGGACATCTTTTGTGCCCTAGAACATTAAAACTCAACCAAATTGAACTTTCTGTTTCCTTCAATTACACTTTCCTCAGGTGCATTTCCAGCAACCTTACTTAGTTGAGGATCCCCCTCCTTTCTGCAGAGGGGGTTGAACCCGATGACCTTTTGGAGGTCCCTTCCAACCCTGACCATTCTACGATTCTATGATTGTGAAAGTATTTCTTGAGTTTTATTCCTCCTCACACCATTATCTTAAAAAGGAGAAGAATTCATGTGTGCTCACACAGGTGTACATGCATGCATGTCTGATCAGCAGAAGATACACAAACTATTCTGGCAAGTGGAATAGCAATCAGTACTAATTAAAAATAATAATAATAATAATGATGTACATTCTTCCATGTACAAATATGTCCTAGATGGTGCCACATGTGCTCAGGCAGCAAGAACAACTGGCCCTGCTATAGGGCATACAGAAAAGCTAAAGCGAAAGCTTGCAGATCTTGGGTAAGCATTTTCTTCTTTCAAATAATTTTTTTTATCTTCTTTGTCATTAAAAAGGACTAAAACTAACATTTTAAATATGTTCCCTGATGTTTTCTAATATTCTTATAGGGCTCCCTTGAGAAGGAGTTCAAGCAAGGGCAAGAAGCGGAAAGAGAAAGAAGCTGTTAGGGTGACCTCTGGCAGTAGGTACGGGAAAAAAATGGAGGGTGCAAGAAATTATTTGTCCAAAACAGTGGGAAAACCTGATCCTCCTAGCAGATGGGAGCACTATCAGAGCCACTGACTTCACATAAATAAGTGTTAAGCTTTGAGATAACCTTCTGAGCTTACAAACTGACAGTTCGGGACACATTTGAGAACAGCAAGTTTGGTTACCAAGTTTGTCCCTGGAAGTCTTCAAGACAGTGTGTGGACATGATGGCTCTTTGGGACATGGCTTAATGGCCATGGTGGTCTTAGGTTAATGGTTGGACTCAATGATCTTAGAGGTCTTTTCCAGCCAGAACAATTCTGTGTTTCTAAGATAATGAAAGACTAACATGTAACCTACAAATACTTAGAGGCTTATAATACCATGACATCATTACTGGTCTTGTATCCACTGATGGAATTTGCAGAAGTAGGTTATCAGAGCCAGCCTAAAAGATGCACACACAGCCAGTTAATAATCCCCATGAACCAGAAATCCTGACACAATTTTTTGAAAAGCCCCTAGAGCAAGGCTGGGCAGCAGCTGTTCAGTGCAGCTTCACAGCAGACACATCAGGAAAGCTTTCAGGAGGGTTTGTTTCTGAAGATGAGCATCATGGGCTGAAAACAGACAGGAAAAGTGCTGACTGCATTTGTCAAAGACAGATAGGGAAAATGCTGACTGCATTTGTCACAATACCATCTCTCAGGGAAGGAATTATGAGACCCTTGTGTGATCTGAGGAAACCACATCACCAGCATCTGGACTCTGAATAGATAAATGAATGTTCAGAATGGCAGGAAGCAATCTTCTCTGCAAAAGCCAATGTAGAGTTTTCCTGAAGGGCTCTCCTCACATACTGATGAGTCTGAGAGGATCACAGCTACAGGCAGTGATACCTGGGTCCAGATATGAAAAGACAACTTTATGTCAGGAGCACTAAGCAAACTTAATATCGTTCAGAAGGCTAGAGAGGACATAGCAACTCAAAAACTCTCTGGACATAAAACAAAGCAAAAGAAAACCCCAAAGATAAAAGACCTATAGGAAGAAAGCAAAATTTGAGTGCTACTCGGTCACAGTGGTGGACATCTGTGGGGTTTGCTGACAATCTAATATAGACAAGTCTGTTTTGTAGCTCCATCAAATCAGCAAAAGAAACCTTAGATTTCTGACTTACTCCCTCAGGCAGACTGTACCGAAGTGCAAAGTTCTGTCTCAGCATCCTTGTGTACATTTGTACTCCACAAATGTCTGGTAGGACACAAAAGTCTCTTCAGTGAGCTTAGGCATCACCTCTGTGCTGATGACAGAAAACCTGCTCCAGCTGGTTCCTGGTGGGTCTGCTTGCAGTGTGAATTGCAGTTAGTGAAGGCTCTGGGGAGACCTAATACCAGCCTTCCAGGCTACGAGAAGGCTGCAGAGGGACTGTTTGCAAAGACCTGCAGTGACAGGCGCAATGGTTTGAAATGAGAACAGAGCAGAGTTGTATTGGATGTGAGAAACAAGCTCTGCACAAGGGTGCTGAAACACTGCAACAGGCTGCCCAGGGACCTTTAGAGGTCATCTAGTCCAACCCTCCTGCAGTCAGCAGGGACATCCCCAACTACATCAGGCTGCTCAGAGCCCCATCAAGCCTGACCTTGATTGTCTCCAAGGATGGGGCCTCCACCACTTCCCTAAGCAACCTGTTGCAGTGTTCCACCACCCCTAATAGCAAAGAACTTCTACCTAATGTTCAAAGAACTCCTTCCTAATGCCCAAAGAACTTCTTCCTTGTGTCCAAGTACTGATGTAGTATTAACCCTGCTGATGTAGAATTAATCATACTGTCAGATGGATGTTGCCATTGGCAGAAAAATAGCTCTGAGGACATGTAAATAAAATCCTGAATTATTTCCTAAGTCTACCATAAATGTTAGCTATATAAAAGTCCCAGTTTAAGAAGCATATATTCCACTGCCTGGAGCTAGGTGGTTCAGGCAGCATAATTTTGTTTTTCTTCCTAGTTTCAAACAAGGTTAGAGCATGAGGGAGGAGTAAGGACTGGGTCAGGTATCTCTATCTACCTTTCTTTATGCAGCTAAAGGGGGGGTAGAATTATTATTCTGCTTCCATGGATGGGGGTCCTTTGACAACCTCAGTTGTGTCCACACAGAGGTTTGACAGTATGCAAAGCTCTAGTTATTATCTTAGCCATAATTTAGAAGCTGTCCAGAAGGAAGAAGTGGAGGGAGATTTACATATGTGCAGTTTACTAGTGGCTGCTAAAAGCAGTAGAAGTTTAATGCTCTGAAACAGTAATATATATATATGATTATATGATATGATTATATATATATATGGGTATAAATAATGTCAGAGATGCAGCACTGATCTGAGGCAGACACCTTGCATAGTTGGTTTTGATTTATGTCCTGTGCCATTGAGAGGAGATATTAATGAATAATTTAGGCCTTTCTAACTGCTGCCTTTGCCTTGATAACATTATTCAGTGCTGTTTCTGTTACTACAAAGAGAGAAGCTGATAGTATCTCATAGGTGTTTATTTCATTTTAATGTAATAACATTTTTAATATTTAATAACCTTAAAATCAGCATAATGAGACCTCTGTCAGTGTTTAGGTATTGTACCAAAGGCAGATCTCCATAGATGGGCACAGATGCACCTGATTCATTCTGCATGTCATGGTTGGACTTGATGACCTTAGAGATCTTCTCCCAACCAGAATAATTCTATGATCCTATAAAACCCTAAGCCAGACCTTCTGACCTTCTCTGGGAACCAAAGGCCACTTGGGCCAGTGCTGAGCCTGATCTGTTTAGTCATGCTGAGATACCAGTGGGGCTCAGAAATGCACCAGCACAGTGTACAGCTTCTTGCCTGGAGCTGGTTCACATCCGAACATCAGAAGTACAGGCTTCTGCCTCCGTTTGCTTAGGATGAACTGGAGAAGAGAAGGCTCTGGAGTGACCTTAGAGCATCCTTCTAGTACCTTAAGGGGCCCTACAGGAGAGCTTTGGAGGGACTTTTTACTACATCCTGCAGTGATAGGATGAGGGGGAATGGAGTGAAGCTTGAGAAAAACAGGTTTAGACTGGAGACTCAGAAGAAATCCTTTCCAGTGAGGGTGGGGAGAAACTGGAACAGGTTGCCCAGGGAGGTTGTGGGTACCCCCTCTCCTGGAGATGTTCAAGGCCAGGTTGGATGAGGCCTTGAGCAAGCTGGGGTAGTGGGAGGTGTCCCTGCCAATAGCTGGGAGGCTGTAACTGGATGTTCTTTAAGGTCCCTTCCAACCCAGACCATTCTATGAATCTATGAACTGCCTCTGTAGCGTTTTGTTTTCTCCCATTTTGCAACCTAACAGATGTTCCTGCTCCTTTCTGTTACACAGGATGGCCAAGGATGTGCTGCAGAAGCCAGCCAGCACTAAACCTATATCAGAGAGATCCTCCTCTCTCCCACACTGTGTACCATTCACATGGTATGGAGAGAGTGGCAAGGGATCCAATTCTTCTAGCAACCTGCCGTCGCCCACCAGCTCAACTGAACCTTCCTCTGAAAACATAAGTCCAGCTAAAAAGGGTCAAAGGTAGAACATCAAAGCTACCTTCTTCCCACCCTGCTGAGTGGCATAATTGGCTTCCTGTTTCTGGAAAGAAAGAACAGGCCAATCTATGACTACTACAATAAACAGTGCATGGTGTTCATTGTATGGGAACAGCTCATCCAAACAGAACATCTCTGTCCTTGTACCATTTGCATTCTACCCTTTTGACTCTGTGTCAGTGGCCATGAATTCAGTGACCTAACCCTGGTGTGCTGCACTATAACAGAAAGCAAACTGGTGCCAGTGGAAATGAGCATTTGGATCCACTGAGCAAATGCTGGGTTTGTGTTCAGTGCTGGGTATTTTCTGCATTCTTCAGGACTGATGAGGGAGAACCTGCCTGCATTCAGCAGAGGTGTTTTCAAGTGAGGAAGTGCTGTATGCTGTCAGCCATCTGCCTTCTTCCCCCCAGTAATGAAATCTGTTTGTCATGCATGCTGGATGTTGGATTTAATTCTTTATTTGAAGTGGAAATCTAAACTATTGCAGTTTAATAGCTCTGCGATTCCTGTCTATGTGCATGAATGTTGCAGCATGATGACTCCTCCAATAACCCTTAGTTACAGCAAAGTGCTTTGTTTTCACTTCTGGGAAGTATTTCTCTGCCTCATTCTTCTTCTGACTTGCAGCAGCTGACTTTTTGTTTTGGTCTGGTAAAAAGAAGCGGGTATGGATTCAGCTTCATGTACAGGAGTACAAATGAGAAATCAGATTTCTCTGTCCTCTACAAACACCTGTGTGTAACAGCAGTGTCCATGGGCTTTTCTTACTCTCTTGGTGCCAGGAGCTTGTGATACTACTGCTGTGCACCAAGCTCATAGCTGTGTTTGGCCTGGTAGGGAGATCAAGACAAGGTTGATAAGGCCAGAGCAGATTGAACAAGAAGAACATAGATGAAATCTCTGAAGATTAAAGGAAATCTAATTGGTTACCTCATTTCTTTAGAGGTGAGACACTGGAACAGGTTGCCCAGGGGTGTCATGGATGCCCCCTCCCTGGAGGTGTTCAGGGCTAGGTTGGGTGAGGCCCTGAGCAACCTGCTGTAGTGGAAGGTGTCTCTGCCCATGGCAGAGGGGGCTGGAACTATGTAATCTTTAAGGTCCCTTCCAACCCAAACCATTCTATGAACCTGTGATTCTTTCAAAAAAGGAAGGTAAGGATGAGACTTGCAAATCCGGTTTGCAGCGCCAAACAAAGATCACATGAAAGTGATTTCCGAATGGCGGGGAAAGAGGCACCTCCTTGTGCAGATAGTGTGAGTTATGAGGCTTTGGGAGGAGGTTTATCCTGCTATTGCAATTATTAGCAGGCATTGGCTGCCTTGTAATGTACTACATTAAAGACTTAAATTCATCATAAAGCTGAAGCTTGGCACAAAATAGAGGTAAAAGAAAAATCAGAGTGCTTAAAAAGGCAGAAAGGTGTTCTTCACACAACAGGAGGTAGAGCTGTTGAACTCCTGCTCTAACAACACTGTGGGGGCTACAAGCTTGCATATTAAGGAAGCTGCTCAGATTTGCTTCTCCTCTATAAAGAGCTGCGAGAAGCAGAACAGGAATTCTGAACGTAGGTGTGAGAAGAGTGGTCACAAAGCCATTTTGATGTTCCCGGTAAAGTTTACAAGCTCTTAAATTAACAATTCCTGTACTGCTCTTCAGATTTTCAAGGCATAGTTACCACTTTTAGTTGCAGCAAATCTTGGAGGATGAACACTCTACATTTTTGAAGGCTTCTTGTTTTCAGGAGAGATAGGTTAGATATCTTTGGGGAGGATAAAAGCATAACCTTTCTAATGTTGTTTTCAGTTTTGATGTTTGGTTCTATTTTTAATTGACTGTCAAAGGTGAATTTAATTTGGTCTTCATTTAGATGTTAGGCTAGAGATGAAAGGGCTCTACATCATCAGCTGTATATTCAAGGTAAATCAAATGTCCTGGTCTCCTTAATTGTTTATAGATCCTGGGGTTTTATGGTTCTCACTCTAATGTGAAATATTAGTGGGGTTTTTTATTGTTTTCTGATGGTAATTTTGCTGTATTCCTGGGGAAAAAAATCTGTGCATGCTTCTGCTGTCCTTTGCTGTTTGGTGTGATGTCTGCCATTGCATCGTTGCAAAAACCAGGGGTTGCTCTGTTGTTAGCTCAGTAAATAATGTTCACTATCCAAAGATCTCTTTTACCTGCAGTTTCTTTTAAAGGTATGGGCAAAGAGGGAGGATCTTTCTCCTAGGAGATGATTTGGGACTCAGAAATGGATTCACAGAACCTTCTCCTTGCTCTTTCAACAGCAGTTTTCACTTCTCTCTGCTAATTAATCGTCTGTCCTGTTCTCTGTGCTACTGCCTGTGCTACGCTTGTCCTAAATACTTGGAGGACAGTAAAATGCTAGTGATTAACCCATGGAAGCAGTAATTTAGCTCCAGGATGACAGCCAGCATCTTAAGAGGGAGTCTGGAAATTGCTTCCAGACCCTACTGAGGCATTAAACTGGCAAAGGCGTCTCTTGAAGTACGCAGTGGTAAACATACTGCATTCTAGAAATACTAATACCAAAAACCAGGCTCCTTCCATGTGTGTTGTGTCTGCTGGAAATCATTCCTGAACTATGCCAGCCTGGAGGACAGAAAGCAAATGTCCCTTGTAGAAGTATATATGAGTTTGTTTATTCATTCAGACTCATTTGTTTTCTCCACAGAATTTCACGTTCAACGATGATTTCAGTCCCAGCAGCACGAGCTCAGCTGATTTGAGTGGCTTAGGAGCAGAACCTAAACCCCCAGGTTTCTCACACTCCTTGGCACTGTCTTCAGATGAGGTATGCTGGTGGAATTGGTTTAAGATGGGATACAGATTTATTTTTTTCTTTGATAAATAGTCAAATAGTGAAGGGACATTTTTTTAGGGAGTAGAATGGGAAAAGAAAATTAATCTTGGTTTCTAGAGGATGATTTTCTTGTTCATTTAATAATGAGTCGAAGTAAGGGTCCTGTGGCATTATCATGGGAAAACAGAGTGAGATTGGTCTCCTAAGAGATGCTGTCTTCTCATACATTCTTCCCACATTGTAAATACGTACCTGTGGACCCATAGGTGTAGATATACCTACACTGAACTAGACAGAATTGAGACAGTTGTGAGAAAACAAAGATACAGGGTGATTTGGTCCATCTAGTTGAGCTGCAATGCACCTTCCCCTCGACTGATTTTTCCCCTGATAAGACAATGCCAAGCTGCAGTAATTGTGTGTTACTGTACCTGAGTCTATGTACCTTGATTAGAATGTCTATGTGTCAATCCACTCTGCATGCTTTCTGCTTGCTTTGCACAGTGGATTTGAATTCACTTACTTCAAACCAGAGGTCTTCCAAACAGTGACAATGTGAAAAAGCATTCCAGACCTTGGGAATTGGTGACAGCCTGTGCCTGTGTTTTTCACAGGCAATCCAGAAGAATTTCACAGGTCCCCTATGAAGACAGGCTGAGAGAGTTGGGGTTCTTCAGCCATCAGAAGTGATGGCTACAGGGAAACCTTAGAGCAGCCTATCAGGATTTGAAAGGGACCTCCAAGAGAGCTAGAGAGGGACTTTTTACAGAGGAATGGAGTGAACAACACAAGGGGTAATGGCTTCAGACTGGAAGAAGGTGGATTGAGGTTAGATGTGAGGAAGCAATTCTTCCTCATGAGGGTGGCGAGGCACTGGAGCAGGTTGCCTAGAGAAGTTGTGGAGGCTGCAGCCCTGGCAGCATTCAAAGGCAGGTTGGCTGGGGCCTTGATCCAGCTGGTTTAGTAGGAGGTGTCCCTGCCAATGGCAGAGGGTTGGAACTGGATGATCTTTGAGATCCCTTCCAACTGAAACCATTCCATGATTTTCTATGTGACATTTGAGCCAGGGTTTTTTTCTAGGGAGGAGGAGCTTGAAGTATCTATGTCCTCGTTGTTTTTCATGATAGTTAGGTTTGTTCTCTTTCCTGCCTGCATACTTTGCATGGATTTAAAGAATGAGAGCTGTTCTATGCAACACCACTGACCAAAGTGCAAGGCTCTAAACCTAACCATTCCATGGAGGTTAGTGACTGCAGGTGATAAAGGACAAACATTACAACAAGTATTTCCATCTCTTAGCACATTTCCTTCCCCTCACTTTGTGTATTTTATTGTGACAATGCCTCGTTCCCAGCAGCATTGAATTAAGAGCCTGAAAATGTTTTCATTGTGCTTGTTCACCTGTCTGCTTTATCACTTCTACAATAATCAAGCCTCAACAGGTCTAAAAAAAATAATTTTTTCCATCCTCTGCTGTCTGCCAAACTGCAGCCTCCAAATCAGGCAGTGTGTTCAGCAAGAGGTGTGGTCGAAACCTTAACAGCCACCCTGGCAGGAGATTAGGCAAGTGTTGCTCTTCAGCCTCCCATAACTGCCAGCACTCCCTCTCTGGTGTCTCCAGCAGATTTGACCTGAATGTTTGAAGGGATGACAAAATGGAGAGGATGGGGAGGGAGCACAGCTCTTCAGGTGCTCCTCTAAAGAGCTTTTGCTCTTGGAGCCATTAGGAAGGACCCCAGCAGTTCTAGGGTGTCCAGATCAGGAACTCAAGTAGGGTTTGGTTGACAGTCTTAGAGGTTTAGCTGCTAAGTTGTGTGTGTGCTGAGCTTTCAGCACAGCCTCTCTGCTTCTGGACAGACTTTCAATTTAAAGAGATCCCTTTGGTTTTGAGTGGCCCTCTCTGTTTGCAAATCTCGGTGCTGCCCTTGCCTGAACTTTGACATGCCGTTATGTGTTCTGTACTTTGTTTCTATAATGCTTTTCTTTCCCATTTCTTTGTTGCTCCCTCACTCAGAGCCTGGATATGATTGATGATGAGGTGAGATACTAGTGTGCTATTGTGATGAATTGCGTGACCGTGGCGTGCCGACGTGGCGTCCCTGTTCCCAGAGTCACGTTCCTCGTGTCATGGCTGTGGTGTGGCAAACCCTCTTGTTCCGGCACAGCACACAGATGTCACCACTTCCTCTCTCCTTCTCTGCAGTTCCCCTCTCCTCTCTGCTAGGAGATTTCAAAGCTGTAGCAAATTGCAGTTTTTACAGCATGGTGGAAGGGGGAGGAGGGTTGATGTCAGAGCAAATTCAGCAGGCCACACATCAGCTGCACTGAGCTGGTGATAGGAGAAGGAAAAGATGGTGCTTAAACTGTCTTCTCCTTAGTTCTGAGAACTGGGCAGAGGGAAGCTGAGAGCTCCCAGCATCATCTCATTCCTCTGTAAAAGCTGCTCAAACAGCAGACAGCTGCTGGCTTTAGTAGCTGCTTTGCTGACCACAGCTGGGATAGAGTAGATTCTGTTTCAGGCCCTACTGGCATACCTCAGGGTGGAATAGTGGCAGAGCAGGAACATGGGACTTCTCCTGCAGCTGACACCCCACCTACCCCTCCTGGTGCTGTGTTTGTGCTCTCTGCAGCAGCAGCATAAGGTGAGGAGAGCAGGGCCAGGGCTGTGGGACAGCTGTGTGTTCCTTACTGCTCCTCTGTGTCATCTCTTAGTCTTCCATAGACAGCATAACTCTCACTGGCTGTTTGATGTCACCACTTTGATCTTCAGAGTGGTTTCCTGAGGGTTTTTTGCCTTCTGAATTTCTTTGTTCGTAGCTTAAACATGTCTGTGAATGAGCCTGTGAAGTGGGATACAGTATTCATTGCATCCCTCAGAAATGTTCCGATTTGGAGGAGAGGAAGTGGGAACATACCTGGTTGGAATGGTGCCAGCTTGGCATTTTAGCCCCTCTTTGGGTTCAAAGGAATGCCAAATCCTTTTTCTTCTTCTGTGTCTAGATAGACTATTTCTTGGGTACCTTGTACCAAGCCTTAGATACCGGGTTAGATACAGATGGGGTAGAGTGGTGTGAAACTGTTATGACTGCAGTGTAAAGCTAGCACAGCTAGCTCTGCTCTGATGCTGGTGGCTTGTACAGAAGAATGCTGTTTGTCACCCACCTTACCTACCAGTAACAAGAGAGCATGGCTTTGTCACAGATCCTGGATGAGGGGCAGTCTCCCAAGCACAGCCAGTGCCAGAGCCGTGCCGTTCAGGAGTGGAGCGTGCAGCAGGTGTCCCACTGGCTGATGAGCCTCAACCTGGAGCAGTATGTGTCTGAATTCAGCGCCCAGAACGTTAATGGGGAGTATCTCCTTCAGCTGGATGGCAGCAAGCTCAAGGTAATTGGCTGGACTTCAAGAATAACTAATCTTTGTTGTCACTTACGTAAGACTGGCCTGCAGCAGTGACTCCCTGTCTGTGGGGTGGTGCTGGACTAGAATAGCAAACACAGAGCAGAAAGCCACAGCCAGCACCTTGAGGAATTCCCATGTGCACCTCGATTCAGAAGCTTCAGAAGCAGTGATGAAAAGTTGAAAGAAAGTCTTCCCTTTGCCTCGTGAAGACTCTGGGTGTATAAAATGTGTCCTTACTTGCATAAATCACACAGCAGCACATTAGGTGCTGTTTGCATGCACAGATTTCTCATCCAGCTCTGGCTGGTGATCCAGAGAAGACAGTAAAAAGACATAAATCAAAAGTATCAACTGAAAAATGGATTAGTGCAGTACCGGAGGCATGAGTTGATACCAGTAGAGCTAAATGGAATGGGTTGCCCAGGGAAGTTGTGGACACCTGATCCCTGGAAGACCAGGCTGGATGAAACTATGAGCAACCTGGTCGAGTAGAAGGTGTCCCTGCTCATGGCAAGGGGGATGGAACTAGATGATGTCTAAGGTCTCTTCCAACCCAAACCATTCCATGATTCTATGATAAATCCAGTTTGGGTGGTTGAAGTATGCCTTCTTGTAGTGAAAATATGAGCCTGCTTTCGTCAAAAATAATTACAGGAAGGAGTTGTGGGAAGCTCAGCAGATCTGAAAGTCCAAGTTTGGTGTTTCCTTCCTGAAATGTTTTGCTGGTGTTTCACTAGCTCTGGGGGTTTTAGAACAGTGAACTTTTATCTAAGACATAGCAGTGAGAATTGGAGAAGTCTTAGAATCACAGAATCCTTTCAGTTGGAAAAGATCATCAGGTCCAACCATCTTGTTCTATGTCAACTTCAGGCAAATAGTACATTTAATCAATGAAATTGGCATTGGTGTGGCAATGAGTTGTAATTCTTTGATATTCCAGAAGTGGAAGGCATGGCAGGTAGTACGGAAGTGTGTTCCTTACGTACATTTATGTATCTGAGTCTGTCTCAGATTGTTAGTCTTCTTTGGCCATGGAGGTGTTAGGTTGCTGGTTGGACTGGATGATGTTAGAAGTCTCTTCCAACCAAAACTATTCTATGATTCTACCTAAGAAAAGTTACTACTGGAAAAGAAAAAAAGATGGAGATAAAAGGTATGAAATTGTCTTTTATACTTTTGCTTTCCCCACCTCAGGCTCTCGGTATGACATCTTCCCAGGACAGAGCAGTTATTAAAAAAAGCTAAAGGAGATGAAAGCATCCTTGGAGAAAGCTCGCAAAGCTCAAGAGAAGATGGAGAAGCAAAGGGAAAAGCTGCGGAGGAAGGAACAAGAGCAGCTGCTGAGGAAATCGAAGAAGCCAGACAAGTGTTCGTCAGACGCGACAGAGGGCGCCAACGAGCAGTGACCGGCGGCTGCCCTGTGGGCAGGCAGAGGCACCTCAAGGGAAGAGAAGCTCAGATCACTCTGGTGCCCCTGCAGCTTCCTTGTGCTGCTTCCAGGAGGGTGTGCACAGCGAAGCGGGGCTGTACATAGAGTGCCCGGGCAGGTCTCCATTGTGTAGGTTCCTTTTCCCTCATACCCAGCTCCCACACCTTGCGGTGCAGTGTGGCACGAGCCCAGCCCCTTGGTTTGTTTTGTTGTTGTTGACAGCTGACAGATTTCATGTTTGTGTGGCAATGTTTCCTTCCAAACTTCTCTGTTGAGCTTGGTGTGTTTGGTCACATCAGTAACCAGCATGATGCTGAGGAGCACGGTCCACTGCTTCACCTCTTCTGAACAGGGTGGCCAGTCAGAAGGACTGGGGACCTTTCTTCAGCTGGGGACATTTCTTCAGCTGGATAGAAGGAGTTGTGCTCTGTCTGGTAAGAGTTGACTTCACTTTCTAACTGGAAGTTCAGATTCTTCCCAGTGTTTGGATACTCAACTCTGTCAACCAGAGTAAGTTTCATCTTGGTCAGTACCTTGAAGCAACACTGCTCTGGAAACACAACTGTTCAGTGACTTCTGATCATACACTGGAGATCAAGTCAGGAAAGTTGATATCCACCCTGGGTCAGAGACAGGAGGTGGAACTCTTTCTGTTAACTGCACAATAACTAACCCAGGAAGGAGGCAAAGCCTTAACTGATTCTGTGGGTTTACACAGAGATCTGAGGATAACATTTATCCTGCAGGTATCTGAGCAAGGAGGAATCTCTCTCACTAGAGCACAGCCTGTAGATCTGTACAAATCTCCTTGTGCTCCCAGTGTGTAGGCAACTTTCTTATAGCACACTCTGCTTTCTTTTTCATGTGTTTTGAACAGGAAACTGGGCTTATTTTCTTTCAGGGTTTGGGTGGTCTTTTTCCCCTCCCCAAGAAAAGCACCACATCTTCAGATTCCTTCTCCAGGAAGCACTGTGGAGAATAAAAGCTTTGTGCTGCGCTGTTATGAAGCTGTTGTTGGAAATGGTTGTCAAACTTGAGCATGCTGAAGAGGTGCAGTTCTTACAGAAGTGCACTTTTAAGAAGAGGAAGAGGAGGGATTCTGGTTGAATTGTCTCCATTGTTTTTAAAATCAGCGCTGCCATGGAGGTGATGGTTACAAACTAATTCAAAGCTGCCATCTGTTAACTGGTTGGATTGATATGTTTAAAGAATATCCCCATAAACCCCAGAATTTTGAGGTCTAGGCTCTAGAATGTTTTGATGGCTTAGCAGAGGTCATGTTCCATTCTTCAGATTTCTCTCTTCCTGGTCCACGAGGCCATTGGCAAAGCCTGCAGTGTAGTTCTGGCTGTGTCAGCAGCAGTGTAGAGCTGGCACTGCAAGGTGTTACTGCCCCTTAAAAGCAGTGTTAAAGTATGCAGTATTTCTTCAGAAGAATGGAGAGGCACCAGGCAAACACCCACAATGAGAAGCCAGAGGTGTCAGCTTCCTGCTTTGTAGTCAAACTCAACCACACAGCAGCATTTATGGTGTAGAAACCTCACTGCCCTTTCACAGCATCACAGAATGGTAAGGGTTGGAAGGGACCTTGTAAGATCATCAAGTCCAATACCCCTGCCAGAGCAGTCTTCATGTAGCCAGGCCAACTCAGAAGTCATTTAAGATCAGGTTGGAATGCTGAACTTAAAACTTTGCCAGCCTAAAAAAATGCAAATGCTGGGATTCTGCTGAAGAAAATCTTTGGTTTAATTAGGCTTAGCTTCTATGGATCTGTACTTGATGGCATTCAGATTTGTCTCTGAAGCTCAGATGTGGAGCAGTTTGGGGTGCAGTGTTTACAGCTCAATTGCTTTTGATCCTGAGAATTAATTTCTTTGACAAGTGAAAGGGTTTGTGGACTGAGAGTGTCTTGTTCCTTCAAAATGAACACACACCTGATCTACTTAGCCTTAGCTTGCTTTTTCCTTCCAAATCCAGTTCCTACACCTTTCTGATGTATATTTTCTTCAGGTCTAAAAATGAAATTGCCCTAGAAGATAGTTCCTCCCATTTCTAAAGGCTTGGGATATTTTTGTTGAGATAGGGAAAATAAACCAAAACCAAGACAACAACAAACACTTGCTAACAAGAACTCCACATTGCAGTCAATCTTTCTGTGCTCTTCCTAGGAGAAAATAATGCCAGAAATGGGGGTTTTTAACATGTTTGTAAAACGAGCATTCTGCTATTTTAGGTCATCCATTCATATGTGAGTAAGAGAGAAATGATCTGGGGAAACTGGAAACTTACCTATTTTAAATACAACGTTGATAAATGCATTCAGTGATTGGTTTTGGTTTAAATGACATTTACACTGTAGCCATGTTGTAAGTGGTTTCTATATGGTCATCCAAAGTGGTGTGTCCCTGGTTGATGTTGGGTTTGTGGAAAGCTGAGGAGACTTGCTTGGCAGTTCCAGGTTGAGTTTTCATCCTTGCTGCTTAGAACTGTGTCTGCTTAATCCCTTGGGAAAGCAGCTTCTTATTCTGCCAGAGTAACTGGTTGGACTTGATGATCTTGGAGGTCTCTTCCGATCTGATTGATTCTGTGATTGAGCTTCAATCCTTCAGGTATTCAGGGAGGTTTTGTTGCTTTGTGCTAAGGTTGTTTTGTTTGTCACAGAATGTTAGGGGTGAGACCTAGAAAGATTGAGTCCAACCCCTGCATGAGCAGGCTAAAAAACCCACAACAAAACAACAAAAAACTAACTTTAAAAAAAACAGCAACCCCAAACCAAACAAAAAACCACCCTAAAACTCAGTTTAAAAAAAAAAACCAAAAACCTAACTTGACAAAAAAATCCAACAACAACAACAAAAGTTTCAAAAAATTGAATAAAAAACTAACTTTAAAAAAATTCCAACAAAACCCTAAGTTAAAAAAAACAAATCCTGCCTTTAAGAAAAATCCAACATAATCCTAACTTGGATAAACCTCTCACAGCTTGAATTTCAATGAAACCCCCAAATGCATTTTGATGAGCAAATGAAAACTGAGCAAGCAGAGCACTGCCAAGAGTTTTGGTGCTGTGTCTGTGACTGTATTCAGTGTGCTCACTCCTGGCTGGAGTGCTAACAGCAGGGATAAAGCAGAGATTGAAATGTTGGTTCCCGTTCTCCAAGACCTTCGAAGTTGTCTTAGATTTGTTCCCCTTGTGTTGTGTCAGAACACACATGAAACAGAAGATGTGGATTCTTGTCTTCTCAAACTCCCTGTGAATCAGTGGCAGTTCAGAGTAATGGTGGGTTTGATGTCACAACAGGAACAAGTCACTGGAAACCCTTTGTCTTTAGGCTCACCTGCTGCTACAGCTCTCACCTGTTGCTCCATATTTATTCATGGGGTTAAAGCTCTGACCTGCCTGCCCTCCTGTAAACTGCTGTGCTGGCAGTGTGGGGTTTCCAGGCGTCCACCCATGTTTCTGTGTCATCTTTAAACCCAGATGACCAGCGCGAAAGTCACTTCCCCATGGTTCTGTAACCTCTAATTCTGCTTATTGCTGTGGTGCTGCCAGGTTGTGAATATTTGGAGCAAAAAATGGAACTCTCAAACATAGAAAAAGTAGGAGTCCACAGGTTGTTTCAGTCCTAACAAATCCTAGTGTTTGTACTGGAATTGTGGAGTGCTGACTCCTTGCTCTGTCCAAACCAGCCAAGCATTCCTTGCTTTCAGCTCATATTTGTTGTGGTACTGCACCCCTGTGACTTCTGTGTTAAAATCCCAGCTTGGGGTTGATCTATCCAGGCAGATCAGGACCAAGGTGTGAGGAAGGTGCAGTGCAGAGTGTTGTCCACTGCTGTTTGCATTTCACTCCCCTCTCTGAGCAGGTGTGGTGGGGGTCACTGTAAGTGGAGTCTGTTATAGATCACAGGTTAGAATTGCACAGTGGGACAGAGGCCAGTGGAAAAAGCTGAGCAGAGTTAGGTGATGTTTTCATCTCAGTGTTGCTGTGCCATGAATATAGTCTGCTGCAGGCCTTTCACATGAATCAAGTTTCTGCTGGAATTACTGAGCAGCTTTCTCCTGAAGCCTGCCACTTCTCAGCTCTCATCGACATTCAGAGGTACTTGAAACTGAGCACCAGGGTTCCTGACACTCATCACTCCCATCAAAGTCCTCCTGACCAGCTCCACCTTCGCCTCCTGGCACATGTGCTGGTGAGTAAGAGGTGGGCAGTATTGTGTGGTCTTGGGGAATGAATTGTGTCCCACTTTTCCATTAGGGAAAGAAACACCACTCCTGTCAGTGGTGCAGAATCTAGTTCTGCAGTAGGAAGAAAGAAGATCCTCCTTTAGTTGGGTGTGGCCATGAATTGCCATTCTTGGCACTAGCACAGCACTGCAAATCCAAAGGCAAGGTTTGCACGGCTTGAGCTGCAGTTCTCTACAGCATCTGCACTGCAGGCTGCTCTGGTTTTCAGTGCTGAAATTTAGGGGCAGTCTGCAGGAATTAAGGCTTGTGTTGATTTCCTAGCTGTGTGTTTGCAGAGAGAAAATATTGGCAAGGCAACAGCAAAACCTGATCCTGTGCTTTTTAGGTGTGGCCTTGTCCCTGCACTATCATCAAAGTAAGTGATAGAGGACCTGGACCCTTCTAATAGCACTTCCCTCACTCTTTGCTCTCCCGCACTTGAAAACCTCAGGATATTAGGGCCCAAACCACTTGAAAACCAGACATTTGAACAAAGCAGCACCTCTTTAATCAACCTGTGACTCTACCGGTCAAAATGGGCTGCAGAGTGCACAGAGCAGGTGGATGGGTTTGGTTTAGTTTTGGTAAATTAGTGACTGAGGAGAATTCAAACTCAGTCTTTCTAGAAATGTTCTAAGGGGCAGGAGGTTGGCAGGATTGGTTTATTGGAGTGGCACTATTCTAGGAAGCAAATCTTTTTGTGCATTTTTAACTCTAACTTTTGGTTTTGTTGGCGCACTTTCACCAGCTTCCTTCCGAGCAGGATTATGAGTGACATCCAAGGTGGCCTACCCACTCAGCTTGCTGGAGTGCACAGTCCCTTTGGTTGACCTCCTGCATGGATTGTGTTGTACTTTTCCATGTATAAAACTGATTTTTGCAAAGCTGTGATACCTTGGTCATGATATTGAACCCTCCAATCCCTCACAAACTGAGCTTTCTGTGACTAACTGGTACTTATGCTGTTGTCCCTGTCTTACTGGAAAAATTGGCAGCAGTGCCTTGAGCTGTCTGTTTCTTTGGGAAGTTTGGGCTGTGCTAGGAGTGAGCTGGAGGGTTTGTGAAACTTGCTCTGCTGATTTTGGCAGAGTGAGGAGAGGTGAGGAGGGCTCACAGCTCATGAGATGGGGTCCAGCTTCCTATAACCCAGGATCTTGAGCCTCCTGCTGGGAACTGTGTCACTGGCACCAGCAGAAGTGGGCTTGGAGCCTGGTACAGAAATGTGTGAAGGAAAGGGGGATGCAGAGCAAGCAGCCCCTCTGGAAGTGGGGCGTGCACAGTGAATCCCTTAGACTTTGCTATACTGGTTTCCTCTTTCCCAGACCCATTGCAGAGCTATCTCACTGGCCACTGACAGGTGCCAGCCATTGCTAGAAGACCTGGCAGCTAAAAGACTAAACTGCACTGTGCTCACTGTACAAATTGGCTACTCATATGGTTTCTTTTTCTATGGTGGAAGAGAGGTGGTTGAGCTTCCAAGATATTCCTTTTTTCCTTTTCTTTCTTTTTCCAAGAGGTCAAATGTATATGAAGTGCATGTTTCCCTGAACTTTTCATTTGTACATCTTGGTGTCTGATCATCTGCATGAATGACACAGTAGTGCCATGTCTGAGCTTGTTCTCTTGTGCTTGGTTGATATGAACTTCTCTAGATTGTTGAGTTCTACCCCCTTCCCACACATCCCCACCCTCCCCCAAAAAACCCAACAACCTCCAGCTTTGGTTAATATTTAGTTATTGGGAGACATCAAAACAAAAATCCATCATGGTGGCCCTTTGTTTTCTTACAGTTTAAATACGAACAGCAAAGCCTCGTGGTTCCAAGTTGATTTGTTAGTGTAAATAACTTTCTTGCCAATGAGTATTCTTGTTGTTAGACAACGAATGCAATAAACTGAGAAACCCTGAATCTTTATTACAATTTGTATCGAGTCCTCACTTTTCCTGTCCATTTCTTGGTCGTTCCAGAGGAAATAATGGAGAGCACGACTGGACAGCTGTTGCTGCACAGGGCAGACTTCTGATCAGTGGAGATTATTTTAATCCCAGCTCTTGGCCCGGTTCCCTTGATTCACAGGCCTCCACGTGGACCTCTGTTACAATCTGTAATTATGTAAAAAAGCAAGGGAAAACAAAGGGTAAGGAAAGAGAATGGCCAGTTGTTGTTGTTGTTGTTGATATGCAAGTGAAATATAGCCTGCAGAGTGATGTGAAAATAGGCTGCTGATGCTGTTGAAAAGCCTTGGGTTAGTTTTGTTATAGAAAACATTTCAACTCTGCTCTGCCCTAGTGAGGCCTCACCTGGAATATCGCATCCAGTTATGGGCTCTCCAGTTCAGGAAGGACAGGGATCTACTTGAGAGAGTCCAATGGAGGGCTACAAGGATGATTTAGGGACTGAAGCACTGCCTTATCAGGAAAGGTTGAGAGACCTGGGGCTGTTTAGTCTGAAGAGAAGACTTGAGAGGGCATCTAATAAATGTCTATAAATATCTGAAGGCTGGGAAGGGACAGCATCTGCTTACTTGTGCCCTGGGATTGGACAAGGGGCAATGGATGTAAACTGCAGCACAGGAAGTTCCACCTCAGCATGAGGAAGAACTTCTTTACTGTAAGG
Organism: Picus viridis; assembly: GCA_033816785.1. Classification (NCBI taxonomy): domain Eukaryota; kingdom Metazoa; phylum Chordata; class Aves; order Piciformes; family Picidae; genus Picus; species Picus viridis. The sequence goes on along the minus strand of CM066574.1, from coordinate 17,618,457 downwards.
GTCACAGAGCACTGGAACAGGCTTCCCAGAGAGGCTGTGGAGTTTCCTTCTCTGGAGACTTTCAGACCCATCTGGATGCGTTTCTGTGCAACCTGTGCTAGATTCTGTGGTCCTGCTCTGGCAGGGGGTTGGACTGGAAGATCTCCAGGGATCCCTTCCAACACCTAATAGTCTGTGATCCTGTGGTTTTACACTCAAGTGTTAGGTTGGTGGTAACAGGCACTTCAGACAGCATGGCAGTTCTGAACATGCCTCAGATGTTTGTATTTATTTGAACTTTGGTAAAGCATTCAGTGAGGGAGAAGCAGAAGGGGACAGGCTGTCTAATTTGTGTTGTCATTTCACTGGATTTACATCTGGTAGAATCTAGGCCAAACACTGCACTTAATCTGTCTTAACCCAGTCTGTGCTTCCCTGCAGCTGACTCAGAAATCTTCCTTGCTGCTAATATGGCCTCCAGCTGCAAGAAGATAAAAGAATCCTCTACCCAGACAATTATTATCTTAATTAAAATAGGTATGGTAAGAAGCTCTTAGCCCTCTACTGACACTGTCTGCTCAGCAGCCTCCTAAGCTTGGAGCAGTCATGATAGAATGGTTTTAGTTGGAAAAAAACCTTTAAGATCATTCAGTTCAACCATTCTCTAACTCTACCTTGTCCTTGTTGTTTGTGCAAGTTGTCTCAGATGCCTGCACTTCGGTTTCTGAAATGCCCAAGAACTGCTCCAAAGACTGCAGCCTGTAAAAGGTGATGGCTGATGCCCTCCTTTGGGTTGCAGGCCCAGGTTGTGAGAATATTGTTTGACTATTTTTTTTCTTTTCTTTTCTTTTTTTTTTTTTAATCTTTTATGGTCTTGAGAATAAATCTTGAGGAGCAGCTGAGGAAACTGGGGTTGTTTAGTCTGGAGAAAAGACCATGAGGGGAGACAACCTGGCTCTCTACAACTCCCTGAAAGGAAGTTGGAGCCAGGTGGGAGTTGGTCTGCTCTCCCTACTAACAAGCGACAGGACAAGAGGAAGTTGCACCTGGGGAGGTTTAGGTTGAACTGAAAGCCAGTGGCAAGTGAACACATTGTTTATTTTCCAAAAGGCCAAAGCCAGCTAAGAAGTAGAGGTTTGAGAAGATCCACCACCGTGTAGATTTGTTCATCTGAAGATGTTCTGAGCTACTGGAAAATTGAAATTAATGCTTTGGTAAGTGACTTCTAGCAATGCATGGAGAGACGTTGCTAAGGAAGGAGTGGCAAAGCCAGAGTTTCAGTAAATTGTGTTTTCCAGTGCTTGGTGCAATCAGCTGATGCCAAAGGCAAGGGCAGTAAAGGGATGAGACAAAAGCCACCCTTGTACAGGGCCAGCTCTGCTCTGTGGAAGGGCTGTGGATAGCAAAAGACTTGAAACCAGGATGCAAACCAGATGAGTCCTTGCCACCAAAGCCTTTGTAGGTTGGGCAGCAAACCCTGGGGCAGTGCTGAAGTCCCCAGATCAGCTGAGGGCATTTAGCAGAAGAGCTGTATGCACAGATCTGTCATGCTGGGCCGTGCCCAAGAGAGAAGGGCAGTTAATAATCCTAAAGCTCAGGCTCTGCCCTCCAGCTTTCTCTGGAGCCCTGCAGCCTGTGCTGTTTGTGTACAAAATGTCAAAAATGCCAGCTACATGGGGGCAAAAGATTTGGCTGGCATGGCAGCATGGTGGGAAACTGGGTGCAGCAACTGGGCAGACATGCTGCTGGCTCAGCCTTCCAACCTCACACAACTTGTGCCCAGGGACATGCCTCACACCACAGTGTCTGTGCCAACAAGATGGTGGTGGCAGCACAGGGACTTGAGGTGGAGCAGATGCTTGCTAGGGACAGGTGCTGATGTGGCAAGACCCACAGCACACTGCATCTGTGCAAAGGAGGATGGCACCATCCCTCGCATATAGAAATGTAGCCACAGGTCCTGGCACTGACTCCTTGCTGTCTCTTTCCCTTGGAGAAGGAGCAGTCACTCCTTTATAACAGGGGATGGAAGCCATCAGGGTTGTTTGTGTTAAAAACCAAAGGTGCATGAGCCAAGAGATGTGCTGGTCAGGGCTGCTGCTCCCCAAACCTTACCCTACAAGAACACCTGCTGGCAAAACCCAAAGCCAGATGAAGGTCTGCAGGCACTCTGGCTCCTGTCTCCTTGCTCAGGCTGCTGCAGAGCAGGTCGTTTGTTCTGCCTTGTAGGCAGAAGTGCTCCTGTGCTTTCAAAGTCCTGGACTCTCCATGGTTGGAGGGGACTGTGGCTGGTGGTGAAGCAGATAGCAGGAGAGAACAGCAAGGCCGAAACAGCAACTAACACCCAGGGGCTGGCTCTTCTTCTCAGCTGCTGCTTCATGGGCAGATGGCCGCCTTGGTCCACACAGTGGTGGGAGAACAGCAGCTAGGAAATGCTATTGCATCAGCTAAAGGATGCAGCAGGATAGTGGCCCCCAGGCAGGTCTGTCTGGTGACATTGTTTGGAGAGGCAGCTAAGCTGCTGAGAAGTGGCACTGCAGGTAACACAGAGCCTTCTGTATTACCACATGGCAGCATCTTCCACAAAACCAGTGGTGAGTGATCAGAGATAGGAACTCTGAGGATGAAAGAGCTGAGCTGGGGTTAAGGACATCTAAACTAATGAAAGAAGAGCTTACTCCAGGGGCAGGAAGCTGGTGGCTCAAGGGGCTTCTACCAGACTGGCATCTTGTTGTGCAAACTGGAAAGCGCAAGACTGGTTTCCAGCTTGAAGGGACACTCAGTTTGGTTTATGACAAGTGACTGCTAGCTAACACCACTCTAAAACCACCAGCTGATGGGAACCTGGACAGGTCTGTCAGGAGTGCACAACCTTACCCATAACTGGCACTGCATGTAGGTGAAGCAGGTGCCTGCTGTAGAGCAGCACAGCAGGAATTGGCTTGGTATGGACAGGAGTTGGGTGACCAACACTCAGGGGAGGTCACTGTGGCAAAGAGCCCAGAAATGTTCCCTTTGCTGTGACAGACAGCAGTTGTTAATGCACTTTTCACTGAAGGGGCACAGGAGTTGTTTCCCACTCTTTAAATAACAAAAAGGCTTTTTTTTTTAAAACTCCCTTGGGAAGACTCAATAAGAAACCACCTAAAGTGATGCCCTCCTCTTTGCTCGGGAGGATTAAGGTAAATCACGAAACAGAAGTCAGGTTAGGAGATGGCTTTAAGGGGAATGAGGGAAGAAAAGACTGAAATAACATTTATTCTCCATTCTTCTCCCAGTTATTTTAGGAGCGTTAGGGAAAGCCAAGAGGAAGGTCTGGAAGGAGAACCCTTAGCACAGTAGTCCCTGGGAAGGCCATGGGGTCGGTGACAAGCAGCACAGGGGTCGTTAACAGCTCTCATTTATAAAATCAGTGTTCTCTGGGGGAAAAACCAAAACCCAGAAATCCAGTCACAACAGGTAAGTTAGTCTGACAGTTCAGTCATTTGTCATCTAAATTTCAGCTTCAAACCCTTTGTTTGAAGTTGACCTCCCCATTTGACACAGACTGATTCCTCACCTTCAGTTCCTTTACTATGGTGCAACACTCTCATTTCAGAGAGGAAGGCAAAAAACTACTCCATTTCCATGGCTCTGGTAAACCTTTCCTGGCACAGTCCCATTAGCAAAATCTAGCAGAAGCTAAGTTCTAAAGGAATTCAATGCATTCCAGTGCAGATCTTACCCACTCTGAGCTACAGCTCACAGTAGAGAGCTTTGTGGAAGACGGTGCCAACGAGCAGCTTGCCCTCGTAGACAGCTGCCACGGAGCTGCCCTGCAGCACGGAGCCGTCATCAGCGTAGATGCGCGTCACCACCGGCCGCTCCCCCAGCATGTCCTGGATGCGCAGCACCTGCCCCAGGGGGAGAGGGACACAGCTGCTGAAATGGCCACAGGTGAAAGGGAACAAGATGTTAGATGGAAACAAGTTAGTTAGGTTGAGCACCTGCTGGTGACTGCAGCCGAGTGACTCCTGTGGTAGGGCCTCGCATGTTGCGGCAGTGAAGCACTGCCCACGATGACTGCATCCAAAGCAGTGTGACCGGCAGGGCACAGGAGGTGATTCTGCCCCTCTGCTCTGCTCTGGTGAGACCCCACCTGCAGCACTGCAGCCAGCATAAGAGGGACATGGAACTGCTGGAGCAGGTCAGAGGAGACCACAAAGATGATCAGAGGGCTGGAGCACCTCCTGTATACAGGACAGGCTGAGAAAGCTGAGGTTGTTCACCCTGGAGAGAAGGTGGCTACAGGGAGACCTTAGTGCAGCCTTCCAGTACCTGAAGGGGCTACAAGAAAGCTGGGAAGGGACTTTTGATAAAGGCTTGGTAGTGATAGGGTGAGAGAGAATCGATTGAAGCTTGAGGAGGGGAGATTTAGACTGGAGACTAGGGAGAAATTCTTCACAGTGAGGGTGGTGAGACACTGGAACAAGTTGCCCAGGGAGGTTGTGGATGCCTCTCCCTGGAATGTTCAAGGCCAGATTGGATGAGGCCTTAAGCAATTTGGTCTAGTGGAAGGTGTCCCTGCCCATGGCAGAGGGGTTTGGAACTGGATGATCTTTAAGGACCCTTCCAACCCAAACCAAACCATTCTATGATTCTGTGATGGTAAATCTCCTGCTACTGAACATGTTCATTTTGAGAAGTGTCTTATGAAGAGCTTCAAACAAGGCTGAAGTCAGACACCGACCAGATCCCTGCAATCCCAGCTGCTAGTGTGCTGATGCTGGTACCTCATAGATTTCAGAAGGAAAGAAGAATGCCAGTGTCACCTACTGAGGAACCACACTGGCTCAGATAAATCATTCCAATGCCAACGTTTCTGGTCATGCTTTGCACTCAATTGTTTTTTGTTTGGTGCTGGCTCAGTCATTAACACAGTTCATCAAAGTCTGATTGCACAGCCACAGCTGCACAGAAAGTAGCCTGAGGAGTCCAGAATGACTGAGCTGAGCTACTGGGTGGAAATGATTCAGTTGCCTGCTAAGGAGCTAAATAGGTGTTTGTTAGTGAGTATCCACTGTGCAGGCTTTCCTCTTGAGAGCAGAAGCTATAAGCTGGAAGCCAGCTGAGCCTTTGCTTTCACAAAGGCTGGTCAGGCACTTCTCTGTGTAATGCAGAGCAAAGTTGGAGCAGGGGGATTTGAACAACTTTCTGGCACAGAGCCCAGAGACTTCTCCTACAAGGTACCTCAGATGCAGGCAGATTGTCAGGATCATTGAAGAACAGCTTCATGCCGTTGGGATGACATCCTGTCCAGATGTCTCCAGTGTGAGGGTCAATAGACAAGTTATCAACCAGCGTGTCCAGCTGCAGGGTCTGTCCAACACAGAGGGAAAAAGTGAGGAAAAGAGAGAAGTTAAAGCCAGCAGAAGTCTTAGAAGCAAACCAGAACATAACCAACAGCCTTGTCCAGTGCTCCCAGCTGTCAGAATTTTTTATTTTTTGAGAAGTCTTTTCTCCTCCAGTGCTGTTATACTTTGCCCCTGGTGTGCTCCATACCCTCCTCTGGGCCATGACAAACCTGCTTGCTGCTCCAAGCCTCCCCACCTACACTTGTGCTGATTGTTGGCTTCAGTGCTTGGTTGACCCAGACTGACTGAGGCAGACTTTCACTACAGCACACCCAAGGATCCTCCTCTTATTGCTGGTGTGAGAATGGAAGACCTGAAGCTGTGTAAGTGGCACACTGCCCCTCTGCAAACCCACACCAGGAGCCATCCAGACCAGCCCTTTACACATGGTCAGGCTGAAATCTCAAGCATTCATGGGGACTAATCTGTCCAACATTCACACAGACCTCTTTTCACAGTATCACAGTATCGCTAAGGTTGGAAGAGACCTCGAAGATCGAGTCCAACCTGTCACCACAGACCCCATGACTAGACCATGGCACCAAGTGCCACATCCAGTCCCCTCTTGAACACCTCCAGGGACGGCGACTCCACCACCTCCCCGGGCAGCCCATTGCAATGGCGAATCACTCTCTCGGTGAAGAACTTTCTCCTCACCTCGAGCCTAAACTTCCCCTGTTGCAGCTTTCCATGGAATAGCAGCACCTTACCTTCACATGGGTTAGACTCCAGTTGGCGTGTTTCTCCATAACATGGACATTGTGGTCAAATACATCTGCAACATAGATGTACCTTCAAAAGAAAGCAGCTTTTAGAGATATAGATGAGTAAGCAGACACGGAAACCAGCCAGTTCCTCCTGTGCAAGCCCAGCTGTTCCCATGAGGAAATCCAGCTCACAGTTCTCACACAGCAACAGACACTGCAGGCAGGCCACAGGGCACTGAACTGAAGCCAACCTGCTGAGACACCACTGTAGCTTCACACCATGCCAGGTTTTCTCAGTGCCATTGTGACACCGACACAGACCTTGGATTCTGAGGCCCACAAATACACTTTTCTTCAAATTAAAGATGACTTATGTACACCTCCAGGCTGGTAACTCAGTCATGCACTTTCCAAGTGTGGAGCATTCGTTGCCTCTACTTACAAGAAGACCTGAGAGTTCTGCTCCACAAGCCCTCCACATCAGTGGCACTGTGCAGGTAGCACCTTGCCTCACATGAGCCAGCTCAGACACTTGGTCACAGAGGGACCACAGCTACAAATCAGAATCTGGGGATTCTTTTGTGAGAGTAAACAAAATCTAAGGCAACAAGGAACTTACTTTCTGTCTGGTGAGGTGTTAATTCCATTGGCTGAATAAAACCCAGCTGCTACTTCCTTCACTCCTTTTGGACTGTAGTAAACAACATTTGACCAAGTTAAACCCAAGAACATCTCCAAGGCAATCAAGATGAAGTCACTGAAGTAGTGGTCATTGGTGGCATAAAAACTGTCTGGTCCCATAGCTACTATATCGTTCACACTAACAAAATAAAAAGAGAGGGAGAGAAATAATGAAATGAAAGCATTGCAGGACTGCCCAGAATCCAGCCAGGATTGTGTCTTCCCATACACATGAATGGGTTGCAATTACAGATGGTATTTCAGACAGACACTGAGTTCTTTAGATCCTTTTTTACTTCTGTTTGCTTTTACATGAAGCAGGACTGTACAGTGCTGAGACCTGAACAGGAGCATAGGGTATCAGTGAGAGTTCTGGTTATGTGCCTGTAAGTCCATGGGGAGGGAAGAGGGAGGAAAAAGGGAGGGAAAGGGGGAGGGGGAGAGTGGGATAGGGGAGGAAAGTGGGAAAAGGAGAGGAAAGAGACCCAAGAGTAGGTTACATGAGAAAAGGAGGAAGCTTTGATTACACAAATAAGCAGCAACCAGTAAGAGAGATAGCAAAGCTGATAAAGAGAAAATCTCTCAATAAGACCCTAAACCCCCCACTCTGGATTTTAACAAGGCAGCCTGTTCCTGTGAGGCCAGTACTGAGCTCCAATACCTTGTCAGAAGGTCGTGTTGAATGGTTTTCAGGTGCAGGAGAGAGTTGTCATCTTCCATAAACTTAAACAATTCTACTGTGCTCTTGTACTGGGGATGGTTCACAACAAAGAGGTACACAGTGTCATCTTGAAAGAAGAGATGAAAACAGCTGAATTTTCTGCACCGGTCTGCATGGCAAAGCACCCAGAGCTCTGAAGCAGCCCCCAGTATATAATACGTTGGATTTGGTGCATTTGTCTCTCAGCTCCTCAGGACAAGCACCAAAGAGATGCAGGATGCCACTGCAACTGGCTCCAGAGCTCCAGCTGCTCTTCTCCCAGGCTCACTCTACAGGGAACCGCTGTGTAAACTACATCTTTGCTAGTTCCACCAAGGAAGAAAGAAATCATGTCTTCATCACAGAACCACAGAATGACAGGGCTTAGACCATCTCTGGAGTCCAACGCCCGTCCCTGAGCAGGCTCACCTAGAGCAAGATGGCATCCAGACAGGTTTCCAGAGATGGAGACTCCACAACCTCTCTGGGCAATCTGTTGCAGTCTTTCACTACCCTCATTGTGCAGAACTTGTTCCTAATGTCCAACCTAAATCTACCCTATCGCTTCTTGGCCTTTTGGCTAAGATCAAGTGTAGTATCTGTTCTTATCAGTTTCTGGGCACTGACTGGCTGCAAAGCAGCCCTGAGGAGAGAGACTTGGGAGTGCTGGTGGACGAGAAGCTCAACATGAGCTCTCAATGTGCGCTTGCATGCTGGAAAGCCAATCAGATCCTGGGCTGCATCAAGAGAAGTGTGGCCAGCAGGTCAAGGGAGGTGATTCTCCCCTCTACTCAGCTCTGGTGAGACCCCACCTGGAGTACTGCGTCCAGTTCTGGAGCCCCTATTACAAGAGGGATACAGACGTGCTGGAAGGTGTCCAGAGAAGGGCCATGAGGATGATCAGAGGGCTGGAGCACCTCTCCTATGAGGACAGACTGAGGGAGTTGGGGCTGTTCAGTCTGGAGAAGAGAAGGCCCGAGGTGACCTAATTGTGGCCTTCCAGTATCTGAAGGGGGCCTACAAGAAGGCCGGGAGGGACTTCTCAGGATATCAAGTAGTCATAGGACTAGGGGGAATGGAATGAAGCTGGAGGTAGGGAGATTCAGGCTGGACATGAGGAGGAAGTTCTTCACCATGAGAGTGGTGAAGCCCTGGAATGGGTTGTCCAGGGAGGTGGTTGAGGCCCCATCCCTGGAGGTGTCTTAAGACCAGGCTGGATGAGGCTCTGGCCAGCCTGACCTAGTGTGGGGTGTCCCTGCCCATGGCAGGAGGGGTTGGAACTAGATGATCCTTGTGGTCCCTTCCAACCCTGACTGATACTGTGATACTATGATACCCTACTCTAAAACCATTGCCATGTTCTCCTCTCCAAGCTCTGGCTACCAATAAAATACCCTTCATGCTCTCCTTCCTTTCCCTAGGGATTTTAACAAGGCAAATAGGAGTTTGCAAATAGCTGGAGAAAGACATCCATTGCTGCAGCTTGACCTAAGTCCCCATACAGTCACAGTGGTGGAGTCCCCATCCCTGGAGACATTCAAGGTAAAACTTGAGGCCCTGAGCAACATGATCTAGTTGGAGATGTCCCTGGTGATTGCAGGGCGGGTTAGACAAGATGACTTTTGAGGGTCCCTTCCAGCATTCTAATGGCTGGCCACAGGGTACCAGAGATTTTGGTAGCTTGCAGTGATTTGATAATTTACTGTTTAGCCACAGAAGTCTCCATTCTGGTCACTTTTATTCATAGCTTCCTCTTTTTTGAGGTCCCTGCTCCTCAAAACCCTTGAGTCCTGGGTGAGCAGATGTAAAATGGTAAAATGAACTTTGTGTGGTTTTCACCTTCTCAGACTTTTCCCGTATTTTCTTTCCTATAGGTGTCCTATAGGACACCTTTCTGTCTCAGCCAGCCTGAGATACTGAGCAAAGATGCTTGATTTAGCAGCTGGCATTTAGAACAGAGCTCTAGAAAGACAAAAAGCCTGAAAAGCTTTCTCTCTCCCAGGAAGAGCAGGCTATTAGAGGTACAGTGCAAGGCTACAGAGGGATTCTGTTTGTGCTCTTGAGGCTGAGATTTGCCTCAGATGGCTTTACCTTTATCTATGTAGGTGCTGATTCCATGAGGGTTAAACGATGCCAGGTCAAACCCTCGGCTGATTCTCAGTGCCACTGCCCTGGGGTTATTTTCATTCAAATCCATTAAAAATATTTCACCTGGCTTGTCTGGTGCAAAGCTTTTTAGTCCTGGATATTTCAAGCCCTGTAAAATCAAAACATACAAAAATCATTCCTGGATAAAAGGTAAAGGGAAGCATCACAGGGCTGAAAATGCTGGAGCCTTGTTCAGGCTTGCAAGCACACATCAGGATGTCATGGAATCATAGAGTGGTTTTGGTTGGAAAAGACCTTTAAGATCATTGAGTCTAACCATCCCCTAACTGTACCAGTGTTCCTCAGCACCACATCTTTGCCTCTCTGAAACACCTCCAGGCACAGGGATTCAACCACCTTCCTGGGGAGCCTGTTCCAGGCTTTGAGAAGCATTTAGATAGAAGCATAAAATCATAGAAAGGTCATGTAGTCCAACCTTCCTGCAGTCAGCAGGGACATCCCCAACTAGATCAGGCTGCCCAGCACATCATCAAGTCTCACCTTGAATATCTCCAGGGTAGGAGCCTCAACCACCTCTCTGGGCACCACCCTCTGGATGCAACCATCCAACTAATTCCTTATTCACTGAACAGTCCACCCATCAAATCCATATCTCTCCAACTTGGCAAGCAGGATGTGTTTGGGGGACTGTGTCAAAGATGTCCCTCTGCTTCAGCCCACCATGCCAGGATGGACAGAGAGGGACCAGCTCTGCTTTCCCTTGATTGCTGTGCAGAGGGAGCAGGCTGCATGGAGGGCACCACCAAGGCACCACCTGGGTTGGTGCTCCCCATATGTCAAACCACTCTGCAAATAAAACCCACACTGGGGAAGAACAAACTGGAAGTACAGCACCACTGACAGTATCCAACACAGTAAAGGGAACAGTAGTGGTGTGACAGGTCACGATTTCTGGCACGAATTTTGCAACCTTATCATTCCCTGGGTGTCTTGGGAGCATGTGGATGAGAACATCAGCTTCTGCTTTAGAAAATAATCACTAGTCATCCTGCAAAGAAAAGCTTGAAAATCTATGCCCTAAAGGCTAAAAAACACCCAGGAGCAATAAAATCAACACATAACATCTGTGGTGTTTTTTTTAAAGTCAGGGAATTAACACACCTTCTTAATAAGGGAGAGGCTTGACCTGTCACACGTCAAGGAAGCAGTGTGAAAGAAAGGAAAGATTCTGTGGGCAGATTAAGCCAGTGCAGTAGGACACACATGTCAGAGCCAGGACTGCCACTTCAGTCTCAAGGAGAACACTTGCTCAAGTAGAAGAAAAAAACAGCTAAGCTGATACAAGTCCTGTCTGTTCCTGTGGAACCAGTCAGCCTTGTAGGAGAAAAGTCCGTCCTGCAATTTTCACCTTTGACTCCTGTAGATAAGGAAGCAGAGAGGGCCCCTGCAGGGGAAGGGGGCATGGGCACTTACAGAGCTAATGAAAGCCAGGCCATTGGGAAGTATGTCGATGTCTTCTGAGCCAGCTTCTGTAAGGCAGAGATAAAGAGGCTTTTTCAGATTATATTAAGTATTTCCCATCAAAAAACCAACACCTTTTTAGTACAAATCCAGCTCTCAGGAATGTCCCTTTCTAATATGAATGCACAAGTGCAGTAGAGAAGTTTGCATTGCATTAGGAGTGGTAGCAGAAGGCAGTGGCAGGCCAGGGTAGGAAATCACTTGGGTTCCTCTCTTTCTGGGGGCTTAGAGGTGCTCCTGTGGTGGCCAAGCAGTCTCCTGGTCAGGCACTGGAACAGGCTCCCCAGGGAGGTGGTGGAGTCACTGTCCCTGGAGGTGTCCAAGAAACATGTGGCCATGGCACTTGGGGACATACATAGTTTAGTGGCCATGGTGGTCTTAGGTTGAAGGTTGAACTCTTAAAGGTCTCTTCTAACCAAACCAGTTCTATGATTCCTCCCTAGCTCCGTGTGTCCTGGGGTGGCAGGGGATGAATCACCCGCTTTTGATGATAATGTTCTGCTGCAAGCAGTTAGTGCTGGGATTTTCAGGGCAGGACTGTACCCATCACTCAGCCCCAGCACTGGCAGAAGGCAGCTCTGGGAACTGCACACACTAATTCTGACTGAGCTGGGACACTGCACTAGGATGGATTGCCAAATACTTAAGGCTGTCAAGTGTCAGAGAACCTGCTCTGTCCTTAACAGCTAAGGGCTTTAATAGTTAGACCACACTTTTAACTCTGGGTAACCATTTCCAATATTGCCAGTTCGTGCAGTCCCTGTAATATTTTTTCCTGCTAGGAAAATAAAGTTTAAAAAAAAATTAATAAAATCCCTTTAGTAAAAGCACAATTTTAGGCTTTGATCAAGCACTCTCCACAGAGCTTTTAGTCTGATGCTGAAGCCTGTTTGCCATCCCACATTTTCACTGCTGCCTTGAGAAGCCTTCCCTCTGCTCTCCAAGTCACCAGCACTACCAGCACTCCCCACCAGCCACTTCCCAAGGGATGGCTGGATTAAACCCACCCAAGAGCATTTGCTTCAAGGAGGAAATTGCTCTGCAGGTTTTCTGTAACAGAGCTCCCACAAAGCTTGCCTACCTCTCCACAACCCCTCCTGCTTGGGCATAGAGAACCCTACAAAGGTCACACTACTCTTGGCATCTCCTTCCAGGGAAGTGCCTGCAAATCTGAGCTGGGTCTTTTGTTTGCTTTTATGTAACTCCTGTTTATCCCAGCACTAACTCAGCTGGGCTGTAATTCCCCTGAAGCCACCAAACATCTCTGTGGGAAGGAATCTGATCCTCAAATTCCCCCATGCAGGCAAGTTCCTCCCCAGCTCAGCCCTGGGGAGATCTGGTGACACAACTTCTTCCAGAGGGACAGGGGAGAGACACAGCCACCTTCTGCTCAGCCTTGGCAAGCAAGCCCCATGCCATATCTAACAGGTGGAGCATCCCTGCCTTCTGAAGTGCAAAATGTCTCAATAAGCATTTTTGGGAGCCAGCCCATTACCCACCTCCTAGGTTTTGGTTCTGAATGCCAGCTGGGCTGCAGGCAAGGAGGCAGACATCTGCACTGATGTGCCCAGAGACATGCAGAACCTGCACTTTCCAATTAAAGCTTTGGATTTGTGTTGTTTCAGCTTGGCTCACACTCTGGTTTAAGCAGCAAGCTCCTTTTCTTTGCCCCACTCTCGGTCTCTCCAAGCCTAGGTGCATTTCTAGGATGGGGTTAGCAGTGGGTCCCCACTTCCCAGGATTGCTGCAATGTTAACAACATCATAAATACTGAAAGGCTCAATTACCACAGTGACAGGAGCTGGACAGACAGCCTTCATTGTCAGAGCATGCTGGTGAGTGAATGAACAGAGATACCATCACTTACCACTGCTGAATTAGTGAGGCAAGTCAAGCAGACAGATAAGCAGGCTAACTGGGAGCAGATAATTAACAAGTATAAGTTTCTGCACTGAAGACCCTGCACCAAACCACTTCAAAAGAGACTGCCCAACAGAGCAGGTTGGCCACTTCTCAGCCAGGTGCTGGTACGTGTGGAAGAGCAGTGAAATGCTGATTCAGCATGCTCCAGCCAAGCTGGCACTGCCGAGGCAGCAAGGAGAGGGTGGAGGTACACAGCTGGCTGCTGGGAAGTTCCATGGCTCCCCTGCAGGCCCATTCTGGGAGGCTCTGTGCTGTTGTTATGGGCACCACATAGGACAGGAGGGTTAAGAAGTCATTGAGCCAGCAATGTGCCCTCATGGCCAAGAAAGCCAATGATCTCTTGGAGTCCATGAAGAAGAATGTGGCCAACAGGTCAAGGGAGGTTTTCTTCCCCCTCTACTCTGCCTTGTTGAGGCTGAACCTGGAGTATTGTGTCCAGTTCTGGGCTCCCCAATTCAAGGGGAACATGGAACTACTGGAGATAGTCCAATACAAGGCCATGATGATGATGAGGGGACTGGAGCATCTCCCTTATGAGGAGAGGCTGAGAGTACTGGTGTTGTTTAGCCTGGAGAGTGAAGACTGAGAGAAGATCTTCTCAATGCTGATCAATAGCTGAAGGGTGGAGGCCAAGAGGATGGGACTGGGCTCTTTTCAGTGGTGTCCAGTGATATAAAAAGGGCAATGGGTACAAACTAGAACACAGCAGGTTTCACTTGAACTTAAGGAAAAACTTCTTTGCTGTGAGGGTGCTGGAGCAGTGGAGCAGGCTGCCCAGAGAGGTTGTGGACTCTCCTTCTCTGGACACTTTGAAAACCTGCCTGGATGCATTCTAGTGCAGCCTGATCTAGATCAGGCTGAATGATCTCCAGAGGTCCATTCCAACCCCTACCATTCTGTGATTCATTAGGTATCAGTTACCTCCACTGTGTTAATTGCCCAGATTGTCCATGGCATTATCTGAAAGAAGAATTAAACAAAAAATAAAGATACCAAGAAATTTTTTCATCTACCCTGGAAATGTGGGGGGATGTTTTTTTGTCTTTACATCTTATTATGATGTATTCTGCAAGTGCATCCAACAAAAAAAGTCACCTGGATTTCATGTCCCAAAGTAAGCGACTATTTTGCCAACACCCCAGGAAATGTGCCAAGAAGCAAGTGTTTCTGGCAGTTTCTATCACGGGAATTAGTTTAGGACATACAGTTAGTTTATTGTTAGTGTGGCCAGCAGATGGAGAGAAGGGATTCTGCCACTTTGCTCTGGTGAGACCTCACCTGCATCTGGCTCTGGAGCCCTCAATACAGGAAGGACATGGACCTGATGGAGAGGGTCCAGAGGAAGGACATGAAAATGATCAGGAGCCTGGAGCACCTCTGCTATGAGGACAGGCTGAAGGAGCTGGGGTTGTTCAGCCTGGAGAAGAGAAGGCTCTGAGGACACCTAATAGCAGCCTGCCAGTATCTGAAGGGGGCTACAAGAAGGCTGCAGAGGGACTGTTTGCAGGACAGGACGAGGCACAGTGGTTTGAGATAAGGGAAGACGAGATTTAGATTGGATGTGAGGAACAAGTTCTGCAGTTCTGCATCATGAGGGTGATGGAATGGTAGAACAGGTTGCACAGGGCGGTGGTTGAGGCCCTATCCCTGGATATATTCAAGGTGAAGTAGACAATCTGCTCTAGTGGAGGATGTCCCTACTGACTGCAGAGGGGCTGGACTAGGTGACCTTTGGAGGTCCCTTCCAATCCAAAGGGTTCTATGATTCTGCTATAAACAGTACCATCATCTGACTACCATAATTCAGAAGGCCCTGTTTATTCCACAGCTGCAGCTTTTTCTGCATACCTATGAATGAGGTTTAGGACAAGCTGCAGGTTTTAATTTTTTTTTCAATATTTGCATCAGTCTGTACATTGCACAATATTAAAAAAAATAGAATACATCAAAGTCTGAAAAATGAGAGAGAAAAAAATGTGCAGAAAGAAAAGTGTTGACTAGAAATTTTTTTCCATTTACTCTGGGTTTGCTTCCCTTTATACAGATGCATCACTTCTAAGTTAATTATGAAAACCCACACCAGATGTTTGCTCTTCCATGGACAAGATGGATAGCCTAAGATAATTTTGTTCAGAGCTGATCCAGCTCATTACCTGTGTCCCATTTAAGAGGCCAGAAGGACTATTTTAAATATTAAAATACAGATTGTTTATGCAAATTTGACACAGCATTTTAAAATCATAATGGTTAGAGAGGGAAAGAACTTTAAAGATCCTCTAGTTCCAACCCCCTGCCATGGGGGTTCTACTAGACCACCCTGTTCAAGGCTGCAGCCAGCCTGCCTTTGAGCACTTCCAGGCTTGCAGCCTCCACAAATTCTCTGGGCAGCCAGTGCCTCACCACCCTCATGGGAAAGAATTGCTTCCTAGTGTCTTCCAATTTGAAGCCATTACCCCTTGTCCTGTCAATTCATAGTGTTGTTAAAAGTCCCTCTGCAGCTTTCCTGGAAAGCCCCTTCAAATACTGGAAGGCTGCTTTAAGGTTTCCCTGCAGCCATCTCCAGGCTGAGCAACCCTAACTCTCTGAGCCTGTTGAGAGAGCAGCAGACAGCAGCACAAAGCCAAGACATGGTGCGGAGCTCTATGTGAGGGGACAGTGTTAGAGGAGCAGAGTGAGCAGAAGAAATTAACCTCCTCAAATTGATCTTCCACCACCTCTGAGCAGAGCCTGGTTCTGAGAATCTCCATGTAAAAGTCAGGCATCCAAAATGAGACAACTGCTCATTAATCAACCACCTCTGTATTTGCAATTTCCAGTTTTCCTTCTTTCCTCAACAGAGACAACACGATGCAATAAGTCTCATAGAGAATGCAACAGTGATGTGCTTCAAAGAATTACTCAGCAATTAGTTTTCTGTTAATCACCATAAATAAACATTATTCAGAGTCCTCTATGAGTACATTTCAGCTCCATGTAGAAGGCTCTGAAAATTTTTAAAGTGAAATTCCTCCTGCACATAACCTCAGGCAAAGGAACTCTGCAGACGGCAGTAATTTGACTTTACAAAGATGTTTGATTCCTGACACAAGGAAGAAGCAGAATTTATGAAATCAACCCAGTGACTCAGCAAGCCCCAAAGGCAAAGCTCTTAAAGCTCATTCAGTGACTATTTTATTTTCGTACACAAGCAAAATCCAGGCAAAATTCGACAGAATTTCAGACAGACATTCCCCAAATTACTGAGGAGAATAAACCCCAGCCATTAAGCCTGCATGAAGTTTTAAAATGACAGTTTTGGGGGAAAGGAGACACAAGAAAACGCTATGAAATGTAAAGCTATCCATTTTATACCCTGCTTCTCCTAAGGGAAGAGAAACAAAACGAGACAGAAACGTTGCCATGTGCTAAATGCACGATCCAAAGGACAAAGTCAACATTTCGGGCACCCTGTTAAACCTCTCT
The DNA here is from genome assembly GCA_033816785.1 of Picus viridis. NCBI lineage: Eukaryota > Metazoa > Chordata > Aves > Piciformes > Picidae > Picus > Picus viridis. Next base: position 17,601,982 of record CM066574.1, on the reverse strand, counting down.
GCAAACCAAACTAAGATGACAAATATGACCCTTTGCTCTTTGAAACCACACAGCTGAATTGTGCAACCACACCAAGCTCCTGCCTACTCTTTGCACCACGTGAGACCATGCTGCTCCTAATTCTCTGCCAAATGAGGCACAAAGGTGAGCAATCCCTGCTGACATTTAGTAGCCACTCCTTCACCGCATGCCTGTGGCCTTCTTGCAAAGCTTCCACCCTGGCAGCATGGCTTCTCTTCAACATGCCATTAGCTGACAACCACCTATAGCTACCTGCCAAAAGAGTCTGCACACCCTGGTTTAAAAGCCAAATGATTTCCTAAGTGGATTAGCAGACAGAAGTGTTTGCAAGGTATTCATTTTCAAGAAAGGGATCAGAATCACAGAATGGTAGAGGTTGGAAGGGACCTCTGGAGATTGTCTAATCCAACCCCCCTGCCAAAGCAGGATCAACCCAGGGCAGACAACATAATAATGCATTCAGACAGGTCTGGAAAGTCACCAGAGAAGGAGACTCGCAACAGCAAAACAAACCTTGTGCATCACTGCTGCTTCATTTTATTTGATAATCAGACATCGATAAATACTCTATCTTCCTTGACTGTTTTGGTCCTTCTCAATAATGAGTAAAAGTTGAAGTTTCTGCAGTGGGACTATATGCATGCCAGCAAAGACCTATCAGTTCTGCCAGAACATCCAAGGAAGGAGTTGCTGCTTCCCCTCCCTAGCACTAGCCAGCTTTGTCTAATAAATCTGAAACAATAGGCTGAAAGAGTTGGGGCTGTTCAGCCTGAAAAAAGAAGTCTCCAGAGAGACCTTATTACTACATTTTAATACCTGAAGGGGACCTACAGGAAGGCCAGGGAGGGACTGTTTAGAAGGGCCTGTAGTGATAGAACAAGAGGCAATGGTTTGAAACTGGAGCAGAGTAGATTTTGGTTGGACATTAGGACAAAGACCTTTACCATGAGAGTGGTGAAATACTGAAACAGGTTGCCCAGGGATGTGGTTGAGGCCCCATCCCTGGAGACATTCAGGATCAGACTTGATGTGGCCCTGAGCAGCCTGACTTAGTTGGAGGTGTCCCTGCTGACTGCCAGCGGGGTTGAACAAGATGACCTTTGAGGGTCCCTTCCAACCTGATGCAATCTGTGAATCTGCAACCAAGCTGGCAAAGGGCTGAGCAGCTGTCTGAACAGCTGCACTGATGCCAGACTTGATCCTGCATCAGGAAGATCAAACACCAAAAGCAAAAAGTATTAAACCAAACTAGTTTGATTTTCAGTATAATTTCTTCCCACAGCTTCTCCCTACCTCAGAGTCCAGGCAGCAAATGAAAGTAAACTTGTTTTCAGGATGAGGCTTGGGAAGCTGGCTTTGAGAAGCAGCTGCAAAAGCAAGCTGGACAAAAGCAACGCCCTGGGTCATTTGGAGCACGTACCGATGCCTTTAATGAGCCGGCAGTTCGGGAGGGTTACCGGGGCTACTTCCCGGGAAGCGTTGAGCCTGTTCCTGCAGGAGGGAAGAGCAGGGTTAACAGCACACGGCCAGCTTTGCACAGGTAACAATCCTAGCCTAGCTTGATCCTCCGTTTATTGTCTGTCATATCACTGCAACAAATCAGCTGTAAAACACTGAATAAGCAAACACCAGAACTGACAACAGCAATTGCTCCAAATCGCTGTGATAGCTCCATGCAGGCAGGGATTAAATGATTCTCCTGCACTGAATTACTTCACGAACCTGGCTTGGTTCATGAGCTTCAGGAACAAGCTTTCATGACCCCACTGCAGCTCAAATGGTAACATATCATAGCCACACTTTCTTCAGGTTTCAGCCACCTAAATATAGTAGCACCCCACAGTTAGGATCAGCATTTCAAATGAGGAGAGGGCTACCTTCTACCCCAACCCACTGGCTATTTTTGGTGGACAGGTTTATCAGCAGTTGTGCTTTCTGCATTCAAAGGTAGCAACAGTGTTGTGGCAAAGGTAGGAATATCTATTTCCAAAGAGCTGGTAGGACTTGGTAGTACAGTTTTCAGCAATCAGCTTGCCCTTTCCTCTTTTCTGCTGGTGCCCACCCAGAGCATTATCCTTCAGTGGTGCTTATTTCATTCCTCAGTGCCCACAAAAACTCAATCTCTGGCTCATGATTTACTGGACAAGCAGACAGAGGCAAGTAACTACTTGAGTTCCTATTTCTCCATCTCCTGCATTCCAAGTTGTCTACAAATCTGTATGAAAGGCACCTCACTAGGAGGTGCTTTTCACATAAATTTGTGTAGGGATGCAATTGTCCCCTCCCTTGAGCAGTGGTGAGGCCACACCACACCTCAAGTACTGCATTCAGTTTTGGGCCCCTTGCTACAAGAAAGACACTGAGGTGCTGGAGCAGGTCCAGAGAAGGGCAACAAAGCTGGTGAAGTGCCTGGAACACAAGTCTTATGAGCTGAAGGGACTGGGGTTGTTTAGTCTTCAGAAAAGGAGGCTGAAGGAAGACCTCATTACCCTCTACAAAAGTGGGTGTCAGTCTCTTCTCACATGCAGCAATTAACAGGACAAGAGGAAAGCACCTCAATTTGTGCCAGGGGAGGTTCATGTTGGATAACAGGAAAAATTTCTTCACAGAAAGGGTTATCAATAATGGGAACAGGCTGTCCAGGGTGGTGGTGGAGTCACCATCCCCGGAGGTACTTAAACAGCATGTGGATGCGGTGCTTAGGGACATGGTTTAGTGGTAGTAGCTTAGCAGTAGTGATGGGATTGTGACTTCTCAGTGAGAATTTGAACTTGATGCTCTCAAAGGTCTCTTCCAGCCTCAGCAGTTCTGTGATTCTCTGACTCACTAGCAGGGCTGAAGTGTTTGACCACTCTGCTCTACAGTGCCATAAGAAAATATGTTGTGTCTCTATGTAAGAATGCTCAAGCTAGCACACTGGAATATTTAATTTTTGTTTTTCCTAAGAGAAAGCATTTAAACTAACCCAGTCACTCCTTTGCATGTCTGTAATATGTGCTGAGGCTGCACTTGCTCCAACCCCAGGCAATTCAGAATGCAAAGGTTCCATAGCTAAACCCAGCCATGTTTATGTTACAGTTTCAGGCACAAACATAAACTAAACAGCACTATTGGTCTATGGTATGAAAAATAAGTGATATGGCTGAGAGCACCATATGGTATGTCAGTCCTGCAGCTTTTTAATCACTTAATTAAGAATTCCAAGTTGCTTTAATGCTATATAATTGACACAGATTGTTAACATAAGGCCAGAGGGAAGGAGATTAAAAAAAAAAAAAAAAAAAAAAAAAAAAAAAAAGAAAAAGGGTAAATAGCACAGAGGACAGCAAGGGAAAGGAGCCAAATTCTCCCAAGCCCTCTCCCCCAGTTCAGGAGTGCTGACAGGGAATTACACTGGTTCTCAGCCACAACCTGCACAGGAGAGATGTCAGGTCTCCCTTTGCCCCTTGGCATCTCAGAACTGAATCAATAGGGGTGGCTTAGGGCAATCACACCCCAAGTCCACAGTGCTGCCTGTCGAGGGATACTCTCTCTCTCCTATTTGCATCAGCCTTTCCTGGGCAGACTGTGCCACAAGCACAGCAGGAACTCAGCCAGCAGCCAACAAGGGATGATGATATCCTGACAGCATTCCCAGGGAAACACTTCATGGACTGGAATGAGAATAATTCAAAAGGACACTGGTCACAAGCCTGCAGTATATAGAGAGGCTTTTCCAAAACGTGTCAGTTTATCTAGCACAGACAGCCTTAACTACTAAGCCAGATGGCCCAGATAACTAACTGCCCATACTGAAAACACAGCAGACCTGCAAACTGTGGGAGATGCAACTTCCAAAACAGCAGGAATTTTGCTGCTTGGTGCAATCCCTGTACATAATGCCTTTTCCCACTCAGTCTTCTCTTTCCAGTTTCAGTTGTCCACCCACTGTCTCACTTTGTAGGACACAAATGAGAGTCATCCCCTTTCCTTCAGCAGCAACCTGCTGCATATTCAAAGACCTATTTCAGTTTTCTCTAGGCTAACCAGTCCCAGATCTTTCTTACCGATAGGACTGAAAATCATCTGTTATTCTGGGGTTTGTTTCCGGTTCTTTCCAAACCATGGAATGACTTAGGCTGAAAGAGACCTTAGAGATCATCTAATCCAGCCTCCCTGCCATGGGCGGGGACAGCTGTCATCTAGAACAGGTTACTCAAGGTCCCATCCAACCTGGCCTCGAACATATCCAGGGAGGGGGCAGCCACAACCTCTCCAGACAATCCATTCCAGAATCTTGCCACCCTCATACTGAAGAATTTCTTCCTAAGATCCAATCTAAACCTATTCTCCTTCACTTTAAATCCATTTCCCCTTGTCCTATCAGTGAACACACTTGTAAAAAGTCCCTCTCCAGCCTTCCTGTAGGTTTCTTTCAGGCACTGGAAGGCAGTTACAAGGTCCCCCAGAGTCTTTTCCAGGCTGAACAATTCCAGTTCTCTCCCTCTATAGTCATAGCAGACATGTTCCCAGATCACCTTTGTGGCCCTCCTCTGGACTTATTACAACAGATCTATGTATGGTCAGGATCTTTCTGGAAGCCCACTTCTGCTTTAAACAGTGTGTGAGCTGAGCACCATATCAGAAGAAAGTGTTATGAAATGATAACACCATGTCTGCATGTAAATGTATCTGTACATGAACAATAATATCATATGCATATTGTTTTGAGGAAAAAACAGCGTAATTCACAAGTTTTGCAAATTTGCTCAGACCTTTCTTCAGAGAAGAATTAGCAATTTAAAACAACATTGGAAACAGTGTAATTTCAATTGGTAACACACAAGGACTTCACCACTTTTCTGCTGCACAAGCCCTACTCAAGTCCATTTGGTAGCTATCAAGTGTGTAACAGATACATAAACAAAGCAGACTGAAAAAGAATTGAAAGATTTGTAACAATTCTTTAAGTCTTATCTTTTAAGCATTTCATGGATTCTTGTGTTATACTATCTGAACACCAGGTATCAAATTCAGAAGAAACAGCAAATACTCTTTGCTGGATTCCTGCCTTCTGGGGGGGGGTGGGTAACAGAGGCGCCTGGGAAGAGTTAAAACCACCCCCCTCCAGTTTATCTTCTCGAGGCTGTGTTAAATTATTTAAGAGCACTTTGTTATCTAAAGTTGTATTTCCAAACTCTGCAACCATCTTAAGACTGCTGCTAGACTGCAGTTTGCTGAAAACACAGCACACAGGAAAAACCCACAGAGAGCTATAGAGATGGCAGGGATCCCGTTTCTACCAGGAGATTCATCTTGCCAGATCCCAAATGCTGCATTTGTCCCTTCAATTCAGAGGGGACATGGTTCCCTTGCTTTTCATAGTGCACTGAAATGGCTCACCATACTAAAGACTGCAAAGTGTTTTCCAGCTCTGCCATTCCAACTTGAGCAACTCCAGGGTAGGAGTTAACCCTAGTTATTAGTAATGCTTGTGGTGGATTAGTGCAAGATGTAAAAAGTACTTGAGGTACCTGGGTTCAGGCACCACAGCCCTCCTTCTGTAATGAGCTACAATTGCTATCTACCCAGAGATCAATTAGCTGGATGTCACTGCTTTGAAGTCAGGTGTTTGGAGTCCTTGTGGACTGAAACTGCTCTAAGAATGTTCACATTCACACCTCATGACATGAGGTGTATGATATGAAGCATGATGTGGCTGGGTACTTCAGCTCACAGTGACTGAGGCTACAATTTACCATCACAGAAGTCTGTGCTCCTTCAGAGGAAACCTCATGTACACCTCATCCCAATTTTGGCACAACCCCTTAACTGCAGCCTCTGCAAAAACAGAGGTACCAGGCACCCTGCCCCAAGACATCCTCTCCCCTTTTGGGCACCTTTGACCCCAAAGAGAGGGGGAAATCCTGGGGAGGATTTCACATCCCCCCTATTGCAAAGGGCATTTCTGCTGGACAAATGCTCCTGCAGTGAGTTTATGCCAAAAAGAGGATGCAAATGACACTGCTGGGCAGGACACTGAATAGTTTTTCTCCAGGGAAAACTGTTTCCTTTGATAGTGAAGAAGATAGCAATGATGATTATGACAAGATTGATGAGGGGCCTTCACTACAAGAAGGACGTTGAGGTGCTGGAGCAGGTCCAGAAAAGGGCAACAAAGCTGGTGAAAGGTCTGGACAACAGGGCTGATGAGTAGCAGCTGAGGGAGCTGCGGTTGTATAGCCTGAAGGCTGCTGAGTTCACTCTCTACAACTCCCTGAAAGGAGACTGGAGCCAAGTGTATGTTCCCTGAAGTCAGGTCCCAGAGAAGGGGCTGAAGTGCCTTCACGCTCGGAGGGGTGCAACCGTCACCCCCTGCCCAGCTCGACACCGACCCTGACGGGTCAGTTCAGTCTCCCTGCACCACCCGAGGCCTGGAGGTCCGAGCCCCTACAGCCCGTCCCCGCACTTCCGTTCCCCACCGGGACCTTGGCTCCCCTCCCCTGCTGCGGGCCCCTGACGACTCACCGGAACGCCAGCAGCCGCTCCGCCACCAGAGCTGCCGCTATCCCCACAAGAGCCACCGCCAACAGCTTCCCCATGCTCGCTCCCACTCCCGGTTCCGCCGCGTCCCGGCACGGCGCTGCACTCACCGCCGGCTGCCGGCCCGCCCCTAGCGACCTGCCCAGCAAAAGCGGCTCTGCCCACCCGCGGCAGCAGCCAGCGGGTTGTAGGACCGGGGACGAGGGGGTGGAGGGCAGAAGGAGCCCTAGTAAGTGCAGCTCCGGAGGCATCACGCTGCAGCACCCAGACAGGGGGACAAAGTTCTGGATTCTGTAAAGTACGGTTCTTGTTCCCATGCAAAAGAGACCAACCCCCTCCTGGCTACAGCCTCCTTTCAGGGAGTTGTTGAGAGCCAGAAGGTTTCCCTGTAGCCTCCTTTTCTTCAGATTACACAACTGCAATTCCTCAGCTGCTCTGCACCAGCCCTGTTCTCCAGACCCTTCACCAGCTTTGTTGCCCTTCTCTGGACCTGCTCCAGCACCTCAATGCCTTTCTTGGAGTGAGTGGCCAAAACTGAACCCAAGACTCGAGGTGTGGCCTGGCCTCACTAGTTCTGAGTCCATGGGGACAATCCCTTCTCTGGTCCTGCTTGTCACAATATTCCTACTACAGGCCTGGATGCTGGTGGCCTTTTTGGCCACCTGGACACACCCTGGGTCATCTTCAGATGGCAGCCAATCAGTGCTCCCAGGTCTTTCTCTACTGGAAAGTGCTTCAGCTGCACTCCCCCAAGTTCTGCATTTGGCAACACCAGTGAGTTCAGTTTAAGATCTCAGACTCTCCTTGAAACTCCACACTGTGTCGACACCTTCTGCTTGTTTCTAAACTACAGCAACACCAAGGTTAGTTTCTACTACCTTCCTCATGTTTGCCTTGTCTTCATGCCCACACTTCTGAGTCAACAAGCACTGACTCCTCACTAGCTGATCAGATTTGCCCTGAGTGCCCACTGTAGCTTAAAATCCTCAATGCCTTTCATAGTCTGAAGGGTCTAGTCAATAATATCATGCCTCTGCATTTAGTCAGATCAGCCAACCAAAAGTGCTCCAGAGTTATATTCTCACCTTTAAACTTCAGTGTAAATCCATCATAAATACTTTGCCAATGCAGTTTTGAGTGAATTTACTTTAGATCAACATCAGCAGAAGAGAGAGCAAAATCTAGATAAAAAGACAACTTTCTCATTGTTAAAGTTGGTTTGGTAAAGCATCTGGTGTTTCACCACTGACTCAAGCACAATGCATTTCAAAATAGTTTATTGTGAAATCCAGATCTGTCTGCTGTATCTTACTTCTTAAAATAGATCATTCTGGGCTGCATCAAAAGAATTGTGCCCAGCAGACTGAGAGAGGTGATTCTGCCACTCTGCTCTGATGATACCTCACCTGGAGAACTATGTCCAGCTCTGGGGCCCTCAACACAAGGATATAGACCTGATGCAGCGGGTCCAGAAGAGGCCACAAAGAAAGATCAAGAGGACTGGAGCAGCTCTTCTATAAAGACAGGCTGAGAGAGCTGGGGTTGTACGACATGGAGAAGGTAAGGCTGTGGGGAGACCTCAGAGTAGTCTTCCAGTACCTGATGGGGGCTACAAGAAAGCTGGGGAGGGACTGTTTAGAAAGGCCTGTAGCAACAGGACAAGGGGCAATGTTTTTAAACGAGAGAAGGGTAGATTTAGATTAAACATTAAGAAGTTCTTTACTATGAGGGTGATGCTCTGAGCAACCTGATCTGGTTAAGCCTGTGCCTGCTTTCTGCAGGGGGTTAGACTAGATGACCTTTAAAGGTCCCTTGCAAGCCAATGCATTCTATTATTCTATGTTCTTATGATGATACGTGATAGAGAAGATTTAAGGCTTCGAAAGTATTTGGTAGAAATTATTCCCTTTGTTTTTAGCCATGTAAACACTGCCTTTTATTTTCATAGCAAGTTATCTTAACTTTCCTCTGTGGAGAGTGAGGCCAGGCATCTGCAGAGCACTATTTGTCCTACTTAACCCATGCTAACCCCATGGAATAAATCCACCCTTTACAGAGGGATGCTTTTCTCTTCCTGTCTGTAGTGGAGTCTAATGACTAATATATAGAACAAGAGCTATCCTGTCTCCCTGCCCTGCTCACTTCCTCCACTGACAGGCACAGTACATATCCCTCCACAGCTGGTTATGTGCACACACTTCATTCCTGCTTCTAGGCATTGCACTGCATGGCAAGAGGTCACTCTGAAGTCTCTTCTGCCTGCCTCAGAGGCCAAGAGCTCAAGGGAATTTGTAACAGATCGAAGAGCAGCCATTTGTTTTCTAGCATTGCTGCAGATACTCAGCTAGCCAGTGGGGTGCTGGGGAGGGGAATACACAGTGGATGCTGGCAGTGCTGGGGGGCAGGTCCCAGGCTGGCTGGGATTGTGATGAGGAGGCAAATTGCTGAGAAAACCAAGATCTTTCTTCAGTCATGTGTGATGGTGTCTCGGTCCGGAGAGGGAAAGAGACTCAGTTCTTATGAATATTCCCGTGTTGTGAAATGAGAGGCACAAACGAGGCCAAAATATCAACAGCTAGACTATTTATTACATAAATAAAGTGGATGGATCAGAAGGAGAGAGAGAGAAAATAGAGAAGAGAGAAGAGGAAAGGAATTATATTACCACACCCCACACCCCCCCAAGACAGTTTGAGTCTGTGGAGGAAAGGTGCTGCAGGAGATGTTGGGTCTGTAGAGAAACGGTGCTGAGGCTTTGGCTGTAGAAGGGACGTGGTCCTCTGAGCAGCTTCTTCAGCTCCATGAGTTGCAGCAGGCGGAACTTAGGGCACGGAGAGAGGGTTTTCAGAGTCCAAGATCCGTTGTGTTGCCCCGTGATGTTTCCAGCGTGTGGTGCCGTCTTCTTCCTTCTGCATTTTTCTTCTTCTATTTTTTTCTTCAATTTTCTTCTTCCAAGCCAGTAGTTGCTCCAGTCTTTTATGCAGTTTTTTAGTCCTTAGGCAAGTGTCCAGGTGTTGTTCCCCAGGTATCGTTCTGGGAAATCATCTTTAGGTAAGTGTCCAGGTATCTTTCCCCAGGAAATCTTTCTGTGTATTCATGTGAGTCTGGATGGAGTGGGGGAGGCCTCCGCCTCCTCCTTCACCATCTACCTACCCACACACTCATTACACATCAGGAAACAGGTGGTGAATCCATTGTCTCATCATCCTCCCTTCCTGGGGTATCTGATGGCTGGAAATGATCTTGTCCTGAAGGCGTGATGGCTGGGCCCTTGGGCCATTGTTGTAGGCCAGCTGCAGTCCAGTGAGCAATGGTATCTTTGCACCTTCCAAGAGTCCTTCCAGTGGCTCTGCCCAACGCACATCAGCTGTTGTCTGGGCAAGCAGCAAGTGATTTTATCTTTGTTGAGTCACACCAGGAAAAACAAGCTTTAGTCTCTCACAGATGGGCAGAGACTTTAAGGGAGATTCATTCAATCTACCTTCAGGCATCTACAGAGAAGATTTCTGCATTTGAATTAGGCACTGGAGGCTCCTTTCCAATGAATACAAAGAAATGATCACTTCTTAGGGAAGTCTTCTTGATCTATTTTAGGCACCTCTCACATGAATTGCTACCTCACAGTAACTGCTGCCCTGCTCTGACTGTACAGGGTGACTTGGTGACTTGACATCAGGTAAGCATGTCAAAGGCACAACTTACTTCAAGGCAAGACAGAATAGTACTTGAAAGATACAGCTATTAAAAGTCACTAACCAGGTAAAGCTCGTCATACTGAACTGAGCATCATTGGGAGCTGGGAAAGGAACTTGAGGGATTTGTCCAACTTGCCCCCCATTTCCTTACTCTTCCTTATGCCCACCTACCACCTCTGTTGGCTGTTGAGATAAATGAATCCTTGGTCTGACACTGTATGGCCACTTTGCCAATCTGTACCAGCCTCAGGTAAAAGAAAAAGTGGTAGGAAAGAAAGGTGCTTAACACAACTCCAGGCAGAAATCACAAGCAAGGGGGAAATCTGCTGATCAAATTACAAGATTCTTTTCACAGGCTGTGGCCTAGACCCATTTTAATCCTGTCAGCTGATCAAAGGGAAATTGTAGATGGCTTGCTCAAAGACCTCAGCATTTTTCCAAACCCTGAATTTTTCAGCTCTGCTAGGGTTAAAAACCACTTATCAGCTCCCTGTTCAAAGGCAGAGATTCCTACAGCTGCTGGGCAGCTGCCACAGGGCAAGGGAAGATAAAGTCCCTGCTTATACCCTACCACTATAGCTAAATACAGTGTCAACAACTAGTTAGAAAACTGACGTTCACCACATTCTGCTTATAGAGAGGTGGGACCTCAAAGGGTTCACGACTACAGGTGCATAGTGCCTTTTACAAAGCTAAAATCATTCCTGCAGCAACACCAAGATATATTGATTTTCTCAGCTGCTGAGAATAATCCATGTCAAAATGACATCAATGGATTTGTTTGCGAGGCTGTTGAAAAGGCTCTTGCAGAAACAGTCTGGCTTTCAGCCTTGTCCTACTTCAAAGTGAGCAAAGGCCTCTGCCTGGCCTTTGTGGAGCTAACTTAAGACTCCAGCACTGTCAGCCATGAGCAGCCCAGAGGCATCTGCATAAATTTGGATGCCCAGATAAGTTTGTGAGCATATTTTGGTTATTTCATGATGGTGTGAGGTAATGCAAAGGTTCTCAGTGATGACAAGATGTCAGAACATGTCACTGTCAATAACAGCCCCAAGCAAGGCTATGTCCTAGACCAGCTTTGGCAAACTGTCTTTTATGAAGCAGTGCTTCCTGCTGCATCTGGAAGTTTCAGTGAAGGGAGCTGCTTTAACTATTTTATAGGTGACAGAATTGCTAAGCTGGAGAGATGCCAGGCTAAACCCAAAGTCAGAGAGGTCCTCCCAGGCAGTCTGCCCTTTGCTGCTGACGGTGTGCTTGGTGTGCAGAATATTACTGATAGCTTTGATTGCCCTGCTGTGGCTTAGCCTTGTCACAAGCATAAAGCAAATAACACTGTCTTTTTCTCCAGGCAGAAGCATGCTGAGCCAGTAGTGTGCCTTGGCAATACAATGCTGGAGTCTAGCAGGGAAATTCTGCTACCTTGCAGCTCCTCAAGAACCATGACTGATAATGGTTGTTCAAAGGAGGGACAGTGTAGCTTTTGAAAAATAAAAGCTGTGTGTGAAGTGAAGGAGGTTCCTGACTTCACAAGTAAAAGGCAGCTGTCTTCTTGTCATCATCATCCTCTCTGCACAGTAAAACTCTTGGGCAACATACAACAGTGGCTCTGAGTCTCAGCCCAGACTGTGTGCACTACTTTCACACTCTTGCACTTAAAAGGTCAGAACAACATCCTGAACACTGAGATTTTAATCCCTGTCAACTACTAACCACTGCCAAAGATTCTTGCAGGCTTAGCTACACTGGTGTGAGCATTGGTGCATGCATCAGGCAAAGCATTACACATAGCATCCCTGGAGGTGTTCAAGAAATGTGTGGACATGGCACTTCGGGATGTGGTTTAATGGCCATGGTGGTCTTAGGTTGACAGTTGGACTTGATGATCTTAGAGGTCTTTCCCAACCAAAACAATTTGTGATTCTGTGATTCTATGATTCAGTGATTCTCTTCTAGGGTAGAAAGGGAAGTAGAGTCCAATGCAACCTTACAGGCAGGCATCTAGCACTGATTTCCAGTTGTGGCATCAGTTTCCTAACACAGGAAGCTCTACCACTGCTGGCTGCTGTGGTAGGGTTGATACCCTGATGCCATCCATCCTCTCACCAAAGTGGAACAACACAATGACATAGAAAAGGTCTCTGAGGAAAATGCCCAATTAACCATTACTCAGTGCTACCCTTATTTATTTATGCAAGTATCAGGAAATTTCCTAGGAAAGAACAACAAAATCTGAATTTTCAGGATGCAATATCTTTGTAAAAAGACACAAACTGAGATTTAGAAATTCAACAGCTTTTCAACTACTTCAACAGAAAGAAAGGGAGGAAATAGCCTTGACATAAATATAGTAACAAACAAGAAACACACTATGCTATGATGTTTTGTGCTACAGCAAAACACAAGCATTGAGTAAAGTGCCATAAAGCTACAACTTACAAAAATACTATTACCTTGACAGCACCATTTCTCAGAAGGAGGTACATTGTTGACAAGATTTTGGGCTGCAACAGAGCTATAAGTGGATTGATTTTTGTTCTTTTAAAGGTTTGGTTGTAAAGAATCTTCTTGACATATCAAAGCTTTTCTCCAAATGCTTTTCAGTTTTAGATGCAATTCACCGTACATTTGACACGACTATTATGTTGATACTGAAGGATATCAGACTCCCAAGGCTTTTGATACTTCCAAGACTATTCCTCTTATTAGGTCTGGGTGGTCTGTTGATGATAAGGAAAGCCCACAGTGTGCAGCATTGTGTTTTTTTTTCTGTTTCTTACATAATTATTTAAAAGGAAGAAGAGCCCAAGTCCTGATCTTTAGTTTGAATTCAGTCAGAACTCTTACTGACTTAATTGAGAATATGGCTGGGAAAGGACAATCTATAAAAAGAATAAAAATGAGTTAAATGAGAACTTGGCCCAGAGAATGCAAGATGAAAAATACAACAAAGCACAAATAAAACCTCCATCCAATTCCTAGACAAAGCTACTGAGAAAGTTGTGATCGGTCACTATGGCAACAGATATTTAAATGGAATAAAAGCTTTTAATACTGCAGGCACATTTTTCTATACAGCTCTAGTAAATTAACTCAGACCTCATTAAAGCAAATATAATTTTACAATAGGTATTCTATATAATGCTAGGAACACCGATAAGCAGAGAATCACAATATAAATAGCTATCAGATGTTGATCATAGAATCATAGAATCATAGAATCATAGAATCATAGAATCAGTCAGGGTTGGAAGGGACCACAAGGATCATCTAGTTCCAACCCCTGCCATGGGCAGGGACACCCTACACTAGATCACGCTGGCCAGAGCCTCGTCCAGCCTGGTCTTAAACACCTCCAGGGACTGGGCCTCAACCACCTCCCTGGATAACCCATTCCAGGCCTTCACTACTCTCATGGTGAAGAACTTCTTCCTCACATCTAGCCTGAATCTCCCCATTTCCAGCTTCATTCCATTCCCCCTAGTCCTATCACTACCTGAGATCCTGAGAAGTCCCTCCCCAGCCTTCCTGTAGGCCCCCTTCAGATACTGGAAGGCCACAATGAGGTCACCTCGGAGCCTTCTCTTCTCCAGACTGAACAGCCCCAACTCCTTCAGTCTGTCCTCATAGGAGAGGTGCTCCAGCCCTCTGATCATCCTCGTGGCCCTTCTCTGGACACACTCCAGCACGTCCACATCCTCCTTGATGTTTTTACCATGTTACTGGTTCTGTCTCTCAGAGGCTCAGGAGGTAAACAGCAATACTACTTATTTTCTTTCCCCGTGAAGTCTTTTAATAACTGGTGTGAATCAAGGCAACTGTAAACTTAAATGAGAGCTATTTGCTTTTGTTTTCTTGGCTTTTACACTAATGGGCTCTAGCTGGTGAGTCACCATATTGAGCTCCATCCCACGACGTGAGAGTTTGTTTGTATGACCTGAACTTTGACGGAGCCGATTCACTTCTCACCCTCTTGCTTTGCACCCCTTGCAAAGGCATCAAGGCCAGGCCAACCTTGGATCATTCATACTAATCCTGGATGTGTCAGTAAGAGTTGCTGGAATTCAAGCAATTGAAGCAAAAATATCTAGTACTGTACCAAAAAAAAAATAAATCCCCTATTTAATATGCAAATTCTGAATTAGCCTAACTCCATTGTCACTTCTGCACCTGAGGACTTGCTCTGTCTGTCCAGGGAAGGTAGATGGCAATACTATGAAAGAGCAAGCTTTGATAGCTTATGTGGCTAACACTTTGTATCAGTGACTGATTTATCAGCAAAGGGAGGGAAGCACAGGCAGCAGGGAAGATTAAAAACATTCATCAAACCCACTGGCACGATTCACCACAGCCCTGCACTGTCCCTGGCTGCCTCCCCACTGCATTCAGCCTTGTCTGTGGTGCGCTGATTATTTTGTGCTATCTCCTCTTCGCTCTCTACACCTTTCATGCTTCCAGCAAGATTCTTTCACATGCTTTGTTTTGGTATTGCTTCAAATTCAGTCCTTCCAAGCAGGAATAGTCTTTTTCATAGAATCATAGGATTGTATTGGTTGAAAATTACCTCTAAGATCATCAAGTCCAACCGTTGACCCAATGGCCATTAAACTATGTCCCAAAGTGCCCCATACAATTTTTTAATGCATCCAGAGACGGTGACTCCACCACCTCCCTGGGCAGCCTGTTCCACTGCCTAACCAGTCTTTCAGTAAAGAAATTTTTCCTAATATCCAACCTAAACCTTCCCTGGTGCAACTTGAGGGCATTTCCTCTCTTTCTAGCACTCGATACCAACCCCCTTGCCAGCAAGCAGCCAGCTGCTTGTTCAAAGAACACCCCTACAGCTTCTGCTGTGTGTGTTCTTTCATGCATTTAGAGCAGTTGCAGAACTGGAGATCCTCTCACACTGTGGCTGTTTGCCTATCCTAAATCTCCTGTCACTTTATTTGATATCCCAGAAACTATTTAATATATAGGAATCATCTCACATACATCATCTCAGCTCTACACAGATTTCACTCAGGAAGGCAAGGCAAAAGTTGCTGAGAAGAGCCTGATGAGACTGTCTCATTTCTGACCAGCCACTACAAGAGTTGCAGCTCTGCCAGAGAGCACAGCCAAGCAGCAGGGATCTGGGCATGAGAGAGGGTAAGAGAGACACAGCCACCTGCTGGGCTTTTTCTACGGGCAGTGAATTATTTTAGTCCCAACCCTGTGAAGGAGCACTTGTCTTTAAAGAACTGTTTCCACAAGCTTCATTTAAACCCATAGTCCATGCCTCACTTCTTCAGGAGGAAGAGATTCAGAGTTTAAATCTGGTTGCAAAGTCTCACCGTTTAAAGACTGTCAGATACTGTGACACCAAGCTGCAAAAATTACAAGAAGAATTTTCCACTGGGTGTAGATAGGCAAGCTTTGGGTTCTTTATCCATGCTTTGAAAATACTGTCCACCTGACTTCAATTGCACTCTGTGTCCATCCATCACACCTCTTGAATGAAAGAGAATTTTTAAAAATGTTGTGCTTGGGTAAAGATGGCTTTTGCTCTAACCATTTTGCAAAATCAGGGCATCTTGTGTGTGCTCTTTACAGGATGACAAGCTATTAATTATATCAGTAGTAATTTTTGGGAGATTGTTCCTCATTTTAAAACATCCCAAGTTCAACAGCTAACACCCTAACAGCAATAACTGCTCCAACCATGAGCTTCTGCATATCCTAAGAAACACACTGATAGCAGGAGTCAGAACAATGTGAAGAGACACAAAAAAGCCCACAGATCCCTGGGGGCTGAAGCTGGAAATAACAAGCATGAAAGCCAAAAAATAAAAAACCATGGAAGGATGGATTAAGCTTTTGCCATGAAGTCTTTGGACCTGAAGTTCCATGAGAACAAAAACTCAGTGTTGTTGGCATCAGCCTTTGGTTTCATAACATGTAACATGTACAGAGCAAAGAACAAGAGGAGGATTCTGATCCATTGTTGTTAAGAAGTTTTCAGTTAACCAGTCACAGGGATGAATTTACACAGAGGACTTTTCTCAGAAGATGATTTGCAGTTGAGCACCTGGAGAAAATATTTTGTATCCGGCAGTGATAAAGAGCTTTTTTCTACTAAGAAATAAAGCAAGAAGCTTGAAGAAGATTTATGTGATCTTCTCACGTAGAGTCAGCATCCTGGAAGAAGAAAATCAGATAAAATATAACAGTGGCTAGAGATGTACAGCAGTGGGAGGGGGGAAATCAATATGAATATTAGCAAAAATGTGTGATATGAATAAGCAAGAGGGCTATGCCTAATCCAGCTTGGGAACTGAGCACTGTCAAGAAGGAACAAGGGATATTCTTGGCAACACAAGGGATAGACAAGGCAACACTGCCCACAGGGTGTGCAGCAGCCTGGCAGACTTGGCTTGATGCTGCAGATGCTGCAAGGGTCACAGCGAAGCGAGGGGATTGCAGTCACTGCTGCAACAGGATTTTTACAAGCGTGCACTGCTCAGAAGAGATGAAAGTGTGGGATCAACTCAAGGATTTGTTCGTTACTTCAGGCCCACAGATGTGATGTTCAGCACATTTCCCTCCTTAACATGTAAGGTTTCTGAGCAGGACAGACTGCTTCATGTGGAGGCTGTGGTACTGCTTCAGCAACCTGCTTAGGGAAGGAAAGGGCAGAGCTGAATCCTCCCAAGCCAAGTGTGCCAATACGCTGCTGCAAGGCTCACAGCAGGAGGCTGCAAGCAGCACTTCAAGGTCCTTTCTGTATGTGGGAGCAGGGAGAACATTTGTCACACCCCTGCAAAAACTGCAGGTAGGTGACCCTGCTTCTACTAATGCTCTCCCCAGCCACCCCCACTAGTGCTGCCTTTGGGACAGAGGTGCTGCAGAGCAGGCTGGCAGCAGCCAGGAATAGCTCCACTGCTCTGGCTGCACCACCGTTCTTCTGGAGCATTTTCTCCTTCTGCTGGCTTTCTGTCTACCTCAGCACAGAGTTCAGGATGTTGTTTTCACCTCCAAAACTCTGCTCAAGCTATTCCCAGCACTGCTGTGAGTTATGTAGCTGCCAATAGATCACTGCTCTGCATCAGCATGTGCCAGTGGGGGGGCCCTAGCTCCTCAGGAGACACATTCTGCACAGCCTGCCAGTACATTTTTTCTCATTTTCTCCTCTTTGTGTTCTGTGAGCAGTCACAACTCTGATTTTCATACACACTCCTGTGCCACCGATCATAATACCTGTGCCTCCTGTGCCTCCTCGTAATACCAACCAAATGTGTTCATCCACTCACCTCCAAGCAGCTTTTCCTGGCTTACCTCTGCTGCTTGATGTCCAAAGGACATAGAATCATAGAAAGGAAGGGGTTGGAAGGGATCTCCAGAGGTCAGGTCCAACCTCCCTGCCAAAGCAGGATCACCTAGGGCAGATCATCTAGGAACACATCCAGATAAGCTTTGAAAGTCTCTAGAGAAGGAGACTCCACATCCTTTCTGTACATGGCCCACTGAAATCAATGGAAATACTTCTCTTGACCTAAGTGGGCTTTGGAACAAGCCTGGTGTAACTTGGAAGCAGAGGGTCTTCAGCAGCCATTTGAAACCAGTCATGACAGTCCCATCACCATAAGGGGAAAGTAGTGTGCACTCCAAGAGGGTTGTCTGCTCTTCTCTTACTTGTTGTGCCCCTTCACACCTGGTTCTTTTGACTTGCTGTAACCACTTATGAGGGGCAGAACCAGCAGAATCAGCCATGAGATGCAGATGTATGCCTGCAGCTTGTTCTGGAAACAGGAGGGTGTGGTGTGGCACTGTGTGGAGCAGAAGGAAAACTTGGGAGCAGGACTGGTAAAAATGTGCCTTTGCATGAGCTGTGTAATTTAGACACTTGATCCTAGATGTGGAAACCAGGTTTTCTGAGTGGATGCAGCATGGGAGTGCACAGTGCCCGTCATGGTAGCCTCAAGTCTAACTTAGAGTAAACGCTGGTACTGCTCTTGAGATTAAACAAAGGATGAGCTATTGTTTTACATTGAGATGCTGAGAATATTTGGCAGCCCTGGGGCTTGGATGACATCAATTTTGACTTTCAAAATCAAACTGCCACCTCGTGGTACAGTGAAGGAGATGCCTGTAGGAAATCATAATCAAAAATACAGATACGGATTAAAAAGTGATCACAGGTGATCACAGGATATTAGGAGTTGGAAAGGACCTCTGGAGATCTTCAAGTCCAACCCCACTGCCAGAGCAGGACTATAGATTCTAGTGTAGATTGCACAGGAACACATCCAGACAAGTCTTCAAAGTCAATCTCTGGGGAGCCTGTTCCAGTGCTCTATGACCCTTACAGTAAAGAAGTTCTTCCACGTGTTGAGGTGGAACTTCCTGTGCTGTAGTTTACATCCACTGGCCCTTGTCCTGTCACAGGGAGCAAGTGAGCAGAAGCTGTCCCTTCCTCCCTCACACCCAGCCCTCAGATATTTGTAGACATGTACTAGATCCCCTCTCAGATTTCTCTCCAGGCTAAAAAAAGTGTTTCCTTTGCCCAACCAATGAATTACAGTATTTATGTATTCTTAAATATGTTTGGACTATAGTTCTGGCAATTTAATAAAAATTCTTATGTCATGCTTTAAAAGTCAGTTTCTCAATGTATAACATAAAAGTACCCCATGCAGTGCTACAGGCTGGGGTCAGAGTGGCTGGAGAGCGGCCAGGCAGAGAGGGACCTGGGGGTGCTGGTCGATGGTAGGCTGAACATGAGCCTGCAGTGTGCCCTGGCAGCCAAGAAGGCCAATGGCATCCTGGCCTGCATCAGGAACAGTGTGGCCAGCAGGAGCAGGGAGGTCATTCTGCCCCTGTACACTGCACTGGTTAGGCCGCACCTTGAGTACTGTGTCCAGTTCTGGGCCCCTCAGTTTAGGAAGGATGTTGACTTGCTGGAACGTGTCCAGAGGAGGGCAACAAGGTTGGTGAGGGGTTTGGAACACAAGCCCTGTGAAGAGAGGCTGAGGGAGCTGGGGTTGCTTAGCCTGGAGAAGAGGAGACTGAGGGGTGACCTTATTGCTGTCTACAACTACCTGAAGGGAGGTTGTAGCCAGGCAGAGGTTGGTCTCTTCTCCCAGGCAGCCAGCACCAGAACAAGAGGACACAGTCTCAAGCTGTGCCAGGGGAGGTTTAGACTGGATGTTAGGAGGAAGTTCTATATAGAGAGAGTGATTGCCCATTGGAATGGGCTGCCCAGGGAGGTGGTGGAGTCACCGTCATTGGAGGTGTTCAGGAGACTTGATGGGGTGCTTGGTGACATGATCTAGTTGTTTAGGTGGGTTGGATTGGTTGATAGGTTGGATGTGATGATCTTGAAGGTCTCTTCCAACCTGGTTTATTGTATTGTATTGTATTGTATTGTATTGTATTGTATTGTATTGTATTGTATTTCCTCATTCTTACCTGTTACTGTACTGAAGCCACCATGCAGCTTATATGAAAACACAAACTGCAAAGGCTACTGCTATTTGTAATTGTTTCCTTTCTCTTTTTTAAAGCTCATTTGTGTGAAGAAAAATGTGAGAGTCAGAACAGGGCTACAGAGATTGCTGAAGGTGAGCAAGTTGTAGTGCATCATCTGGTCTGAGGTTCTTGTGCACGCTCTTGGAGTGTGATGGATGTAAGGTAATTTTAATCAGCTTTCTCTTCCACTATGGGCCAAGCTGTCACAAATTACTTCACCTTGCTTGTCAACTGAGAGCAAGCACAATGGATCAGCAAATGGGCAGTAATCTGTTACAGCAACGTGCTTCTGCATCTCAACCATGGAGCAGCAGACTAGCATGGAGGTGTACTGGCATGATTCCTTCAGCTAGATCGAATGTCCTTGGTTCATCTAGCATGATTTCTGGAAGATGATAGATGGAAATCTAGTCCATTTCAAATTGAAGAGTATACCTGAGGTGAACAACTGATTGCAGTCAGGTCAGTGTTTTGTGCATTCATGACTCTTCAGGAATAAAAAGGTTTAAAAAACAAGGTGCAGGTAACAAGAAGTCCATGAGTTCTGGACTACACATCTTGTTCATCTGCTTGTGCCAGACAAGGCTTAACACTTTCTGTTAAAGTATGAAGTGGAGTTCTTCACTATTTACAGTAACAAAGCAAGAGGGAGGCAGTCATGCAGGAGAGAATGGAAAGGTATGGAGAGGCTGATGCTGACTCTTAAGTAAGCCTGGAAAGACTGAGGTGAGCTTCCTGGGACCTATAGCAACAGGACACACAATTTTCCACTCCCCTCTGTGTTACAAAGTAGTTTTCATATTCTTCATCTGAAAGTACGTAGGTAGAAGGAATTCACAAATTTCACAGTTCTCCATGAGCTGCTGTTCTGTAACACCTTTGCTGAGCACTGGCTCAAGGAGAGAGCTGGTGAGCATTCCCATGGACAGGGGTCCTGCAGGCCCTCATGGCACTGCCTGAGCAGCTTGGCTCCTGGAAACCCTACAAGCCCAAGGGCTACTTCAACTTCTAGTATCATGTGGCTCATAGCCAAACTCCCAGGAAAGAAACCCATGAAAATTTCTTGTTAATGGTTGTGATGGTGTCCTTTGCTAGGTGATTTAAATCAAGGGTGGATAGTCACCTTCTAGCTAAGGTCTCATCCAGAAGCCCAAGTAGGTGTAGGTGTGAACCACTTTTATGCTAGTCATGTGTGGGTTTGTGTCTTCACAGCCTGCTGTCAACACAGGGACAGGACTGGCGAAGACAGAAGGAAACGGGAGGGAGGGGGAAGTGTTCAGTGAGTGATGGGGTTGTGAAAGTCTGAATTTAGATGAAGCATAGTCAGGGGAAGGAGAAGAGCCTATAAGCCTGTGCAGCCTCCAGTGCTTGCACCTGAGTTAATTCACATGTAAGCCAGCTGCAGGGTGTGAGATCCCCACCCCATAAACAGCTGTACAGCTCTGCAGTCCCTTCATCCCAGCATTTCTCTTTCCTAGGAGCACTGACCACACCAGAGAAATCCTGCTGCTGAGGGTGTTACATGGGAGATCAGTCTAGACCAATGCAATAATCTCTTGAGGCTTTACAGATCAAGGTAGCTGTGAGACCTGTCTGGTGGGGAGCTCTTGTAGAGGCCTGCCTGGTGGCTGGAGGAATGAAACCAGGACCAGCATGTTGAATGCTGTCCTGGGGAAGAGTGAGCTACCTCCCACAGGAAGAATGCCTGGGGGATTTATTATTTTTCTGAAATGCATTAGTTAAAGGCATCTGCAGGCAGAGCATCACATCCTATTGCAGTCAATAAATCAGCAATGATAACTATGAAAGGAAATGTGAGTGCTTCTCCAGCTGAGAAATAGCACCTGGGACTAGTGTCTTTTAATGGAAGTGTGTGGCAGGAGCAGAGGGTAACCATGAGGTTAATGAAGCTTAACGTGTATAAAGCCCATGGAGATAACTCTGATTTTGGTGTTATTGCTAGCATGTCTGCCCTCACTTTCATAAAAAGAGTGTGGTGATATCTAAGAGTGGCATTTCAGTGACTGAAATGCTCCTCATATAAATAGAACAAGCAGATCAGCATGACTGAGTGATAAAATTACCTTCTGGTCTTCAGGAACTTCAGCATGCAACTGTGCTATAGGGACCTCAGTGTACCCCTCTTCACAGCACAAAGAAATACATCTAGAAATGGATCTGGAGAAGACATACAAAGAGGAAGAGACTATGGAAGGGAAAGTTACTCGAGCTGCAGCTGCAAAGTTGGTGAAAAAGGCCTTTCTTGAAGCTCTGAAGTCCAATGACTTTGAAACACTCGAAGAGCTCTTAAGCCAAAAGAAAATAGACGTGGACACGGTGTTTGAAGTGGAAGATGAAAACCTGATTCTGGCATCCTACAAACAAGGTAAATGTGGCAGCATTCCCCAGCCAGGAAGTAGATGGGTGTGAGTGGTTTTCAAGAAACTGTGGCTTTTTATCTCTTCTGAAGCTGCGATGTAAGCTGAGTCATAGGCAGTAACATCTCAGTAGGTTCATACAGCCACGGTCACCACAGTAGGGCACCTTATCAGCTGTACCTGCTGGGCTAGGTGGAGGGCAGGCCAGAGAGCAGCCTGAACTTCTGTGCTGCTGAGGTAGCTGTTGCCGTTTCAGGGGAGAACAGAAAGAGGAGTCCTTTGTCATTTCCTCGCAGAGAACTGGGGTGCAAAGCCCAGAATAGACGTGCAGACTAAGAGGGGTACACACATTTCTTGCACATACCCAGCCACATGTACAGACCAGTCAGAAACCTAAAACACTCAGTGCCTTCCATTTTCAGTTGACAGTAGTAGTAGAGTGAATTCTCCCTAGCTGAGGAGAACTAAGGAAATCCTGTGAACCTTGAATGTTGTTGGATGGGAGGAGATTTATTTTTCAAACTAACAGAAAGTGAGGATGCGCTGGCTTATCAAAACAGGAAAATCTTCTGGAAAACCCCAACCAGAAAAGACATCTCTTTTGGAATGTAGAAAACCCAGGCCTGAATTTCCAAAAACTTAAAGCCATAAACCAAGCTTGGTCTCTGCTAAAATCAACACACTTCATGAGACGCTTGATGACAGACTCTTAGTGTGTAACTACAAAACAGTAATGATCAGCCTCTGCCAGAAGTTAATCCTATGTGCAGATAAACACCTCCAGTGCCAGCAGCACAGCAAATGCACTTTCTTTTCTGTGGCATAGAGGGAACATCCCACCTCTTCTCCTTTACTGTGTTTACCTCTTATTTATGAATGGCTCCTGCTCTTTTGATTTCATTGGGCTGATAGTGATGCAGTCTTAGAATCATGGTTTGGGTTGGAAGGGACCTTAAAGATCATCTAGTCCCATGGGCAGGGACAGCTTCCACTAGACCAGGTTGTTCAAGGCCTTGTCCAGCCTGTCCTTGAACACCTCCAGGGAAGGGGCATCCACAACCTCACTGGGCAACCTGTCATGATGTACTTCCCTAGGGGACAGTGTCTGTACTGAATGTATTTTAACATAGCTTTTCTTCTGTCCTCAGCAGGCTGAGCTGCATTCAGGTTATGGCTTGAGACTACAAGATTAAGGCACAGATTTTTAACTGTAGATCATTTGGCTGCAAGCATTAATCTGTCTATTCTGGAGAAGTCTTTCCTTTCTCCAAAAATAGAGAGGTAAATGTACCCTGTGGCCTAAATCACAGCAGTATATTCATTTTGTCTGAAAGGCAGGAGGCACTGTACCCTATTTTTATTCTGATTCCCAGGTAACTGTGACATGAGAGGGAAATGCCCTTAAGGAGGGAAAGTGGGACAAAAATTAAGACCCACTATTCCACTGTTCAAACAGCCTGAGGTTTGCCACAGCCCTAAGTCATGAAGCAGAAAAGAGGTGCTATGGGTGCTAGAGTAGCTTTTCTTCCTCCCTTTCAAAGAGGCTGAGAGCTCCCAAGGACACTGACCTGTGCATGCCATGGCTTTCTCATTCTTCCACCCAAAAAACGGGCAAATGGTTGGGCTGGATGATCTTAAAGGTCTTTTCCAAGCAAAATAATTCTATGAAACTATGATCTATGGCTCACATCTGACCATGAATGTGAGGGCCAGCTTTGTGTGGGGTAAGCCAACAGTGCTCCACAGCTCACAGGTAACAAGGAGGAATATGGCACATGAATTTGGACAGAGAGGTGACTTGGGAAATGTGCTCTGCTATATGTATGGACTCAGGGATATAGCCCAGTTCTTTGTGCCCAGTTTGGGGGCATATGATGAAAAGGTTATTGCGCCAGAGTTGCCAGCATAGCCTGGATAGTCAGCAAATTGAGAGAGGGTTGAGCAGCGGCAGAGCAGCCTGGCACCCTACTTGGACACAGGTGCCTCAGAGCTCTCTGCTGTAGCCATTTGTGGCATGGATTTCATGGAGACTGAGTTTGGTAGTCCCCAAAATTTAGTCCTAGAGTGGATGTCATGGTCTGTTTCTCACCCCTGACATCTCACACTCTGGTAGTACTAAAGTGCTTATGCTGGTCAGGAACAAGTCCTTGTAGCCATGCTGGAGCAGGAGGTGCTGCTGCTCTCATGACTGGAGCCTTCCAGTGGAAATTGAGCATTTTTTCAGTCGTGCCAGAACTGCATTGCTTGCATCTATCTCAGAATATACTTGCAATTTAACTAGGAGGGAAGAAAAACTTGAATTTCTCCCTGCCCCCAGCACTTAGTTTCTATACATCTTCTTCCTTCCTTTCTATCTTCTTCTGTCTAATACAACACAGATGAATACTGTAAAAACCTGTACTATATGGTATTAAGGTTAAAAAAAAATATACAATTAGACATTGTTAAATGAAGCTCTGGATTAATTTGAGCTCATTATGCATCTTTACTTCATTTTCTATGTCTTTTACATGATAACAGTATTCAACCAGGCATTCATCCAAGGAAAAACAGATAAATCAACCCCTGAAATGTTTATGGCCACATTCTTGCTAAGAAGCAGCTGCTGTACCTAAAATAATCAAAAGGAGACAAGGAGTTTCACAATTCTTGTGCCCTTCTGCACATTATTATTATGGTTTGCTTTTTAAAAAGAAATCATTACAGTAATTACTTGTGAGACTGTGTCTGTGCAGTCATTAAGTATGCAGTCCTATTTTGGGAGCAAATATTTAAGCGTTACTTGGCCTCACACCTGTTTGTAAGTTGGGGGGGGGGGAGAGATCACTGTGAAATTTTCAGAAAGGAATTCAAACATTTTGGAGCCAAATTTCGTTGTCACTGTGGTATTTGGTTCTCCAACCTAATTTACATCATCATCCAATGCCCTCACTCCTACTCCTCAGGGGCAGCAGTCGTCAGGAGGTCTGTGATACAGCTGCAGCCATATTGCCAGTGGTCATCTATGTGTGATGCATCACTGGAGGTCTGAGTCTAGCCCCTGACACACAGTATCCTGCCATCTCCGATGCAGAAAGAGCAGGATGAGCTCTCTGTTGATTCACTGGCTGAAGTAAATGCTGCCTTCTTATTCCATTGCCACCTTTGTTCAGCTATTGGCAGGCTGAAGATCCCATTTCTTCTGTATTTTTTAGCTGGTGGCATTTTAAATGCCCTAAGCACATTTTTTATCTTATCTATACAGGTCACAAGAAAAACATAAACTGCCTTCAGAGTACTTATGCATGGGAATTACCTCTCCAAAAGGCAGGCTATTCAGTGCATGTAGTGAAAGTGCTTAATGAAAATGAAGTTATGCTTGAGAGAACTTGGTGTGCACTAAGCTGTAGCTGGTGAAAATTACAGTAAATTAAAACAAAACCCCAACCCTTCCTTCCCCTTCAATTATTCTCAGTAGGCTGATAGTCCAAAACCAAGTCCTTGCCAAGGATGGTAACACATTTTCCCTTTGTACAGGGTACTGGCTGCCTAGCTACAAATTAAAAATATCCTGGGCAACTGGACTTCATCTAGCTGTCATGTATGGACATCTAGAGAGCCTTTCGGTCCTCCTCAATCACAAAGCCACAATCAACTGCCGGCCCAACGGGAAAGCTGCGATCCACATAGCATGTGAAACGGCCAACGTTGAGTGTCTCAAGATCCTCTGCAACCATGGAGCTAAGCTCAACTGCTTTTCAATGAGTGGGCAGGCACCTTTGCACTTCTGTACAACACGAACCTCCATGCCTTGTGCCCAGCAGCTGCTTTGGAGAGGTAAGGGGAAGCTCTGGAGCGTCTCTCGTGGCATGCCCAGAGAGGGTGGCCGTGGTCTGTGGTTTTTCTTAGGAAGTATTTTGTCAAAGTACATGTGTATTTGTCCCTTCCATCCACAGCTGACCCACGTCTTCATCTCAGGCTGCTTTTTCCCATTTCTTTGATCAGAGGAAGTTTCTCCCATTATGATTCCTCACCCTATCTGTACTCCTGGCCACTGGCCCTTACACCATGATTGTTTCCTGTTTCAGTGCCTCCAGCTGACTGCCTGGTCAGTCCCTCAGCGGAAGAATGGCTCTCAGTCAGGGAGTTTCTATTCTCTACTTCTTTTCTTCATCTAGGTTTACTCTTCAGGTCATCCTGTCTCATCCTGTCACTTGTTACTAGGGAGAACAGACCACCACCTCTTTTCAGGGAGTCATAGAGAGCAGTGAGATCTCCCCTCAGCCTTCTTTTCTCCAGACTAGACAACCCAAGTGCCCTTAGCCTCTCCTCACCAGCCCTGTTCTCCAGACATTTCACCAGCTTTGTTGCCCTTCTCTGGACCTGCTTCAGAGCCTCAATGTCCTTGGAGTGAGGCGCCCAAAACTGAATCCAGTACTTGAGGTGTGGCCTCACCGGTGCCGAGTACAGGGAGAATAATGCTGGTAATAATACTTAACAAACCACCCTTCATCTCAAAGCACTTGGCAAACTCCAGTCTCTGTCTGAGCTGAACCTCAAGACCAGATAAAATGGGAAAGGTCTGGAGCAAAACGTGGCAGGTGTGCACACACACACAGCAGCACTACCAAAAGCCAAAGACAGGGGTTTGGGCCCTGTACCAAAGTTTTCAAGATGCATCTCCCACTCTGCCATCTCCACTCAGTGCTGTCACTCTGGGTCAATTCAGGTAAATGCAGTTTAACCACTTCTGATCTGGGCAACTTGCCAGCCAAGCAAAACTGAGCCTCTGTCAATTTACCACCTCCAAACTTAGATTGATGATACTCTCATGCACATCTGACATGACTAACACTCCACACGGCTTAAGAGCATTAGCACTCAGGTTTTCCAGCCCAGAGCCAATTCTTGACTTCTCTTCCTCATCCTTACATCTGTCTTAGTGTGAGTCTGGCTGTGCAAGGGCTTTTTCGTGAGCCTTGACTGAAGAAGGAACTAACAAAGAGAGCCCAGCACAGAGTCACTAAGATGATGAGGGGACTGGAAGATCTGCTTTGTGAGGAGGGGCTGAGAGAACTGGGACTGTTTAACCTAGAGGAGACTGAGCGGGGATCAGTATCTAAAGGGTGAGTGTCAGGAGGATGGAGCCAGACTCTTCTCAGTGGTGTCCAGTGGCAGGACAAGGGATAAAGGACACAAACTGGTACACAAGAGGTCACATCTAAACATAAAGAAAAGCCTCTTTGCTTTGAGGGTGGCAGAGTCCTGGACCAGGCTGCTCAAAGAGGTTGTGGAGTCTCCATAACTGGAGGCACTCGAACTCGCCTGAATGTGTCCTTGTGGGATTTACTCTGGGTGACCCTGCTCTGGAAGGCAGGTTGGACCAGATAATCACCAGAGGTCCCTTCCAACCCCCATCCCCCCGTGTGTGATTCCACGAGGCCTGGCCACGCTGCTTGCACTTGCTCCTGCACGAGTGCTTTTACTGTCACTTTGCCAAGGCCTCAGCTTCAAAGAGCCTGGGGCGGGGCCTGGCAGGTGAGGAGGGAAGGCCCCGCCGCATCCAGGCCAGCGCCGGGCGGGCGGAGGGATCCGGACCTGCCACTGCCTGGCCAGGGCCGGTGTCGGCCCGCGGCGGGAGGCCGGTGTTTCGCGCCCGCCGCGCCGCGTCCCCGCTGGCTCCTCAGTAGATGGCGCTGTTGCTTCACCTGCGGCAGCCTCTCGGCACAAATGGCGCTGAACAGCAGGAAAACAGGCCTCAGAGCCTCGGCTGGTGACGCAATATTTGGGTTTCCTTATATCACGTATGGATCTATCAGGAAATGTCCTTTCTCCCAGGCCTGCAGTTCCTGAGGTGCTGCAGGGAGCATTCTCAGGATATGAGCTGAGCTAGGGGCAATGGTCTCCTTTTTCTTTCAGGTCTTAATTTACAGGAAAAAAGCACTTTGCCCAGAGGTTTGGACCTGCATGCTGCCCCAAAGCAGTGTTCAGATAAGCTCTTCTGCCAGCTGGTGGTGAAGCTCTCATATATGAGGCTTGATTGAAGAACCTGAAGTTTCTACAGGTTTCCTGGGGGCTTAAGAAACACAGAATCCACATCTCCAGCTGCTTGAATGTCCATGTGTAACTTTCACGGCCCTCCCTCACCGTCTCCTTGGGTAGCAGGGCTGAAGCCAAGAGATGCCTAAACCAGGATTTCGTTGCTTTCATCTTTTCCCCATAATCTTTCTTTGGCAGGAGCAAATGTGAACATCAAAACAAATAACCAAGATGAGGAGACTCCTCTGCACACCGTTGCACGTTTGGGGATCCCAGAGCTCGTGGCCTTTTACATGGAACAAGGAGCACAGGTTGATGCCCTCAATGCCTATATGGAGACTCCCCTGGCCTGTGCAGCCTATTGGGCCCTGCACTATAAGGATCAGATGTACAGCCAGGATCACCACCTCATCTGTCGGATGCTCTTAGACTATAAAGCTGAAGTGAATGCTCGTGATGAGGATTTCAAATCACCGCTCCACAAAGCTGCCTGGAACTGTGATCATGTCCTGCTGCATATGCTGCTGGAAGCAGGAGCAGAAGCAAACATCATGGATGTCAATGGCTGCGCACCCCTACAATATATCATAAAAGTCACATCTGTGCGGCCAGCTGCCCAGCCTGACGTCTGCTACCAGCTGCTACTGAATCATGGAGCGGCTAGAATATATCCTCTGCAATTCCACAAGGTTAAGATTGGCTTTGTACAGTAGGGGTATGAAAAGAGGTGATGTCTTGAACAGGAATGGGATAAGAGATCCAAACCTCAGGGTTTGGTGGTATCTGGATTTGCTGGAATCTTGTAAACTGTGGGCCCAGAATGCCAATCTGTTATAAGAGTGGTATCAGTGAACTGAAGCAAAATTATGGTTGGTAATGCCAGAAACCAGACTCAGATTCCATTTTTATTCTTAACTAACCCAAACTCTAAATACTGGTTTAAGCTAATTTTTCAGAGCTGATTCACTCTCTCCTTTCAGAAAACCTACATGCCTTTGTCAAACCTGGCTCCACAGAGGCTTAACTGGGTTATACAAAATGATTATTTCATGACCTCTACCAAAGAGTGGAGATCAGGCCAGGTGACTCATTTTGTCACTTCTGACCTTTAAAATGTATTCAAATGCATTCAAAATGAGATGTGTCTCAATACAGCTCAAGCTTATTCCCAGGAAATGTGAGAAATTAAGGGGAAATGCTGGACCTAGGCTCATAGTTGAGGAAAAGGAGAAATAAAAAAAGGGGAGAAAGAGAGAAATAATTACAGGATCCCTCCCAAAGAATTTTGCATATGTTTATCTGCAAAGCCCAAAGCTCTGTCTTATTCTATCAGGCAACTAAGTGCTGTAGCCAGGACTTATTCTCTCTCATCCATTGCCCTGAGCAACATCATGCAGCCCCTCCACAGTATATGTAAAATTTTAACAAGCCAAACAACCAGAAGCCCTTGAATAAAATGCCAGACTTTTGGTTGTGTCCCCTTGAGCCCAGGATGAGCTGGCCTTGTCTGTAACAGAGCAACATTTAGTGTCCTAGAGTGTGTTTGAGAGCTAGGTCTGGGGTCTCTTATTCCTGCCTCCACATCCTTCTGTTGCACAGAGTGGGTCTCCTTCCAAACCATCATTTCCCACCTGTAAAATAAGTGGGCTGATAGATATCTCAGAGGGATGTTGTGCAGTTCTGTTTGTGAAAGCTTGGGACTGTGTGGGACAAAACTGTGCACTGTACAGTTCCTTGCGAAGTGTTACTCCCTGAGTGTGACAACAGACCTTTTTTTCCTACTTAGCTGAAGTTACTGGGCAGAGAAGTTTCAGGGACCTCATGTGGCTTGGAAGCTTTATTTCTGAGCTATGTTATGTCCCAGTGTTCTTTTAAATTTTCCTGTAATGATGCATTTTTTATTCATATGATGGCTTTTTTTCTCGTTTCCTGTGCTGCATGACCTTGCTGGAGCAAGGACTTGGTGCATGGCTCTGCTTGGTGTCAAGTCACTCAATCCAACTATGAACAAGTTATCTCCAGATTTAGGTGATAAAGCCCACCCTATCAACAAGCTGCTCTGCTCTGGATGTCCAAACCAGTACTTCTGTATGGTGTTAAAATGTGAGGCTAATGTGGGGGGTTAGCTGTACTTGCACTGAGTAGTGTAGGCAGGGCTGGTGTCTTTTGCATCTCTAGCTTTATCCTCTCATGATTCTTTGTGTCCACCTCAGTATACCATTGCACAGTGCCAAGCATCCAGGCTAGCCCCAGCTTCCTGGTGGTACTCATGGTCTTTGTTCATCCTGCCTGCAGGTGCTCCAAGCCTGTCATTCCCATCCCAGAGCTGTGGAGGTTGTTGTCAATACCTATGAACACATCAAATCAACATCTAAGTGGAAAGCAGCCATACCTGACGATGTCTTTGAGGTAAGCTCTTAATTAGTTGTAATAGAGTATAGACCAAGCTCACTCTTTGCATTCCTTTGGTCACAACAACCCCATGCAATGCTCCAAGCTTGGGGATGTGTGTCTGGAAAGCTGCCTGGCCAAGAAAGACCTGGAAATGTTGATTGACATTTGGCTTGAACATGAGCCAGGTGGTCAAGAAGGCCACTGGCATCCCAGCCTTCATCATCAGCAGCGTGACCAGTGGGACTAGGGAAGTGATTTCCCCCTTTCCTCAGCACTGGTGAGGCCATGTATTGAGGACTGGGTTCAGTTTTGGGCCTCTCACTACACGAAAGACATTGAGTGCTGGAGCAGGTCCAGAGGAGGGCAACAAGGCTGCTGAAGGGTCTGGAGAGCAGGGCTGGTGAGGAGCAGCTTGAGGAAAATGGGGTTGTTTAGTGTGGAAAAAATGAAGCTGGGGAGAGACCTCACTGCTCTCTACAACTCCCTGAAAGGAGGTTGGAGGCAGGTGGGGGTTGGTCTCTTCAACCCAGTAACAAGTGACAGGAAGAGAAGAAATAGCCTCAAGTTGCACTAGGGAAGTTGAGGTTGGAGACTAGAAGAAACTTCTTGACTGGAAGTCTTGTCAATACCTGGAATAGGCTCCCTAGGGAGGTGGTTGAATCCCTATCTCTGGAGGTGTTTCAAAGAGACAGAGATGTGGTGCTGTGGGACATGGTTTAGCACCAGGCTTGGTAGAGTTAGAGAGTGATTGGACTCAATGATCTGAAGTGTCTTTTCCAACCAAAACAATTCTATGAATCTTCATATTGAGCCACAGAAAAGTGAGAATGCTTTAGAAAGAGAAGAAACTCTCAGAGGATTTGTTACTTCCCCTTCCTCACTTTACAAAAGCCACATCACTGACTCACAAAAGAACATGTTTGAGAATTTTCACTGCAATGTGAGCCTTTGGAGCATTCATGGTCAGGGAAGCTGCAGGAGCTCAGCTGTCCCTGCACTCAGCAAGTGCAAAGATTGTGGCTGGGATTGGTGTTCCTGCAGATCTGTTTCTGTGTATATTTATATATAATTTTTTTTCAAGTCAGCAAATATTTCTACAGTACCATGTTACCTGGGCATGCCTATCTATCTTTAGGTTCCATTGCGTGGGTTGGATTTCTGTGGAGCAGAGCTAGTGAGCTGTGGAGAGAATTTAAATGGCAAATGAAAGATCAAAGAGGACAAGATGTTGTCAGAAGGCAAAATCGTTGGGCCTACTACATGTTTGCACATAATGATGACTTTCATTTGGCAGTCCTCATAGTCCTGATATTACAGTTTAAACCTATTTTTTAAATTATATTATATTATTATATATAATTATATTAGTTTTTAGTTTGGCTTTCCCCAAACTTTCAAATCGGTGCTGAAATTAAGTGTATTAATATCTGCTTGTGAGTGGTGTTTAGGGAACTCCATCCATATGGTAACACAGAGTTATAGAGCCAGAGGGACTGTGACACTTTTGGGGGGTCAGGTTTATTCAGCAAAAAAATAAATAGTTCTGGATGAACACAAAGGTCTTTTTTCGCCTTAGTAACCATGATAACAATAATCATACTAATAGTATTTATACTGTTATTACTACTGCTGCTGCTACTACTGCTACTACTACTACTACTACTATTTTTCTTCAAATAACAAACTGGAGGTGTTGAAGGCCAGGCTGAATAGGGACTTGAGCAACCTGGGCTAGTGGAAGGTGGGGCAGTGGGGTTGGAGCTAAGTGATTTTTAAGGTCCCTTCCAACCCAAACCACAGAATCACACAGAATCACAGAACATTAGGGGTTGTAAGAGACCTCAAAAGATCATCGAGTCCAACCCCAAACCATTCTGGACTGGATCTTAGGACAAGGATGTGTTCTTCAGGACAAGGATAGTGATTTTCAGGACATAGGTTGCCCAGGGAGGTTGTGGATGTCTGCTCCCTGGGGATATTTAAAGCCAGGTTGAATGAGGCCTTGAGCAGCTGAGAGTTGAGAGGTGTTGCTGCCCATGGTTGGAGTAGATGATCTCTAAGGTACCCTCCAGCCGAAACCATTCCATGATTCTGTGAATCTAAGCTATTGGGACATTCTTATTTGGAAAAACTCCACAGTTGCTTTATTGCTTTGTTGAGATTTTAATTTTAGTTGTCAAAGTTATTTTGCAGACTTGATATGAAACTAAAGAACATTGCTTTTTGAGAGAAATCTTTACTTCTTCATATATGAAAGTGTATCTGAAAATATGTGGAAGCACGTCAGTCAAGTAGCAAGATCATAAAATAGGGTCAAGTCATATGCAATCACACATATTTGCCATTTGCTCCTTTTATTCAATACCAATTGCGAGCACCTGCATTTTTCTTCTCATGGGGATGTGATTTTATTTATTCTAAAAGGCTGCTGGGGTGATGAGCAGGACCAAAGGTGCTTTCCTGTTCACAGCCCCAGAGAACTCACCGCTAAGACCAGCATTTTGCTGCCTTGTGGTGAGGTTTAGAGGATAGCTCATCCACTTGCACTGCCCCTGAGATGGCTGCAGAACCTGTGCAGATCAGGGCTAGCACCACAAAGGAGCAGTCACCTCAAACACGCCAAACCTGAAGATTTCATCATGGTCTTTGACACTAAATATTTGAGGATTTCATAAGGATTCTGTGTAGGTCTCTGGTGCTTGATGTGCGTCCAAGGGCCAGACTCAGTGTGCTTTTTGCCTTGTCCTGCCAAGGGCTGCATGTGGGCAGGGGGAGGGAAGGGAAAGAGGCTTCCTGCTCTAAAAAGCACTTGTGGTTTTTTACAGCGGCACCAGGATTTCTATGACTCTTTGTTCAGTGCGTGCAGCAATTCCCCACGGTCTCTCATGCACTTATGCAGATGTGCAATTCGGGAGATCCTGTCAGAAAGGTGCCACCGAGGAGTCCCCTTGCTCCCCATCCCCCTCTCCATGAAGAAGTACTTGCTGCTGGAACCAGAAGGAATCATCTACTGAGCTGCAGCAGAGCTGCCACTGGCATCTCCCTTCCTAGATCCATGTACCTCTGTGGGGTGCTGGAGATCCAAGCAAAGCCCTGACACAGCCCTTCACTTCTGTACCAGCCTGAAGCTGAGCTGGGCTTTACCAACTCTCCTCAGAGCCTCTCTCTTTTCCTGCATTGGGAAATCACAGCTGCAGGCTGGGGGAGGCAGAGCTGGAAAGGTCCCCTGCTCCAAACAAACACAGGGGTGCAAACTTCCATGCTTTGTTCACTCTAGCTTAAATGCTGCTGCTGCTGCTGCTTCCTTTGCTATTTATTCTCCTGCCTACTAGATAGCACTGGGTTCGGTCTGAACAGGCTTTGATAATGTTTTTCTGTCATTTGAGCGTAAAAAGAAGGATGCTGTCAAAACACAGGACATTTATTTAAGTCACTGAATTGCTTTCCCAGAAAGAAATGGGCCACTGCATACAGCCATGACCACAGACAGGACTGCAGCAGCTCCCACATATCCCTATGGATTGACTCTCAATTCAATGGTAGCTCCCCGCACCTGTCTGTGTATTATAAAGCTTTGCCATAATGATACCCTTTTAAATGGTAAGTTTATTTTTTAACCCCATGAGCAATCATAGCATGTGAACAGGGTTGAAATCAGCAGCACTGAAATTTCTGCACGTTGATATTCATGCCCAGGTAGCTTTTAGCAGATGCTGTCTCTAATTGTGCCTGATGATCAATTCATATCCTGGTGTCAAGAAACACAGGTAGAATGGACTTGCCTCTGCAGCCTGAACAGGATGGTGTTGGATGGGATCTGGGAAGGATACAAACCCTTCCTTCACTGACTATAAAAGGAACTTAGCCTGCTCACATGGACTGTGCACCTCATCTTTTAGCAGCTAAGTGCAGGTGACAGGAATCTCAACTCATCTGAAAGGTGTTTCCAA